>JAGSMR010000012.1:11662500-12410000 GCA_029286605.1 Sericinus montela | reverse complement strand
ATATATCTTAGAAAGAGAAACATTTAAAAACTTTTAAGGCTACATTACTTTATTACGCTTGCAACTTTAATAGTTTTAAAAATGTTCATTTCATCTGCAGCTAAAATAAAATATGAGATAGCAAATGAAGCACTTACTTTTACCCTTTTGGACTTTCGAGCAAAAGTAATAAGATCAACTGTCAAACTCTAAACTTCGGTCAGTCAAGATGACGCCGCACGATTTATGAAGAGATCGTATTTGCGCGGCATTCAGTTTGCTTTACTGCTTTTCCAGCAAACCCAGGTTGCGCTGTGATATGCAAAACACTATCAGTGGCCCAAAGATGGATATTCCGTAAAAACCTGTTTTTTTTTTTTTGCAAAACAACAGTTAGGGAGTTCCCCGCATGTGATGTAAACGCTCAGAATGACCAGCTCATATTCGTTATGGACGACCAACCAGTTTTTAACATAATCTTGGCGTATGCTCCTAAAGCTGAATGTTAATCTGTCGAAAAAGAACGCTACTGAGAAGCTCTCAGGTGAAAGAAGCCTAGAGAAAAAATGCTACTGTTATATAGTACAACCTCTTCCGAACGTAAATCTATGCCGGATAATAGATTATTTAACGTGCTTAAATATAATTGTTTTTAGGTTGGTGGGAGTTTTCATATAGCGCCAGGAAAAAGTTTCACGATTAATCATGTACATGTGCATGATGTGCAACCATATTCTTCTTCAGCTTTCAATACAACACATATTATCCAACACTTATCTTTTGGCACAGATATAAAAAGTGCTAACACAGCACCATTAGATGGAGTTAAAGGATTAGCCAAAGAAGGTAAGAATACTGTGTACTAACGCTAAAATATTCCGTGCGGTAACGGCGTAAGAATATGGCCACTCCCTTTCTTCCCGTGGATGTCGTAAGAGGCGACTAAGGGAGACAGTCTTGAATATCGTTATGGCAACTGATAGATGGCGGGATAACATTTAAAAATATTAGACCGAAGATGGGCAGCAGCGTCTGAGGTGGTCTGATACTGCGATCGCCAATATAAGTATGTGTGTGTGTGCCAAGCGTGGCGATTATGACAAATCCTCCCTATGGGAGAAGCCTATGTCCTGCAGTAGACTTTAACAGGCCGATATTTATGTATATGTAAGCTAATATATCTGAATAAAAAGATTTACTTTGCATAAATATAACTTTTTATTATTTAACTTTTTAAATATAACTTTTAATTTAACTTTTTATTTTTAATTGTAGCACTTAAAATATGAAACTTCTTATGTACTCAATCTATGCAAATAAATAAATAAAGATTATTACTAAGACTACGATTCATAAACGAGAATGGTATGAGTCTTTAATAAATCATGCGTTAAATTTATTTTGATTAGAAGTTTAAGTTTTAGCTGTCCGAAGAAGTGTTGTAGAAGAAGTACTAAGTATTGTTCTATACTAACTTATTTTCAAAATAATAACATAAATAATACCCATGTGAAAAAAAAACTATTTATAAATATTTTGTATGTATATTTATGTATATAATATATCGTACATATGTTAATGTAAATATTTTTGTATTTTATATTTTATTAGAACACTCTAATCAACTGCACTGTTTATCTCTATTTAACCTGATGGTTGGCTGGTAGCTAAGGAGGGTTAGGGCGTTCTCCTACGCAAAGCTACGTTGGGGACTGCAAACTGTCCCACGTAGCCCGACATGGCGGAAAATGGGAACAAAGTTACCTCGTTAAATGTTACAAGAGGCGTCTTATAAAATGAAAGAGATTATAGCGGATGATGTGCTGCAGGAAAAGGGTAGCTACCCGCCAGGTCGGGTGATCGTGACCTGGGGAGGACGTCTCCTCCCTTAGTGTGCGCTATCGGTAATCGTATATAAGCTTGTAATCGTGCGAACTTCGATAGCGCGATGTTACGTCGATTTGTTTCCTGAATCTGCCACTTGCAAGCTTCTTATGTAGAGACATAGATGTCGCTACAAGACGAAGAAAACGAGAAAGTGACAAATTTTGTGTTTGTTGGAGACCGAGCAGAAGGGTAGTGGCAACAAAATGTTCCCTGTCTGGGCGTTAGGCCCGGAACAGGAGTCCGAAAGTGCAGAAGAGCCCGCGGCCGGGGGTGCTACTGACGTCTCGGTTGATCGATGTTTTGAATGAATATGAGATGAACTCTGTGGATTAGCTTTAAATTAAGATTGGCGAAGTTATTCCTTGGCTCTCCTTAATGTCCAAGAAAACGGTACAATATATTTTTACATACACATGTATTTGAATAAACAAATATTTATAAAAACATAAACGTCCATGACTTGAAGTCAAACATTCTTATTTATCACACAAATGTTTGTCCCTAACGTATTCAAACCCGCAACCCTTCGCATCGAAGGCTGAGCCACTGCCAACTCGCCTTTCAGGTCTTCAAAATCTAAATAAATATTTTTAAATAAATTAAATAAAATATAAATATGGGCTCACCACCTGTCACGTTGTCCCGAAAATATCTTCGGTGGAAGGTGGGTCAAAGGGACTTAATTGTCTAGACTAGACCTCTGTCTACCCCTGTATTGGGAATTGCGTGAAAATATTTTATTTTATTTTGTATAAAACAAATTTTAATGAATAAATATCCTATCCTAATACTGCAGTAAACGTCTAGACAATAAGGTTCTTTTGACTCGCCTTTCACTGAAGCTTATTTGAGACGGTATAACAGGTAGTGAGACTATCACCATCTTAGTATCCCAGCCAACGGTATAATACACTTACATACTTGATATATTTATATTAATACATATTTACTTATCCTCAAGCACAATCCCTGACGGGGTAATCAAAGAGATCACATCGCCTAATGTCACGATTCTTACATACCTCTTTCGCTCCTTTCAAATTGATAATTTTCTTTATGCACGAGTACTCTTAACTCTCCCTTTTTAAGTAATTAGCTCACATAGTCTTTGAAAGTTAGTCTCGACCTACCTTGAAACCTTTTTAACATTAACTTTCGCGCTACATTTTTTCTGGATAGATTGGTGCATGATTGTCATAAGTTGAATGAGTTGTGTATAGAATACTTAACTTTTTGATAAAAACTACTAATTTTCACGCTCAATCTCTGACCAATCAATAATATGAGCCTCACCCCACACAATCTATAAGTAAACATTCCTCCAAAATGACGACGCAGAACTATTTTATTGTTTTAACGACGTGCGTAAAGAAATGTTAAATCGTGGTAAGAAGAAATTGGCTTGTGAACAAGAATCAGAGATAAGACCATTGTCAACTCTAGAAGGGAAGGTGTATAGTTGGGAAAGTTCTGGGTAGGCGAAAGAGGTAGAATGTGCAAATTACATGCATCTGCTAAAGCCTTAAATTTGCTAGCCGCAGTGCCGCCTTTCAGTAGGCAGGTGTTAGTCACCCATTAGAATATTATATTTAGAACAAAAAGGTATAATTTTTTTCTGTCAAACCCTTGCTACCAACTAGGCTATCGGGTCGCCATCAAGAGTATTGAAATTGTAAATGCCCGTTACGAAATTAGACACCCATTAAAATTATTTATTTTATAGAAAGTAGAAACATAGGTAGTGTTTAATACTTACAACTATTTTTTAAATTTAAGATAAACTTTTACATGTGAAAAAAAATGACGTCATTAATATTATACTCTGAAGATAAACTTTGTCGAAAAAACCTTAAACCACCATGAAAAAAACACAAAAAACCAAAAATGAACTTCTTAGTTTAGCTAACTTGTTACTTATTAATTAAATTCAAATATTAATAAGCGTTACTTTCTGTTGCTGTTTGTACTTACTGTGCTTAGACTCAGCATCAAGTATTAAAAAGTTTGAAGTATAATCATATTTATATATATGTGTATATATACTTGCAGGCGGGGGCAGAATTAGTATTAAATAATATATCCCATTTTAAAGAGATGTGAAAGTTGCTTTGATATTTGGAGTCCATTGTGAGTAACAATGTGAGAGTAGAATTATATATAATAGATATTTGGTTTATTAATAATTAATAAACCAAATATCTATTATATAGCTAGTAAGTATATTTAGCTATATTGCTATTAATGAATTTAGATCTTGGTGCTGCTTTCAAACAAATCAATGTATTGTGGTGGTGGTGAGTCTGTCGCCATTTGGATGTCAAAGCCAACAATATAAATAGGACATAAGTCTAAAAAAATATGTACAAGCCCACCTCCTAACGATCAAACTCAACCACTGGAACCACTCAATCCTATTATGGAACCACTCGGCTATTGTGGCTTTAGATGTTGTTTAGAAAAAGGGATTGATTAATTTTGACCTTTATAATACAAGTTAATTTTTGTTAATAATAGTAAGTTATAAATCCCATAGTTTTACATATTAATTCTGTAATTTATTAATATTTCTATATATGAAAATCAATCAATCCAGATGAGAGAGTCGGGAAATTAAATTGCCAAATATAACCTATACTTTTGTATTCACACTAACATACAATACTAACATTGAAAAATTCAGGAAATAGTTACTCTCAACCCATTCATTTCAATATTACTTAAGCATATGTCCTAACATATACATGAAAACTATATATGAACTAAATATTTGTTATTTTGGTTGATTGAGAATTAATATATAATCTAGTTAAAGTAGTAATCTAGTAAAGGTACTAAGTTGCTAAGGTTACCTATAATATTCAAATGCATTTAGTGTACCCATAACAAAACAAAATCCAAAATGAATGATTTTTTTAAATCATATGTTCTAAGTTTGTATGTTATTTACAAATTCTAAAGGGAAAATGTGCATCAACAGCGTATTCCAGTTCCAATAGCCATAAAAGTACCAAAAGTTCCTCCTCCTTGAAGCATAACTTTTCCTACAGAATGAACCAACTCTCGTCCTCTCGCACCATATCTGTAATGAAATGTTAGCTTTTTAAAATAGTTTATATTTGATTATAATACATAAGAATAATATTTTATGACATATCAATAACCTTAAAGCTGTAAAACCACCAAATAAACCGCCGCTCGCCATACCAACACAAAACCCAATCATGAAACCCATTTTCATTTTATCGAAGCAAGTAGGTCCTTGATTTTGGTAAATTCCTCCTGGGACAGGCATTTCGTGAATATGTGCTTACTTATAGGAAAAATTTATTCACTATTTTTATGACGAATAAATGAAATTTGACGTTGACGTCTTGAACTGACATTTGACATAAATAACACAAGTTACAACTTGTTAAAACACTAAAAGCGTTATCGCGATTCTGCTATTCAAATTATTTTACATCAGAGTAAATATCTAATGATAATAATATGATTATCATTATCGTCCGTACGTAATTTACGTGACTACTCTTTCATTACCAACAGCTGAAAATAACAATGAAATAATTATGCACGTTTGGATTTGCATATGTGTGCAATGTTTTCTACTAACAATATAGTATAGCAATCGGAGATAAATGTTAGTTGCTTTAATTGGCCACAATAGCAGAGTTGTTGGGTGATTAGAATTCGAGTCAAGAGATCAGAGTTCGATCCCCAGGTTGCAGGCTCGTACCAAAGGGTTTTTTTAAAAACTTATATACGATTAATATCGTTTGCATGTACATAAAGACCACGACGGGCTCACCACCTGTCACGTTGTCCCAAAAAATGTCTTCGGTGGAAGACGGGTTGAAAGTGGATCGTGTGGGGAACGTGTTTTTTTTTCGAATTAGACAAAAACAACGTCTAGTAATCCTATAATTCTCATTAGTCATATTGACATTCTGTGATAACAATGCCTGCAGAAGTCTAACAGGCCTCAGATCTTCTGATTTTATCGTAAAAGATACCTGTCAATGTTTTCTGTTAAACTGTGTTCTGTCTCTCCAAGAATTAAAAGTTAAAAACGGGGGTAGTCATGGCGTTACTGTTTGTGCAAAAAGATCACAGCCCATCTAGTGTGCACAACCAGTATGTAGTCCAATAAACCTCTCTTATACTCACTGCACCTATATATTCTATTTAAGTTATTGACAAAGTTTATCTTATTTATTTACTTACTAATCTTAACGGGGTAGTCTGAGAGGACAGATAGCCAGTTGTCATGGTCCTTACATACCTTTTTCGCTTATTTCAAATTTATAATTTTCTTCGTACATGTTACGACGAGTACTGTTTGTTGACTCCCGCCCTTATTAATTTTAGGGATAAGTTAATTTTTCAAATCTGTCATATTTCATGTCACCCAATTTCACACCAAAACTGCTTTCTTTCAGCTTTTGTAAAAAGCTATCGAAATACAATATGAATAACCAAGAAGAGATAACCACGATTTATGCCCGTTTTGTCACTAAAGACGCCGCTAAACATGGATGAGAGTTCATCCCGCACTCAGGTTTTGCTGTCACAATAATGTGACTGCACAGCCCTGAGCATAGGGTTATTCACGCCATACCCCGGCAACAGTTCCGATATTTATTTCCTTACTACCTCATTAAATACCTTCTGAAGATCCACAAAAGCACAGAAAATTCTCTGCAGCATCTGAAAGTTTTTCCGTAGCAGCTAAAAGCTTTTCCGCGGAGAGTAAACACATTCACATTAACTTTCATCGATATATCCTTCCTATTACTGATGGGTCTTCGTAAGTTAGTCTCGGCCTACCTCTGCACCTTTTAATGTTAACTTTCGCGCTATATATTTTCTTCATCATTCGCTCTTCACTAATTCGCTCAACGTGCTCAAACCATGGAAGCATGCCCTTGTCAATTTTAGCGATAAGATCACCTTTCAAACCCGCCATATTGCGAATGTCTTCGTTTCGTTTTCGGTCTGGCAAAGGTACCGCCGCACATTTTACGAAGACATTCTTCTGGCAGACACAGATTTTACTGCCATATAACAAAGTCGGTACTAGCTCTACGTTATGTACCGCAAGGCGTACAACTTTTAGGACGCCTTACCCTTTGACTAACGCAGTTAGGGCAACGTAAACTTTGTTCCTGGCGGCCACACGCCTGTCCACATCTAAATCACATCTTCTATTTTGGCTAAAAGAGCTCCCCAAGTATAAAATTTCATTCACCTGTTCAAGACATTCCTGATTTACCTGAAATACCTAAATACCTGAACCTTAGATTTGTTAGCATTCAAACTGAAACCTTTATTTTCACATCCTCTTTCATACACGTGACTAATTCCCGTAGTTCTGCCTGTGATGGTGCAATAAGCACATCATCAGCATACAGCAGACAATTTACTTTGAAGTCAGCTAATATCACACCCAATCAAAAAATTATCTTTCAGCTTTTGTAAACATCTGTCGAGATCCAAAATGAACAGCCACGAGGACATGATAAAACCCTATCTTACGGCCGTTTGGACATTAAACATGGATAACAAGCTATGGCCATTAAACATGCAAGGCTTTGCAGTTGCAATAAAGGTTAGCAGTGGGCCATCCACAACCAATTCGATCCATACCAAACCAACATTTCCCACATTTTCTTCCTTACTACCTTATCAAATGCCTTGTCTAGATCTGTAAAAGCACAGAAAATCTTCTGGTTAGCAGCCAGAAGCTTTTCCGTGATCATGCGGAGAGAAAACACTTAATCCATGCATCCTCTTCCAGGTCTAAATCAGCATTATGCCGCCCATAAAAACTTAAGTGTTTGCTATTCATATGCTTATAGAACCCAGCCTTAAGCAGAGTACTTAAGGCTGACTTAAACTAATAAATAATTGTATCTTTACTTCTGTAACCTTAACAGTAGACAATAACAGATAATTATGTCTGATTTTTTCGAAATGACATCCTTGGTTCCCGTAAGCACTTTGTTCATTCTTAAGGGTGTTGCACAACTTCGGATCCTTCCAACCTCTTTTCAGAAGAGCTTGGAGTTCTTCCTAAAATTGTGCAACAACCTTTAGTCAGTTTCCATTCTATACTTTTCACTTCCTCAAACAATGCTTTCGTGTGAACCTTCTGCAGTTCATATACTTATCATTACCAGAGGCCAAGTAATCTGACCAGGCATCGCTCTTTTTACTACTACCTCTTTTCACAGTTCTCACCTCTTCCGCTGCACTAACTAACCTACCCTAAGGTTCTGCCATGTTTCTTCCACACTTTCCTGCCTTTGATAATCTCAAGCTTTTCGGCAACTCTTGATTGATATTTATCCCTAGTCTCCGCTTCCTTAAGCTTCCAACTTTGGATGCGACAGACCGATTGTGGTTCTGATTCCGCCGTCCGGTAGCTCCAACCCGCGAACAGGCCTAAATCAAGTGATTTTAGAGGTCAGCACCCTGAACACTCGTGTTCACAAGAAGACCCTTTTCCTTGCATACAACCAGCATCGTTAAATCTTTTATCACCAAACATTTCAAGCACCGACTCTTTCCCTGGTCGAGCGGTACCAACCCATCCATTCAAATCACCACATACAATAATTCTTCCGTTTCCTCTAATAAAATCTAGAACTTCTCTAACATTTTACCAAAACTCCTCCAACTCATCACTGCACGACGAAGCCACCGACGCATAGATAGCCAAAAGGAATAGCTTCCTCAGTCCCAATTTAAGGCGAACCCTAAGAAGTCTTGAGTTCACAGTCTTATATTCAGTCATAACATCGACCAACTGAGACGACAGCAGCATCGCTACGCACAAGCGCACCGGTACTCCGAACCACAGAGCTAACGCCCCACCAGGGAGCTCTTCGGTGCCACTGCCCTTCCGTTTGATCTCCGACAAACACACGACATAAACTCATTCGTCTATCTCTAATCACCGAAGATATTTTCAGGTGACAGGTGGTGAGCTCGTCGCCGTCTTTATGTCTAAGCCAACGATATAGTTCGTATGTAAATTTTTGAAAAACCATTGGTACGCGCCTGCCACCTGGGGATCGAACTCTGGTCTCTTGACTCGAAATTGTGAACACCCAACCACTCTGCTATCGTGACTTTTTCGTGACTCTGTTATGTTTAATTTTATATGAAATTACACTTTAATTTAAAGTTTATTACTTAACAAATTTTAAAAACATATAAGATCAAGTGTTGATCGCGAAAGAAAACCTTATATAATCAATCTTATATTCATGTTCAAATCAAAAGACAACCTATTAAGTTTAGTTATACCGTACAAGAGAGGCATTCCGTCAGTAATGTCCTTGCTGGGCGGTATGATAAAGACACACCTTGTTAAAAGCCAAAAATGTTATGTAATTTGTGTAATTTTATTTATAGAAACTAGATGCCGTTGATCATATTTTACAACGCGGTATGGTTTACTGAACAGGATTTAATAAGTTCACTGAACCTTTAATTTCTAAAGTATTATTAGCCTTCTGTGTACCACCATAAAGTACCAATGTAGTACTAATATAAAAGGTCTAATGTGCCAATGGAGTATAGATGTACCTATTCACATAGTAATGCGGATCAGGACATAGATGTGGTTTTATTTATTTAGTAATTTACAATTCATTAATATGCAACTGGTAAAAAAAAACACTTTTGTGTTGATCGTTTAAGAAAAACGGCTAGGTGCATAATGTGACGACACCGTTCATGTTATCATTTCCAGGATGTTTTTCTATCACGCGACGTAATAACCAATGACTTGGAGGCAAATCGTCTACCTTTATTTACACAATATCCCGCAGTTCCAACAAACACTAGAGTTCAATTTGTAACGGTTTAACTTTATATCAAAAAGTTTAACTTTTTAAAATACATATCTTGATTTTTGTTTATATAAATGGTATCTAATATACGATTCCGGGTTTCGTCGACTTTTTGGACAGCCTGTATATTTATTTATTTACTTGCAGGTGCCGTAATGTTCCAATACTACATAAAAATAGTTCCCACTGTGTACGTAAAACTAGATAATACTGTGTTGTACACAAACCAGTTCTCAGTTACCAGGCATCAGAAGTCCGTTTCTAACATTAATTCAGAATCTGGAATGCCTGGAGCCTTCTTCAGTTACGAGCTATCGCCCCTAATGGTAAAATATACAGAAAAAGAGAGGTAAGACTTAACATACTTATATGAAGACTATATAGCTTTAGACAAAAACGCATTTGAATATAATTTGCGAACGGTGTGTCGTCTGTGCATCCTATAATAACCTTTCATTTAACAAATTAAGCAAATCAGTTGGGTAGAACAGCCGAACGGGCTTTCAATAGACTCATTACATTATATTAAAAACGTTATTTCACTACGTTACACCGAAGAAATCTTTTGGAACAAAGAGACAGGTGGTGAGCCTGACGCCGTCTTTATACACAAGCCATCGATATAAATCGTACATGAGTTATGAAAATATCCATTGGTACAAGCCTACCACTTGGGGATCGAACGAGGGTCACGTGACTCAAATTCCGATCTCCAAACCTTTTATCATGACTTATTAATATTTACCCGCTGCTATTATCGATGTCCACTCACCAAATTTTTCGAACTATTGGCAGTCGTACGACGTGACCGCCAAACTACATCAATAGTCTACCTAAGTTTGGTGGTTGGTTGGACATGGTTATTGCGCAGATCTATCGCTAAGCAATGCCATTTCGAAGGTCTATTGTCATAGCCGCATCTTACCGTAACCGCTTCTGTACCGATGGGGTACCACAAACAGAAAGTAAAATATTCTTACACCGTAACCACGCTGCTAATGACGACAGTAATAGCAGACGTTATTATTAAATCCACAACAGCTGAAGTAGCTACAGAATAGAATAAAATGGAATAGAACAAAAAAAACATTTATTCAGCACAAACAGTTCATACATTTGAAAGTATAAGTACATATTAAGTTTAAAAAATAAAATGAATAGGTCTCATTGTGCCAAATAGAGGTTGGCTCAGTATGTGCCATGTGATTATGGTCTCACTCAGCACTGATTTTTACCCAAGAAACCTAAGAAACAGATGCACTGCCATTTCGAAAGAACTTCCTAGAATTCCTTTCTGCAGAGAGGATGTTGATGGGAATGCAGAGATGATGTGGCTCTCTCTTGCTGATATCATATAAAGCTAATGTTCTGGTCAATTAGATACATTGTAAATGCCGCATGCTGTTACTCCATAAAAACTGATGTTTAGTATTTCACGATCTATGCTTAGATAGTAAAAACTATAATAAAATAAGTTGTAAATTATCCATAAGTTTATTTCACAGATCAATCGGCCATTTTGCTACAAATATTTGTGCAATAGTTGGAGGAGTATTTACGGTTGCTGGAATTGTAGATTCTCTTTTGTATCATTCATTAAATGCATTTCATAATAAAGTAGAACTGGGTAAAGCTGGATAGATGATTAAATTCATATAGTTTTTAAAAATATGTTGTAATCATCTATGTGACATTTTGCATACTTTTTACAAAACTCCACATCTGTGTCTTCAACTAAAGCACTTAATGGAACATAATTTTCTGTCGCTGGATTATACTGAGCTCTACCCAACTTCTCTAAAAATATATGCCTTTGTTTTATTTTAAAAATCCTACACAGTAGTATATTTGGATAATGTAATATTTTCTCATGTGGTATTTTTATTACATTGTGAATGTAATTAAATCTTTCAAGCAATATCCTTTGATCTGTAACAAATAAAGTGAACTATAGCAACAATAATAATGTTTTGTTAAAATACAAGCAATATGAAGCAACACAAAAGTTCATTAATTAGTATGCCTTCAAATATAACATGTCTGTTTATCTAACCTTCTCCTACCACAAGTAATACTTTACTTGAATGGAGTTTCTATCCACTATCAGTAAAAGAATAAGTTATTCAAGAAAGTTAAAGTAATGGTACCATAATGTTAAAATTTATTTGCTTTTAAAATCTTTCATTAAGTGACCCACACACCCCCCTTCCCCAATTCTGGCAGGAGCACTCTAAGGCCGGCAACACATCTGCTATGCCTCTGGTATGAGAGGATGAAATGCTGATAATAAATAGATATTTAATAAATAGTGGAATGAGTAAAGGTGATTTTTAATATATTTAAACGTAAAGTTCCACCAAGAGACCACAACCATAAGTATTCAATTTAAATTCCAACTACAATAATCTAAAGGTTGTGGTCAAAGGTCAAAGTTAGACTGTGGCAAAACCCAGGTTAACTCGCAACTAGGTGATGCTGTGTGTGTCTGGTAGGATTGGAAGTGCATTATTCATTATGAGTTCCTGGTGGTAACTCATAATCCAGGACCATCGATTCTGAACTCTACTGTGAACAACTGATGAGATTAAAGCAAGATGTTGAGAGAAAGCAACCAGAATTAATCAACAGAAGGGGTGTGGTTTTCCATCATGATAATGCTAGGCCTCACAAATCTTTAGCCACTCAGCAAAAATTAAGAGAGCTTGGCTGGGAGGTGATAATGCATCTGTAAATCTTTTTTCATCAGTGCACTTTCAATATATAATATGATATGGCTATGAGTATGATGGTGAAAAAATAAAGTTGCACAGTACAGCAATATAGCTTGTGTTCCAATTATAACAAAGATATTAATTTTTCTTACTTAACATCCACAATTTTGGTTTGCTTAATATTAACTGCTTTGCTTCCAAGTCCTTAAACCCCATTTCTTCTTTGATAACAAAGGAATTAGTTTGTACATGATGTAGATTATATGTTATTATCTTTGGGCATTTTGTTGCTAAGGATCTAACTTCATTGCCACACAAATCAAACTTTTCTTGATAAAATCCCAATCTTTTATCAATCCTGACTGTACTGAAAGGACAGTAGCAAGATTATAAAACATATTTAACATTATATAAGAATTGGTGTCAGTGAATGATGATGATATACCTAAACATGAGCCAAAAAGGGTTTTTGTAATTATCCTGCTAATATCTTCCTGCTTAAACTGTTTTGATTCCAAATAATTAACCCTCGCCTTAATGTCTTCTATTTGTTCACATAAAATTAAGGCATTTTTAATATATTTAAACGTAAAGTTCCACCAAGAGACCACAACCATAAGTATTCAATTTAAATTCCAACTACAATAATCTAAAGGTTGTGGTCAAAGGTCAAAGTTAGACTGTGGCAAAACCCAGGTTAACTCGCAACTAGGTGATGCTGTGTGTGTCTGGTAGGATTGGAAGTGCATTATTCATTATGAGTTCCTGGTGGTAACTCATAATCCAGGACCATCGATTCTGAACTCTACTGTGAACAACTGATGAGATTAAAGCAAGATGTTGAGAGAAAGCAACCAGAATTAATCAACAGAAGGGGTGTGGTTTTCCATCATGATAATGCTAGGCCTCACAAATCTTTAGCCACTCAGCAAAAATTAAGAGAGCTTGGCTGGGAGGTGATAATGCATCTGTAAATCTTTTTTCATCAGTGCACTTTCAATATATAATATGATATGGCTATGAGTATGATGGTGAAAAAATAAAGTTGCACAGTACAGCAATATAGCTTGTGTTCCAATTATAACAAAGATATTAATTTTCTCTTACTTAACATCCACAATTTTGGTTTGCTTAATATTAACTGCTTTGCTTCCAAGTCCTTAAACCCCATTTCTTCTTTGATAACAAAGGAATTAGTTTGTACATGATGTAGATTATATGTTATTATCTTTGGGCATTTTGTTGCTAAGGATCTAACTTCATTGCCACACAAATCAAACTTTTCTTGATAAAATCCCAATCTTTTATCAATCCTGACTGTACTGAAAGGACAGTAGCAAGATTATAAAACATATTTAACATTATATAAGAATTGGTGTCAGTGAATGATGATGATATACCTAAACATGAGCCAAAAAGGGTTTTTTGTAATTATCCTGCTAATATCTTCCTGCTTAAACTGTTTTGATTCCAAATAATTAACCCTCGCCTTAATGTCTTCTATTTGTTCACATAAAATTAAGGCATTTTTTGTAAGGAAATCCCCAATATTATCAACATGTACATAATCTTGTAGAAACAAAAGCCTTTGTCTTACATCATCAAAATTTAACTTTAGTATTTTCTCGGCAACAAAGGGTTTCTTGTCAATTTTGCTAAGATTAACGTTGAAATAAAGTAAATGTTGTAAAGTGTCTGAATTATTGACATAAGCAGCTAAATTAAATGACTTGGGGAAGTAAGAGGTTATTGTTGACAAATCTTCTGAAGTTTTATTAAGAGCATAATAATTTTCTTCAGGTTTTTCCTTAGGGTATACACTGAGAAGATTGGAAGTATAGCGGCAGATTTGATAACATTTTAAAATTTCCCGTTTATTGAATTTATAAATAATTTTAAAACTCTTAGGCAAATTCATAACTTGCTTTTGTTACTCTTCAGCTATATATAAAAATTATCAAAGGCTTCATAGCCATACAGCCATTTCTTTATATATTACATAGTGATAAATTATATTTCTTTAATGATAATAATAATAAAGCTTCATTTATTTCCATACACAGTTTAAGTTTTTAACATTTTTCATAGAAGTTTTTTTTTAGTAATTTCACGTTTTTGACAAATTCATAAGTATTTTTACACGCTTTTATTAGTGTCACCGGTATGTTTGTAACCGACTTATTTGCTTATAGACACGCTTTTTATAGAAAACCGAACTAAATAATAGAATATAAATTTAAATTAAGAATAGCGTTATAGATATTTTATTGACAGATATGAGTAGAGTGATTATCATTTTGATAATACCTAAAAAGCACCCCACGCTTTTTTAAAATATTTTTTTTATGTATACTATTATTAATTTATATTTATTGAAATTTTAACGCTATTCTTAATTCAAATTTATTTACAATTTTTTAGTTCGGTTTTCTATAAAAAGCGTTTTTTCAGTTTTTTAAACTATTATTTATTAATATTGTATACACGTTGGCCAGTAAAATATTAGAAAAAAGTGTGTAAGTCCAGATTCCATGGCTTTTCAGTTGTATGCATTTGCAGTAAAACATAATACACTGAACATTGTCCAAAAAAAACTTCACGCAATTCCCAATTCAGTGGTACACAGAAATCGAGTCTAGACAATTAAGTCCCTTCGACCTACCTTCCACCGAAGATATTTTCGGGACAACGTGACAGGTGGTGAGCCCGTCGCCGTCTTTATGTCCAAGCCAACGATGAAATTCGTACATAAGTTTTTGAAAAACTCATTGGTACTGCCACCTGGGGACCGAGATCACGTTGTCCCGAAAATATCTTCGGTGGAAGGTGGGTCGAAGGACTTAAATATAATCTTCTGTCTACCCTTGAATTGGGAATTGCGTGAAGATATTTATATTTATTTATATTTCAAAAATATAAAATAAAGTAAATGTTGTAAAGTGTCTGAATTATTGACATAAGCAGCTAAATTAAATGACTTGGGGAAGTAAGAGGTTATTGTTGACAAATCTTCTGAAGTTTTATTAAGAGCATAATAATTTTCTTCAGGTTTTTCCTTAGGGTATACACTGAGAAGATTGGAAGTATAGCGGCAGATTTGATAACATTTTAAAATTTCCCGTTTATTGAATTTATAAATAATTTTAAAACTCTTAGGCAAATTCATAACTTGCTTTTGTTACTCTTCAGCTATATATAAAAATTATCAAAGGCTTCATAGCCATACAGCCATTTCTTTATATATTACATAGTGATAAATTATATTTCTTTAATGATAATAATAATAAAGCTTCATTTATTTCCATACACAGTTTAAGTTTTTAACATTTTTCATAGAAGTTTTTTTTTAGTAATTTCACGTTTTTGACAAATTCATAAGTATTTTTACACGCTTTTATTAGTGTCACCGGTATGTTTGTAACCGACTTATTTGCTTATAGACACGCTTTTTATAGAAAACCGAACTAAATAATAGAATATAAATTTAAATTAAGAATAGCGTTATAGATATTTTATTGACAGATATGAGTAGAGTGATTATCATTTTGATAATACCTAAAAAGCACCCCACGCTTTTTTAAAATATTTTTTTTATGTATACTATTATTAATTTATATTTATTGAAATTTTAACGCTATTCTTAATTCAAATTTATTTACAATTTTTTAGTTCGGTTTTCTATAAAAAGCGTTTTTTCAGTTTTTTAAACTATTATTTATTAATATTGTATACACGTTGGCCAGTAAAATATTAGAAAAAAGTGTGTAAGTCCAGATTCCATGGCTTTTCAGTTGTATGCATTTGCAGTAAAACATAATACACTGAACATTGTCCAAAAAAAACTTCACGCAATTCCCAATTCAGTGGTACACAGAAATCGAGTCTAGACAATTAAGTCCCTTCGACCTACCTTCCACCGAAGATATTTTCGGGACAACGTGACAGGTGGTGAGCCCGTCGCCGTCTTTATGTCCAAGCCAACGATGAAATTCGTACATAAGTTTTTGAAAAACTCATTGGTACTGCCACCTGGGGACCGAGATCACGTTGTCCCGAAAATATCTTCGGTGGAAGGTGGGTCGAAGGGACTTAAATGTTTAGACTAGACCTCTGTCTACCCCTGAATTGGGAATTGCGTGAAGATATTTATATTTATTTATATTTCAAAAATATAAAATAAAATAAATATCTTCACGCAATTCTCAATACAAGGGTAGACAGAGGTCTAGTCTAGACAATTAAGTCTCTATGACCCACCTTCCACAGAATATATAAATATATCTTCGATAACTTCAAAATATATCTTCGGTTAAAGGTGAGCCAAAAGACTTAATTTTCTAGAACTTTTTTATGATTAAATTAATTGATTTGCCATTTTTCATTAATAAAAGCAATGCTCATAAGTTGTTAAAAACAACATTGTAATAAACTTAGGTATTTATATTTTGAGATTAGTTGATGTACGGCTAAAATAAATTACAGTACAGCATGGCTTCTTATCAGCTAAGAAATAGTAATTATGAACATAACATAATGTTAGACATGTAAATAACTTTAAAATATCCTTGATCAAGGTTCTAATAGTGATGAATATGATTATATTTAGCATTAAACTTTGATAAATAATATTTGTAATAAAATCTCTAGACAAAGTCACAATAGCCGAGTGGTTGGGTGATTGGAATTCGAGTCCAGAGACCCGATTTCGATCCCTAGGTTTTCTAGGCCAATGTGTTTCTTCAAAAACTTATGTACGATTTATATCGTTATCTTAGACATTAACACGGCGACAGGCTCACCACCTGTCACATAGCCGCAAGAAATGTCTTCGGTAAAAGTCGGGTCGAAAAGACTTAATTGTAGTGACCTTTGTCACCCAATATTGGGAATGGCATGAAAATCTCTAGCCAAATCATACTCATGTTTTTGGAACTTAACTAAGTTATGTATTGGTATTGAATTTATAAATAATTTTAAAACTCTTAGGCAAATTCATAACTTGCTTTTGTTACTCTTCAGCTATATATAAAAATTATCAAAGGCTTCATAGCCATACAGCCATTTCTTTATATATTACATAGTGATAAATTATATTTCTTTAATGATAATAATAATAAAGCTTCATTTATTTCCATACACAGTTTAAGTTTTTAACATTTTTCATAGAAGTTTTTTTTTAGTAATTTCACGTTTTTGACAAATTCATAAGTATTTTTACACGCTTTTATTAGTGTCACCGGTATGTTTGTAACCGACTTATTTGCTTATAGACACGCTTTTTATAGAAAACCGAACTAAATAATAGAATATAAATTTAAATTAAGAATAGCGTTATAGATATTTTATTGACAGATATGAGTAGAGTGATTATCATTTTGATAATACCTAAAAAGCACCCCACGCTTTTTTAAAATATTTTTTTTATGTATACTATTATTAATTTATATTTATTGAAATTTTAACGCTATTCTTAATTTAAATTTATTTGCAATTTTTTAGTTCGGTTTTCTATAAAAGCGTTTTTTCAGTTTTTAAACTATTATTTATTAATATTGTATACACGTTGGCCAGTAAAATATTAGAAAAAGTGTAAGTCCAGATTCCATGGCTTTTCAGTTGTATGCATTTGCAGTAAAACATAATACACTGAACATTGTCCAAAAAAAACTTCACGCAATTCCCAATTCAGTGGTACACAGAAATCGAGTCTAGACAATTAAGTCCCTTCGACCTACCTTCCACCGAAGATATTTTCGGGACAACGTGACAGGTGGTGAGCCCGTCGCCGTCTTTATGTCCAAGCCAACGATGAAATTCGTACATAAGTTTTGAAAAACTCATTGGTACTGCCACCTGGGGACCGAGATCACGTTGTCCCGAAAATATCTTCGGTGGAAGATGGGTCAAAGGGACTTAATTGTCTAGACTTGACCTATATCTTCGATAACTTCAAAATATATCTTCGATAACTTCAAAATATATCTTCGATAACTTCAAAATATATCTTCGATAACTTCAAAATATATCTTCGATAACTTCAAAATATATCTTCGATAACTTCAAAATATATCTTCGATAACTTCAAAATATATCTTCGGTTAAAGGTGAGCCAAAAGACTTAATTGTAGTGACCTTTGTCACCCAATATTGGGAATGGCATGAAAATCTCTAGCCAAATCATACTCATGTTTTTGGAACTTAACTAAGTTATGTATTGGTATCGAATTTATACTGAGTCATCTCAGCTAGTTTTTATTTTTATTATTTATTTTAGTGATTTAAACTTTTAAGTTTTAGTGATTTAAACTTTTAAGTTTTAGTGATTTAAACTTTTAAGTTTTAGTGATTTAAACTTTTAAGTTTTAGTGATTTAAACTTTTAAGTTTTAACATTTTTCATAGAAGTTTTTTTTTTAGTAATTTCACGTTTTTGACAAATTCATAAGTATTTTTACACGCTTTTATTAGTGTCACCGGTATGTTTGTAACCGACTTATTTGCTTATAGACACGCTTTTATAGAAAACCGAACTAAATAATAGAATATAAATTTAAATTAAGAATAGCGTTATAGATATTTTATTGACAGATATGAGTAGAGTGATTATCATTTTGATAATACCTAAAAGCACCCCACGCTTTTTAAAATATTTTTTATGTATACTATTATTAATTTATATTTTGAGATTAGTTGATGTACGGCTAAAATAAATTACAGTACAGCATGGCTTCTTATCAGCTAAGAAATAGTAATTATGAACATAACATAATGTTAGACATGTAAATAACTTTAAAATATCCTTGATCAAGGTTCTAATAGTGATGAATATGATTATATTTAGCATTAAACTTTGATAAATAATATTTGTAATAAAATCTCTAGACAAAGTCACAATAGCCGAGTGGTTGGGTGATTGGAATTCGAGTCCAGAGACCCGATTTCGATCCCTAGGTTTTCTAGGCCAATGTGTTTCTTCAAAAACTTATGTACGATTTATATCGTTATCTTAGACATTAACACGGCGACAGGCTCACCACCTGTCACGTTGTCCCGAAAATATCTTCGGTGGAAGATGGGTCAAAGGGACTTAATTGTCTAGACTTGACCTCTGTCTACCCCTGGATTGGGAATTGCGTGAAGATATTTTTTTTTACAACTATTCATGTTGTGGGTGGTCGGAATTTCGAGTCGAGAGACCCGAGTTCGATCCCCAGGTGGCAGTACCAATGAGTTTTTCAAAACTTATGTACGATTTATATCGTTATCTTAGACATTAACACGGCGACAGGCTCACCACCTGTCACGTTGTCCCGAAAATATCTTCGGTGGAAGATGGGTCAAAGGGACTTAATTGTCTAGACTTGACCTCTGTCTACCCCTGGATTGGGAATTGCGTGAAGATATTTATATTTATTTATATTTCAAAATATAAAATAAAATAAATATCTTCTCGCATTTCTCAATACAAGGGTAGACAGAGGTCTAGTCTAGACAATTAAGTCCCTTCGAGTCACCTTCCATCGGAGATATTTTCGGGACAACGTGACAGGTGGTGAGCCCGTCGCCGTCTTTATGTCCAAGCCAACAATGAAATTCGTACATAAGTTTTGAAAAACTCATTGGTACTGCCACCTGGGGACCGAGATCACGTTGTCCCGAAAATATCTTCGGTGGAAGATGGGTCAAAGGGACTTAATTGTCTAGACTTGACCTCTGTCTACCCCTGGATTGGGAATTGCGTGAAGATATTTATATTTATTTTAGTGATTTAAACTTTTAAGTTTTAGTGATTTAAACTTTTAAGTTTTAGTGATTTAAACTTTTAAGTTTTAGTGATTTAAACTTTTAAGTTTTAGTGATTTAAACTTTTAAGTTTTAGTGATTTAAACTTTTAAGTTTTAGTGATTTAAACTTTTAAGTTTTAGTGATTTAAACTTTTTGCTACTCAGTCTGTGCCTCAGAGTACATTTGTAGTCTTTGGATTAAATTGACACACTATGCAGTAGGTACCACCAGAACAAGGTTCATGGTATGAGATTGACATCTCTGGTCGACGTAGTGTCATAGATTAATACGTGTGTTCTTTTTGGTGAGTAGAATTATTATATTTCATAGAATTTTTCCATTTTCAATGATTGCGTTGGACATAATTCTCTCGTTATGGTTATTAAATTTTGGTGATTATTAGTCGATGTCGTTACTACAGTGCTCCTTACACCCTTCACGTTCATTGATACTTTGTACATTTCTTCGATTTTCGTCAAAGAAATCGTGAAAAGAGTAATTTCTACTAGAATTTGAGTGTATTGCAATATTTTGTGGAGAAGAAAATATTATTTATTAACTTAATAAATTTCCAGAATTGATACATTTTCAGTCTTGTACATAACTTGCTTTCACTTTTATTCTTTCCATATGGTATTCTCACCAATACGTTTTCATTGTAATGGTGATACATAAACCTTGTAAAACGAAAACGAACTTATAATTATTCTGATAAGAATTAAATTTACTTCTATTACTTTATTTTTAACTTTACAACTATTCATGTTGTGGGTGGTCGGAATTTCGAGTCGAGAGACCCGAGTTCGATCCCTAGGTTTTCTAGGCCAATGTGTTTCTTCAAAAACTTATGTACGATTTATATCGTTATCTTAGACATTAACACGGCGACAGGCTCACCACCTGTCACATAGCCGCAAGAAATGTCTTCGGTAAAAGTCGGGTCGAAAAGACTTAATTGTAGTGACCTTTGTCACCCAATATTGGGAATGGCATGAAAATCTCTAGCCAAATCATACTCATGTTTTTGGAACTTAACTAAGTTATGTATTGGTATTGAATTTATACTCGAGTCATCTCAGCTAGTTTTTATTTTTATTATTTATTTTAGTGATTTAAACTTTTAAGTTTTAGTGATTTAAACTTTTTTGCTACTCAGTCTGTGCCTCAGAGTACATTTGTAGTCTTTGGATTAAATTGACACACTATGCAGTAGGTACCACCAGAACAAGGTTCATGGTATGAGATTGACATCTCTGGTCGACGTAGTGTCATAGATTAATACGTGTGTTCTTTTTGGTGAGTAGAATTATTATATTTCATAGAATTTTTCCATTTTCAATGATTGCGTTGGACATAATTCTCTCGTTATGGTTATTAAATTTTGGTGATTATTAGTCGATGTCGTTACTACAGTGCTCCTTACACCCTTCACGTTCATTGATACTTTGTACATTTCTTCGATTTTCATCAAAGAAATCGTGAAAAGAGTAATTTCTACTAGAATTTGAGTGTATTGCAATATTTTGTGGAGAAGAAAATATTATTTATTAACTTAATAAATTTCCAGAATTGATACATTTTCAGTCTTGTACATAACTTGCTTTCACTTTTATTCTTTCCATATGGTATTCTCACCAATACGTTTTCATTGTAATGGTGATACATAAACCTTGTAAAACGAAAACGAACTTATAATTATTCTGATAAGAATTAAATTTACTTCTATTACTTTATTTTTAACTTTACAACTATTCATGTTGTGGGGTGGTCGGAATTTCGAGTCGAGAGACCCGAGTTCGATCCCCAGGTGGCAGTACCAATGAGTTTTTCAAAAACTTATGTACGAATTTCATCGTTGGCTTGGACATAAAGGCGGCGACGGGCTCACCAACTGCCACGTTGTCCCGAAAATATCTTCGGTGGAAGATGGGTCAAAGGGACTTAATTGTCTAGACTTGACCTCTGTCTACCCCTGGATTGGGAATTGCGTGAAGATATTTTTTTTTTACAACTATTAAGGATAATCTATATAAATAATATATTAATCAAAATACTTTTTGAATTAGATCTCATTGGATCCTAAATTAATCTACAGATATTTGGATGGCCTGGCTGTATCAGGACTTAATTCAGCCAGGAGTATATTTCACATTAAAATATTTTTGTGAATAAGGGGGTAATAATATTGTTCACCTGATGGTAAATGATAATTGAAAAAATATTACACCAGAGGTGCTAAAGGTGTTTTATTTTGTTTCAAGTAGGAAAGGGGAAATGAAGAGCAATAGGATGGGATAAGATTAACTTAACCAGTCACTTGCCAGTTGTCAAGTGGCTGGGGATGAAAGCTACCTTAGACACAAGTTCACCATACTTAATAATTTCAGCTGTATCTCAGTAATATGATCAATTCTTTGTACTTAGGTATTGGTTAAAAAAAAAGAACTGTGGATGAATAAAACTGGGTATATTTGCCATGTGTTTATGGCATAAGGATATATGACCCCATTTGTTACCAAGGGTGTCATAAGAGGCAACTAAGGGAAAAGTCTTGAAAATGCAATTGGCTACTTAAACATGACTGGATAACTAGTTCAAAAATACTAGACCAGAATCCAGCAGATTGGCGAAGGTTAGCAGTCTTAAATGCGTTGTAAAGTGTCTGGTAATGCAATGGGCAATCAGCTTGCTGACCTTGGTGATTACAGCGAACCTCTTATATGGCAGAGGTTTATATACTTGCCGTGGATTTAAGGAAGCTGTTATAATGATGATAATATTTAGGAAGCATTTTTGGCTTTGAATAAAAGATATGATCTAGGAGTTAATAGGTGTGTAGCAGCTGAAAACAAAGTCAATTGTATTGAAAAGTGTACATTTTAATATCCCTTATCAGAAGGCTTCTTAGTATCAGACTTTCATAAGTCTGCAGTTCCAAATTGCAGAAGTTTAGAGCATCCTTTTCAAATTTAGTTGAAGAAAGGTGTTTCAATGGCCAGCAGTATATAGTGTAATTTGATGTAAAAAAGTAAATGACTTCTCTCTCACCATTCCATTGTTGCAAATACCTACACATAAATGTCCTATGACTGTAAATTGATAATATGTTTATTGTTTCAGATAAATTAGAATCATGGATACTTCTATGACGGGCAACCAGATTAGGAAGACATTTATTGACTTTTTCATTAGTAAAGGGCATAAATATGTGCACTCTTCATCTACTATACCTTTAGATGATCCTACTTTGCTTTTTGCTAATGCAGGCATGAATCAGTTTAAACCAATATTTTTGGGTTCAGTAGATCCTAATTCTGATATGGCTCAATATGTTAGAGTTGTAAATACACAAAAATGTATCAGGGCTGGAGGAAAACATAATGATTTAGATGATGTAGGCAAAGATGTTTATCATCATACTTTTTTTGAAATGATGGGAAACTGGTCTTTTGGAGATTACTTTAAAAATGAAATCTGTGCATGGGCTTGGGAATTGTTAACTGTAGTTTATAAATTGCCAGCTGATAGATTATATGTCACATATTTTGGTGGAGATAGTTCATCAGGTCTTGAAGCAGATTTAGAGTGTAAAAACATTTGGCTAAATTTAGGTCTTCCAGAAACACATATACTACCAGGAAGTATGAAAGATAATTTTTGGGAAATGGGTGAAACAGGCCCATGTGGGCCATGTTCTGAATTACATTATGATAGAATTGGAAATCGTAATGCAGCACATCTTGTTAATATGGATGATCCCGATGTTTTAGAAATTTGGAATTTAGTGTTTATACAATTTAATAGAGAATCCGATGGCTCACTTAAGTTATTGCCTAAGAAACATATTGATTGTGGGTTAGGACTTGAGAGGTTGGTTTCCGTAATTCAGAATAAAAGGGCTAATTATGATACAGATTTCTTTATGCCTTTATTCAAAGCTATTGAATCAGGTACAAAAGTTAGATCCTACACTGGAAAAGTCGGAGCTGATGATATTGATGGAATTGACATGGCATATCGAGTTTTGGCTGACCATGCAAGAACATTGACTATAGCTTTGTCTGATGGTGGATACCCGGATAATACAGGGAGAGGTTATGTTCTTAGACGAATTTTAAGACGAGCTGTGCGATATGCGTCTGAGAAACTAAATGCAAAGCCTGGGTTTTTTGGGTCACTCGTTCATACTGTAGTACAGTTACTCGGCGATGTTTTTCCGGAAATAAAGAAAGACCCAGAATCTATCATACAAATTATAAATGAAGAAGAAATTCAATTCTTAAAAACACTTTCACGTGGTCGGAATTTGCTTAATAGAACAATAGACAAGTTAAGTGGAACCAACATTGTACCAGGCGACGTCGCTTGGCGACTTTATGACACCTATGGGTTTCCTGTTGACTTAACACATTTAATGTGTGAAGAGAAAGGATTGTCTATTGATATGGATGCATATGAAAAAGCTAAAAAAGAATCTCAGCTATGTTCCCAAGGTAAAGTTCTAGGACAAGAAGATTTATTAGCGCTGGACGTTCACGCTATTAGCCATTTACAAAATAGCGGGGTTCCTGTAACGGATGATTCGCCTAAATATAACTACACGCCGTCTTCCGACCATAAAGATGCTGTATATAATTTCGATCCATGTACTGGAACTATCTTAGCTATAAGATGGAATAAACAATTTGTAAATGAAGTAACTTCTGGACAAGAATGTGGTTTAATTTTAGATCGTACTAATTTTTATGCTGAGCAGGGAGGTCAAATATTCGATGAAGGATATATGGTTAAAACAGATGATGAAAGTATAGAATTCACTGTCAAAAATGTGCAAGTAAAAGGTGGCTACGTTTTACACTTCGGTAAAGTTGAAGGTACATTAAAAGTTGGAGACACATTATCATTATATATAGATACCGAAAGGCGACGTCTCGTAATGAATAATCATACAGGTACACACATCCTTAACAATGTTTTAAGAAAAGTGCTAGGAAATGACTCCGATCAACGTGGTTCGCTTGTAATGCCTGATCGTTTAAGATTTGACTTCACCAATAAAGGTCCTATGACTACAAAACAAATTAAAGAAGCAGAAGATGAAATCAAAAATATCATAAATGCAAATAAAACTGTTTATGCAAAACATACTAGTTTAGGTGATGCTAAGAAAATAAAAGGTTTGAGAGCCATGTTTGATGAACAATACCCTGATCCAGTTCGTGTTGTTTCTGTTGGAATACCAGTAGAAGAATTAGAAAAAAATCCAGACGGTCAGTCAGGCTTTGAAACCTCTGTTGAGTTTTGTGGAGGTTCACACCTTCATCAAACTGGACATATAGGAGAATATGTTATAGTAAGTGAAGAAGGAATTGCTAAAGGTATTCGAAGAATCGTTGCATTAACTGGACCAGAAGCTGTCAAAGCATTAAATAAGTTAAGCATGTTAGAAAATGAAGTGAATAATATTGTCAATTTTATTAAAGTGCAAGGGGAAGGTTTAAATCACAAAGAATTGGTGAAGAAAATTGTAGACTTATCAAATGATGTTTCTCACGCACAAATATCATATTGGAAAAAAGAAGAGCTTAGAAATATATTGAAAAACTTGAAAAAGCAACTTGATGACAAAGAGAAATTGTCAAAGGCTATGGTAATCACAGAAGTCATTGAGAAAACTAAACAAATATGCCTTGAAGAAAAAACATCTCAAGTTATTGTTACTGAATTAAATGCGTCTGGAAATACAAAGGCCTTAGACAGTGCTCTAAAACAAGTAAAACAATTACTCCCTGCCACTGCTGCTATGTTCTTTTCAGTAGATGAAGAGGCAAACAAAATTTACTGTCTAGCAGCTGTGCCTAAAAATTTAAATGAAAAAGGTTTGCTTGCTTCTGAATGGGTCCAGTCTATCGTGAGTATTATGGGTGGTAAAGGAGGTGGGAAGCCAGAATCTGCGCAAGCTTCTGGAAACAACACCAAGTGCCTAAAAGAGGCAATCAAAATTGCAAAAGAATTCGCAGCTACCAAGTTGTGAACACTTAAATTACTTTCTTTCAGTTATAACAAAAACCATACAAATGTAATGTATTTAAATTTGTAATAAAATAATTTTTGTTTTTATTTAAACCTCGTGTTATATTGAACATTAACAAAATCCATAAATGTCCCTAGTGATATAATGCAAGGTGTCAGAAAAATATTTTTTAAATCCTGATAAGCTGTAGTACTTAGGGCAGATGTGTGAAATATGGTAATTTAAATTTTGTAATCAAATTGCTGTGCGTCAATATAATATGTAGTCATTTGTTACCCTATGTTCCTAGTACGTTCAAATAAAACAAGATCCAGCAAAATCAAGGAATGCTCTTAATTTAATTGATCAAACATTGATTAAAACCAGTAAACATATGAAAATAAGACATACATACATAACGTCCTGAGCGGCCTAGCCTATCGATAAACGAATGTATATTCTTATTTCGAGGAATAAATGATTTTATAAAGCCCACCGCAGTATATAGTCATCTCCCCGTAAAGAAGGGTTTGTCATTAACATTCTAAGCACCGACTCATCCTGGTCGAGCGGTACCATGCCATCCGTTCAAATCACTAAATACAAAAATTATTTCGTTTGCTCTAACCAAATGCAGAAATTCTTTAATTTCCTCATTCTATCAAAAGTCCTACAGTTCATCCCTGGGCATCGAAGCTATCGGCGCAGAGACGACCAAAAGGAGTAGCTTTGTCAGTCCCAATTTGAGGCGAATCCAGAGATGTCTCCAGTTCACAATCTCAATTTCAGTCATAATATCGACCAACCGAGACGACAGCCCCCACCCTGGCAGACGCACTTGCTCTCCCGGACTCCGGACCATATTGCTTTCCTTCCGTTTGGTCTCCGACAAAGACTCGACTACGAATTGTCTTTCTTTCATTCGATCGATAAATTAATTCCTCTCATCTCTCATGCTTCCTCCAACATTCCACGTGGTAAAGTGGCAATTGTGGACGGTCTGCACTCCATCTTCCGCCGTGTCGAGCTGTACGTAATGGGTGGCGGTCCATCGCCGCTTTGCGCGCTTTATTTCACGCCAACGGGGACAAGCTGGTATGTGTCGCCTTTGGAAGACGTCATCCATAAATTGCGTCACATGTTAATGGGGAGGAAGGATATCGTCAATGTGTGATGTCCCCTTGCATAGAGGGGGAGGGTATAAAAATAAAAATATACTTTAAATCCTGATAAGCTGTACTTAGGGCCGATGTGTGAAATATGGTAATGTAAATTTTGTAATCAAATTGCTATGCGTCAATATAATATATACAGTCATTTGTTACCCTATGTTCCAAGTACGTTCAAATAAAACAAGATCCAGCAAAATCAAGGAATGCTCTTAATTTAATTGATCAAACATTGATTAAAACCAGTAAACATATGAAAATAAGACATACATACATAACGTCCTGAGCGGCCTAGCCTATCGATAAACGAATGTATATTCTTATTTCGAGGAATAAATGATTTTATAAAGCCCACCGCAGTATATAGTCATCTCTCCGTAAAGGAGGGGTTGCCATTAACATTCTAAGCACCGACTCATCCTGGTCGAGCAGTACCATGCCATCCGTTCAAATACAAAATTTATTTTGTTTGCTCTAACCATGTAAAGCAGAACTTTCATTTCCCCATTCTATCAAAACTCCTACAGTTCATCCCTGGGCAACGAAGCTATCGGCGCAGAGACGACCAAAAGGAGTAGCTTTGTCAGTCCTAATTTGAGGCGAATCCAGAGATGTCTCCAGTTCACAATCTGACAAAGACGCGACTACGAATTGTCTTTCTTTCATTCGATCGATAAATTTATTCCTCTCATCTCCCATGCTTCCTCCAACATTCCACGTGGTAAAGTGGCAATTGTGGACGGTCTGCACTCCATCTTCCGCCGTGTCGAGCTGTACGTAATGGGTGGCGGTCCATCGCCGCTTTGCGCGCTTTATTTCACGCCAACGGGGACAAGCTGGTGTGTGTCGCCTTGGGAAGACGTCATCCATAAATTGCGTCACATGTTAATGGGGAGGAAGGATATCGTCAATGTGTGATGTCCCCTTGCATAGAGGGGGGAGGGTATAAAAATTGTTGTGACACATGTTAAAATTTAAAATACTAAAACGCTAAGTTTAACGTGAATTAAGAACTTTAAAAATTACGAACTTGATCTATTTTTTTGACAATTTAGCATTTTCGCTATGACATAATCTCTCATGTAACGTCATTTAACTTCTATAGGGGCAATGGAATGCCAATAAGACACTCAATTTCACTCAAATTCTGAAAGGTAAAGGTTTAAATAATCAGGGCTTTAAATAACGTAAAAAAATTGATAACACTACTCCCCTCGAACGGCGGGGTTTTAAAATTCGTATGACGTAATTTATAGATGGCCGGCCGTCGTGAAGGGTCAGGACGAGTACGTTTCTACACTAAAAGAAAATTATAGGACGAATCAATTTCTTCAATAAAACGCGGTTTACTTAGTTTTTATTGAATTTTATAGGCGAACATTTTAAATATAACTCAAACAAAATATATCTTATACAACTGACATAATACACTAATTTTATCTACATAATATTTTATTGTTTAATCAAATATTCATACAAGTATTTGGTTGGTCTTTTTGACGGCACCTATCTCAAATAAAAAATAAGTCAAGTTTTTTAAGGTTGGTGCACATTAAAATAGGGTGATAATAATAATTTACATTTTTTCTATAACTAACAAAAATATTTATTCCTGTCCAAACCCTTCGGTTTCTTCTATCGCAAAATTTAGTTTTTCACATAACTGTTCATAACTTTTATAGGGCGGTAGGTCGAGTCTGTTAAAACAAGTATGAGATCGAGGCAACCAGGTGTCTTTTCCGACCTGTAACGGAAATGTAAAATTAATAAGTATTAAAATACATACATTTCTCCTGTTTTTCTATGTTGAATATGTATATACACACGCACACACACTCATATATACATGTATATTTGTTTACACACACAATTTCTGCAAGCTTTTATGAAAAGGACAAAATATTTAAACATGTTTACCTTTTCTATACAAAATCGTTGTGGTCCATTTGAGCCCATTAGCTCCGCAAAGCCTCCCACGGGAACTCTACATGTTCCCGTTACAAATTGAAGTAATCTAGCTCGTTTTTCGTTGTCCATTTGTCGCACAAACTGTAATATCATAACTGTAATATAAGCATCACATACAACAATAAATACAATTTTATAATAACGAATACAACCACAGTGAAACCCATCCGCGCATCACAGTCAGCAAACATAAGTCTGCGGAATATAAATTCACTGACAACCTATTATACAATGAATACTATATGAAACAATTGTGACAAATTACACAAATATTTATTTTTATTATATTTAACAGTGGTAGAGCCTCGTATCAGCTTTTGTTGATGCATGCATGGGCCGGCTCGACCGGGGAAGTACCATGACCTCACAGAATACCGGCGTGAAGTTGAAGGGGGGCACACTTCCGCGCTGTTCCCACACTGACCGAGGCAAACGAAGCAAAAAACTCTTCTCGGTTCTCGGCGACTTCAACGCCCACCACGCCGAATGGCTACGATCTCGAACCACTGATCATGCGGGGAGATCTGTTTTGACTTTGTTTTTTCCGTCGCCGATGTGGTGCTTCAAGGAATAGAACTTTTCGTTCCTTCCTGTGTGGTGCCCATCGGTGGTAGATCTAAGCCTTGGTTTGGTAGCGCATGCAGAATGGCATCTCGTCAAAAGCAGCAGTGCTACCGGGCCTGGGTTAATGCATTGGCGTTCCGGGATTCAAATACTAGCGTTTTTAAGAAGAAGTATAACTCTGCCGCCAGGTCCTTCAAAAGAGTAATTGCTGCGGCAAAGTCCGAGCACATTGGCAGAATTGGCGAGAAACTGGTTCGTCTTCCTTCGGGAACTCGTGCGTTCTGGTCCCTCGCCAAGGCTGTCCAAGGGAATTTCAGTCAGCCATCATTACTGCACAGGGAGGACAACTCGCTGACCCATGACGCAGAAGAGAAAGTCGATCTTCTAGGTTCTCTTTTTGGGTCCAACTCGACTCTCGATGACAGGGGGAACTCACCGCCGACCATCCCGTGCAGTGAGTGCTCTATGCCGGACATCCGGTTCTTTCAGAGCTCAGTGCGAAAAGCACTCCTCTCCCTGGACATGCAGAAGTCGAGTGGGCCCGATGGTGTCCCCCCTATTGTGCTGAGGATGTGTGCTCCAGAGTTGGCACCGGTTCTAACGCGTCTTTTTCGGTACTTCTACTCTGAAGGCGTCGTCCCGATGACATGGAAGACAGCTTTGGTGCACCCGATCCCTATGAAAGGCGACCGCTCAGATCCAGGTAACTACAGACCGATCGCTATCACCTCCTTGTTCTCCAAAATAATGGAGTCCATTATAAACTGCCAGCTCTTGAGGTACTTGGATGAGCACCACTTGATTAGTGACCGCCAGTACGGCTTCCGTCGAGGTCGCTCAGCTGGTGATCTTCTTGTGTACCTCACTCATCGATGGGCGGAGACAGTAGAGAGCAAGAGGGAGGCCCTGGTAGTTAGCTTGGATGTAGCAAAAGCCTTTGATCGGGTGTGGCACAAAACGCTTCTCTCGAAGCTTCCGTCATATGGGCTTCCCGAGAAATTTTGCAATTGGGTCACTAGTTTTCTCACAGACCGGAACATCAAGGTCGTAGTTGACGGTGCATGCACGGACTCCAAGTCTGTGAACGCTGGCGTCCCACAAGGCTGTGTGCTATCGCCAACCCTGTTTCTTCTGCATATCAATGATTTGTTACAAATTAGTAATATTCATTGCTATGCAGACGACAGTACTGGTGGTGCCAATATATCTCGGGAACACGTCGACGAGTACCGGAACAAACTTGTGTCTGAAGTCGAGATTTTGTTAGACAAAGTCTCGGGTTGGGACCGACTAAATTTAGTCCAGTTTAACCCTAAAAAGACACAAGTTTGCGCGTTTACCGCTAAAAAGAAACCCTTCGTCGTGTCACCTCATTTTGAGAGCACTCCCCTAGTTGCCTCAGCCAGTATCGAAATCCTTGGCGTCGACATATCGAGCGACGTTCAGTTTCGCGGTCACTTGGAAGGGAAGGCCAAATTGGCCTCGAAGAAGCTTGGCGTGCTCAGTAGAGCACGACTGTACTTCATGCCGGCCCACCGCCTGCAACTTTATAAGTTGCAGGTTCGGCCGCACATGGAGTACTGTTCGCATCTCTGGGCGGGGGCACCCCAGTATCAGCTGCTTCCATTTGACCGTATCCAACGAAGAGCGGCTCGAATCGTCGACGACCATGTTCTATCTGATAGGCTAGATCCCCTGGCATTGCGAAGAGATGTTGCATTTTTTACAAGATTTACTACGGGGAATGCTCTGAGGAATTGTTCGGATTAATCCCAGCCGCTGAATTTCACCATCGAACCTTACGGCATAGTCAAAAATTCCATCAACACCATCTAGATGCTTGGCATTCCACCACAGAGCGTTTTTCGCGGAATTTTCTGCCACGCACTTGCACTTTGTGGAATGTGCTGCCGTCAGCGGTTTTTCCGGACCGATACGACTTAGGGACCTTCAAGAAAAGAGCCTATACCTTTCTCAAAGGCCGGCAACGCATCTGCTATACCTCTGGTATTGCGGATGTTCATGGGCGGCGGTAATCACTTACCATCACGTGAGCCACCTGCTCGTTTGCCTCCCTTCCCCATAAAAAAAAATTAAACTTAGCGCAGTGTCACTGTGCGTGAAGATAAGTCACATTTCACTCAGTAACCTGTACAGATAATGTGTATATTTGTAAACTCATAAGGAAAAAATATAATAATCAGAAAAAAATATAATGATTTGTCAGACAAGAATGGTAAACATGACTATCTGTAAAAATATTCCCAGTTTTGTTGGAACTTTTATATGCAAACACTCCTGTATATGCCAGTTTCAAATCAATCTATTGAGTTTTGCAGCCAAGAACTTAAACTAAATTACTTATTAACTTAATATTTTATTATATCTACGCATTTTCATACTAGATACTACATAGGCAATCAAAATCCTTTAGGTGCACTTTTCACCAAAGCTTATTTGGGACAATGTGGCAGGCAGTCTATTTCCGGCCATTATTAAATAAAAAAACAATATCTTCACACCATTCCCAATACAGGGGTAGTAGGAAGGTTTGACAATTAGCTCCTTTCCACCCACCTTCCACTGATGATATTTTTGGACAACGTGACAGATGGTTAGGCCGTCGCCGTCGCCGTCTTTATATTCAAGCTAACTATATAAATCGTACATAGGTTTTGAAAAAAACCCATTGGTACGAACCTACCACCTGGCTCCAACTCGGGTCTCGGACTCGAATTCCGATCACCATATATTTATATTATTTTAGCCATCCGCTATATGTATATAATATACATTTATATTAGCCATACCCTTAATTTTCCTCAAATGAGAGTGATTATATTTTAGACATTCACTCTCATTTCATGTCGGCGACGGGCTCATCACCTGTCACGTTGTCCCGAAAATATCTTCGGTGGAAGGTGGGTCGAAGGGACATAAATGTCTAGACTAGACCTCTGTCTATCCCTGTATTGGGAATTGCGTGAAGATATTAATTTATTTATTTAGTCTCCTTTCAGAAAACCCGACTACATGTTTTCCTGACGCTTTTACGGAAATGGTCTATCTTGATATTCATATTTAATCTAAGATCTAGCCGCAACGCACACGTGACGTGACGCGTGACGTTTACGATTAGATATCAGATAAAAATTATCTTAATTCCATTAAACTTTTTACACACAAATCTTTACCATAGAATTTCTTTCTATCTTATAATATCTAATATGTGATTTAGAAAGTTAACATTTTAAAAAATGATTTTTGATCGAATTAAGATAATTTTCTGCGCTACATAACGTACATAAAACGCGTATTAAGGTAGTAGGTAGGTAGGTAGTATATGGCGAGCGCACCTGCCAGAACCAGACGACCTGCTTGCTGGTGCGCGTGTAGTGCCGGTAGATGGCGTTGCGCTGCCAGTCGTCCACGTCCACCTCCTGCATGCCGCACAGCATCAGCTCCAGCTCGCGTTCGTCGAAGTACTTCAGCCACTCCAACGGCACCACCTGCGCCATATTATTGCTATTCAAAAAACATATATCTTCACACCATTTCTAATACACGGGTAAACAGAGGTCTGAACAATCAAGTCCTTTCGACCCACCTTTCAATGAAGATATTTTTGGGACAACGTGACCCAGTGCAACACCCATCGGTACGAGCCTGCCACCTGGAGATCGAACTCGGGGTCTCTTGACTCGAATTCCGCCCACCTCGAACCACTCGGCTATCGTGACTTAATTGCTATTCATGTATCGTCATTATCACCAATCATACCATTTTATAAGTCATGTTTTGCCATTTTTTTATAAGTCACGATAGCCGAGTGATTGGGTGGTCGGAATTTCGAGTCAAGAGACCCGAGTTCGATCATCAAGTGGCCGTACCAATGGGTTTTTCTAAAAACCTATGTACAGATTATGTCGTTGGCATAAAGACGGCGACGGGCTCACCACCTGTCACGTTGTCCCAAAAATGTCTTCGGTGAAAGGTGGGTCGAAGGGACTTAAATGTCTAGACTAGACCTCTGTCTACCCCTGTATTGGGAATTGCGAGAAGATATTTTTTTTTCATACCATTTTAAATTTTTAAGGCATTATTTCATCGGTATATATGTACTACTCATCAAACGATTCGCCATGAAGTATGCGATACGATACTTACTAACCACCCGCCTTGACTACTCTGGGAGGCAATTATTAACTATTCCCAGATAATTTCTGGTTCTTCAGCAAGTATAAGAGGACTGCAATAGCGCTTGAATCATATACACACACAATACACAAATACTTCTCACATCTGCCGAAACAACTATCGACTAAGCGCAACGAAGGATTTTATTGTTACATTAATAACAAGAATTAAAGCTTAGTGATTTAAATTTAATTCGTTATCCAAATCCAATACAGGTGCGATGGGCGGTGGTCACTTAATTGTCCGGTGCAAGGCCCGCGTCTATCACAAACAATATAAGAGCGTGCATAAATTCAATAACTCTAAATAGGCATAGATAGTTTAGATTAGATTAGACAGACTGATTTCCGCAATTCCACGTCCGAGCGCGTATTTTGCGTATGGGTAGCATTGTCTAAGCTTACTCGAGCCAACCCAGCTCCTCAAGGAATCCCAGCAGCCCCTTGAGGTTACCGGTAACCTCGGGGAGAGATCTCGGTGCACCGATATGACCGGCCCTGCATTCCGCGACCGTTGGACACGCCAGTAAGACGTGTGCCGCCGTCTCCTCGCATAGATAAGTTAAAATGTGATCGCTTTTAAGCATCACAAACTCACATCATAAAACTCATCGCATCATAAACTAATATTATTATTAAATTAAGTGTTCTCGCCTTCAAAGATCCAATAAAGTTTTAAGCAGTAAGTAAGCTAGAAGACTATAGATAGAACTGCCATAAAATTATCATGAATGAGACGACTTTGTCTACCAAAAACTATCAGACATCATACTACTTGATACCATCGGTTATTTATATTATTTCTTGACTTAATCTTGTTGTGCATACCCACCAGGGTATTTCTCCAATGCTTTGAAAGTGATGACATGTGAATATATATAGCATGTAGCTCCTCAACATTATGTTTCCTATCAATAAATACAAGTAATAAAGTTAAAAATATTAACAATATATTACCTATTGTATATTGAAATAAAGTAACCTATGTTCCTCTCCAGACTTCCAGTACAATCTAATCAAACCCTGCAAAGCAATATTTGCTTCAGATATCTCTCAAAGGAACAGTTTATTTTTGCAGTGAACTGAAAGCCTGAACGTATTTATAAATCTTACCTTTTATGGATTTTATTTATAATTGAGTAAAAAATAATTCATCCTTCCAAACATTCGCATTTATTAGTATTACGATAATAAGATAGAATGCGATTTCAGGTTTAATTCCTTTTTTAAAATAGGTCAATTATTTGAATACCTCATTAAATCCGTCCAAAAATGCCGAAGTTTGTTCTTCTATTCCTCGAGTCATCCGCCATTGAGTAACCAAATGAAGATATTGTTCTTTGTTTGCCTGAAATAGCCATTAATGTGGTTAAGTATCAAGAATATATTTCATATGCCTCGCTAGAGTTTTGTTTATCTTCACGCTATTTCCCATACAGGGGTTGGCAGAGGTACACAATGAATTCTTTTCGAACCACTTTTCACTGAAGTGGTGTGAAGTAGCCTATCGCCGAAAATAAGAATATATAGGTAAGTACCCTTACTTTAGAATCGAAATCGCGATAGGACGTCTTTTCATTTTGTCCCAAATCCTTAAAAGAGTAATAAATGAGTATTAAACATTTGTACATCGAGATCTTTTGCATGTATCTGTAAAAGAAGGATTTCAATTCGATTGGTTTCCTATAATCTTTTGGTTTACACGTAAATTCTTCTAATAGTTTACTTAAAAATGACATACCTATATGATAATAAACTTATAAATAAATATATTTTCGAACAGTAGCTGTTAGTTGTATTGTAAAAATGAATGAGACAACCCCCATCAGTGCAATCCAATAAATCATCCAATGGTACCCTATACTTCAGACGACGACTTCAGCATGTCGCATGTCATGAGGAATGTACAAGAAATGTCATAATACAATAATTATAACATACCTAAATGCCAGGCTTCTCAAAACTATAGATGTCTTATATTTGTATTTTCTGCACAGACATATTTATATGAAATGTATAAAAAGTTTGTAATTACATATCTTAACACTCACCTCTGTAACGCGCTCCTTATCCCCGGCAGGTTTGAGCTCGTGATGTATCACTTGGCCCAGCACTTCGAAGTCAACACTAAACCACATCTCCAGGCCACACTCGTCTATATCGTTATCTCTGATCCACACTAGAGAGTTGTAGAATTCCGGGTCTATTGATTCAATGTCCTTCATGGTGAGTTTTTTGTTCAGCATTCGCTTGTAAAAAGGCATTGTGAAGCCAGAATATATAAATCGACCATGGTACAAAGCCATCGCAATAAATCGCCCAATGAATTTGAAATAAAGCAAATGGTCCGGATTGACGTAGCTGGCTGGGTTTATCTGAAGGCTGTAGTTGTTCTTGTTAGCATATTCAAACAGGCAGTACATAGGGTTTAGCACCTCGTGGGACAGCAAGAAAAACCACTCTCTACTAACTCCACCATAGTCTAAGCCCTCTTCGCCACGAAATATTATGTATAGTCTTCTGCGCAGCTCATACGCGGGAAGCCGCATTATCTGAAATAATTAATTGTTAATTTACTAATACAAAACTTACAGATGGAAATAAATAGACAGCTTTATAAATAAAAATATACACAGATAATATAATCAATAAAAATAAACTACACATAATATAAGAAATGAAACTTGAGATAAGATATGCCGTGATTCGACGGCGGTAAATAGAACTTTTTAGAGTACACAAAACAACATACAACACAAAAAAACAGAACAATTTCTACTGGTAAAAACGAGGAATGCGTTACAGAAAGCAAGCAAGAAAGAAAAGGGTAACAAGATTAATAAATGCATAATTTTTCATATAAAAGAAAAAAAAGAAAATATCTTCACAGGGGTAGCCAGAGGTCTAGTCTAGATAATTAAGTCCCTTCAGCCCTATTTAATATTATTATCTAATATTTATACATTTATGAAAAATTATTATTAGAAGTCACTATAGTCGAGTGGTTGGGTGGTCGGAATTTCGAGTCGAGAGACCCGAGTTCGCAGGTGGCAGGCTCGTACCAGTGGGTTTTTCAAAAAACTTATATCGAATTACATCGTTGGCTTGGACATAAAGGCGGCGGACGGGCTCATCGCCTGTCACGTTGTCCCGAAAATATTTTCGTTGGAAGGTGGGTCGAAGGGAATTAATTGTCTAAACTAGACCTCTGTCTACCCCTGTATTTTTTGCATAGCCACTGTACAAACAGATGAGATTGTCGACTGTGTATATCTTCGCGAACCTGGTGATAGGAGTCCTCGAAGAGCGTCTGCCGCGACAGCGTGATCTTGATGTGGCTGGGCAGCGCGTTGCTCTGGCACAGGTAGCGGAACTGGCTGAGCTTCCAGCGGAAGGAGCGCTCGTAGGCGCGCGGCACGCCGTACGCGCCGCGCGGGCCGCGGGCGGCGCCGGGCCGCGGGTCCTGGAACGTGGTGGTGCGCGTGTTGTGGTCCACGAAGTAGCGCGTGCCCTCCTCCGTCAGCCGCGTCTCCCAGCCGGCCGGCAGCGCCTCCTCCAGCGGCGACACCTCCTGCCCCTGATGAGGCGATCAACACATTGTTATGTTTAGTAATGTGCTGTACAACGGAACTGTAATGCTTCACCCCATGGATTAACATTTAGTAGTCATGATACTTTTTCATAAATTAAAGTTATATGAATATGTTCACGTAATATTACAGCGTTAGATAGAGGTCTAGTCTAGACGATTCCTTTAACCCACCTTCCGCCAAAGATATTTTCGGCACAATGTGATATATACAAATATATTTTTATAGTAATTTGAGGTAAGCCGTGGAAGCTAAGGTTTTATACAGTAGTGTACACAATAATTTCGATTGCATTGGTTTAACAAATAATCTTTATTATGTAGTTCCTCGTACTATACGTAAAGGAACAACAGTTCGTCTTTACTATTAACACCTGCCGAACAAATTCAGGATTACGATATCCAATACATCGAATACTTAAACAATATACCTTATTCTAATGTTATTGATATAAATATATTTAGATGCTGTAAATCTAAGTGTAAGAACCAAATTGCCACAATACTTAAAAAGTTAAGCTTAAATTAACTAAGAATTCTTCAATAGCTTTTCTTTTAAATTTAACTTTTGCCATATTTGTGTATACTAATTCTATAAAAATAATATCTTCACTCAATTCCCAATACAGGGGTAGACAGAGGTCTAGTCTAGTCAAAAAAAGGGACTTAATTAAGTCCCTTTTTTTTATTTTTTTTTATAGGGAAGGGAGGCAAGCGAGCAGGTGGCTCACGTGATGGTAAGTGATTACCGCTGCCCATGAACATCCGCAATACCAGAGGCATAGCAGATGCGTTGCCGGCCTTTGAGAAAGGTATAGGCTCTTTTCTTGAAGGTCCCTAAGTCATATCGATTCGGAAAACCGCTGACGGCAGCACATTCCATAAAGTGCAAGTGCGTGGCAGAAAATTCCGCGAAATACGCACTGTGGTGGAATGCAAAGCATCAAGATGGGGTTGATGGAATTTTTGACTATGCCGTAAGGTTCGATGGTGAAATTCAGCGGCTGGGATTAATCCGAACAATTCCTCAGAGCACTCCCCGTAGTAAATCTTGTAAAAAAATGCAAAGAGATGCAACATCTCTTCGCAATGCCAGGGGATCTAGCCTATCAGATAGACCATGGTCGTCGACGATTCGAGCCGCTCTCCGTTGGATACGGTCAAATGGAAGGAGCTGACACTGGGTTGCCCCCGCCCAGAAATGCGAACAGTACTCCATGTGCAGCGGAACCTGCGCCATATAAAGTTGCAGGCGGTGGGCCAGCATTAAGTACTGTCGTGCTCTACTGAGCACGCCAAGCTTTTTAGAGGCCAATTTGGCTTTCCCTTCCAAGTGACCGCCAAACTGAACGTCGCTCGATATGTCGACGCCAAGGATTCCGATATTGGCTGAGGCAACTAGGGGAGTGCTCTCAAAATGAGGTGACACGACGAAGGGTTTCTTTTTAGCGGTAAATGCGTAAACATGTGTCTTTTTAGGGTTGAACTGGACTAAATTTAGTCGGCCCCAATCCGAGATTTTGTCTAACAAAATCTCGACTTCAGACACAAGTTTGTTCCGGTACTCGTCGACGTGTTCCCGAGAAATATTGGCACGGCCGGTGTATAGGGCATCACCAGTACTGTCGTCTACATAGCAATGAATATTACTAATTTGTAAATCATTGATATGCAGAAGAAACAGGGTTGGCGATAGCACACAGCCTTGTGGGACACCAGCGTTCACAGACTTGGAGTCCGAGCATGCACCGGCAACTACGACCTTGATGCTCCGGTCTGTGAGAAAACTAGTGACCCAATTGCAAAATTTATCGGGAAGCCCATATGACGGAAGCTTCGAGAGAAGCGCTTTGTGCCACACCCGATCAAAGGCTTTTGCTATATCCAAGCTAACTGCCAGGGAGCCCTTGCTCTCTACTGCCTCCGCTCATCGGTGAGTGAGGTACACAAAAAGATCACCCGCCGAGCGACCCCGACGGAAGCCGTACTGGCGGTCACTAAAAAACTGGTGCTCCTCCAAGTACCTCAAGAGCGGGCAGTTTATAATGGACTCCATTATTTTGAAGAACAAGGAGGTGATAGCGATCGGTCGGTAGTTGCCCGGATCAGAGCGGTCGCCTTTCTTAGGGATCGGGTGCACCAAAGCTGTCTATCATGTCATCGGGAAGACGCTTTCAGAGTAGGAGTACCGAAAAAGACGCGTAAGAACCGGTGCCAACTCTGGAGCACACATCCTCAGCAAAATAGGGGGGACACCATCGGGCCCACTCGACTTCTGGATGTCAAGGGAGAGGAGTGCTTTTCGCACTGAGCTCTGAAAGAACCGGATGTCCGGCATAGAGTACTCACTGCACGGGATGGTCGGCGGTGAGTTCCCACTGTCATCGAGAGTCGAGTTGGACGCAAAAAGAGAACCTAGAAGATCGGCTTTCTCTTTTGCGTCATGGGCCAGCGAGTTGTCCTCCCTGTGCAGAGATGGTAATGATGGCTGACTGAAATTCCCTTGGCGAGGGACCAGAACGCACGAGTTCCCGAAGGAAGACGAACCAGTTTCTCGCCAATTCTGCCAATGTTCTCGGACTTTGCCGCAGCAACTACTCTTTTGAAGGACCTGGCGGCAGAGTTATACTTCTTCTTAAAAACGCTAGTATTTAAATCCCGGGATGCCAATGCATTAACCCAGGCCCGGTAGCACTGCTGCTTTTGACGAGATGCCATTCTGCATGCGCTACCAAACCAAGGCTTAGATCTACCACCGATGGGCACCACACAGAGAGGACCGAAAAGTTCCATTCCTTGAAGCACCACATCGGCGAATCTGCAACGGCGTCGGAACTATCCAGCGAGAAGCAAACCTGTCCCCATGGGTAGGATGCAAAGAAAGATTGCATTCCTTCCCAATCTGCCGAAATGTACTGCCACACACTGCGGTGGCCTGCATATCGCGACCGTAATGGGCACATGCTAGGCACTTTACTCCGAATCAGGCAGTGGTCCGATAAACCCAAAGGGGCATCAACGGAGACCACATAGCCGTCCGGATGAGAGGTCAGCAGAAGATCCAGCAGGGAAGGTGTATTATCTTCGACATCCGGAACCCGCGTTGGCGGAGAAACCAGTTGTGTCAGATCATATGCTAAGGCAAAGTCAAAAACAGATCTCCCCGCATGATCAGTGGTTCGAGATCGCAGCCATTCGGCGTGGTGGGCGTTGAAGTCGCCGAGTACCGCGGATGGGAACTGCTGTAGCACGGAATCTGCAGCCATTTGGATGTGGTCGATGAGTCGGTCAGTTTCGGCATTACCGCTGTGGGACCTATAGAGGCACCCATAGACGCGAGGGTGGTCGTCGCTGTCTATGCGTAGCCAAAGGGTGGACAGGTCCCTACCTTCAAGGCTGCCGAGGCGCTGAGAACATATATCCTCTCTGACGTATACACAAACCCCGACCCGTGGCACAAAAGAATGTTCAAGCTTGTACCCCGGGTAGGAAAGATAAGAGGTATCCGCCGGAGAGGATATCTGCGTCTCGGTTAGAAAAAGCAAGGCCGGCTTTGCCGTCTCCAGATGGTAGTGGGCGGCATTTAGATTGGAGTGTAGTCCCCTGATATTGCAGAGATCCACAGCAAGCGTGGTAAGGGGTGCCGAAGGTTTTTTTGCTTCGTTTGCCTCGGTCAGTGTGGGAACAGAACGGAAGTGTGCCCCCCCCCCCCCTCCCAGAATACGAGGGGCAGCCCTCAGGCAGCGATTGGTTGCCCGAGCGCGGGTGGGGGTCGGGATCTACCTCCTGGGGTAGAGATAGATGTGAGGTCGTGGTACTTCCCCAGTCGAGCCGGCCCATGCATGCAACAACAAAAGCTGATGCGAGGCTCTACCACTGTTAACCCTACCCTTTGACCCACCTTCCACCGAAGATATTTTCGGGACGTGACAGGTGATGAGCCCGTCGCCGCCTTTATATCCAAGCCAACGATGTAATTTGTACATAAGTTTTTAAAAAAAACTCATTGGCGCTACCAGGGGATCGAACTCGGTTCTCTTGACTCAAAATTCCGACCACCCAACCACTCGGCTATCGTGACTTCAATAATACTAATAATAAGTACTAATTCTAACGTCTAAATATGATGCTTCAATTAAAATAATATTAAATAAAACGATTTTCGGATGTTATCGCGTTTTTACTTCCCGACTTCTACTTTCGGATGTTTTACTGCATCCGTGATCACGGGGGGACCGCGAATACTACACATTTCAAATGTGTAGTATTCGCGGTATTGGCGGTTATGTCAATTGAATCATATAATATTGTTGAGATTTGCTGGTTAATGTACCTGCGTACGGGGATCCTCCCACTGCGTGGTGCGATTCTTGTGGTTCACGTAGTAGACTCGGCCGTCGGGCTGCACGCGGCGCTCCCAGCCGGCGGGCAGCGCGCCCAGTGCGTCCTCGGCGCCGCTCGCAGCGCCCGCAGCGCTCGCAGCGCCCGCAGCGCCCGCAGCGCTCGCAGAGCTCGCCACGCCCGCAGCGCCCGTCGCACTCGTTGCGCTCGCCGCATTGCCCGCGCCCGACGCACTGGCCGTGCCATTGGCCGTAACCGCCGACGTTGGCGTATAGCTAGGACCACCATTCGCGCCACTGCTACCTACAAATTAGGCCAACGATGACTATGAGATTAAACTTCTATTTAAAAAAAAACATTACTTTTGATTTGATATTTGAGGTCGGTTTGATAGTTTAGTTAAAACTGTTTTCAAATAAATTAACTCCTGTACTTTTGAGAGTCAATCTTAAAAGAATAAATTGTAATAACAACCTCAAGGGATAACCTGCTGATTTTTTATCAACCGAGATTTCGTTTTAGTCACAGTACTACCATTGCACTAATTAAAATCACAGATAAAATTAGACAAGGTATGAAAGAGCAGAAACTAACAGCGGTAGCACTAGTTTACTTTCCGATTGCTTTTAAATCAGTCGATCACATTATTCTTGTCTCCCACCTTGTATCTCAGATTGTCACCCATGGCTTTGGTTTTCATTCTATATTTGCGACCGACAATACTCAGTTCGCATTGGATAACTACTCTGACTAGGTTGACATTGGAATTGGGTTGCCGCAAGGCATCCTTTCTCCTATCAACAATATTTCTATGAACAATCTAGATATCAACCAACTCTTCTGTGCGCAATCGTTTCAAAAATGCATGATACGCACTAACGAACTTGGTAATGGATTACTTTAAACTTTAACAAATTTTAATTAATTCACCTAAAGGAATAACTTTCAGTATCTTTTCTTCACTCATAAACGAGTTGATTAAACTTTAAATAGTCTCTAGATTCACATTTTTCAGCACAGCAGTGGATTATTTTTTTGGTTATTTATTTGGTTCTTTCTTTACAGTTCACGCTATAATTCTTTAAAACGCATTTCCTTATCATGTAAAGAAATAACGAAAAAAAAACGCAGAAGAATGACTGAGAGCATTACTACTACCACTCTCCTGTTCGTATTACACATTTCTAGAGTAGGCAGTGAGAATATACAATATCTAAATTTTAGAAACGGAGAAGAAATCAGCAACAGACACTCCGTACGCATTCCGTTTAAAAGTAATAAACAAGAGTTCTGTTTCAATCCAGCCACGATTCAGACGAGACAGAGACGCACCTGCGGGCGCGTCGTCGGCGGCGGGCGGGTGTGCGGCGTGCGACGGGTGCGGCGAGTGGAAGGGCTGCGGGGGGTGCGGCGGCTGCAGCGCGGGGTAGAGGAAGCGCTGGTTGCCCTGCGCGACCACGTGGCGCCGCTCGCCGCGCCAGTGCTGGAAGCGCGCCAGGCGCTCGGTGTCCGGCCGCTGCCACGTGGTGGTGCGCGTGTTGTGGTCCACGTAGTACACGCGGCCGCGCGCGTCCCGCCGCACCTCCCAGCCCGGCGGCAGCGGCTGCGGCCGCTCCCACGACGTCGAACGCGTGTTGTGATCCACGTAGTATCTGTCGCGGGTAACGCCGGATCGCTCGTTAGTCTTCCAATACCCACACGTAGCAGACGGCAAGTGGACAGTTCAACTTATTGCCGAGCCATTGGACCTGCGATCGTCACTTATTGGACAGTCGACCGCGTGTTGTGATCTACGTAGTATCTGTCGCAGGTAACGCCAGATCGCACCTTAGTCGTCCAATACCCACCCGTAGCAGATGACCAGTGATTAAGTGGACAGTTCAACTTATTGCCGAGCTATTGGACCTGCGATCGTTTAACGCGTCCCCCTTTAAAACAACGTACACCAGCTCAATACCGTTGATGCGGAAGGCAGCAGGATACCAATAGGAAAGGCAGCGGCACCGAAGAATTCCCTCATAGGATATGCTATATGATCTGGAGTACCGTATAACTAGGTGCCAGGGTTGGAGTCTGTGTGTGTTGGACTGTCGTCACGGATGGTCAATTTTATAACTGAATATGGGATTGTGAACTTCAGACTTCTCTGGATTTCTTTAAATTAGAAATGCCGAAGTAACTCGGACTTCGATAGCATTGAGGTCATCAGTATGAAAGAGATTGAATGTGCGATACTTAATTCGAAATGTGATAACGTTGCGGAACTAGAAACGAGTTACTGCTGAGTGTGCGTGCAGTGGATACACGTTTGGTACAACTTCCATCTGTTGTGCATTTTATGTCGGCAAATGTGTGAGGTTTAAATAACCTCACTTTGAATGCGCAAGCTCGCGGGAGATAAGCTTAGCAAGTAAAGTAAATACGAAGGTATTGATGCGAAGGATGTAAAACAAATCGAAAAGATTTTTATGGGAGACAAATCGATTTAGACTTTTAAAAGCATGCATATCCGTCCAAGTGTTTTCTCTCTGCATGATCACGGAAAAACTTCTGGTTGTTAAACAGAGGCAGGTTGTTCAGGGCGGTGCAGTCGCTTAATTGTAACAGCAACGTCAGTGTGCGGGAAGGGGATGACCTATCATCATCCATGTACAGCGGCCAAGCGGATGTAAAAGAGGGTCGTATCATGTTTGCCTGGCTATACAGGCTATTCAGGCTATTGTACCACATTTATTGCTGTGCCCAAGCGCGTCATCTATTCTGAACTGTATAATGGCAAGCGAAAACAAGCGACCAATTACTGCGGTTCAAAGATGTACTTATGCGCCACATGAAGAAATGTGACTTAGATCCGTTACAATGGGAGATAATGGCTGCGGATCGATCACTGTGGAGGCGGACCGTAAGCGCTAAGGTATTAGAGTGTGTGAGAGTACGTGTGAATGAGCTCGATACCAAACGTGACGCGCTCAAGGCTCGATCACCTGTAGCCATGTTCAGCGCAAAAATCGATAACGCAGTCATCTGCGCGCAACGACGCGATTACCCAAGTATATAAAAGATAAATGTAAAAATAAAATAACTCAGGCTCTAATATTTGAAAAGAAAATATACAGTCTGAAAGTTAAAACTAAAAGCGGTCGAAATAGGACGAGAGCATATTTTGAAGACTACGTCATCAAATTGCTTGCAAGGTTTCCTACACGTGCGTGTTTTTAGAAAGTGATAAAATTTAAAGCAGCACACGTGTAAGGTGCGTGGCACTTAGCGATGTGTTCTTCCTGTCTAACCCGTCAAAGTGACCGTGTTGTACAATTCAATCTTACCGTCTTCCGTAAACATCGTATCGCATTTCCCAGCCCGGAGGAAGTGGTTCCTCTGCGGTCGTGGCGGTGGCGGCGGTTGTGGCGGCGGTCGTGGCGGTCGTGGTGGCGGTGGCGGCGGGCGCGGCGGCGGAGGCGGGCGCGGCGGCGGGCGGCGGGTGCGCGCCGAGCGGCCCGTCCGCGGCGCCGGGCTCCGCGTGCGACGGCCCAGCGCTGCCCTCCGCCGCGCCACCATTCGCCGCTCCGTTACACAGCGGAGGAGGACCAGGTGGCGGCTGAAAATTAATGTCTTTTATAAATCTATTTCCTTTAAACATGCCTAAATTGGCTTTGTTTACTTTAATCATTTTTGTATTTTCCTTTTTTTCTGATTTTTTTTATTGTGATTTATTTATTCTTTATTGTGACACCTTGAAATAAGGGCTACAATAGGCGGACTTAATATCAGATGGCATTCTCTATCAGTCAACCCATGAAATGGTGAAAAATCACTTACTTTTGACCATTTCAAGGGTTGCCTGATTGTAGGTTGAACAACCCAAAGAATAAATAGTATAATTTCTAACATATAAAACAGTACAAATATTTAACAATAAATTTACTTTCATATATATACATTATACATACATTTCATATATATACATGTACATTTACTTTCATATATTACATATACTTATATAAAATAATATAAGTAACTAAATAATACAAATGAATAATATATAATAGTAATAAGTCGTGTGTTGTCATTGATTTATCAGGTAACATTCCCTAACTAATCTCTTATATGAGTACATAGGAGCAGTTTTAATTTTAATGGGCAAGGCATTCCAGAGGAGTACAGCTTGTACAGTAAAGGAAGAGTTATAGATCCCGTATTGTGTTGTGGAATATGGATCTTATATTGATTATTTGAACGAGGTACTCTATCATTGAGTACTATGAAGATATTGAAAGTTATCCTTAAGATACGCAGGCGAATTAGGGTCATTTAATACAGAATACAGTAGAAACAGGATTCTGGAGCTACGCCTTCGACGAATAAAGACCCATATAAGCTTGGAACGGCAAGAAGAGATGTGGTAATATTTATGTAAAGCAAAATTAATCTAATGCAGTTGTTAAGAAGGCGCTACATCTTGTCGAGGCGTGATTGGGTCAAATCTGGGTAGCAAACATCTGCATAAACAATAATTGGCGATATGCACAAGCAACAGCTTTGTTTTAAAAGGCATGACATTTTTTTGGACGGTAGATAGAACGTAAGGTGGTATTAGCTTTTCTACCAGTGGCGGATTCAGGAAACACATCGACGTCCTACTTCGTGCTATGGAAGTTCGCAAAATTACAAGTATTTATACGATTACTTATTGATTAGTAGCTACTCTTTTCCTGCACCACATCATCCGCTACATGCCATTTCAGCAATCTGCGTGTCCCAGCATAATGACTGGTCCAAGTGCAAGCCAAGATTTTTCACGATTTTAGAGAAAGGGATTAAAGTTCCATTACAAAATAAAGGACAGAGTGTGTCGTAATCAATCTTGGCCAGCATTCTAGGACCACCTACTATTACTACTTGCCATTTAGAAGGGATAACTAATAATAGAGTTAATAAATAACGAGAACATAATCGGAGAAAGTATTCCGCCTTGCAGCACCCCAGATTCAACGTTCGCCCAGGCAGAACATTGCTGCCCTAGGCGGACTGACTTTTAAATAATAAATAAATAAACAACTCTTATTATTACCTTATTATTTATCTTATTATTAATTGCCACAAAACAAACAATTAACAGTGAGTTATGGATGTGACAAAAACATGAAATAAAATCAAAACTTACGTATAATATAAATATAAATACAAATACACATAAACTTATGAAATATATATAAACTTAAACAAATCTGTCCTATAAACAAATTTATCACGTTGTCCCGAAAATATCTTCGGCGGAAGGTGGGTCGAAGTGACTTGTCTAAATTAGACCTCTGTCTACTCCTGTATTGGGAATTGCGTGAAGATATTTATATTTATTCTATTTTTATTTATTTAAAAATCTAGCAAATAATAATTAGATGATATTTAAACGAATTATAAAGGAAAACAGTGAGAAAGATATTCAAGATAGTTGAGTCTGTATATATATTAATATTATATAGTCAGAGAAACAACCCGGTAAAAGTAAAACATGAATATTGATCTTTATTATCAATGCTCCGTGACCATCCAATGACAGAGTTTCATAAATCAATTCAAATCAGGCACTGCGATCGATCCAAAGATAATTCGAAGCATTACAGCTTTCTCCCAGCGTTCTATTTTTTTCATGTTATTTAATTCGTAAAAGATAAAAAAATTAATTGAAATACACTGGCACAAAAATAACAATGGCTACAGACTGGTGGCGGGATAACTAAATCAGTGACAGGAAACTGCGTCGAAGGTCTGGTGCGTGGAGGTGTCTGGTACTAGTCCGCTTGCCTAGAGTGGCGATTACGCCAAATTCTCCTAGAGGAGAGGACTTTCCACTGGCGAACTTTTACAGGTCTTTAAGTATGAAAGTAATTACGCATTACAAACTTTTATTCAAATCTCAATCTAAACAAATAGCAACATACGAAGTTATAAATGTGTTAAGAGGCGTGTATATTTGTTACTACATATACTGTTAAAGTTTTTTTTTTATACTTAATATACAATTTTTTATACTAAATTATACTTACTCGAAGATTTTGTGGTCTCAACATAGATCTTAAATTTTCTACGTTATTTCTTAATCTTATCCTTGCTCGGATTCCATCATTTAAAGGACTTCGCGAATTAGAGGTCTCACCAAGCACTTCATGTCCCTGACTCAAAATAGCTGGATCTATTCTTAAACCATCGAGAAGCAATACTAAGTCAGCAGTTTTCACCTCTGTTGTCGTGTTTCCCGAAGTACTGTCATGTGAAACTGATTTCATTAAATCTGAAAATGTTTTAATTACCTTAGAATCTACATCAAAATTTATTAATAGTTAGATGTAGATGCTAGTTGATATTGAAGTTTAGAAGCAAATGGATTTGTGTTCAAAACTACCATCTTAAAAATTTCCATCCTTTTAAAACCAAGCTTATGCTGCTTTAATCCCTTAAATTGTCCATTATTGCCTATGCTGATGAGCACTATACAGGTCTTGTCTGAGCAAATTGAATTCCACTCACATCACAAAATCTCAATCATGTCTCAGCAAATTAAATATGGCCCTATCTCCTCTTACTGTTCCAAGCTTAAATGGACTTCTATACATCATTCGAGCTACTTCCCAAAATCTGTTTCTGCTGTATTCAGTGTTTACTAACCCTATTTTTACTTTTTACCTAAGAAATACCTTTCAACATCTCCATTCTACTCACAACAGAGCACTTTTCTCTATGACTCAACATGGGATTCACATTCTTCAACATAATACAGAACACTTTAACTCTTATTTTATGGTACTAGCTGAACTACTCTGTAACGCCCGACCTTTGAAGATTAAGTCTGCTCTGAATGCATATTCGTTCAATAGATTAGTTCAATAGTTAGTTCATGATCATCTAAAAATCATTCAGAAAAAAAAATTATTTTATTATTCTGAATGATTTTTTAGATGATTTTGACATACTTCTCCCACAGGAGATGATGCCAAGAATGAGAAGGATCTCCTTAAACGAGGGTCTTTCCCCAAAGACTGCATCGCCCATACAATAAACAATATAATGGATTTCAAAGGGGCCTCAACTAGATATCTTGTCCCAACCATTGTGCCCTAGTCTGCCTCAATAAGGCACATATGCAGTGTGTGGGTGTACATAGAGGTTATACAAGCTATGCGGAACTTTTGAAAGACCCTTGTAATGGCTACCTGCTTTTAGACATACAGCACTTATTTGTAAACTCATTAAACCCCAATATTAAAAAATTATATTAAAAATTTTAGAGATATCATGAAATGATATTTTAAAACTTACCAATATTCAGTTCCACATTTTCACATTTACCATTAAAATAGATAAGGACTTTTAAAAGATTAAATTTTTTTTCTCCAATAATATGATCTTTTCTAAAACTGTGGTGGTCTGCCAGTCGAACCATTAATTGTGACAAAGGGGTTACAAGTACTGTAAATTCTTCCTTCCATTTTGGATGCAATGTATTTTTAATCACTTCTGTCTTTCTTAAAAGTTTCCCATCTATTATGACTTGTAAATATGGGTTTGGTTTAAACAGTCCAGAGTTCCTGATAGTTGCCGACTCAACTAGAAAAAACAGGTATTTGTTATTAACTAAATTTGGGAATGCATATATAAGTTTTATTGCTTTAGCATTAATAAGTAGTAGCAGAAATAAGTTACTACATATTGCTGTATGTATGTTTTACTAAAATGCAAATGCCCATTACTCTTGATTTTATACCTTTTCTTTTTTTTTTATTATAAGCAAACAAAGATTACAATACACATGACATGTGCAACAAATTTTTATTGTTTTCTGTGCTCTGTATAAAGTAATTATACTTAAAACTATAGACTAAATTATTTCCATAATCTATAATTGAAAAATTGATCTCTAAAATGATATTTGTATGTAGTGTGTTGTTTGTAGTAGTAAATACTTAGGTCACATGAAACTATTGACTCTCCCTGTATTTTCTATAATAAAAGTAACTTCAAAAGTGTAATTTGCTTTTAAGTGTACTAAATTATGCCAGAAGGGCACACATTTAATCACATACACAGTTAATGTTATATTTCCAGATGAGCTGCTCATTAATAACATATGCAAGTATTAATGAGATTCCAATGTGTTTACAGGTGTTCATCAACACTCTTGGTGTATTTGTAAAGGCTTTGGAGACTATGAGCAAACTATATCTGATATACAGTACTAAAGTTTCTACTTGAAAAATAATTTCATAAAAATAACTTTTTCATTTCAAAAACATCTTTATATACTTTGCTTAAACTGGTTTGAATTATGAAAATATAGCATAAAATGTTATTTTTCTTTACACTTCACTATATTGTATTACTAGTTACTAAGGATGTTATACCAGCTGCAACCTAAAAAGCAATTAGTGCACAACTATGTTTAAAAAGTTTTGTCAATAAATTCTTAAATTTCTTGATTTGTTTCTTGTGTCATCAAACTGTGTATAATATTAATTTATTGCAGACATATATAAGGTCTAAATTTACTAAAGAAAGACATTATATTCAGGGTTATTATAATAAATATGAAAACATAAATGATAGAAGCTCACTTGCTTGCTCCCATGCTACTTCAAATAGTTTGAAAGAGGATAACTAGGAACTTTATTTTGCCCCTTTTTTTCTATTAGAAGATTTTTATTACTAATCATAGTTATATTAAAAATTACAATTAATTAATGTATGAAATTATATTAATGAGGAAATTAATTGATTTTAAAAGAGGTGTCTCAAAAACATTCAAAAAATCCTTTTCTTTTATTTATAAATATGAGTAGAAAAAGGAGTATCTCACCTGTTAAGCTGAGTTGGTGATAGGTAGACAGTGAAATTGGTGCAGTTAATGGTGCTGTGCTGTCTGACATCTTGATTTGTCAATACATCCTTGTTACAACAATTTTATAGCACCAGTCAACCTTAGATTCCAGGATAACATCTACAAATATAAGCTTACTTATAAATAATAATCAAATGGTACAATAATTGCGGAAACAAATATCAAAAGGAGAAATATTTAAATTTACTATACCAGAGGTGTATCAACCACAATTTTAATAAAACATTGTATCAAGAAAAATATAATTGACAGAAATAATTTTAGTATCGTAGATCTATGGGAAATTAACGTAAAGGTACGGTAAATGGAATTAAAAGAACATAAAAACACCACATCAAGACAATCAGGATATAGTAGCAAACTTTCTTGTTAAATGATTAGATATATAAGTAGAAAGAAAAAAAACTATGTGACAAAACTAAAATATACAGGAGAAAGTATTAGGTGATCCATAAAAAATGTAATTCTTACGATTAGGTCATTATCTTGCTTCTTATCTTATGTAGTTCTTAAGGATAAAGACTGGCAATTATCATCACGACCGATTACAATTAAATATGTAATGTGATAGCGATTTCACAAATTTAATATCGCATTAAACCATATGACTTTCTCACAACTATTTACAAAACTGTACTGTGGTAAACAAAAATAATTCAGAAAATAATTAGTCACAAGTTAAGTCATTATCATCATTATCATTTACAACACACACCATAGACACAAAAACCCAAAGAGTATATAAACACTAGATAGATTATGACTACTAAATTATCCATATTTCATTCTTTAATTGTGATTATGAGAAAGATATAGTATTTAATCACTACGTAACGCGTTCAGTTTTATAGAAGCACACAGACCTAGAGATATAGTATCTGTATTTAATAAATGTTCTTCGTCTGTTAGGGCTTTTGAATTGAGGAAAAGGTATGATTCATATCCGAAAAAATAAAATGTTAAGTATTAAATTTAGATTCAGTAGATTCCGCATTAGGAATCTGTCAAAAAATTTATAAAAAGAAACTACGCCGTAGGTAACGCCAACAAAACTCTTAACGTTGACAAAGCCGGAATCTTCCTAAAACAATAAACAAACCCTTCCGTTTATATATATATATATATATATATATATATATATATATATATATATATATATATATATATATATATATACACATACATCGGAAAGTTACATTCCGCCTAGAATTCTCAAGGCAAAATGCAATTAAATGTTATGTCACATGAGAATGTTTCTGTTAGCTTCCATGCAGACATAAGACCTTATTCTGATGTCACAGCTTTAAATTCATACTCCACGATATTTTTCACGGCATTGTCATGAAATCTTGCTCCATTTGTTTTCTGTGGGGCAAGATTATGAACCCCAGCACCTGTTGGCGATATTTTTCTACCACTATTCCCTGTCCCAGAATTCGTGTCCATCAAGGCGAATTCCTGTTCAAATCATAATTGTTCCTCCTTGGAATAGGTGGACTTCTTGGGGTGCTGGAGTCGGTTCCATCACCCAGGAACTATCCAAACAAACTTCATTCGTGAATCTGAATGGAAATCGTAGCATCCGTGAACATTAACCTATTGTTCACGGCCGCACGTGGTTCCGAATTGCACCTTGAAATGACGTTTTAGTGTGTCCCTATTGCTTCAGCGACATAACGCTGAACAAACCTAGCTTCCAGCATTCCTACAACCGGTAACATTTTCTCCCTTGTTAAATGCTAGCATTGCTTGGCTAGATCAGCCGAATTCGCACTTCATCTTTAAGTCTTCAAATGAAAAAAACTGTTACTAAACCTAATTTGCATTTTTTTTTCGAACATCACTTACAAGAAAATTCACTCTCCATCGCATCCATCTAGACATTTTTTCCTCAGAAACAAAAGATAAAAAAAAAATTAAATTTGGATCTACACTGCTAGAGATAAATGACAAACAAAATGTATGTATACATCGATATAAAAATATAAATATTTGATGCAATGATTCGATCACTTCGAACTGATTTGATAAAATGAACATATCAATATTTTATCGCAGGTTGATTTATATCGCACCCTCCTGCCTAATTAACAAAAGTACTATCTCTGCAAATAGTAGTATTTTTTGAGTAAAAAAAAAACCTTTAAAAATAGTAGTATATTTAATCACTGCCATAGATAATACATATATAATTAAAACTAAGTGTGATCAATACTACGTTACTAGGTTTGTATACAATGATTAAGTATTCTATGGAAAGTAGAAGATCTGTGTAATCATCTGTTATTAATGTCAAGTATTTAACCAAACGTTATCAGATTTTAGTTGTCCTATATTGGATTGTCCTCTTCTTTATTATCATTACGAACATTGTTTTAAATTAATTTCCAGATTCGTACAATGTCTTTCAATCGTATATGTTTTCTTAAACATATAATCCCACGCAGTATAACTTGCAGTGGTCGCCGTTGCATAACTAATAAAACCGAAGATATTTGCACGCATACGGGACAAGTATAAATTTTTCCTTTACCTTTTTCAGCCCATTAAATATTTTGTTTGAGCTCTTTCATTACAAGTTAAGACTGAAGCTAAGCTGCATCATATCACTGCAAATCATCACTAAGCTGGCTGTCAAACAATCCGTATATATGCCAACATACTACCAATATCCACCTAAAGGGCAATTTTAAATGTGACAATAAAATAAATTATTTTGAATGTGAATAAAGAACGTAGATAAATATTACAAAATAATATTATTGCTAAATTATAGAGCATTCCTATTTAGTAATAATAAACTAATATTCTTTTGGGCATTTTCTCCAAAGAGAATTTTAAAAGGCAGTATGGTTTTTAAAACTATCCTGATGTTTTATGTATTAAATGTTTGTTATATTGTAAGGAAACTAAAGAGAGTATTAACTGAAGTCTTATTAATCTGAGGCAGATAAAGAGGTAGTGTCTTTAGTTTTCAGACTTTTTTGACTTTCATTTTCAGAAATGGGATGCTGATGACTATAGGCTGGCTAGATTCATGAATGCGCCAAAACATGTTAATCGAAATTGGGCTGTTAATTTAATTAGTGAAGTGCCTCCTAAAGAAGTTACCGAGAGAGTGGTTTGGTGTGATGGAGGTAGTGGACCGGAAGGTCACCCTCGAGTATATATTAATCTGGTAATTAATACAAAATATCATTAATTTGTTTATAAGTACCTACAGTATGACAACATTTAATTTCTTTCAGGACAAACCCGGAGATCATTCTTGTGGATACTGTGGATTACGATTTGTAAAAAAAAATAGTCATTGAAAATTCAGTTTATAAAATGTAGAAAAAAACAAAATCCTGGCTTGTTTATCTTTGTTAATTTTGTTTGTACTATTGTAGATGTTAAAATAAAATTAAAAAAGGATGTTTTGATATTAATTAGCACCCAGAATTAGGTTATTAAAATAGTTCAACAATGTTGAAGAGGAGCATGTTATAGGAGCGTATAACAGGATAGTGAAGAGGAGCATGTAATAGGAGAGGATGTAGAGGAGTGTGGGTTTACACTGGTATGCAATCCCAAGCATCAACAAAATTAAATAAATACTTTATTTTAATACCACCACCAAAAATCCACAACACATGAATTAAACCTAGCAATAATGGGTTATTTTGCTACCTAGATCTAGACTGTGTCATAAATGACTGAATAAATTACCGCACAGAATCATAGTAAGAAAGGAGGAGATAGAGGGAGATTGTCCTTACCTATATAGGTATGATATAGCTTCTTTATATTCTTATATATTTCCCACTAAAATTCAACTTATCTTTGAAAGCTTAATGTCATCTTCCTTTCTTCAATTCCCAGCCCTTGCATAGTTTTAGGGGACTTTAACTATGTGGATCATATTTCTAACCCAGTCTTCTTACTCGATGATTTTTAAAAAAGGGGTTTAGATGAAACATAACACTCTCATCAAGCATCCAGCAGCTTACTCCCATGTAAAGCATGCATAAACAAGTTTTCTTACAAAGTTAGTCCTCAAAATGGCTAAAGTCATGTCTAAACAATCGGTGAAGGTACCGATTAGCTTCAGATCTGTCGGGGGTCCTTCATTAGGGTGAGTGCGATGAGTTCACGTTCGCGCCCCGCCTCTTTCTGTGCGGCTCACATCAGAATGGGTTGCTCAACAATAAGTAAAATTTTGCAATGAGTGGGTGATACTTTAAACATTTGGGTTAGTTCTCAGTACACATTTTTGTTCAAATGTGGAATGAAAACTTTAGACAGTTTAAGCTCTAAAATTGTAAATTAAATCATGATAGCCGAGTGGTGATCGGAGACCCCAATTCGAAAAAACGCATAGGGAAATGCGTTTTTTCAAAAATTCACCAACAATTTATATCGTTGGCTATAAATGATTGGACATAAAGACGGCGACGGGCTCACCACCTGTCACGTTATTCCAAAAACATTCTTTAGTAAAAGGTAGGTTGAAAGGACTTAATTGTGCAGAGTCTCGTCTTCCCCTGTATTCAAAATGGCGTGAAGAGTGTGTGCTTGATGCAAAAATACAAGCTAAACAGTTTTCTATTCTAATTAATTCTAACATTAGATTCTCATGATGTTATGACTATTTTCCTTATGGGTGTTTCTATTTAGTATTGACATTTGCGTCTCATTAATTTTATTTGGGTTCTCTGTAAGCTGTACAAGCACATCTTGGTGCCTGGACATCCATCTGCTAATGCTGAGGTGTTGATTAAATTCATACGAAATCTTTCTAAGGTTTTAATCGCTTCATTATATTTCTCAATGCATACATACAGTCTAAATTTCCTGTAATACTTTTTATAGCTCCTCCTAGGCCATCTACAACACCTCGTTTAGCTCTATTAGGCTCTAAACTTTAAAGATGACTGATGAAAACCTTGCCAAGCTTTTTGTGCAAAGCTTTAGTTAATTTGAATTTCGCATAATAAGAAGGCGTCGTTTGCTAATTGGTATTGGTAAATATGCTACTGATTTTGTAGAGAAAAGATATTGTCTTCCATGTTGTCTAGTAGTATGAACTGTAAGGTGGTGAATCATCAGATTCATCACCGTCATCAGGTTCGTTACATATGTAGTAACTTTAGCTATATGTCGATGTCAAGACATTTCCTAGGGTCAAAAAGTCCCGTTAAATGGTCGGCACTCTGTATCGATACTTCTATTGTAAGCTATAATAGTGTAAGGCAAAAGCTATAATAGGTAATAGGTTCGCAATCGCAAATGTTTGGCAATGTCCAGAAAATGAATGAAGAACGATTGACGAAAGAAGTGTATAAAAGCAACCGCAAAGCAAGGAACCGAACCGAATAACGAAGCGAAACAAGATCGTAGCAAGTGGAAAGAAGTGGTCTCTGCCTACTCCTACGGTAAACATAATTTTCGGTAATAAAGCCCTTATAAATTGTTTTAATTCCATAGGAGTTTTTGGAATAGGGTACTTCTGTACAGCAGAAATATTATCAGGGTTTGGGTTTATGCCATCGCTGGTGATAACATGACTAAGATATGCTATTTCAAGCTTCCGAAACACTAAGTTGTCCATTTGGATCTTGAAGTTAGATTCTCGAAGTCTCTGAAATACTTTTAGAAATACTGTTTGACTATGTATTCTTGAAGTGTGGTGCTAAACACAATAATGTCATGTAGATACAGAAGACATACATCCAGTACGTACGTTTTTGAAAAAACGCATTTGTATTAGCTTTGGAGGTTGAACTCTGGTCTTTTGACTCCAATTCCAATCAGATAGTTAATTGACTCAGGCGTTACTTTGCGGAAATTCATTGTAAAGTTGTTATTTAAAAAATTACTTCGCAACCCTCCGCATGAAAATATAAAAAGGTATATGCTACCTGGTCCGAAGAGAAGAAGAAGAGCACCACCCTCCCTCCCACAGATGCGTGCACCAATTCCACAGACTCTACGAAGAGTAGACTCTACGATGAGCGACCGCAGAGTTGTCTCTGCGGTCGCTCATCGTAGAGTCTACTCGCTTGAGGATGCCTTGTTTTGAGGCGAAACACGTGTCGCGTTTTCGGTGGTGGTGTGTGTTACCTGGTTTGAGTGTAGTGGTGGTGGTGCATACAGTGGAGTTGGTGCACACGTCTGTGGAATTGGTGCACGCATCTGTGGGAGGGAGGGTGGTGCTCTTCTTCTTCTCTTCGGACCAGGTAGCATATACCTTTTTATATTTTCATGCGGAGGGTTGCGAAGTAATTTTTTAAATAACAACTTTACAATTCCAATCACTCAACCACTCGGCTCTCGTGACTATCAAATATAACGTGGAGATTATATTGTCTTTGTTAGTAAAGAACGAAATCTACTTCGAATGGAAGAAGCTTCTAAGAGATTAATATTACATTAATATTATAAGCAGATGAGGGCAGCACATTCCATAAAGTGCAAGTGCGTGACAGAAAATTCCGCGAAAAACGCACGGTGGTGGACTGCCAAGCGTCATGGTGGTGGTGATGAAATTTTTGACTATGCCGTAAGGTTTGATGGTGAAATTCAGCGGCTGGGATTAATCCGAACAATTCCTCGAACTTGTTGATTCGACCCCCGTAGTACATTGTATAAAATGCAAAGAGATGCAACATCTCTTCGCGAAGTCAGGGATCTAGCCGATCAGATAGAACATGGTTGTAAATGATTCGAGCCGCTCTTCGTTGGATACGGCCAAATGGAAGGAGATGACACTGGAGTGCACCCGCCGAGATGAGAACAGTACTCCATGTGTGGAAGAACCTGCGCCTTATAAAGTTGCAAGCGGTGGGCCGGCATGAAGTACTGTCGTGCTCTATTGAGCACACCAAGCTTTTGTAGAGGCCAATTTGGCCTTCCCATCCAAGTGACCGCGAAACTGAACGTTGACATATGAATGTTATATTACGACACCAAGGATTCCGATACTGCCAGAAGCAACTAGGGAAGTGCTCTCAAAATGAGGTGACACGACGAAAGGTTTCTTTTTAGCGATAAACGCGCAAACTTGTGTCTTGTTAGGGTTGAACTGGACTAAAGTTAGTCGGCCTCAGTCCGACACAAGACTTCAGACACAATTTGGTTCCGATACTCGTCGACGCGTTCCAGAGAAACAGGGTTGGCGATAGCACACGGCCTTGTAAGACAACAGCGTTCACAGGTTTGGAGTCGGCATGCACCGTCAACTACGACCTTGAAGCTTCGGTCTGTGAGGATACTAGAGATCCAATTGCAAAATTTTTCGGGAAACCTATGTGACGGAAGCTTCGAGAGAAGCGCTTTGTGCCATACCCGATCAAAGGCTTTTGTCCAAACTAATTGCCAGTAGAGAGTAAGGGGCCCATAGATGTGTAAGGTACACAAGAAGATCACCAGCTGAGCGACCCCGACGGAAGCCGTACGTCGTCACGTGGCGGTCACTACTCAACTGGTGCTCTCTAAGTATCTCAATAGCTGGCAGTTCATAATTATATTTATTATTTAATTATTTATCTTCACGCACAATCCCTGACGGGGTAGCCAGAGAGAACAGATCGCCAACTGTCATGATCCCTACATACTTCTTTCAGATTCATCATCTTCTTCATACATGCACGTGTAGGTATCTGAGTACTCTTGACCCTCCCCTCTTCGAGCAATTTGCTCACATGGTCTACGAAAGTCAGTCTCGGTCTGCCTCGACACCTTTTAATATAAACTTTCGCGCTATATATTTTCTTCACCATTCGGTCTTCACTCATTCGCTCAACGTGCCCAAACCATCGAAGCACACCCTTATCCATTTTTGTGACAAGGTCATCTTTCAAACCTGCCATATTGCGAATCTCTTCGTTTCGCTTTCGGTCGGCCATGGTAAGGCCGCACATTTTACGAAGAGATCGCATCTCCACTGCATTCAACCTGCTTTTATGCTTCTTCTGGCATACCCAGGTTTCGCTGCCATATAACAAAGTCGGTACCAATACTGCGTTATGTATTGCAAGGCGTGCACTTTTCACTACGCCTTGCCTTTTGACTAACGCAGTCAGGGCACCATTGACTTTGTTCCCGGCAGCGACACGCCTGTCCACATCTAAATCACATCTTCCATCCCGGCTAAACGCACTCCTCAAGTATACAATTTCATTTACATGTTCTAGACATTCCTGATTTACCCAAATTTCGCACTTCGTTCATTCTTCGTCCCTTTCAAATACCAGAACCTTAGTTTTATTAGCATTCAAACGGAGACCATTAATTTCACATTCTTCTTTCATACAAGTGACTAATGTCTGCAGTTCTGCCTCTGGTGGTGCAATAAGCACTGCATCATCAGCATACAATTTACTTTTACGTCACCCAATTTCACACCCAAACAGCTATCTTTCAGCTTCTGTAAACAGCTGTCGAGATACAGTATGAACAGCCAGGAAGACATGACACAACCCTGTTTTACGCCCGTTTGGACACTAAACATGGGTGACAGGTCATGCACTAACCCGCACACAGGCTTTACAGTCACAGTAAAGTGACTGCACAGCCCTTAGCAATCGACCATCCACACCATACCCCGGCAACAGTTCCCACATTTTCTTCCTTACAACCTTATCAAATGCTTTCTCAAGATCCACAAAAGTACAGAAAATCTTCTGGTTAGCAGCCAGAAGTTTCTCCGTGATCATGCGGAGAGAAAATATTTGATCCGTGCATCCTCTTCCAGGTTTAAATCCGCATTGTGCCTCCCATAAAAATCTTTCCGATTTCTCTTGCATCCTACGTGTCAAAACCTTCGAGTAAACTTTACTTGCTAAACTAGTCAAGCTGATCGCCCGATAGCACCCGCAGTCATAATGTGAACCTTTACCTTTATATAAAGGCACAATGACCGCGGATCGCCAATCATCCGGAACAGCCCCCGTTCGCCAGCACAAATTCCACAGCAGATGAAAGCTGTCCCAGACGCAAGGCCCACCATACTTGACCATTTCAGCAGTAACTCTGTCTAGTCCCGCAGCCTTACCACATTTCAAACTTCTAATCGCACAGTTCATAATGGTTTCCATTATTTTTGAGAACAAGGAGGTGATGGCGATCGGTCTGTAGCTGCAGGGATCTGAGCAGTCGCCTTTATTAGGGAACAGCTACACCAAAGCTGTATTTCATGTCTTCGGGACGACGCCTAGAGAGTAATGACGCGTTGGAACCGGTGCCAACTCTGGAGCACATATCCCCAACAAAAAAGAGGGATCCATTGGGCCCACTCGACTTTTGGATATCCAGGGAGAGGAGTGCTCTTGTTTTTGAAGTCGTTAAAATTGCTTCTTCTACCTATTAAGAAACTTATATAGTATTGGGAAAGTAAGTGCAAAACATTTTTTTGTTTTCATTATACAATTAAATTATAATTTATATAAATAATAAAACTATAATTTAACAATTTACCAATATTTTTATGCAATGTACCAATTTATGTAGCAATCTTTGGGGGAGGCCCATAGGCCCGAATATATTCAGGCCTATGGGTCAAAAGAGCACTGCTGAACATATTCAGCAGTGCACTTTTGACAGATTATTATGATAATGATTTTTACCCAATTCATTTATATAAATAATAATATAATTTTTGCTATCATTTATTTCTTTTTTGGATTTGAATTATTTGTTATGCAACTCTCATATATATTAGCCTTTTCAGTGGACTTGTTATACTACAAGCTTGATGATGAATGATATGTAGCAATCATCCATGCAATATGAGGGTGGTATTAGAACCTGCGACCACTGCTACTCTCTTACATCCTCTTTGCCACAGTGTCCTATACACACATTGGTTGACAATTTAAATGTCTCTTTACTTACTCTTATTAGGATCTTGGCGCCATCTGCCAAAAGCTATTTAAACTTCAAAGCCATATCCATACATGGAGTATTTAACAATGGGTCTAAAACAAAAGAAGGTACAGGTACTTTTTCTGGGGACTTGAACATCAAAATTCGTACACTGCTAGGTGCCAATAACACTATCTTTAAGACAATGCATGAGCATCACAAAAGTAGCAATAGCAATTGGCAACAGGACTATAAGAAATAACACCATTAGAATTTTATTTGATAGTATAGTGGTTTTTTTTTTATAGAAAAGGGAGGCAAACGAGCAGGTGGCTCATGTGATGGTAAGTGATTACCACCGCCCATAAACACCTGCAATTCCAGAGGCATAGCAGATGCATTGCCACCCTAAGAGTGCCCCCCCACCCCAGAATTGGGGAAGGGGTTGTGTGGGCCTCCAGTTACCTGCACTCACCAGACGAAACGCAGAAGTTTGTTAGACCTTTACTTCATGCCGCTATTCTGTGAGGTTGTGATACTTCCCCGGTCAAGCCAGCTCATTCATGCAACAGCAAAAGCTGATATGTGGCTCTACCACTGTAAAGAAATATATGGTATTACCAGTAATACTTTTATTCCCAAAATTCCCGATTCTGGATGCTACATGAGCAGCCTTTTGGTTCTTGTTTCTAAGGGATGATTAATAAATATAATAATAAAATAAAAAAAAAATATTTTATTTTTAAGGATTACTATTATTTTAAAGGATGATTAATGATTTCACAAAATAAAACAACGGGCTTTGATGTTTACAAATAACTGTAACTATGGAAAAATTTATTATTAATATTAATTTAAATCAGCATTTATCAATCTAAGTGTTTCATTACAAATTTTAGCAACTCAATAACAGATTTCAAAAAATATTAAATAATTCAACAGCTTGCAAAGTTTATATATTTGGACTTAAATCATAGCATTAAATTTTATATAGTGCCTAGGGTATAAATAGGGTATTTATTTTTATTCATTAGTAATAAATATGATATATAATTATAATACATATATATGTATATTATTAATAACTAAATCTTATTTTCGTTTGCTTGGCAAATATCATTTTTTAGTTGTTGGCGAATGTCAATACTAGATTGTAACAATTCCTTTAATTTTTGATGTATATCGTCATTCTTTTGTTCAAGGAAATCAAGAGCTAAATTTAATTCGTCCAATTTGGAATCCAAGAATTCGTATTCTGAAAAAGGAAAATTAGACAAATGGTGGTACTAAAGGGTTTCTAAATTGTTTTGGTATGCAGAAGTATGTTTTTTGCAGTGTGGTTACAACGTCGGATAAAGCGATCCTTGTTTCCTCATACTGTCTTGTTTGATCCTTGGGTTGTCATAAAGGGTGACTAAGTTTTTCCTTTAGGAAAAACTTTAAAAATACTATTGGCTACATAGAGATACGTGATAACAATGATGGAAAAATACGAGACTCAAATTCTGACCTGGCAATTATAAGGTGCTGCTGAGCGTCTAGTGCTGCAATCGCAAGGAGTATATAATCACTAAACCCTGCCTTACGAGAAAGGCCAATGTAAAGCAGTGAACTTTTACAGGCCGTATATATATTATTAAATAACATAAGCCTAATATTATGTTCACCTTCACGAATGTTTTCATCGTTTATCCCAGTTTCATTGTCTTCTGGTTTAGTGTCGTCGTGTCCAACCATTTTTCATATAGAAAAGATTTTAGAGATTATAATAATAAAAGGAGTCAGCTGATTTGGTTTTCAAAGTTTGTTACAAGTGATTATATACTCTTTGGTTCGTTATTAAGAGCAAAGAGAATATCACTAAGAGTAGACTATATACGTATACTATGTGGGGGTTGTGCTATAGATGGCAGCACAAAAGTCACTAGTGGCGACAACATGCGATAGAAATTTTAACGGAGAGTCCAAAGAAAATATGAAAGAGCCCATATTCGCAAATAGTATTTATATGATTGTAAGCTATTATGCAAATTTTCTAAAAAAAGTTACTTCATAAGAAATAAAAATAAAATAGATAACAATTTTATAATAAATTGTTTAAAAACAAAGTAGAATCATTTATAAAATGCGTGGCTTAAGTCTCGTTACCAGGCCTTAAAATCCAAAAAAATTGATACAAAACAATGAAAAATACTAACGCTGGTACTTATAACTCGACTTGCAACGTTTATTATTTCATATAGTGTAAAAAAAGGCACGATAGCCGCGTGGCTGGGTGGTCGGAATATCGAGTCAGGAGACCCGAGTTCGATCCCCAGGTGGTAGGCTCATACAAATGGGTTTTTTAAAAAACTTATGTACGAATTATATCGTTGGCTTGGCCATGAAAACGGCGACGGGCTCACCACCTGTCACGTTGTCCCGAAAATATATTAGGTGATTGTGTGATTGACGAACACGTACATTTGGCCATATTTCATGAAACATTGTCCAAATGAACCATATTTGATAGTGGGACAATTACTTTATATGTGACATAAAAGCTACTTTAACTTTGATAAGTGCTGATAATATGTTGTTACATTAAAAACAGTATTATTTACGGAATACTGTTTCATTATGCAGTCGGTACTTCCTTAACTTATGCATTAACCTCATTGTATGTTTTTATTATATATAAAATGTTGTTTGCTTCCCATACATAAATGCGTATAACCGCGTTCTTAAAATAATAAATAAAAACATCAATCATTAGCCAAATTTATTTATTCGACTATAAGTGACATATAGGTATATATTTGCGATGCGATAATACACTAGACATGAGATCATTAAGGTTAGACAAGTTCGTGCACGTAGTTATCGCAAAATAGCAGACGTAAGCAGACAAAAATACATGCAAATAATGTAACCGTGCTCTAAGGTTTGTTGTGTTCCTCCGCTTGTTCCGGAAGACTGCGCAGAAAATTGTTAAAGCATATTATATCATATATTAAGACTAACAATATTTTAAACACGACTATTTTTTAAAAGTACGTACTTAATAATAAACCATAATACCATACATTACAAATATCACAGTAAAACTAAGAATCCGAAATCAGAAAAGTAATTTTATATAAATCTGCACATTTTATTCCAAGAACATTGCACAAAAGCTCTGCTAGCCTAATCTTAGATTAGAAGTCAAACCTGTAGATGTCTACTGTAGGATAAAGTGTATCCTCATAAATATTTCCATTCATGGCATGCTTTTATTGTTGATACTAGAATCTGTGAGCTCAATATAAATACTGCTACATAAATTTAATATACTAATACCCCTCCCCCGTATGTCGAAGGTCTTCGCTTCGTTACAGGGTTCGAGTGCGTCACGATGTTGTTTCCTTTCTTCTTTTTACCTGCGGGCTTTCGTTCTCGCAGGTCTCCTCAGATGAAGCTTTAAAGGCCTCCGGGCCAACAGCATTCCGTGGATGGTTTTTAGTCGGTATGTTTCTCCTTCTGAGATCCGTGTCCGACACTGTTCGTTTCGGTGGCCTCCCGGCCAGGAAAAATTCGTGCGTAAAGCGTTTTCCTCCACGGTTATAAAAAAAATATACTAATACTAATTGCCCTACGCATTATGGTCATTGGCATTGTTTTTTTTTTTTTGATAGCAATTTGGCATGTAATAAAATTTGGTGTTGGATGGTTATTTAATCTTATTAGCGTAACTGTATTTACTTTTATGTCAAAGTATAATAAATCAATTAGTTTCATTGTGTTCCGTATAGTGGGTCAGATTTGTCACATGCTTTAATCCAAATCAAAAACTCCAATTTAAAGCCAAAAATAAAGGATCTTCATCTATTAGCATATTTATATGTGTCATATTCCTATTTACGCGTACGGGAATCGCACCCGTGACCTAGGAGCCGGCGACACCATAAAAACCGGCGTGGGCACCACTTAAAGGTACAATACAACCATTAAATAGTACAATTCGATTATTTCAGATTATATTGAGACTTACAATAATTTAGATGATTTGTGTTTAGTAATATTGACTATTCGTATAGATACAACATATATATAAATTGAATTTTATTAAAATGTCTATAGACTTAAGTAACTAGACTAGATATTTATTAGTACTTTTCAATTTTGCATTTTTTTTGAATTTTATTTTGTAAAAGCTTCAATGAATACGTATTGTGACAGAACAGAGTTTTAATTTAACCCAGTTTAAAAAATGTTTAAGAGAATACTTTAAGACTATTTGTTGAAAGCATACTGTCTTCAAGTGGCTTTTCATTTAAAGAATCGGTTGTACCATATGTTTCGTCCATATGGCCATCAGACGTATTCCTGCAAAAGAAATAATTGTTTCATCATATTAGAAAGAAGAAAGATAGAAAGAAAAAACATTTATTCACGGTCTAATCACAATAGATACAAAACAAAGCAAAAAAATTGGAATTACACAGAAAATAAAACAATATTGCCCTAAATTAACAAAAATGTAAAAATAATATAAAATGAGTCTGTGTAGCAGAAAAAGACCGTGAAATGGACAGGACTTAGTAAAAATAGAGATACAGAAACACGAATTGTTCTGATCCCGACACTGGTTTTCAGTCCGGCCCGCACTCTGAGGTAACTCGGACGGCTGCCTCAGTGCACATGCTATAATGCGACGCCGAATAAGAGGACTTAAAAAATATGTGTTTTTAAATTTTTATTCACATAAATAGTGGATATCATAAGTCTAATGAAGGTAAGTACAAAATAAAATTAACGTTTTCCTTCTAAATATATCAATTTTGTTACAACATTAGAGAACAGTTAGAGAACATTTATCAATAATATTGATTAGAATCGTCAATAGTATAATGGTTTAGGTTGCGAAACATGAACATCGCGGTTCGACATTTTTTTTCTTTCGTTTTTATAAATAAAATGAATATATCATACATAGATTAAACTTTATTGTGAGGATGTTACGAATTTTTGTAATGTTATTTTTTTGTATCTTAAATAAATAAAAAAAAAAAGATAGGAACAACATCATAAAGGTCATTGTCATTTCGACCCTCGTTTCATCGGAGTTCTTTTTCGTTTATTTCTGAAACGATATTATATGGTCTTAATATTGCTGCTTATCTGTAATTACCTGCTATTTGCGCGATTAAAATCCGTTTCTCCTGAGAAGCTGTCCGAATCGTCGTTAAGTGAAGTCTGGGAATCTGCAACCAAAAAAGCATCAAACTACTTTAGCAAATAGATTATAGATAGGAGATTAATAACGAAATATTGAAACTATTAATACATAATTAAAATATTATTATTAATATACATATATTAATGTTTTACATATTATTTTTAACCAGCACTAATAATGTTAATTGCTATGTTGCACTTTAATCATTGCTACTCAAAAACATAAAAAATTATTATACAGATTCAAATGTTGTCGATCGCAGACAATTTGCACCTTTGACGCCAGTGCCCGTCGCCGAATTACAGACTGTTTTGATTGAAGATGGTCATCCCGCCATCCGCCCGTTGCCAATTACATTTTTGATAATGTTTTCTTTTAGTCGCCTCTTACAAAATTCACGGGAAGAAAAGTGGTAGTGCATTCTTACGCTGATACACTTATATTATAGGTAAGAAACAATAGTTTCCGTCCGAAAAATTTGTCTAGTACCATTAAATGACAGTTCTCTGGTGGAGCTGAGAAGAATTTCAGAGCCTTTCTGAAAGACAGAAAAGGATTAGAATCTAGGTAAGAATAATTATCTGAATTTCTCTGCAGCCTAGGCTCTGACAAGTATGTTTGAATAGTTAGCTCAATTTGTGATGAACAATCACAGTTCTGCACGCCAGAGTGGCGTGGATTTATACCGGGCCTCCCAAAGCCCTTCTCCTTTTTCTGAAGACGCTATTCTAAATGAGTAAGATAGCTGTCATTACCCAGAACGACAGAGCACAGCGCGAGAACTCTCGGTTCGATTGAAGTTCGGTTTCGGTTGTAGTTTCAGCAGGTATGCCTCCGAAACCGAAACTAAACCAAAACCCGTATTTTTGCCAAATATTTTGTCATTACATTAAAACTAGTGTTAGTAGTTTAGTAGAAGTAGTAGTTTTAATGGCAGGTTTCAGTGGCAACTGAAAAGATGAATGTACCCGCGAATTTATGAAGTATTCGTCACATAAATAAAAAATATAAAATTAAAGATTTAATTATCAGATTTGTTTAAGTTTACCTGCAGTGGTAAGGCGATGTGTAGTGAGATAGTCTGCGGAGAGATACGGTGGTAGCTCGTCAGTTGCATCGCCCGCTCCACTCTCACAGCCTAGAGTCTCAACCACGGACAGCCATTGGCCATTGTGGCAGCGGAATCGCTCCAACTAAAAGTTTAAAACATGCTATAAGCAAAGACATCAACTCCTATTTAGTTAAATTAAATTAAACATGCCAGAATTATCATAACATTGGGTGAAGACACAAAGAACATGAAAACGGATTCAAGGACCGTAACACCCAATACGAATAACAACATAATTAAAAAAAATATTTTTTCTGTCTTATCGCCTAACTAAGCATATAGAGCCCTAAACTATTGGGAACGAAGTTTAGGTGCCAATAAAACGTACCTTAATTCTTGCCGCCCATTCGTTTTGCATTTGTGATATTATGTCAAGGCATGAATCGCACATCTTCCTTATTTCGACATTTTTATCTTGCATGAGATCAATTAGATAAGCCGGTGCTTCTGTGAATTAAAAATAGAAGTTTTTTTAATGCTTGCAGAAGCGTAACTTAGCTTAGAAATGAATATAAACTTATCTAACTCTCTTATGACTCCAAGGATCATAGGAAAATCGAATAAACCAAGTTTGTGATGAGCAAAATTAAAAAATTAATTATTTTCTCTATGTTTTTTTTATGGGGAAGGGAGGCAAACGAGCAGGTGGCTCACGTGATGGTAAGTGATTACCGCCGCCCAATCCGCAATACCAGAGGCATAGCAGATGCGTTGCCGGCCTTTGAGAAAGGTATAGGCTCTATTCTTGAAGGTCACTAAGTCGTATCGGTCCGGAAAAACCGCTGACGGCAGCACATTCCATAAAGTGCAAGTGCGTGGCAGAAAATTCCGCGAAAAATGCAATGTGGTGGAATGCCAAGCATCAAGATGGTGTTGATGGAATTTTTGATTATGCCGTAACGTTCGATGGTGAAATTCAGCGGCTGGGATTAATCCGAACAATTCCTCAGAGCACTCCCCGTAGTAAATCTTGTAAAAAATGTAAAGAGATGCAACATCTCTTCGCAATGCCAGGGGATCTAGCCTATCAGATAGACCATGGTCGTCGACGATTCGAGCCGCTCTTCGTTGGATACGATCAAATGGAAGGAGCTGACACTGGGGTGCCCCCGCCCAGAGGTGCGAACAGTACTGCTTGTGCGGCCGAACCTGCAACTTATAAAGTTGCAGGCGGTGGGCCGGCATGAAGTACTGTCGTGCTCTACTGAGCACGCCAAGCTTCTTAGAGGCCAATTTGGCCTTCCCTTCTAAGTGACCGCGAAACTGAACGTCGCTCGATATGTCGACGCCAAGGATTCCGACACTGGCTGAGGCAACTAACTAGGGGAGTACTCTCAAAATGAGGCGACAGGACGAAGGGTTTCTTTTTAGCGGTAAACGCGCAAACTTGTATCTTTTTAGGGTTGAACTGGACTAAATTTAGTCGGCCCCAATCCGAGACTTTGTCTAACAAAATCTCGACTTCAGACACAAGTTTGTTCCGGTACTCGTCGACGTGTTCCCGAGAAATATTGACACGGCCGGTGTATAGGGCATCACCAGTACTGTCGTCTGTATAGCAACGAATATTACTAATTTGTAACAAATTATTGATATGCAGAAGTAACAGGGTTGGCGATAGCACACAGCCTTGTGGGACGCCAGCGTTCACAGACTTGGAGTCCGAGCATGCACCGTCAACTACGACCTTGATGCTCCGGTCTGTGAGAAAACTAGTGAACCGATTGCAAAATTTCTCAGGAAGCCCATATGATGGAAGCTTCGAGAGAAGCGCTTCGTGCCACACCCGATCAAAGGCTTTTGCTATATCCAAGCTAACTACCAGGGCCTCCCCCTTGCTCTCTACTGCCTTCGCCCATCGATGAGTGAGGTATACAAGAAGATTAACAGCCGAGCGACCCCGACGGAATCCGTACTGGCGGTCACTGATCAACTGGTGCACCTCTAAGTACCTCAAGGGCTGGCAGTTTATAATGGACTCCATTATTTTGGAGAAAAAGGAAGTGATGGCGATCGTTCTGTAGTTACCTAGATCTGAGCGGTCGCCTTTCGTAGGGATCGGGTGCACCAAAGCTGTCTTCCATGTCATCGGGAAGACGCTTTCAGAGTAGGAGTACCGAAAAAGACGCGTAAGAACCGGTGCCAACTCTGGAGCACACATCCTCAGTACAATAGGGGGGACACCATCGGGCCCACTCGACTTCTAGATGTCCAGGGAGAGGAGTGCTTTTCGCAGTGAGCTCTGAAAGAACCGGATGTCCGGCATAGAGCACTCACTGCACGGGATGGCGGTGAGTTCCCCCTGTCATCAAGAGTCGAGTTGGACGCAAAAAGAGAATCTAGAAGATCGGCTTTTGCATCATGGGCCAGCGAGTTGTCCTCCCTGTGCAGAGATGGTAATGATGGCTGACTGAAATTCCCTTGGCGAGGGACCAGAACGCACGAGTTCCTGAAAAAAGACGAACCAGTTTCTCGCCAATTCTGCCAATGTGCTCGGACTTTGCCGCAGCAACTACTCTTTTGAAGGATCTGGCGGCAGATTTGTACTTCTTCTTAAAAACGCTAGTATTTGAATAACCGGGACGCCAATGCATTACCCAGGCCCGGTAGCACTGCTGCTTTTGACGAGATGCCATTCTGCATGCGCTACCAAACCAAGGCTTAGATCTACCACCGATGGGCACCACACAAGAAGGAACGAAAAGTTCCATTCCTTGAAGCACCACATCGGCGATGGAATCTGCAACGGCGTCGGGACTATCCAGCGAGAAGCAAACCTGCCCCCATGGGTCAAGGATCTGCCCAAAGAAAGATCGCATCCCTTCCCAATCTGCCGACCTGTAGTGCCACTGACTGCGATGGCCTGCATATCGCAACCGCAATGGGCACATAATAGGCACTTTACTCCGAATCAGGCAGTGGTCGGATGAACCCAAAGGGGCATCAACGGAGACCACATAGCCGTCCGGATGAGAGGTCAGCAGAAGATCCAGCAGGGAAGGTCTATGATCTTCGACATCCGAAACCCGCGTTGGAGAAGTAACCAGTTGTGTCAGATCATATTTTTGAAAAACTCATTGGTACGAGCCTACCAACTGGGGATCGAACTCGGGTCTATTGACTCGAAATTCCGACCACCCAACCACTCGGCTATCGTGACTCGGCTATCGTCAGATCATATGCTAAGGCAAAGTCAAAAACAGATCTCCCCGCATGATCAGTGGTTCGAGATCGCAGCCATTGGGCGTGGTGGGCGTTGAAGTCGCCCACATGTGGTCGATGAGTCGGTCAGTTTCGGCATTACCGCTGTGGGACCTATAGAGGCACCCATAGACGCGAGGGTTGTCGTCGCTGTCTATGCGTAGCCAAAGGGTGGACTGGTCCCTAGCTTCAAGGCTGCAGAGGCGCTGAGAACATATATCTTCTCTGACGTATACACAAACCCCGGCCCGTGGCACAAAAGGATGTTCAAGCTTGTACCCCGGGTAGGAAAGATAAGAGGTATCCGCCGGAGAGGATATCTGCGTCTCGGTTAGAAAAAGCAAGGCCGGCTTTGCCGTCTCCAGATGGTAGTGGGCGGCATTTAGATTGGAGTGTAGTCCCCTGATATTGCAGAGATCCACAGCAAGCGTGGTAAGAGGTGCCGAAGGTTTTTTGCTTCGTTTGCCTCGGTCAGTGTGGGAACAGAGCGGAACTTTGCCTCCCCCCAGAATACGAGGGGCAGCCTGAGCATCGAGCATCCACACGCAGGCAGCGATTAGTTGCCCGAGCGCGGGTGCCCAGAGGGGGATTCTCCAGTACCGATGGTGCTGGTACCCCTCTGGGGTAGATTTTTTTCATCCGCTACCATGTTTTGGGGGAGGGGGGTGTGGGGCCTCCGGTTACCTGCAATCACTAGACGAAACGCAGAAGTTTAACAAACTTCTACTTCACGCCGGTATTCTGGTAGGTCGTGGTACTTCCCCGGTCGAGCCGGCCCATGCATGCAACAACAAAAGCTGATGCGAGGCTCTACCACTGTTAAATGTCATTATACTTTATTGTTATTTGTAATATTGTTTAGCCTATTGGTTGGGCAATGGATTTTTGATATCCTTTCTTCTTTCGACTTGAACGTAAAGCTAGCGACAGGCTCACAATATGTTTCGTAATCCCAAAAAGTGTCTTTGGTGTAAGGTGAGTCGAAAGGACTTAATTGTCTAGACCTCTCTCTACCCCTGTGTTGGGAATGGCGTGAAGATATTTTTTTTTTTTACCTTAATTATTTATTTAATGCCCCTGTAATGGGAAAGGCGTGAACTTTTTTATGAAAATCCAAACGACCTGATGCTCACTTGTTTCTGCAGACAGAACTGCGAACTATTTCGAAATATTACAAATGCATTGTTACTCCCGAGGGCTTAGACACTACCTGGCACAAAATATATTTAAAACAGGCCAGTTACAAACAATGCCAATGAAAAATTCTTTTAAATTTCGAATGTAGAATTTGTGAATTTATGGCAATTCCAAAAATGTTTATTACTTTAAAATTTATTATTACCGAGAATAGTCCATAATTTGTTACGACTTATCGTTGTGGCCTGAATTAATAACAAAGCTATGATAAACTATGATTGAAATTTAATAATGAAACCCTATTTAGTGGGCGAAAGCAATCTTAGTGAAGATCTGCGTGAGCCCGCGTCGCACACTGCGCACCGCTCGCCCTGAGCCCGCGTCGCACACTGCGCACCGCTCGCCCTGAGCCCGCGTCGCACACTGCGCACCGCTCGCCCTGAGCCCGCGTCGCACACTGCGCACCGCTCGCCCTGAGCCCGCGTCGCACACTGCGCACCGCTCGCCCTGAGCCCGCGTCGCACACTGCGCACCGCTCGCCCTGAGCCCGCGTCGCACACTGCGCACCGCTCGCCCTGAGCCCGCGTCGCACACTGCGCACCGCTCGCCCTGAGCCCGCGTCGCACACTGCGCACCGCTCGCCCTGAGCCCGCGTCGCACACTGCGCACCGCTCGCCCTGAGCCCGCGTCGCACACTGCGCACCGCTCGCCCTGAGCCCGCGTCGCACACTGCGCACCGCTCGCCCTGAGCCCGCGTCGCACACTGCGCACCGCTCGCCCTGAGCCCGCGTCGCACACTGCGCACCGCTCGCCCTGAGCCCGCGTCGCACACTGCGCACCGCTCGCCCTGAGCCCGCGTCGCACACTGCGCACCGCTCGCCCTGAGCCCGCGTCGCACACTGCGCACCGCTCGCCCTGAGCCCGCGTCGCACACCGCGCACCGCTCGCCCTGAGCCCGCGTCGCACACTGCGCACCGCTCGCCCTGAGCCCGCGTCGCACACTGCGCACCGCTCGCCCTGAGCCCGCGTCGCACACTGCGCACCGCTCGCCCTGAGCCCGCGTCGCACACTGCGCACCGCTCGCCCTGAGCCCGCGTCGCACACTGCGCACCGCTCGCCCTGAGCCCGCGTCGCACACTGCGCACCGCTCGCCCTGAGCCCGCGTCGCACACTGCGCACCGCTCGCCCTGAGCCCGCGTCGCACACTGCGCACCGCTCGCCCTGAGCCCGCGTCGCACACTGCGCACCGCTCGCCCTGAGCCCGCGTCGCACACTGCGCACCGCTCGCCCTGAGCCCGCGTCGCACACTGCGCACCGCTCGCCCTGAGCCCGCGTCGCACCCCGCGCACCGCTCGCCCTGAGCCCGCGTCGCACACTGCGCACCGCTCGCCCTGAGCCCGCGTCGCACACTGCGCACCGCTCGCCCTGAGCCCGCGTCGCACACTGCGCACCGCTCGCCCTGAGCCCGCGTCGCACACTGCGCACCGCTCGCCCTGAGCCCGCGTCGCACACTGCGCACCGCTCGCCCTGAGCCCGCGTCGCACACTGCGCACCGCTCGCCCTGAGCCCGCGTCGCACACTGCGCACCGCTCGCCCTGAGCCCGCGTCGCACACTGCGCACCGCTCGCCCTGAGCCCGCGTCGCACACTGCGCACCGCTCGCCCTGAGCCCGCGTCGCACACTGCGCACCGCTCGCCCTGAGCCCGCGTCGCACACTGCGCACCGCTCGCCCTGAGCCCGCGTCGCACACTGCGCACCGCTCGCCCTGAGCCCGCGTCGCACACTGCGCACCGCTCGCCCTGAGCCCGCGTCGCACACTGCGCACCGCTCGCCCTGAGCCCGCGTCGCACACTGCGCACCGCTCGCCCTGAGCCCGCGTCGCACACTGCGCACCGCTCGCCCTGAGCCCGCGTCGCACACTGCGCACCGCTCGCCCTGAGCCCGCGTCGCACACTGCGCACCGCTCGCCCTGAGCCCGCGTCGCACACTGCGCACCGCTCGCCCTGAGCCCGCGTCGCACACTGCGCACCGCTCGCCCTGAGCCCGCGTCGCACACTGCGCACCGCTCGCCCTGAGCCCGCGTCGCACACTGCGCACCGCTCGCCCTGAGCCCGCGTCGCACACTGCGCACCGCTCGCCCTGAGCCCGCGTCGCACACTGCGCACCGCTCGCCCTGAGCCCGCGTCGCACACTGCGCACCGCTCGCCCTGAGCCCGCGTCGCACACTGCGCACCGCTCGCCCTGAGCCCGCGTCGCACACTGCGCACCGCTCGCCCTGAGCCCGCGTCGCACACTGCGCACCGCTCGCCCTGAGCCCGCGTCGCACACTGCGCACCGCTCGCCCTGAGCCCGCGTCGCACACTGCGCACCGCTCGCCCTGAGCCCGCGTCGCACACTGCGCACCGCTCGCCCTGAGCCCGCGTCGCACACTGCGCACCGCTCGCCCTGAGCCCGCGTCGCACACTGCGCACCGCTCGCCCTGAGCCCGCGTCGCACACTGCGCACCGCTCGCCCTGAGCCCGCGTCGCACACTGCGCACCGCTCGCCCTGAGCCCGCGTCGCACACTGCGCACCGCTCGCCCTGAGCCCGCGTCGCACACTGCGCACCGCTCGCCCTGAGCCCGCGTCGCACACTGCGCACCGCTCGCCCTGAGCCCGCGTCGCACACTGCGCACCGCTCGCCCTGAGCCCGCGTCGCACACTGCGCACCGCTCGCCCTGAGCCCGCGTCGCACACTGCGCACCGCTCGCCCTGAGCCCGCGTCGCACACTGCGCACCGCTCGCCCTGAGCCCGCGTCGCACACTGCGCACCGCTCGCCCTGAGCCCGCGTCGCACACTGCGCACCGCTCGCCCTGAGCCCGCGTCGCACATTGCGGAGCGCTCCTCCCGCTTTGCACAGCTCATGGACATGAGCAGCCAATTCGCAGAAAGGAGGTCGGTCCATTGCTATCGACGCTTCGCATGCATTTTGAAGGATTTTTGATGACCTCCGTGGACGAGTTTCGTACACACCATCGTGTCGGTTTTCAAGGTGTCGCCAGCTCTGGGGTCCCCGGGTTCGATCATCCGGCCGGGTCAATGTAGAAAACACTTTTTCTACATTTTCACGGGTCTGGGTGTTTGTGGTACCTGATCGTTGATTCTGATTCCATATTACAAGTGCTAAAGTTACTTTGAGATCAGAACAATGTATGTGATGTTGTCGTTATCTATATATGTATTTATTTATTACTCGTATAAAATTTTGCAGCACTACTTTCGAGCTACCCAGTGGAACATTTGGTAAACACAGTATGGTAATCTTGTTACAATTATGCGTTCTACCCTTTCTTCTTCTTCTTCTTTCTTTACAGCCTATCACGAATCCACTGCTGAACATCAAACATCATGAGTCCTCCCCTAGAATTCGCTACAAGAAAATAATGCTTGTATTTGATAAAACATAACCTTCTTTTATTGCCTCTAATTAGTAAATCTCCTTTATGAATTAATATTAGTAATTAATTAAAGTAATTTCTCACGCTGAAAATAATAACAGTAATATTTCTAATATTACTAGAAATTATTTGAAATTATTTATCACAATATTTAAAAACTATGTGATCATTCTTACTCGCAATACCTTGTAGTATTTCTGACAATATTTCAATACATTTGTTTACAAATAAATGGTAGTACTCGGTATTATTTCTTTAAGTGTACCCGAAATTATTAAACGCGAGTTCCCAAAAAAAAAAAAAAAACAAGATATCTTAAAATTAAAAGAGTCTGACCTCGACTTCGAACCTGTTAGTTTAGAATCTGATTAACAGAAAACGATACGAAATTAAGAAAATGATGAATTTGTAAGAAGCAAAAGAGTTATGTAAGGATCGAAACACAAGTATTACGATACAAGGCGATCTATTCTTTTGGCTACCCCGTTAGGGATTGTGCGTAAAGATAAGTAAGTAAATTAAAAGAGTCAATTATTCTAGGAATTTTGCCTGCATACCTGGATCTAAAATATTCATGATGCATGGAATGAGGTTGTATCTTTCAACGACTGCATAGATGTCTATATTGTTGCTTAAACTGAGAATGTTGCTCAGAGTACCAAGACATTCTATTACGAATTCTTCTGGCGCTTCCCCACTCGTCACTGCTCCAGCTATATCACCGACAAATTCCTAGACAATATAAATTAAATTTACTTCAAATACATTTTCTTCCTAATAAGCAATCACAATTTCGTAAAATATTTCCACTGGTCCAAAAATTTTAAGTGGGATATGAAAATTCAACAATTTTTTAATTGATTTGATTGCGAAACGACTTTGCCACCGACCACCTAGAGATTGCCAATCGAGAAATGTATCCGGCTCAATCCCTTGATCAACTATTGTTCAAATAAGTTTATGTTATGTACATTAAAATTGGCCTGTTATTTAAAAAAGGCGTGTTATGAATGAAGCACGCCATTTTCATTTACAGCTTATCCCTATTAGTATCATTGATTAGTTACTCCCGAATATACCTCGATAACTACGGTACAATACACAAAACTGAGCGGCGCGACTAAGGTGTAGTAAATATAAAAATGCGTTTATAACATTTTTTGTTTATAAATGTGGCGCAGAGGTGGTGGCAAGGGTCAGCTATGTTCCTTCCATCCTTCCTTTAGATAATACTAGATCAAAACCATATACATACAGACCGATAACGTTGTAGGCGTACCAAGATGCGAGATATATACTTATATCTTACTTTCCTCCATAATTTAGAAGATTACCTTTTGCTGTGGACTTTTGCAAGCCATGTATGTGATTAAATGATACATGTTTGTATGACAGATTTTTTTTAAAGAATTATTAAAAGACTATTATATAACATAAAATGTTTCATATTTACGTACGTACCACAAAAAGTTGTTTGGTCTGTGGATGATGCGAGAGATTGCGCACCAGCTTCATTAGCATGGCGTTCCTGTGGCGGAAGGCGCGCGCGAGCAGTTCCCGGAGGCGTCCCTCGGCCGCCATCTGCCGCGCCGCGCGCTCGCTCCACGCCAGGTTGGCGCACACCGCGAGCAGCACGTCCGCGCCGCCCGGCCCGCCCTCCGCGCTCGGCTCGCTGCTCACGTTGAGCAACAGCATGTCCGTCAACTGCAAATGCGATTGTCTTGGGCCGGCTCCACCGGGGAAGTACCACGCCCTCACAGAGTACCGGCGTGAAGTGGAAGCCTAACAAACTTCTGCGTTTCGTCTGGTGAGTGCAGGTAACCGGTGGCCCACACACCCTCCTCCCCCCAATTATGGGGGGCGGGGGGCACTCTAAGGGAGGCAACGCATCTGCTTAGCCTTTGGTATTGCGGGTGTTCAAGGGCTGCGGTAATCACTTATCATCACGTGAGCCACCTGCTAGTTTGCCTCCCTTTTCCTATAAAAAAAAAAGTCACGATAGCCGAGTGGTTGGGTGGTGGGAATTTCGAGTCGAGAGACCCGAGTTCGATCCACAGATGGCGGGCTCGTACCAATGGGTTTTTGTAAAATCTATGTACGAATTGCATCGTTAGCTGTCACGTTGTCCCGAAAATATCTTCGGTGGAAGGTGGGTCGAAGGGACTTAATTGTCTAGACTAGACCTCTGTCTACCCCTGTATTGGGAATTGCGTGAAGATATTTATTGATTTATATTTTTATTTATTGATTAATCATAAAACGATGCGATGTGCAACAGCAAACGAATTCAACAAGCATTATATTTGCTTGTTTTTAAAAGAATATTGCAATGATTATTTTTGAAGCTTGATATGATTATTGTTCACTAATGTCACGGTTTGTTACCTTTAATGTTATATTATTCGCTAAACAAAAATTTTTATTTTATTTTCCTTTTATTATTTAAATATTTTTTAACCAAAATTAATACATGCAATCGCGTCACTACATGCAAACGTGTCTGTGTTGCGGATCTCCGCATAAATTTGCCACTCTGGTGAGAGCTGTAGGACATTTTCGCTTTGTTTTTGTTATTCCGTGCTTGTTATATTTTTGTTGTTTTAAGCATAACTATGCTTAGCCGATCATTCGGCAAATGGAACTTCGGTCAAACAGCTAGCAGCAACAACAACTAATCTGATGAAATGTTCAAATAAAATTTCATCAGATTAAGCAAACAATACATAACGGGTCATTAGTTAATTACAACTTAGACGTATTTTATTTTACAAAACTAATTGATGAGTAGTAAAATATTGATGCCACATACTCTTTATTGTCTAGAACATTTGTTTGTGGTGTTTGAGATAATTATAATATAAATATGAAAAACTGGCATAACTCTTTATGCTGTTTTTTATGGATTTTTGTTTAAGGTTGGCACTATTTGTGACCAATTTAGCATTGATTTTCAGCAAGGAATCGTGATTTTTGTGTAATTATCGTTTATCGTGAAAACTGTTGTTAAAAAATTTAATAAAGAGAAATTTCAAAACGGCAAAACTGAGCGCGCCATTTTGAATGTCACGATAGCCGTGTGGTTGGGTGGTCGGAATTTCGAGTCAAGAGACCCGAGTTTGATCCCCAAGACTCGGGCAGACTCGTACCAATGGATTTTTCAAAAACTTATGTACGAATTATATCGTTTGTTTTGACATAAAGACGGCGACGGGCTCACCACCCACATCAGGGATGTCATCAGACCACATTTGATCCCATTTGAACAACAGTGGATCCTGGGTTTATCTTGCCTGCCTTTGCCCACGTAGCTCAAGCTACCCAATCTTTACTGAAAGACTCTCAATGTGTTTCAGTGGCCAGCAAACACTCTGGTCTTAAATCCGATACAGCAATTGTAGGATCATTTGAAAGCAGTGATTAATGCATTATAAACTGCCCAGGATGAGATCCCAGCTGTAAAACGTGAGGCATTTGATCGAGAGCATGCAATCTAGGTTTCAATAGTACATAGCTCAGAAAGGAGGGCATTCCTATTAATCATAGCTAGAAGCATAGAATTTAAAATTGAATTTATATTTTCCTAAATGACCATTAATTTAAAACAATCATTATCAATCATTACCTTAAGCAAGAAAACTGAATATGTTTTTTTATTAATTGTTTTGTTTTTATGCTTCTTCGAAGATACTTAATAGCCCTATTTTGACAAGTATACATACATGTTTTCAAATGATTGGAGTTTGCTTGTTGCTCATGATTAATCTTTTCTTACGATTTAGAATAAAGAACTTTTAACATACAAACCAATTTAACACAATCGGACTGGGTGAACATTACTTTAACACGATCATCCATGCTTAAGTGGTAAAGAATTTTCATTGCAAGATTAATATGCTTGTCATCACCTAAAAAATTAGAACACATGCTAATTCAATGCAAGATGTGTCTTAATTGCTAATATAAATATTTCTACCTAGACATATCCTGCTTAGGTTATGAGTTTTAAATATTTACCTTCTAACTGATGAATCAAGATTAATCAGTGGATTCAATCAACAATCAAGATAATAAGGTCTAGTTAGGCTTTATTCATCTTGAAAGGTGATTCAAGTTCCGTTAATGTTAGAGAGGGCAACGTTTGGGTTGAGTGTCCTGACGATGCATCCCTTGGGATGAAATTTGGTGACAGAGTTGTCCATGACTTGGACCTCCCCACCCCTCTGTTTGGCTCATAGGAAAGTAATCCCACCAGGTCGGTTTCAGGTTACTGCTGCGATTCGGATTACATCCTACTTCCTCTTAACGAAGTAACCAGGTCCGGAATTAATTTTCGATTTGCCTTCTCTTAGAGCCTCGTTTACTTCTCAGCAGGGTGCGCGATGGTGCAGTTAATAATTAGGGAAGTAATTGTCATAGTCCCCGTTACACCCCCAACCCCTACCCACCCGTTATCCCTATGAGTATCGTAAAAAGCGACAAGGGAGAAATCTTGACTACAGTAACACAACATCAAAATTGAGGTAGACTGGTGACAGGGCAGTAGCGCCAAAAGTGCAGTATCTGACACTAACTTCGCCAATTAGCAGCCTGCCGTGCAGTTAGATATTCTGCAGTGGACTTTAAAATGTTGAACTATTACACGTTACACTATGTTTTGATGTTGTTGACACACGTTACTCTAATAGGTCTATATTATATGTTCTTTATCAGACATTACCATGACCATCATGTTTATACGATTTTTATTTTATTAAATTTATACTTACTTGTAAATTGAATAAATTTAGGTAACAATCCAATCTTCACCATTTTGTTGCGTAATTTCGTATCAAACGTTAAATTAAATAGAAGTTTTAAAGTAACATTGACTAAATCAGCATTAGAGGAATCCAATAATGGTGCTAACTTCTCAACAATGCCTTTGGTAGCCATAGCATTTTTATTTTCTATAAAAATTGATAGCTTTTGTAGGAAAGAAACTATAAGAATCAAAAGATCAATATTTGAATGTCTCTCCATTGCACCAATGAGTAATCCAACTATATCCTTCTTATGCATTTTTTCCTCTACTTTGACATTATCAGCAATGTTAAGTAGCATATAGAAAGCGACTCTTAGAAGTTGTTCCTGTCTCTTTGATAATGTTTTTAATTTTCGTTTCATTTGTTCTTCATCATTTTTAGACAAATCATCGGAAGCATTGCATAAATCTTCATGATAACTAGACACCAATGACCGAGGCTTTTGTGAAGTTACATCAGCAACTGCCCAAGTACCTGATTTAGGTCGGCGCTTGGGCTCGGGTATTCGGCTTTTCGGTAGTTCACTCTAAAAAACATAACATGTAATAGAGTAATACAGAAAAACATATTGCAATTATAAATAAATAAATAAATAAATATCTTCACGCAATTCCCAATACAATGGTAGACAGAGGTCTAGTCTAGACAAATAAGTCCCTTCGACCCACCTTCCACCGAAGATATTTTCGGGACAACGTGGCAGGTGGTGAGCCCGTCGCCGCCTTTATGTCCAGGCCAACGATGTAATTCGTACATAAGTTTTTGAAAAACCCATTGGTACGAGCCTGACACCTGGGGCTCGAACTCGGATCTCTCAACTCGAAATTCCGACCACCCAACCACTCGGCTACCGTGACTTATATTGCAATTACAGAAGTCTTTCGGCTATTCCTCTCCATAAATTGAACAGACAAGATTATTGTATAGGAAAATGCTTGTGAGAACAGAGGGTTTGCTATATAAATGGATACAGTAGGAGAATGTCTAATAATTTATTTTTTTAAACTTAAAATTTTTGTTAAATGCTTCTACTGCAGAGATTTTTTATAAATAGGATATTTTTTATAATTTATGGTAGATGTCGCCAACTCCCAAAAGAGAAGTTCGAAATATAATTTTGTAAAGTTACTTAATCAACGCAATGAACAATTTATTGATAAACTTCTGCTAACTTATTGCTAATAACTCATATACGCAAAATTATAGTAATTATAGAAAAGCCTTGGATAACTTTTTATAACTTAACCAACTTACAGATACCTCAAAAAATACCAGACTAAAATTCAGCAGACGTGACCGGCAAGATTCAAAGGTGCAAGAAATATGGCACTGCGATTTTTCATCAGATACAGCTTAGCATAGCGATAAGGCTAAACCGTTTCGAACGAGAAAGGCCTATATTCTGCAGAGGACGTTTACAAGCCATTATATATGTATGTTGTGTAATGCTTTAATAGGTACTGAAGATAGGATGCACACTATAATTAAAAACAATTTCCTTAAGATTTATAAAGTAATTTGTACATGTTCCCTCGTGACCACGGATACTATAAAGCATCCGAAACTTCGGGAAGTAAAAATAGTATGTTAAAAATTAATAAAGAATACGATAAAATCCGCAGCATTTGCGTAAATATAAGGAATCATTGTATGAGGCGAGATATACGCAAGTTCAATATTGCCCGAATTGATCGACTCCGGAGCCAAGCTCACCCGACACTATACCCCACTATATCCCGGATGGCAGTCTGAGCGAGAATAGGACGACTCTGAAACAGATTAAACACGGCAATGCGCCGAGTGAGGACGGAATTACGGCTGAGCTTCTGAAAGCGTGTAGAAAACCGGTACTTGTAGTCCTTCAGAAGCTGTTTAATTTCGTCATCCACGGCCGCGTTACGCCGAAAGCGTGGAGTAGAAGCGTTGTTATTCTGTTCTTCAAGAAAGTGGATAACTGCCTATTGAAGAACTACGGACCAATAGCGCTTCTAAGCCGCGTCTACGTACTGTTTTCGAGTCATCACGAATCGTGTCATGGACAAGACGAAAACCATGTTTAATGTCCATGTCAGAACAATGCCGGTTGTGGCATATTATCAATGGCGTATTATTATAAATCAGCCCATATCGCGTGCTAAGATTGGATGTCGGAGTTGCAGACTTGGAAACACTCTTCATTGACTCGGTCGGTAATGAATGGAAGATAGATTACAGCGAAGCGTTCGACTCGGGCTCTGCAACGAGCAATGGAGTACGATCCTTTGTCATTTCTGCGAGCGAATAACGACTACGCAATACCGGATATGGATACGGCGGGATTATTTCAGCTTTGAAAGATTTATTTCAGATTGTTCGACTCCAATCGCTCTCATTTGAAAGAGCTCCCTATAGAGGAAATGGAAGTACTTTCTGGAAGCCGTGCTCTAAAATTACCGCGCTAGGCTCTATAACGACCGGCCTATTATCGCGGAGGAGACGATTGTCGCAAACAGGCCTGATATCGTGTTTGATGGGCAAGGTACGGTCATGTGTTCTTTTAGTGGACATTACCAACTACTATGACGAGAAACTCGTGACAGTCGAAACAAATAAAAGCAATATAAGACCTGGACCTGGTTCACGAGGTGACCACCCTGTGGGGCATTGTGCTTACTGAAAATATATCCATAGTTGTTTCTACGAATGAATGAATCCTGTCTCTCCAAACATCTGTGGCAGTTGGGAAACTGTGACAGATTGCTCCAAGCCCAAATTCAGAAAGCCATAACATTTTATGCACTATGATGATGTAAAATCTTTGTAAAGAAGCTGCTATTTTAGTGTATCATGGTTATGTGGTATCTATTATTTTGCGGAATTTTAATCTGGGAATATTCTACAAATTTTAACATAGCTTTTTTAATACAAAAAAAAATGTCTTAGAGCAATCTGTAGAAGTGGATTCAATCGTGAAGACTGATTTTCAAAAAACTTAAAATTCATGATGAAATTGGGACACTTCACATAAAAAAAGGTTTAAAGGTGTTGCCAAAAATAGATCTTCAAGTGTGAGTCAAGAGACCCAAGTTTGATCAACAGGCTACAGGCTCGTACCAAGGACTTATTGTCTAGGACTCTGTCTACCTCCATATTCAATATGGTCTGAAGATGCCATTCTCAATACAGGAGTAAATTCAAAGTGAAATTTGTGAAATTACACTTAAAAATTTCCAGAGACGATTAAAACTATGACTCGCTAAAAATTGTTTCTGTTTATTAGCTGACTTTTTTTGCCTTAAATGAAAATAACTTTTTTTTTTTTTTGGAAACATGACTAGGAAGTCTGTAAAATTAATATATGTACCTTATCTTTTCATTTATATCCAATTATTGTCTTTTTTTGACATTACTTTTATATACTGATATAATATAAAGACCTACTGTGAGAATGTAATACATGTAATAATTGGGTTCAAGAGTGATTTATAGCAAACACTTAATTTTAAGAATTATTAGGATCTGTAGATTGTTATTATCAAATATACTCTATAAATTTTTTATAATTGTAAATATAAGTGTAAATATATTCTTTACATTTTTTGAAAGTGGTTTATATATTATTAATGTTTAATAAATTTCTATGTTATAAATTCTACTATAATTAAATATTTTAAATTCTATCACTGATTTATTTACATGCCAATATTGCGAAATTTTGGTTTTAACATCTCTAATTACCATATTTCTTGCAAATTAATAAATAAAATAAAACTTCAGACATTACCTAAATATTCAACTCGGCAACTCATGCGTGGAGGGCATCCTGTCAAGTATGCTTTACTACATGTTTAACAGTCAGGTATGCTTAACTACTTTGCAGTGTATCATTAGGATATTTAGAAATAACAATGTGCATTCTACCTTAAAAGTGAATTTGAAAAAAGATTTAAATACTTTTGAATACTTGCCTTATCAGGTGTGAGCAAATGTTTTTTTCCTTCAACTCTTTCCTTCCACTGATCATATCTTTTAAGTTCATAGTCTATAACATCCATACACAAAGAACCAATTTTATATTGAATTATTACCGAGTGGAATTCAATATATGTAGAGAAGCAAAAGAATGTATAAACAATATTTGTACTTAATTCGATACTTCTCTTCCATTCTTCTCTAAGAACCCTAGAGAGAGCACTTAGCAATGCCTCTGAAATTATTAAAAATTATATATATTTTACAATATTAAATTGTTTGTTAAAATTTTTAACTTAGTGCTGTAATTACCATTTCGAGCTAATTCAATTAAATTGTCAGGATTCCTAGCAAGTTGTAGAATAAGCGCAGATCCTTTTATTTTCTCAGGGATATCATCATAGAGCAATTCAACATAATCATCAATACAATTTAACACAGCAACTGGAATGCTTTCAACCGGGCTCATTATAGATATTTTCTGTAATGTTAGGCTATTATTATGGAGAAGTTGTCAATACCTTAGCGTACAATTACAACACAAGCTTTATTTTTAGTAAAGTACAAATAAATCAACTTAACACAGCGAACATAAGCCACTTAACTATAAAACGCTGATTTGTTTCTACTAATAAATAATTATAGAAACAAAATTACATTTGTAAATTTAATTTTATTTGTATCAATTCTTGTCTCTATTTTGTAATCTTTGAAAATGAAAGTAATTTGTAGTGACAATGACAAGTGACACAGGAGCTGCCAACTTTTTACTTTAACACCATAATAGTGATTATGTTCTCTTTGACTAAGATACTTAGTGCTCTTATCAATAGATGGCGTAATTTATAAATTACTCAAACATAAGTCAAAATAATAAAGTACACTTGCTTAAATAAGTTAATAAAAGGGGCGTATGCATAAAAGGAAGAAGTTTTTAATAACTTTTTTCATAATTTTTCAACTTCATTCAACGGCTCTCCCTCATCCTAATAAATTATTGGTACAATTAACATATCTTTACATATATTGTTTTTGATGACATACGGTCAGCTGGTTTATTAATTGTGCGAATTTATATGGCATCAATTTTGCTGAATGCATTTAAATGAATTGTTATATGTCTTTGTAACAGCGTAAAGATTTATCAATCCCTTACATCCGGTGTATTGCATAGTCATGTAAAGGGAAAGGGGAAATATACATATTATCATGTCCTTTTAAAGAGCGCTCTCCAACTATCATAGTTGTTTATGATATCAAACAGATAATATAAATCCACATGAGTAAATTTTTTGTACAAGTCTGTGGTGTATTCTACTTTCATATACAAACATATAGTAATTAATAGAATTTCCAAAGCTTATAATGTAATATCGAAATCAGCAGATCTTGATATGTTTAATGACTCTTTTCCCGTTTTTGAAAACAAAATTAAGTAATATTTTTATAAGAATATCATCAGTACCTCATGAGTTGTTTTTGTTATTATTATCGGTCAATATATTATTATCTTTGTTTTTGCTCACAATTTCTCTATTTTTTTGTAAACCTATTGTGCGTTTTTTTATTTAGCATGATGAGTTAGGCTTTAAGAATGATATGTACTAATTCTTAATTTAATCACTGTATATAAAAAGTATGTACAATATCATGTTGGCTTCCTAATAAATAAATAAATAAAGTATACACTTGGAGTTTTTGCTTTTCGAAGCAGGCTAGGGGCAGATCATAGGTAACAGCAAGTTTCGCTATCTTGATTTGTGCTAAGTATAAAAAATGACTACAAAAGCGTAACATATGTTAATCGCTACTTGTTATTGATATCACATCCTATCTATCGGTATGATGGCTGGTGCTTACAGGTCACGTCACAGGTTCAAGGAAACGATACTAAATTGATCTCAAATGCAATCCAAAAAAATTTCGAATTTCGTAGCCAAGAGTCATAAAAAAGCTGAACAAATCGAAGTCCGTCATAGAACTAAAATAACGTAAAACACCATGCAAAATTTAAATAATTTGTTATTATTTTTAAATTAGCAATCGATCAACAAAATTCAACGTCAAAAGTTTATGGGAATTTAACACGAGAGGCGCCGCTATATATTTCACAAAAAAATTATTTTCTTCGGGATTTCCACGGCGCTGATTATAGGTCTGTGGTTATACTGATGATGATCATACGTAGTATTGTTTATATACTCTTTGATAACTTCTTATTCTGCTCTGTGTGATCATATCATATTTTTTAATTTGTTAAAAACTTGATTTACCAATTAGATTTATTTGGGAAATACTATACAACTATAATGTAAGATTGATAAGTTTTTAATTTCTAGTTTAGTTATATTTAATTTTTACAAATGGAAACTAATCGTAAGGTTTTCAGAACAATAACTTCATGCATTGTTTAGTTGTCGTTGTTCCTGTGTATTCGCTAATAAAAGCAAAAATATATTTTATATAGTTCGATTGGCAATATTTACAAGACGAAGATCTAAATGTATATATGATTTTTATACCAATCATAGTATTGTGACTCAATTGAAGCCCGGATGAATGCTTTTCTGTTGTTGTGTCAAATTGTATTGATGATATATCTCAAAAACCTAAACCTTTAGTTTTTCACGTTGTAAGCATTTAGAAAATAATTTATTAAAAATGACGAGTTTCTTTGTCTTCTTCACTAAAAGCAATAATCATTTCCATTTTTACAGCAAAATGTCGTCTGGACCATATAACTACTCATATATTTTTAAATACATCATTATTGGGGACATGGGAGTTGGAAAATCATGTTTGCTACATCAGTTTACAGAAAAAAAGTGTAAGTTTGCAATTTAATGTTAATTTTGTATAAACATTTCTTCTCTTTCTTCTTAAAATACTTATGTTCTTGACTGTTAACTCGAATTGGAAAGAGTTACTTAACAGTCTGTATTTCATGACCACTGCAAAACATAGGCCTCTCCCTTAAGGAAGGTTTGCAGTCTATATCAGGCAACAGTTGTTTACAATAAAAACAAGAGACATGCCTAGCATGTAGAATTTACTCAATACTTAATAGTTTGTCGCATCAATCTGCAATATCAAATGTCTTTATTTGCCGTGTGTGTGGTAGCATAAGAGTAATGCCACTCCCTGTCTTTCCTAGGTTGCTGTAAAAGGCAACTTAAATTTATTAACTCTTGTGAAAACCAACAAAAGAAGATGATAATTATTAATTGAGCAATTACATGTTATCCAGTCCCAAATTAGGAGTGCTGGTAACTGGATGGTGATATGATACTTATAAAAAAATATTTATAGTGTTGTAAACCTATAGAAATGTAATAAATAATACCTACATTGACTTGGGCACAAATAGCAGGATTTGCATTTATGCTAATTAGCAATTAATAACTATTTGCTATCAGGTATATGTCCTGCAGAGCATGTTTACAGCAGAATAACTTGATTAAAACAACTCGGCTATAGTGACTTGATAAGTCATGATAGCCGAGTTGTTGGGTGGTCGGAATTTCGAGTCGAAAGACCTGAGTTCGATCTCCAGGTGGCAGTACTAATGAGTTTTTCAAAAACTTATGTACGAATTTCATCATTGGCTTGGACATAAAGACGGCGACGGGCTCACCACCTGTCACGTTGTCCCCGAAAATATCTTCGGTGGAAGGTGGGTCAAAGGGACTTAATTGTCTAGACTTGACCTCTGTCTACCCTTGTATTGGGAATTGCGTGAAGATTTTTAAAACATAGTACATTTTATTTAATTCATCAATATATTAATAACAATCTTTTACAAGGCTAAGAAAAACTTTAACTTAGGATTTGTGGCATTGGCAGAACTTCAAATAAATTAAACTGAAGAAGAAAACTAGTAATTACGGAGAAAAATAATAACATATTGTTTGAAGAATAAACATTTACATTTTATTTTAAATTAGAGAGAAAAAAAAGAAAAAAAAAGTCAAAATTTCAACTGATATGGGCGGGATTCGAACCTGCGACCTTCGCCAAATTGTGGCGAAAATTTCAGTTGAAATTTTGACTTTTTCTCTTTAATTTAAAATAACATAAAAGTAAAGCATAAATATGCTTTAAAAATCAATAAAATTGCATAATTTATATTTTATTTTACAGTTATGGCAGACTGTCCTCATACAATTGGTGTTGAATTTGGAACTCGAATAATTGAAGTTGCTGGTCAAAAAATTAAGCTTCAAATTTGGGACACTGCTGGACAAGAAAGATTCAGAGCAGTCACTAGGTCATACTACAGAGGTGCTGCTGGTGCTCTTATGGTGTATGACATTACCCGAAGGTAAAAATGCTTAAACTACACCAACAACAGTAGTAATTCATTGTGGAAAAGGTCGATGCAACTTTTATCCCTTTTTTAATATAAATAGTTTTTTCTTTTTGCGAGGGGGTGAAAATGAGCTAACCTGATGGTAAGTGACTGCAATTCAAACAAAGAAGGTTACATTTGGGCAACCTGAAGTAAGGACTAAGATGGATTGCTTCGTAGCCTGTAATCACACTGGATTTCTATAACTTTCAACCAGCATATGTCAGTTGTTATACTGTTATTAGTTGGCAAAACTTGAGAAAAGTGTTGACAAACTCAAATAAGTTCTGGGCAGAAAAAGAGTCTACCACATTTAAAATTATATTGCATTCTGTGAGAGAAAAAATTTATACATAAATTTACCACCATAAGTAGGTAACCAGGCACAGAATAGGAAGAATATTATTATTAATATTGAACTTGATTGCAAACATGTGTCACATGAACAGTTATTAATATTATTGAGATATTATTTTTATAAAATTATATTTCTCACTTCCACATGTCAAAATAAATGGCATAAATTGCATATATAGAGAAGAATAGCATCACCCTCCCTCCTACAGATCTATCAGTTATAGAGCCACGCATTAGCTTTTGTTGTTGCATGAATGGGCCGGCTCGACCGGGGAAGTGCCACAACCTCACAGAATACCGGCTTGAAGTAGATGTCTAACTTCTGCGTTTCGCCTGGTGAGTGCAGGTAACCAGAGGCCCACACCCCTCTCCCTAAGTCTGGGGGGGCGGGGGCACTCTAAGGCCGGCAATGCATCTCTTATGCCTCTGGTATTGCGGGTGTTCATGGGCGGCGGTAATCACTTACCATCACGTGAGCCACCTGCTCGTTTGCCTCCCTTTTTTATAAAAAAAAAAAACTGTACTAACTCTACTGAATGGCATTTCTGCCCTTTCACAGACACTGCATTTGACACAAGTATAATTACACATGTATCACTTCTTAAAAATGCTTTACTAAATGTGTAGACTCACAACATTTGACTGCAGAGTGAGCAATGACTGGACATGGTCTCCTCTTGCGCCTCCTTAGAGCACGCTGGGAAAATGTTCAGGGCTGTGGTACTTTCAATGGTGTTCATTCGCTGCCTAACAATATGGGCAGGTCCATGGGTATGCATTGTTGGTCTTTTGTGGCCTGGCCATCGGCCTAGCGCTGCCAGTGACAGCAAACGAGTGGGGTAATCAGGTCTTTGTTACTTCCATAGTGATTAGCCAATTTAATAAGCAAGTTCGGCCATCTAAATGTTTAGGGCCTGCAACTCCTCTTGTAGCAATGAAATGACGGAAGGATAAAGTGATCATCCTGTCCACTGGCTATATGTCAAGAGTGTTTTGTTCAGCAGCAGAGGTAGTGGCAGGTATCTTTTTCTGCTCTCTTTTCCATATGCTATCTTGGGTTTGTGAATTTTTGGGCCTGTGGTTCTAGGCTGCTGCCATGAGATCCATTTTGCGGAGTGTGGCTTCCATTTTGACTTGTAGTCAATTTCATTGTTTCATAGCCTTTGGTTGGATATAAAGACGGCGGCAGGCTGTCCACCAGTCACATTGTCTCAAAAAATGTCTTTGGTGAAAGGTAGATCGAAAGGATTTACTCTAGACTAATAATAGTCCACTCCCAATACTAGGTCTAGACCTCTGTCTACTCCAGTATTGGGATAGGCGTGAAGAAGATTTTTATGTGTCTTCTTTTCTTATATGTTGTCTTTTTGTACATATATCTTCTTATATATATTCTTATATATATAGATAAAGATCATAAATAATAAAAACTACAAAAAAAATTTATTACATTTACCAAATATTACAATGCCATCATAAACCAAAACCAAGGAAAAGTGGTTTGTGTTTTAAATATGATTATTAAATATAATTTTTAATCTGTTAAAATTTTCCAGATCTACGTATAATCACCTGAGCAGCTGGCTTACAGATACGCGAAATCTTACAAATCCAAGCACAGTAATATTCTTAATTGGTAATAAGTCAGATTTGGATGGCCAGAGAGATGTTACATATGAAGAAGCTAAACAATTCGCAGATGAAAATGGACTTATGTTTGTTGAAGCCAGTGCAAAAACGTATGTTTTCTTGAATCCTTCTAATTTTATAAATGTGAAAGTGTGTATGTTGGAAGTATGTTGAACTTCAACTCATCTATGACTATGGCTGTAAATGCATACACCCATAAAGACAGGGAATCACATTCACTGCTCTCATCCGAAAGGAAGTAGCTAGTGGAAGGTATCACCAATGGCTAAACCTGAGATAATGTAGAAAAAGTGGTTTTCGTTTGCGTATTCAATAGCCTGTCTTCGAAACTAAGAGTTTGATTCCCGCTAGGTTAAATACTTATGTGATCAATATTTCTCCTCTAGTCATAGATGTTTATATTTTTAATTTAAATACTTATCTAACTAATTATTTATCTAGGCTATATAAATATTCGTACGAATATCCATGACTCCAAAACAAACATTCATATTCATCACACAACTGTTTGCCCATAATGCAACTTGAACCAACATATATAATTGACGCTGTTAAGCACCAAATATTAAGAATATCGCCTAGTAACATCAATTGTAGAGATGGAAACCATTTGTATTTAGAAATAGAAAAAATTAGTTTCCATTTTGTTTTTTTGGGATATGAATTTTGCCGGAGTTTATATACATAAAAAAATATCTTCATGCAATTCCCAATTAAGTCCTTTTCACCCACCTTCCACCGAAGTCATTTTTGGGACAATATGACAAGTGGTGAGCCCGTCGGCGCCTATGTCCAGCCAACAATATAAATTTTAGATAAGTTTTTGAAAAAAAAAAACCCATTGGTATAAGCCTACCACTGGGGGATCGAACTCGGGTCTCTTGACTCGAATTCTGATCACCCAACAATCGTTCGTGTTCGGCTATCGTGACTGTTACAATATAGATTGATTTTCAATTTCGCAAACTTCAGCGGTCAGAACGTAGAAGAGGCGTTTCTAGAGACTGCGAAGAAGATCTATCAGAGTATCCAGGACGGGCGGCTGGATTTGAACGCGGCGGAGTCGGGCGTGCAGCACAAGCCCGCGCCGCCGGGCCGCCCGCTGGCCGCGCCGCCCGCCGCGCGCGACCACTGCGCCTGCTAGCCGCGTAACAGTTTCTATCCTCCTGTAGTTATAAACGCTGTAATTATTCTGAATATATTTTGACTTGTAGCCATACCCTCGGAAATAGTTCATCTTATTTGTCACATTCTTGTAGACATCGTAGTTAATGAAATCAAATATCTTCTATAAATAGACATCGTTATCAATCTGAAAGAGAACTTGAACACTTCATTTGTGGTGTACATTCCAGTTTATGTTATTGAGAGAGTTGAAATGTTTGTTGCTTACAAGTAATGAATAAATTGTAACTTGTAATCACAAATGACCACTATGATACATTATGTAAGTATAAAAAAATATATTTTATGTTAAAAAAATACAAAAAAAGAATTGAATAGTATCATTTAAATTTAAGGGTTAACTGGAGTTTTTAAAAATAATGCTAAAGCCAAAATAATAATTTATTGCGTCCACATATTAATGTGAAGTTTAAGTTGTAAGTTACCTATGTTATTTTGCTGCTTAATAAAAATACTCGGGAAATTTAAATAATCAACTAACATGTTTCGAACCCGCGATCTCCGAAGGACAAATTCTGAAAACTAGTACACAACTACAAAATTTATTACAAAACAATAAATATGAAGATCTGATCAAAAAATATTTGTGTTGTAAAATTCAAATTTGTTCTACTAACACTATAAAAACGAATATTTATATATTTTACGTTGAATTTTAAATTATTTCACCACTATAAGTTAGTTTACGTTTTTGTATTATGATGTTACTGCGGTACGGTACATGGGACTCCTGGACGATTATGTAAAGATGTCAGCAACATTATTCATACCTTCTCGTATTTAGTGAGCTAAGCTATTTCCTTCATATCAAGATTAATAGATTGTTTCCCCTATTGTTTAGTAATAATAGTTATTCATAGAACATTGTTGACTTTGTCTCCATTTGTTTTAATTATACAAATATTTAAATGTAGTGATCATTTTCTTCTTTTTTTTTTTTTAGGATAATTTATAACACTTATATATTTTGTTCAATCTGGATAGGTGGATCAAAAATGTTCCATAAAAATGTTACAATTTAAAAATGTGTAAAATTGTTTTCCTAGTTGATCATGATTATAAATTAATTTGATGTTTTTGAAATGTAACTTCTTTGGGCATATAGACATCTTGTGCGTTATATCTTGTTCAGGAAATATCAGTTTTTTGCAGGGTTTGCATGAATGAATATAATGTTTTATGAAATGAGTTGAATGAATATAATGTTTATGAAACCATTACGATAATGGGTTAAATTAAATTTAAGAACTTATCATGCTTGTATCGCTCTTTTTTTCACTAAGAAGGAAATTAAAACATCAAATTATTTTGATCGCGAAAAACTAAAAACAATATCATTATTATTAACTACTGTACTTTATCTGAAAATTCTGTATTGGGTATTACAAATGCGTCAGATAAAAAATTCAAGTCTTAAAGGCTACTTTGACATTTGCAGCTCCATAATGTTATTAACTTGAATTTTTTAGGAATTATTCCTTCTATATATTCTATAATGTGTAGAAAAAAAAGATGAACCTATGTTATTTCTTAGCAACGTTCATTGTAATTATTTGCATAAGATTTAATTTATAATCTATTAAATATTTATTCTGACAATCACATGATTTATTCTGTTCGAATTTATTTATTCTTATATACTTACGTTATGTGAAAATATAATATAAATAAAATAAGAACTTTTTGTTATTTGAATATAATTTTCGAAGACCTAGACATTTCTCAGTGCGCTAGGTGGCACACCCACCCAATGGTAAGTTGCTACAGTAGCCCTGACACCTGCAAACATTTCAAAAGAAGATTAGAGCTATGTTGTTACCTCCGAAGTTGGAACTATACCCTTCAAGCCGAAACACAACAGTGGCTACACTGCTATTTGGCGGCAGAAGTAGAAAAGATACGGACCCTGACGACTCTTATGCAGAAGAGGGGCCTGAGACCTGAGACAAGGTAGTGAAATAGACGATATTAATTATTAGTTAAAATAAACACTAGTTAGAAAGAGAAATAAAAATTGTTTAAATCAATGTTGAATTTCTCTTGGTATAGTGCGCGTGCGCGGGCGTGTGTGTCTGAAAATATCACTACACACACGCGTGTGTGTGTAGTGATATTTTCTTCTTTTTTTAGTATTATTTATAACACTTATATATTTTGTTCAATTTGGATAGGTGGATCAAATATATATCACAATCAACATTTTCGTAAGCAGAAGATCTTTCTCAGAAAGTACATTCCGCTCACCAATACCTAACGAATTGAGATAAAAAAGGGTGTGAGACCTAGGTTTGAAACAGTTAATTAAGTAACATCAAATTGAATATTTTTACAAGGAAAATAATTTGTTACTAAATAAATAAATAAAAATCTTCACGCCATTCCCAATACAGAGGTAGACAGAGAATTGGACAATTAAGTCCTCAAAGGACCACCTTCCACCGAAGACATTTTTTTGGGACAACGTTATAGGTGGTGAAGCCCATCGCCGTCTTTGTTTCCAAGCCAACGATACAATAAATCACTATATAAACAGAATAAATTTACTATATAAACAGAATACATCTAATAAATCACTTATATTATCACTCAACCCTTCTCTAGATAATTAAATATTTCTCACGTAGGAGGTATACCTTGGATGGTGTTCTCCTACCAGTCTGCTCCGAATTTCGTTACCTTGGGTAAGTGATCCAAAATGACGGCATAATCGACGGGGACGACGGGGGCGACAGGTCTCGGGAATAACTTGCGATGCCTCTTAAACTTACGGGCAAAGTTTACAAAACGATCGTGAGACCTGTCGTATTGTACGGATCAGAGTGCTGGGCAACGAAAGTGACGGATGAACGAAGAGTGCATGCTGCAATGATGAGAATGTTGAGATGGATGTGTGGGGTGACTAGAAAAGATCGGATAAAGAATGAGTATATAAGGGGAAGCTTGAAAGTAGCACCAGTGACAGAGAAAATGAAGAGCGGCAGTTTAGCATGGTTCGGGATTGTAATGAGGAGGGAAGAATGTAATATAGGCAAAAGAATGTTAGAGATGAATGTGGATGGACGAAGAGCTATGGGGAGACCAAAAAAACGGTGGATGGATTGTGTGAAAGAAGACATGAGAAAGAAAGGAGTGAGTATTGAGATGGAGGGAAATAGCGGAGAGTGGAAGAAGAAGACATGTTGTGCCGACCCCACATAGCATGGGATAAGGGCAGGAAGAACAAGAAGACGTAGGAAGTATACCCAACTCTTTAGAAATATGTACAAAAAACACCCGATGTTGTTCGAGTCAAATAAATTTATAAATAAATAAATATCTTCAAGCAATTCCCAATACAGGGGTAGACGGAAGTCTAGACAATTAAGTCCCTTTGACCCACCTTCCACCAAAGATATTTTCGGGACAAAGTGACGGATGAACGAAGAGTGCATGCTGCAGTGATGAGAATGTTGAGATGGATGTGTGGGGTGACTAGAAAAGATCGGATAAAGAATGAGTATATAAGGGGAAGCTTGAAAGTAGCACCAGTGACAGACAAAATGAAGAGCGGTAGGTTAGCATGGTTCGGGCATGTAATGAGGAGGGAAGAATTTAATATAGGCAAAAGAATGTTAGAGATGAATGTGGATGGACGAAGAGCTATGGGCCAAAAACGGTGGATGGATTGTGTGAAAGAAGACATGAGAAAGAAAGGAGTGAGTATTGAGATGGAGGGAAATAGCGGAGAGTGGAAGAAGAAGACATGTTGTGCCGACCCCACATAGCATGGGATAAGGGCAGGAAGAACAAGAAGACGTAGGAAGTATACCCAACTCTTTAGAAATATGTACAAAAAAACGGTGGATGGATTGTGTGAAAGAAGACATGAGAAAGAAAGGAGTGAGTATTGAGATGGAGGAAATAGCGGAGAGTGGAAGAAGAAGACATGTTGTGCCGACCCCACATAGCATGGGATAAGGGCAGGAAGAACAAGAAGACGTAGGAAGTATACCCAACTCTTTAGAAATATGTACAAAAAACACCCGATGTTGTTCGAGTCAAATAAATTTATAAATAAATAAATATCTTCAAGCAATTCCCAATACAGGGGTAGACGGTAGTCTAGACAATTAAGTCCCTTTGACCCACCTTCCACCAAAGATATTTTCGGGACAAAGTGACGGATGAACGAAGAGTGCATGCTGCAGTGATGAGAATGTTGAGATGGATGTGTGGGGTGACTAGAAAAGATCGGATAAAGAATGAGTATATAAGGGGAAGCTTGAAAGTAGCACCAGTGACAGAGAAAATGAAGAGCGGCAGTTTAGCATGGTTCGGGCATGTAATGAGGAGGGAAGAATGTAATATAGGCAAAAGAATGTTAGAGATGAATGTGGATGGACGAAGAGCTATGGGCCAAAAACGGTGGATGGATTGTGTGAAAGAAGACATGAGAAAGAAAGGAGTGAGTATTGAGATGGAGGAAATAGCGGAGAGTGGAAGAAGAAGACATGTTGTGCCGACCCCACATAGCATGGGATAAGGGCAGGAAGAACAAGAAGACGTAGGAAGTATACCCAACTCTTTAGAAATATGTACAAAAAAACGGTGGATGGATTGTGTGAAAGAAGACATGAGAAAGAAAGGAGTGAGTATTGAGATGGAGGAAATAGCGGAGAGTGGAAGAAGAAGACATATTTGCAAAAATGCTCCAATTTCCGTGATATGGAAAATAATAAATTCTTTTTCTTAAAAACATATTAAGATACCAAGCGGTTATTATACCATATACTATTTACGAAGATCTAAGTAAGTAATGAGTACACACGGGTTTTTTCCAATCATAATTAGGTAAACCGCTCAAACGAGGCTACAGCCAATGTTTAGCGGGAGTAAATATAGTTACAATAACCAAGAACTATGGTCCTATGCTTCCAAAGCAGCACAGTATAAATTTATATGTATTTATCAGCGGCAAAAGTATTTCTTACTCATTATCGATATAAATAAAGTGGTAGAGGTCTGAAGTTGTGCACGCATCACAGAATAACTACTGGATAGATTTCAATTAAGTTCTATAAGTTTTATTTATTAGACACTTGGCCCTTATTTTTAACAAAAATATTGTGATATCTTCATTTAATATAAACTTATTAAAGTTTTATAATACAAGAATTATCATAAGCACTAGCTTTTCAGTTATATGTGTTTTCTTGCCGCGAAGAAGTTGAGCAAGCAGTGTATCGAGGATGCGTAGGTGAAGGCAGTCTCTTTTACCTCTGTCTCGTGATAATGCTTATTGATTCGTACATAAGTTTTTTTTAAAACGCAAAAAAAAGCACGAGCACGAGCCTGCCACCTAGGGATTGAACTCGAGTCTCTCGACTCGAAATTCCGACCACCCAACAACTCGACTATCGTGACTTATTTGGGTTGTGTTTTTAAATTCTAAAATCTATTCGTGTATTTTTTTTTGTTTATCTACAAAAGCTGAATAAACATAGTGACACAAATGGTAAAGAAAAATTAAGATGAAGATAGAAGTCAATCTTTACATGTAAAACCCTGCTTGGCAGTCTGTCTGTGGCTATTTACGCGTGCGAAAAAAAATTCATTTTTCTTATGTATGTTTGACTCAAATCATGGATGTTTATATGCTACATAGTTAATTATCTAAGTAATTATTTTGTATCTTTAGTCGACCTATAGTCTATAGTACCTATAGTACATTTTTGTATTTTAAATAAATGAAAAATAAAAGTAATATTTGCAAAAATGCTCCAATTTCCGTGATATGGAAAATAATAAATTCTTTTTCTTAAAAACATATTAAGATACCAAGCGGTTATTATACCATATACTATTTACGAAGATCTAAGTAAGTAATGAGTACACACGGGTTTTTTCCAATCATAATTAGGTAAACCGCTCAAACGAGGCTACAGCCAATGTTTAGCGGGAGTAAATATAGTTACAATAACCAAGAACTATGGTCCTATGCTTCCAAAGCAGCACAGTATAAATTTATATGTATTTATCAGCGGCAAAAGTATTTCTTACTCATTATCGATATAAATAAAGTGGTAGAGGTCTGAAGTTGTGCACGCATCACAGAATAACTACTGGATAGATTTCAATTAAGTTCTATAAGTTTTATTTATTAGACACTTGGCCCTTATTTTTAACAAAAATATTGTGATATCTTCATTTAATATAAACTTATTAAAGTTTTATAATACAAGAATTATCATAAGCACTAGCTTTTCAGTTATATGTGTTTTCTTGCCGCGAAGAAGTTGAGCAAGCAGTGTATCGAGGATGCGTAGGTGAAGGCAGTCTCTTTTACCTCTGTCTCGTGATAATGCTTATTGATTCGTACATAAATTTTTTTTAAAACGCAAAAAAAAGCACGAGCACGAGCCTGCCACCTAGGGATTGAACTCGGGTCTCTTGACTCGAAATTCCGATCACCCAACCACTCGGCTATCGTGATTTTAAATTATATTAATCACTGTTTGGTCGTCAGTAGATACCCCTTTCTTCACTGAGATGCTGTAAGAGGCATCTAAGGAAAAAGCATTGAAATGTAGTTAGCTGCCGACAGATGGCGGAATAACAATCTCCAAAAAATAACATAGAAAATGCAGCAGACCGATGAGGGGAAGCAGTCTTTTAGCTGCAAGGTTTCTGGTACTGAGATCGCCAATCCGCTTGCCAAGCATGGCGAATCTGGTAAACCCCATAATGCCGTTATCATTGTATGTTTTGTATTATGAATAAGACACGTTGAGGATGATAACAAAGAATTTTGAAAATATTGATCTAAAAAGAATTAAGTCTATGTATTAACTATGTACTTATTCGAACAGGGTTCGGTTCGTTATACACTTTAGATTAAAATTGATGTCACCGAGTAAAATAGTGTCAGTGTAGGCTTTTCTCGTCTGGTTGTAATCATTCGGTGGCCCTCGTAGATATAAAATGACTAACAGTATTGTAGAAACTGTCAATGGAACAAGGTGACGAGTTAATAACAGCATATATCCACTTTGTCTTTGTATGGAGCTAGGTCCTTAGGTTTTTACAATTTAAACTCAAAGTGATAATTTTAATTTATGTGAAAAAAAATATACACCAGTATAGGTTTTAATTGTTTTATTTTTATATAACTTTATAACAGTTCTTATAAATAAATCATTTTACTTTAAATTGAAAGAGTAATTAAGTACGATTAATAAAGAATTTAATACGTAATATTACCTACTGATATGTAAACATTAAAAAGCCGTAGGATTAACACGATTCTGGAATACATAATATTATTTTATTCCGTGTGTAGAATCTACTGATAACATTGTCTATATGCACTGTACTATCACTCTCTTTCAGTCTGTCTTTCTTCGCGCCGTTTCCCAATTACTTTCCTAAGGCAACGCACCTACAGCCCACATATAGTTGAATAAAAAATGTGTGAATAAAAAACGAACGACTAATGTTTAAACGAATGATGATAAAACATAGATTAGTAAATAAATTGACGCATTTTTCATATTATTGAAAGCATGCATGGTTCATTTATTTATATTCATCAAAATAACATATTTAAGGAAACATAAACAAGTGATACTATGCCGAGAGTACTGTGCTCAAGATAAATTGAGCAACCACCTGACGCACAATGTAAGTGAGAGCATTCGATTTTACTCCCCATAAATTTCTATACTTCGGACTTATTTATGTGAATCGATTTTTAAGGAGTAAGCGCTAAAAATATAAGTAGGTATAGCAAACAGAGAATTAAAAAAGACAAAAAATTTTCTATTAATTTTTGATAAAGCAAATTTTACAGAAGAAAAGTACCTTAAGCAATTTATATATTTTTGTAGTCAATTTATGTATTTTTGTAGTCAAAAACTTTTTTCTGAGATACAATAATATTAAACTTGGTGTTTCCGTTTTTATATTTAAACCATTATGTATTTATCTCATTCTGCTTCTATGGAGGAGATATCATATAATTGAAATCATTTTAGGATTCTATAATCCATTTTTATCTATAATACATTACATAGAAATACTTGCATTCAGCTTTTACCAAAAGTAAAAATAGTGATATAGAGCAAATACAGCAAATACCAAATTTTTTTGCCTTTACAATTTGGATTTGGTAGTTTGTACAAGAACATCGTGCATGTCTTGCAAAGATTGCTCCAGTGCTTTTCTATACTTATCACAGCTGGTATCTGGGTTAGAGTAAAATGCTGACGTTGCAAAGTTAACATCGTTGTCTCTGGGATTGTAGCAAGTTGCGTAGCCATCGTGTACTAGTGGCCCATAACACATAAAACCATCGCACTTGCAGGCCACCTTAAATTCATAATAAATGTATTAAAGATTATGCTTTGTAAAAATTTATCATTTAAAAGCATGCTTTTTCCGCCCGTACAACTCCAGAGAGTATAAACTAAGAATAAAATACCTGAGAAAAATCTGCCGTACGGAATCTTACAAATCAGTTTAATTTATAAACATACCTGGCTTGTAGAAATCCTCATATGAGCACTCCTAAGAAAACCTTCGTCGGAATACAATTTCGGTATATCAATACCGTTTTCAATAGCAGTTAACTTCAAACCCAGTAGATGTCTATCAACGCCTAATCCTTGTAATGCCTAAGAAGAAAAAAAAATTGTTATTATAACGTAGCGAAAATCACGTACGATAATCTGATTATTTTTGATATGTCGATTTTGTAATTATAATTACTAAACGCATAGTACATTTAATATTTTTTTCAGATCACAGTACACATTACCTTATAAATGAATCATCCAATGTATAGAGGACATATAGAGCCTATATAACTAGTTAGTATGGCCATAAATACTACTACATAAAAACTTTTCTTTTTTCCAACTTTTTAATTATTTTGAATTTGGAACACGTATACTATTTTAAAAACATCTTTCGATTTTGCGCCATTTCCCATATTTTTTCGTGTTCATTATCAAAATATGATATGGAATAGGGTGTTAAAGAAAATAGGATTGCAGTGATCGCCTTGCACAAAGTGGGTATGGAGCCATCGGTCATATTGCAGACACTGCAAAAGCTTGGTATCGGCTGTGTGTTCGTCTGTCGTACTATCAACAGATACAACAATGCTTTCTCTGGCGTAGACCAGAAAAGATCTGGGAGGCGGCGTGCTGTTAGAACTAAAAGGCTGTTAATGCTGTTAAAGCCTGAATTCGTCGAAACACAATAAGGAAGCAAAAACTTCCTGCTAGGACTTTGTCGCGTATTATAAAAGTAGATCTGAAGCTCGCTGCATATCGTCAATATTCAGTAGTTAATGGATCAAAAGCATTCTATCGCGATACACAAGTGAAAGGCACAGAAATGTCATCTTTACCGATGAAAAAATTTTCACGATTGAAGAACACTACAATAAGAAAAATGATAGTGTTCGCTAACAGTTCTAAAGAAGCAGCTCAAGTGGTCTGAAAGGTACCACATGGTCATCGTCTAGCATCCGTAATAGTTTGGCGGCGCGCGTCTTATCAAGGAGTCACAAACAAAATTGTGAAAAAGGAGTAAAAACTCCAGTTAAAGTGTGTTAAGATACTTGTATCTTATATCATGTAGCGAAATCTTTCAGCAGTAGAAACAATAAACATCTCTTTAAAAACCTCATTTTAAAAACATATCGTGGATTTTCTGTACACCTGGTCACAAGGCACAAACTACCCAAGCCTGGCTTGAAACCAACGTTAGTAAAGCCCGGCTTTATAGGAGCTGAAGACTGACCCTCATATAGCCCAGACCGCAACCCTTTAGATTTCAAATTATGGTCAGTTTTACAGGACATGGTCTGTGATGATGTCAGAATGCGGCATTGAGGATCTTAAAATAAATAATGCCCGGAACCAAATAAACTTGATATATACTACAGACTTAAATACTGCTGTACCAAGGTAAAAATTTTAAATCAAAAGCAACAGGAGACAGGAGAACGAGAATTGAGCACGTTTCTAAAACAATGCCTGGCTCACTTTAAGCTTAATGTTTCCAGCGACGGAAATTATTTCTTTTCTTCATTTTAATATTTACAGCACAACCATTAAACAAGTAAAAAATTACTTGAGCATCTTTCTCAAACAAGAAGAATGTCATCACATACTAAAGCCAAAGTAAAAGAATTATTGAATTTAAAATCTAAATAAAATAGAATCAAGAGTTTGGTTGAAAAAGAAACAAAATAGAAGATAAAAGACAGATATAAATAAATACATAATTTTAACTACAGCGGGGAATAAAAGAACAACTTAGAAGATGTAGAAAAGATTTTAAGAACTGTCTACAAAGCTGAAAGTTATTTTACGATCGAACACAACATTTTTAAAAGGTCTATTTTTTGCAACTCCAGGAATGAAATCTAAAGTTAATTCATACCCAGAATTAAATCAATCTTAATAAATGCAGTGAAATAAAAAACTGAAATGAGAAACTGAAAACGAAGATAAAACATCGATAGAATAGATATTGGACTGTTTTCAAAAATGCCACCCTTCGTGGGAACAAATTAAATATATCATGACTGACAAAGATTTTTTTTATATTGTCAGAGAGTGTATGTATGTATATATGTATGTATATATGAACAAGTATGTTGCCAGTCAAAGTAAATCTAATTATGTGTGCATTCCATACTTTAAGGACATTTAACCGTGAAAAACCGATAAAGAAATAGTAGAGGCTCTAGATCAGTATTTCCCAACGTGGAATGATTTGATAGTTGAAGGGAGGCAATTTAAAAATTTACCGAGACAACTTAAGCTTTTCGCTATAAGCTTGTAAAATGGAATGCAATGTATCTTTTCAATGGAGCTTTTTAAAATTGCTAAAGTGGGGCATGGCTCAAAAAAGGTTGGGAAACACTGATCTACATATTAAACAAAAATAGTTTTCACTGAATCTGAAGATAAGTAATAGACAAGGATCACCAAAATCAGTAATAGATTTATAAACGTTGTCACCAATGTCGACATGAAAATTTATAATTCATCAAAATTATGCTGCACAAAATCACTACTTATAGACCATATAAGTTGTGATAGACAATTCTTAAACTTTGTTGAATGCTTCCAACGACAAAGGGGTGATCTCTTTGTCGTGTGAAGCTACAGCATACCAAAAGACACGAGTTGTAAGTTATCGAAAAAATCTCCTGAGACTCGATATATATTAACTAAAAGTAAATTTATAAAAACGTAACTAAAAGTAAATTTATAAAAAAGAATCTGAGAAATTTTCAGTTACGCTTTAATCAAGTTTCGGAGGTTAATGAAGAGCAAAAGCCACCCACTATTTGAATATGTGCAAAGTCTTCCTTGCTTGGGACGGTCATCAATGCTGATATTTTATTTGATTAAATTTTAAATGCTTTACACGCCTGCAGCGTTAGCTTGGAAAAATAAATTCTATACTGAGTTCCATCAGTGAGTATTTTCTTCATGTGATTGAATTATCGTAAGCGATAATTTTTTTACAAACAATCAAACAAAAAGTATTATCAGAACACCCAAAATATAGAAAAGCGAATGAGTCTGTAAAGCTAGTAGTAGCTTAGCTGAGGTAGGAACGAAATCATTTATGAGAATAATGCATGCATTAGCTGATATCCTGAAGTATTGGAGAAATAAGGGAGAAACATCCATTATAAAAGCAAAAACTATCAAAGATAAAACAAAATATCTTCACGCAATTCCCAATACAGAGGTAGACAGAGGTCTTAGTCTAGACAATTAAGTCCCTTCGACCCACCTTCCACCGAAGATATTTTCGGGACAACGTGACAGGTGGTGAGCCCATCGCCGCCTATATGTCCAAGCCAACGATGTAATTCGTACATAAGTTTTTGAAAAACCCATTGGTATGAGCCTGCCACCTGGGGATCGAACTCGGGTCTCTCGACTCGAATTCCGGCCACCCAACCACTCGGCTATCGTGACTTAAAAAGTTACAACATTTATTTATTTTTATATAAATGGCTCCGACAGAATACCAGCGTAGAAGTTGTGATAGCATGGCTACAACATTGTACTGAGTTGGAGGCCGTTATGTTGCCTGATAATAATGATGTTCATGATGACGATCATGCTTCACTATGATAATGATTATCAAACTGATGATGGTGACAATAATACTGACCATAACGAGGATGATAATGGTGATGATAATAATAATATTATGGTAATGGGCATGATCATAATCATATTCATTTAAAGCTGCTTGGGCCAAATAATCATCCCTAAAGACCAAACATCCTAGAAAGTAAGTTAGAGGATTGCTAATGGGGGGAAAATATACTGGTCTCTCAAAGAAATTGTAAAATCTTAAAGACCACAATGTAATAAATACAACAAAGAAAAGTATCCAATGCTTGTATTTTTTTTGTTTTAATTTATATTTTTGTGGTATATCAACATAAACTGAAATATGAAAGTAAAATTATAAATGCCTCTGGTTGTAAACATGCACTTATATTTTCAAAAAACTAGGCGTCTTTAAAAAACTGTTAACAAGTGTGTCGACTTAATGTAAAATAATTTCAGCATCTACAAAACACCTAAGCCTCAGCATCTACAAACACCTAACCTACTAGTCTTGCCGTTAATTAGTCCTAATAAAATCGGCTTCTGTGTGCGCGAAGCAAGTTTTTTAATTAAGGACATTTATCACTCACCCAATATATCATTGTTATTTACCCTTTAGAACATAAAAGCATCGTAAATATTTTTACCTGTACAGTATAATCCTTATGAGCTTTAATAGCCTTGTGCATGGTTGCTAACTTGGTGTTAAGTGGGCTCTTGGGGTCAAGCATAGATTGAGCGAACTCTATAGACTCAGTCGAGCATGACCGAATCGTTTCTGTTCGGCCTCCAGCATACATACGCGTTGCAGCCGATTCGTAGTGAGCACCGGGTGTTTTGTGTAACCTGAATTATAACGAAAAGAGTATTCTATTATTTGAAAATGTGTTGTTGCTAATAATAAAAAACAGAACTTTACTACCAAATATGCTTCAGTGAAAAGAAGGTTGAAAGAACTTCACTTTCTAGAACTAGTTATAAATCCCAATATTTATTACCCCAGAAATTGCGTGAAGTAAAAAAATAATAAAGTATATACACCATAGGGTGGACCTGGTCATGACTACTCCAGAAAAAATAGAGAAAAATATATATTCCAAAAAAATATTTAAAAGTTTTTGGAAATCAACACCCATAATGGTATTTTTTTTCTCCTTTCCCTGTGTTAAAATTTTCTGTTATTACATTTGTTCAGTAATACTTTTAAAATAACAAGTAATACATATATGTATTCTGTGTGATAAAATTTCAACAACCATGTAAAAAAATAACGTTAATGTAATTTTTGATAAATCATGAAAAATAATCATTTGATAACATACCTGTAAAATGCATACTGCATAGCCATCTGTAAAAAGCTATCAGGGCTTAATTTTTGAGACTTGATAAAATTTTTACCGTATCTGTCAAATGTAAAGCAATTTAACTCTAGGTCTCCAACCAATCTGAAATATCAGCATTTTAGATTAATTTTTATAAATCATGTAGTTGTTGTGTAGTGAAGTGACGATAGCCGAGTGGTTGGGTGGTCGGAATTTCGAGTCAAGAGACCCGAGTTCGATTCCAAGATGGCAGGCTCGTACCAATGGGCTTTTTCAAAAACTTATGTAACTTACGAATTAATCGTTGGCTTGGACATTGAGACGGCGACGGGCTCATCACCTGTCACGTAGTTTTATATATATATATATATATATACATATATATATATATATATATATATATATATATATATATATATATATATATATATATATATATATATATATATATATATATATATATATATATATATATATATATATATATATTTAGTTGTTTTCATAATCAAATTTTATTAGGGTGTCGATTAGAAGCTCGAGATTCTCAAGGCTCGTATCAATGGGTTTCTTCAAAAACTTACGTACGATTTAGACCGTTAGCATGGACATAATAGAGGGTAACGGACTCAACACCGGTCTGTGGAAGGACTAAGTCCATTCGACCGACCTTCCACCGATGACATTTTTGTCTACACCTCCGTCAACCTCTGTATTGGAAATAGCGTAAAGAAATCTTTATTTGCCACTAGAGTGTATAAAAAAGCTGCAATCTCAGAATACAGAACAAATTCTGATTCCTAACATCTTTAGTCTATAATAATCTAAATATTATAAATTGATTAGTATATAGTAAAAATACTGGACCCCATATTCATGGTAATGTTCTATTTTTTTATAAGAAATGAGAACAAACCTGTCTAAATTATTCTTTGCTGTTTCAATCATCTCTCGAACATCATTGTTCACATTAAAATTTAGTCTGATAGGCTCCTTCGGGCTTTTGGACGCAGAGTCATCGCTAGACTTATTTTGCTCACTAGACGAAAGGAAATGGCGTTTATAGTATGGCGTATACAGTATAGTATAACAATATGTTGGAAAACGTAATAACTTTGTTAAAAAAGTGTAACCTACATATAGTTAATTATAAAATCGGTCAATACAGCAATAGGTTGCCCTTCGGCCGGTGAATGTTCGTAAGTTAATCCCGTAACACCATCAGCACCAACGATAAACTGTAAAATGTAAGAAAATATAGATTATATGAATGAACATCAGTGCACATATCATCGTACGCTATTTCCACTACATCACCGCTTCTTTTCTTCTTCTCTTCTCTTTATAAAACACGTCTTATTATGGAGACTATCGTAGCTGAATATACTTGTAGCGCGTAGTAGAGCCGAGCGACTTTTCGATCTGTGTGTATGGTGGGTTTGACCAATTCATGCCCAATATCTTGTAAAATTTTGGCGTAAAGTGGGTATTTTATCGCGCAAAAACTGAAGTTTACTTTTTAAGTAATCTGGAGAGTTATCATATAGAATTTCTATCTTTATTAGTGGAAAGTATCCTTACTTGTCTTCGTTGGCGAATGGGAAGCCACTTTAGCCGTGAGCGGAATACAGAGACATGATCACACACAAAAAATAAAACGGATACAATTATTAAATAGTCGTTACAACTTACCTCACAGAACTTTACTAAGATCAGGGTAGCACACATCAGCATAATCAATTATGAGCAAAATGTGAGATTGCATCAGAGTTACCTTGCAGAGGGAAGAAAGTTGTGAAAGCGATTGAGTGCGTTTAGTTTGGCGATGGCTGACCCACTGATTTTTTGAATCTGGGTTGGCCAACTCAACCTAAATTTTTTATTTTGATAGATTGTGGTGCGGGTCCCATTCCCTGGATGAATCTAGGGTTGGTATTGGCATTAAGATATTCGGAACGCGGTGACGCATACGTTCGTCTGAGATACCAGATGCACTTGCCAAAGACAATTATCTCAAATATTTCACACGCTTTCATTCTTCGGTTATCATTTAAGTCAAGAATTTTAGCGATCAATCCCTTTCCGCAAAACTTATAGGGTTAGGCTTATAAGACTGATACGGTAATCGATTACTTACTTATGAATCGTTTTAATCATCTGAGCGTAGTCACCATAATTCTTTTTATCGGTACCATTTTATACGCAAAAATAATTTTATTTAATGCACTAAAGAAAACATTATTACACTTATCTTGTCAAGCTTTGTAGTTTTTACATTAAAAAATAAGTAAGGGAGTACCTGTACAGTCTTGTCGAACCAGCGATTACAGGCATTACTACCACTTCCGCCGCCATGTATAGTCTGCGCAGCAGCGATATTCTGACGAGCATTCTTGTTTGGACAATCCCAAAGGCCCGACAGAGTATCTAAACACAGAACTGCAAGACTTCTTTCAACATCCAAAAGCGAAGCCTTGTTTTCATCATCTGAAATTATTCACATAACTGTGACAAGCTGTATAGGTTTATAGAAAAATAAATTGATAATAATATACAATAATTTTTTTTTCAATAACTAATAAATCACAGAGATGTTATTCTAAAATTACCTAGTGCTTGTGCAAAAACAATAAATGTTATGTCCTGGTAAATAATAAAGAGAAGAAGACTCCACTCCAATCGACAACCGGGTGTTTGTCGTCTGGTATGTGAGTGGGACGGTGGTGCTCTCCTTCTCTTGGTACCAGATAAAATTTAATTTTATTTATGAAGTGAGCTAGTAAGTTGATAACAACATCTCGTAATAATGAATTAATAAATTTGTTAATAAACATCCTTAATATCTATCCTGAGCCTATTGTACATACATAAATATATATCGGCCTGTTAACGTCCACTTCAGGACATAGGAGAGCCTATAGGGAGGATTTGCTATGATCGCTACGGTTTGCAAGCGGATTGGCGGTCGCAGTCTCGCTCGCCGTAACAATATTCAGGGCGGTTTCCCTTAGTTGCCTCTAACGACATCCACGGGAAGAAAGGGAGTGATAATATTCTTTCGCCTTTACCAAACGGAATAGAGTCTATTAAATAAATAAATAAAAAGTGATCAACTGAAAAAATAGTCTCAAAAGCCGAGTGGTTGGGTGATTTGAATTAGGAAACTATTAAATACCCACGAGCGCTCTCTAAACTCTGTGACCACCGCCCATGAACACCCGCAATACCAGAGGCATAGCAGTTGCGTTGCCGGCCTTGGAGTATAACTCCCCCCCCCCCCTACCCCGGATTGGGGGAGGGGGGTGCGTGGGTCTCCGGTTACCTGCACTCACCAGACGAAATGCAGAAGTTTGTTAGACTTCTACTTCACGCCGGTATTCTGTAAGGTCGTGGTACTTCCCCGGTCGAGCCGGCCCATTCCTGCAACAACAAAAGCTGAGCGATTTTACCACTGTAAAAATAAACCATTTTAAATCCATGATCCAAACTTTTTATTCTAGAAAATAACATTAGGCTACCATATTTATCACAATAGACTTGATAACATCAATGGCTACTGAAGGATGGCGGCATAACTATCTCCAAAAACACAAGACATCTATAAGCAAACCGGTGCTCAGAGAGACAGAATGATTAAGTAGGGTATGTAAAAACCTACATGCCAATGAATTGATACTATTAAACATTTAGTACCAGAGAAATAGCAGATGCCACGCTGGTCTTTAAGTTAGGCTCTTTTCTTGAAGGTCCCTAAGTTGCATCGGTCCGGAAAAACCGCTGATGGCAGCACATTCCATAAAGTGCAAGTGCGTGGCAGAAAATTCCGCCAAAAACGCACTGTGGTGGAATGTCAGTTAGAACATAGTCGTCGACGTTTCGAGCCGCTCTTTGTTGAATACGGTCAAGTAGAAGGAGCTGAAACTATAGTGCCACCCCCAAAAATGAGGACAGTACTGTACGTGCGAACCTGCGCCTTATAAAGTTGCAAGCGGTGGTCCGACATGAAGTACTGTCGTGCTGTACTCAGCACGCCAAGCTTTTTAGAGGTCAATTTGAGAGAGGCCTTCCCTTCGAAGTGACCCTGAAACTAAATGTTGCTCGATATATCGACGCGAAAGATTCCGAAACTGGCTGAGGCAACTAGGGGAGTGCTCTCAAAACCAGGTGACACGACGAATGATTAGTGTCTTTTAGGGTTGAGCTGGACTAACTTTAGTCGGCCCCAGTCCGAGATTTTGTCTAACAAAATATCGACTTCAGACACAAGTTTGTTCCGGTACTTGTCGACGTGATCCCACTGGAGCACCCAACCTCAACACAATAGGTGGCATTCCATCGAGCCCACTCGACATTTGGATGTCCAGGGTGTGGAGTGCTTTACGCACTGTGCTCTGAAAAACTCGGATGGCCAGCATAGAGCACTCACTGCACGGGATGGTCGGCGGTGAGTGGGACGCAAAAAAGAACCTAGAAGATCGGCTTCTTTGCTTCTTAGGCCAGCGAGTTGTACACCCTATGCAGAGTTGACAATATGTAGCCTTAGCAAGGGGCACGGGTTCCTAAAGGACGACGAACTAGTTTCTCGCCAATCTTGCCAACGTGCTCAGACTTTGCCGCAACAATTACTCTTTGTACTTTTTGAAGGACCTGGAGGCAGAGTTGTACTTCCTTATAAAAACGCTAGTTTTTGAATTCCGAGGCGCGGATGCATTAACCCAGTCCCGGTAGCACTGCTGCCTTTGGCGAGATGCCATTCTGAAAGTGCTTCCAAACCAAGGCTTAGATCCACCATCGCTGGGCACCACAGACGATGGAACGAAGATAAATATATAATTCTCCAACGACTAACAGTTAAATAGTACAGTGGCATCAGACGCCAACAATAACATTAATAATTCCGAAATAATCTCAAATACTCCAAATGATTATACAATTTGAGGAATTTCCTTAATTTCCTGAGGACCTTGGGAGTTTGGGAGTACTTTTTTAACATAAAAAGGAATTATGAAAATCTGTTTTTATATAACGGAGTTCTGAGAGATGTATAAAAATTAATAAAAAAAAAATATCTTCACGCAATTCCCAATACAGGGGTAGACAGAGGTCAAGTCTAGACAATTAAGTCCCTTTGACCCACCTTCCACCGAAAATATTTTCGGGACAACGTGACAGGTGGTAAGCCCGTCGCCGTCTTTATGTTCAAGCCAACTATGAAATTTGTACATAAGTTTTTTGAAAAACTCATTGGTACTGCCACCTGGGGATCGAACTCTCGACTCGAAATTCCGACCACCCAACAACTCGGCTATCGTGATTTTAAAAATAAAGTCTTATTAACACCTTATTTTTTTAAGTCGTTTATTTATTTTCCCATTGTTAGTCACGATAGCGATTGGTGTTCGAAATTCGGGTCAAGAGATCCGAGTGCGATCCTCGGGTGGTAGGCTCGTACCAATAGAGTATTTTTTTTTAAATTATGTAACATTTACATCCATACCACAAGTGCTTTTGCTGCTTACTTTGGGATCGCAGCAATGTATGTGATGTTCTCCCTATCTATTTATTTATGTATTATTATTATTTATATCGTAGGCATAGACAAATACGGCGACTGTTACCACCTGTCGCATTGTTCCAAAAATGTGCCTTTGGTGGAAGGTAGGCCGAAAGGACTTATTGTCTAGACCTCTGTCTACCCCTTTTTACACTGCATCGCGAGTGGACTCCAAAAACCTATGGTCTCTACGGCAAATGGAACAAATATAGACTCTCTTCAAAGACTCATATTTGCGCTATTTACCAGATTCAGCTGCCTCTGATGAGGCCCCGGCCACTATCAAATTAGAGGCCATGATGATAGAGGCCGCTAATGTGCCGACGGAAGTAACGTCCCACACAAGAGCTTTGCCCCTATACCAAGGGACTAAAGTATGAGATTGTCAGGTCTCTTACCGTCAATCCTAAACATTCTGCAAACCAAGAGAATGTTAATGGAAACAAGTTCACTTCGGATGATTTTAAGTTCAATTTCATTTAAGCCACGACGTCGACGGCACAACTCGTCGACCTCGCTACAAGGTCATCGGTGTGGTTGACAATTCGACGCTCCCAATAGGATTCCTACAGCTATGCGTAAACTTTCGCTATCCAGTAATTTACCAAGGTTACTTTATGGTAAAGTATGTAGCCAGTGCCTCAATTCCTTACGTAATTTAAATTTAGATGTTTTATAACACCAATGTAATATAATTAATAATTAAAGTAGGCACAATTACCTTTACAAAGCTCTTGATATGCCTTTGCCCAATTGTCTCGGTTATCTGATGTAAGAATTCCGATAGCATCATTTGAAGGAGTTGCAGAAAGCTCAATGACTTTTTTTAGAAGCTGAATTATTTGATCCTCATTTAATCTTTTATTGTCGTTTCCCCAGAGTGCAACACTGAAAATCTAGAAAATAACATTTTTGAAAATGTTTAAATTCTCTGATTCTTGTGAACAATTCTCACCTCGCACCATTCCGCAAGCAAATAAAAAAGGTATATGTCACCTGGTCCGAAGAGAAGAAGTGCACCACCTTTCCTCCCACCGACGCGTGCACTAATTCTACTGTATGCACCACCACCACTACACTCAAACCAGGAAACATATACCACCAACAAAACGCGACACGTGTTTCGCCTTAAAACAAGGCATCAAATCAAGCGAGTAGACTCTACGATGAGCGACCGCAGAGACAAACTCTGCGGTCGCTCATCAAGGATAGGATATTCTTCGGAACTGGTACCCGAATTTTGCTCTATAAGACATTTCATAGTGATAAAGAAAGGGTGGAAGAATTTAAAACATTGTGATTCTATTGCCGTGCCATTTCCATTACATTTTTTTAAATAAATATTTTTATGTAAAAAAAAATTTTGATACGAATCTTATAGTTGTTGGCTGGTAACTGGGAAAACAATTTCTAAGAAATAGAAAAATAAAAGCATCTTTTTAATGAAAAAAAACTACTGTCCGTATATAGACTGAGATAAATAGTATTTAAAATATCTGATTTTACGTGAGCTATCACAAATTTATGAATGGCTGCATTGTGTGACTTGCATTTCTTTACTTTTCGTTTTTGATGGTGTCTTAAATCTTTTTTGATGTAGCTCTCTCTTTTTCCTTTATAGGTATTATACTACAGCTATGGATTTTCCTAAAGGGGAGGTTGACTCCCAGTCTCTTATTTTTTATTTATGTATATTTTATGTATTATGATATCTGAAATTTGAAGATTTTACTATATCTTCAAATTTAGGATTTGCAGGTGACATAAATGTACTAGTTTCGACTATTGTCGTAAACGACTCTAAAAACAATTAGTTACTAACAGGCATTTTAGTGGTTTGATTAGCATTAGTAAGAAATATTTACATGTAAAAAATCCCCATTTTATAATCTGTTCCACATATTTTCTATTTCTTAAGCAACTTACGTGATTATTGTGGCAGACAGTAACATGTTTGCTGTCATTAAATGATAACGTATCTCGCTTCTCCTTAGGTATTCTGCATGTACCAAAAATTTTTTTATATTGAGTCATATCTAAAGGACTTTTCCCCATCATCTCTACGGGAATTTTGTCGCTAAAAATAAAGTAAAATTTATAAATATAAACAAACACCCCATAGCAGTACAGAGCCCGACAATATATCTTTTTAGCCTCTTCTTTCTTATTGTTCTCTTTATCGCGCTCTAACGGGAACGAAGTGGCATAGTCGCACTATATACTGTGTCGGAAGCACGATTTCGGGAAATAAATTACGATAAAATACAGCAACAAAAACAAAAAAAATGCTAGCAACCGAGTAGTAAACTATTATACATATATAGTTCAGTCGCGCCCGTAGTAATATTGCGTCCGAACGAAATTTACAGGCAATAAAGAAGTCAATGAATGCAATATCTGTTTTTTTATATTTAAATAATATTTACTTGACACTTAATAAATTCTTACCCATCAATTAATGCTTTATAATCTAAAGCAGCCAACAAAGTTTTAGCAGCATATTGTAGCTGTTCATGTTGAGTGTTGAACTGTCGAAATGGAAATACTAATCCTGGACTAGAAAATACAACAACGGGTTCTCTGAATTCTAGATATGCAGTGTTTAACCACCATTCTTCTAGCCAATTTTTATGATGTTCTGCTTTTTTTTCTAAAATATTCTGAAATTAAAAAAAATATGTATTCCCCAGTAAAAACATATCATTAAAAAATAATTAAAAAACGCATACCTGCAATTTAACACCGATTCCGCCTTGAGAACCAAATTCTTTAACAACGTTGGCAGTAACAGCAAATTCTTTGTCATTAAGGAATGGTCTAACAGTCTTAAGATACTTTGTTAATGTATCGTTAAGTTTCGGCACAGGCAGTTTTGGTAGATTTTGTGTAGGACCAGTTTCTTTTGCGGATGAGTAGTTGCTAATCAGTTGAAAAGAGCTTGCATAGGGCTCTAGAAGAAAACCCCTATGTGCACTCTATAAATTAATTGAATAGTTGATTAGGACTATTATATAATGTATTACATATTATATTCATCAACCATTTAGTTTTGTTAAATACTTACAAATTTAATAGAACGAATCATCTCAGTTTCCTGAAAGTAATTGAACATAATATCAGAATTAATTCAAATTTTACTATGCTCATGCCGCAACTAATTTTATACAAATAAATAAATATAAATAAATATCTTCACGCAATTCCCAATACAGGGGTAGACAGAGGTCAAGTCTAGACAATTAAGTCCCATTGACCCACCTTCCACCGAAGATATTTTCGGGACAACGTGACAGGTGGTGAGCCCGTCGCCGCCTTTATGTCCAAGCCAACGATGAAATTCGTACATAAGTTTTTGAAAAACTAATTGGTACTGCCACCTGGGGATCGAACTCGGGTCTCTCGACTCGAAATTCCGACCACCCAACAACTCGGCTATCGTGACTTCAAATTTTTTATAACAAATCCTTAGAATGTAAAGTTTTTCGATTTGAGGCATCAAGCTAGAATTTTACCGACCGAATAAGAATGGCTATTGTGACTGTAGGTGTAACAACAACCAAATTTTGATGTTATCAGTTTTGTCTAAGGTTTTCGAGTTACTTATGCATCCCATATTACTGTGACACGAACAGAAATTTCGGATTTTATCGCGTTTTTTATCAGTTTTTACAAACTATTCTTACTTCCCGACGTTTCGGATGCCTTACAGCATCCGTGGTCACGAGGGTACTAAGATCTTGAACGACCCGCCGTCATTGCTACTTTCGGCTACTTTTACTTTTACGGCCGTCAACTTTTATTTATGACATTTGTATATCTTCTTCTTTCTTTGTAATACTGTTGATTTCCGAATACAGACTTCACTAACGCCTTCGACAAAGTCAATCATAAAATGCTGTTAGAGCGTGTTTAAAATATAGCATAAAATACTGTATTTTCTTAATTAACTTAAATTGGTTTTCATCATGTTTAAAAAATAGACAATCGCAGGTTAAATTCACTTAACAAATATCAAATACAAAGCTTTAGCAGATTGATTTAGATAGAGTTGCTGATTAAACGTTGAACAATGGAATGGATTTTTTTTTATAAAAAAAATGTCTTCCGACCATTCGCAATTCTGCAGTAGACAGAAGTCCAGACAATTATGTTTTTCGATCCATCTTTGACCGTACTAATTTTTTGGGACAACAAGACAGGTGGAGAGCCTGTCGCCGTTTTTATATCCAACCAACAATATAAATCGTATAAAAATTTTGAAAATCTCACTGATACGAGCCTGCCACCTGGAGATCGAACTTGGATCTCTCAACTCAAATTTATATATTTATAATTAGCCAACCACTCGGCTATGATTTTATCTACTAGTAATATTTGACAGACTGGAGTTGGCAAAGAAGTATTTTAATTTATTTAATTAATTAATTTATTATTACATTCACGCGAAATATTAAAGTTTAAATTTCAAAGTATTCAGTTTGTGATCACACCCTTGAAGAGACAGATTGTGTCTGCTGATTTAGGTGTTACAATAAATTTTAAATTCAATCAGCACGTAGACAAAATTTGCAGTTCAGCACGTCAAATGTTGAGCTATGTAGAAAGCATACAGATACGTTTCACACAATTTTACGCCAAGGAACCTTCATCAAGAGATTTATCAAGAAATCTCGTAACCACGAGTGATCAAAGTATCTTGAAATGATTTCGCTGATGGATTGACGATAATTACTCTATATGCTGTCTCTCTATAAACTAGTCAAAAGACAAATCAGACCTGCTGAATCAAATCTCTATAAACATACCAAGTCGATTACCGCGCCAGCCTATTTTATGCTAACTCACAAACTTTATATATATTATGTTAAAGTCACGATAGCCGAGTGGCTGGGTGATCGGAATTGAAGTCGAGAGACCCGAGTTCGATCCTCAGGTGGCTGGCTCTTACCAATGCGTTTTTTCAAAACCTATGTACGATATATTATATCGATGGCTTGGATATAAAGACGGCGACGGGCTCACCACCTGTCACGTTGTCCCCAACATATCGTCGGTGGATGGTGGGATGAAGGGACTTAATTGTCTAAATTAGACCTCTGTCTGCCCCTGTATTGGGAATTGCGTGAAGATATTTTTTTACAAACTTTATACGGGTAATCTAGGCTTCCATTTCTTATTTCGTAGACTTTGTTAATCTTCATCATAATTTGTACAAAAGTGACTTAATTGATTAAAGCACTAGCTTTATTAAAACGAACGACACTTTAAAATTCTTAAAACCTTTACTGCATCTAGTAAAAACTAAAGGGGGATAATTTTTATAACTAGTCGTAAGCTATAACTATGTAAAAAATACCTATTCGACTATTTAAAAAAAAAATCTAAATTTTATTTTAAAAAAATTTACAAAAAGACTTCAAGCATTTATTGTAGTTAGTTATTGTAGTTACTAAAATTTTGTAAAAACTAAATTTTAGTTTTTACTGCATCGCTCTAAATTCCTGTAAATTTGTCCTGTTAAATATTATTATAAAAATATTATATTTATTATTGTGCATGCTACGACTACATGAAATTGTGTGCTACTAGAAACCCCTACAGTTGTAAGTATAAATACATAGATAGGGACAACATCACATACATTGCTCTGATTTTAAAGTAAGCAGCTTACACACTTGTATTATGGAATCAAAAACAGCGAAGGTACCACACACCCAGACCCAAGAAAATGTAGAAAAGGTATTTTCTACCTTGACCCGACTAGGAATCGAACCCGGGACCTTAGAGCTGGCGCCTCCATGAAAATCGGTGTGTAAGCCACTAATCCACGGAGGACATCTTACAAGTATGTAATTTTAAAATGGATCAAAGAATAAATAAACTAATTAGTGTCCGGTAAGGCAATCCTATGAACGTAGTTAGTTTTAGTCCTAGATGACAATATTTATACATCAGCTATTTATTCGTTTTTAGGTGTAGTAGTATCTATTCAGTACTTAATATGATAAGTATTAAGACGAAGTAAGTTATGAATAAAACAGTGTGTTAAGCAACTTCACTGTGCGTGTCTCTATTCTAGTGTGTTATATCAGATTCATAAAGTGATTGCAGTGATTACTTTGATAATTTCATTAAGAAAGTCATTCGGATAATATAATCAGATAATCAGATCGGTAAGTATGATGGATTTTTATACTTCACGACACCGAAGGGAAGGTACGCCAAGATTTTATCTTCAATACGTAATGTTAATTAAGGAACGGTGTTAAATGACTACTAAAAACTATTGACTACTAAAGACTATTAAATGACTACAGAAATTTTATACCAAAACCTAGCACAGGCGTTCTGAACTCGTTGTACAGTGGTAAAGCCACGCATCAGCTTTTGTTGTTGCATGAAAAGGTCGGCTCGACCGGGGAAGTACCACGAACTCAGAGAATACCGGCGTGAAGTAGAAGTCTAACAAACTTCTGCGTTTCGTCTGGTGAGTGCAGGTAACTGGAGGCATACTTACCCCCCATTTCTGGGGGCACTCTAAGGCCGGCAATGCATCTGCTATGCCTCTGGTATTGCGGATGTTTATGGGCGGCGGTAATGACTTAACATCACGTGAGCCACCTGCTCGTTTGCCTCTCTTTTCTATATAAAAAAAGTATTAATCGCTGTGTACAAGCTAGCAATCTGGGCCCATAAACACTGTCTGCATAGTTCAGCTTCGAGAGCACGAGTGTTTTTACTAGCTGTGCACGTAGTTCATCACTGAAGCACGGTAAAATTTTGAAAAGTTTTTTCAATCTGTAAAAACTAGCTCGCACGCAATGTGATTCTCGAATCGCAACCTGTATCTATGTTCAAACCCAGATTCCGAGCTTCGTACACCCGTTCAATTGGTATGCCAAGAAGCATTGGAGCTAACGCAGTCGGCTGAGTTTGAATTGTAGTTAGTCCTTTTTTATTGGCCTATCAACAAGTACTTAATTTCAGCCGGAATAAGAACATGACTATTGTCATTTAATCTAGTTATGACTGTGTTCATGTTTACCGCTTTAAAAAAGATTATATTAACTTGAATATCATCAACAAAGATGTGGAATTTGCATTTGCATATATGTTTTGTGATATCCTTAGAGTATAGGATGAATAATATTGGGCCTAGAATTAATCCTTGTGGCACTTCCCTGTTAATCGTCGCAAGCCTTGAGCGTATCGGTGAGCCGTCGGGTTTTTTTAATTCAACAACCTGTAATCTGTTCGTTAGATAACTGCTAAACTATTTTACCGTTTTAAGGTCAAATCCATAGTATAATAATTTGTAATTTTGAGAAAATCAGAGAAATATTAATTGATTCGAATGCTCGTGAGAAATCTAATAATACAAGTAACGTGCACAACCCATGATCCTGTGCTTGTAGAATATTGTCCATTACATCTAGTAAAGGGGATACTGTCCCTCGACCTTTTCTGAACCCAGATTGTGTCTGAGGCAATATGTCCTGATTTTCGATTTCTGTTACCTTTTTTTTTATTATTGGGAAGAGTGGCAAACGAGCAGGTGGCTCATGTGATGGTAAGTGATTACCGCCGCCCATGAACATCCGCAATACCAGAGGCATAGCAGATGCGTTACCGGCCTTTGAGAAAGGGATAGGCTCTTTTCTTGAAGGTCCCTAAGTCGTATCGATCCACAAAAACCGCTGACGGCAGCACATTCCATAAAGTGCAAGTGCGTGGCAGAAAATTCCGCACTGTGGTGGAATGCCAAGCATCTAGATGTTGATGATGGAATTTTTGACTATGCCGTGAGGTTCGATGGTGAAATTCAGCGGCTGGGAAAAACTATACCTTTTTTTTCTATAACTTTGGAAAGACACGGCAAAATGCTTATAGGTCTTGGATCCTGAATTTATAAAGGATTACTATTTTTAGGAATTGGTCGAACTACAGCTATCTTCCATAGTTCAGGAAACTGAGCAGTCGCTAAAGATGTAATAAAATCCAATGTGTCAGAGCAGCTTAAAAGCAGCATATTCAGTGTTATTTCGTCGTATCCTTGAGCATTGGAATGTAAACTCTTGATGACCTTAAAAACGGCTTTTGCACTAATTGGTTCTAAGTCAAAACTATTTTGACAATATTTATTAATAAATTAAAGAGAAAAAAAGTTAAAATTTCAACTGACACGGGCGGGATTCGAACCCGCGACCTTCGCCGCTCCGTGGCGACACTCTTACCTCCGAGCAACCGTGTAGCCACGGAGCGGCGAAGGACGCGGGATCGAATCCCGCCCGTGTCAGTTGAAATTTTAACTTTTTTCTCTTTAATTTAATAACATAAAAGTTCAACATAAATATGCTTTAGAAATCAATAAAATTCCATAATAAAAATATATATTAAATTCAAAGTAAGTTAATTGAGCGTTTGAACTCCCGGGAATATTTAGGAAATGGTCATTGATTTTTAGCGTCAGTGAAATGTAAGGGCAGCTCTTTAGTCTTTTTTTAAAAATAGGTAAGGGATTTAAAACTTTTCCGTAGATGTTTTGGTCGACTTTTTTGGCTATTGATATTATTTATTTTTTATTAAAGTAAGCAACTTTTTCAAAATATTGTCTTATTTATTAATGAACTTAAAGTTTTAAAATATTCCTTTTTTGTAACGTCTATAGTTTTACGGAAATCAGACAAGGCTATATTTTTTTAAAGATATCATGAACTTCAAGTTAGGTGTCATCCATGAGTAGGGTCGAGATTTGAATACGCATTTCTTATACGGTGCATGAGTATCAAAGAGACAGAGGAGAGATTTGTTAAATGTATTTAAAATATGATTCACGCCACGCATATATTTGTTTTTATAACTCTATGTTGGCTACATGAATTAAAGTTAGATGTGATCAAAATACAATTTTTTTTGTTATTTTAGTTGAATAGTTAATATTTTTCAGATTAAATATTTAACAAGTACGTAGCCACAGTTTTTAGAAACCAAACCTTAACAAAATTTACCGCCTTTAAACAGAATAGTTGCCATTGTTTATATTATATTTGGAAAAACCCCACCTCAACCCAACCTCAGCCAGGGAATCGAAGTCTCTTGACTCCAATTTCGAACACCTAACCACTGTACTATCGTGACTTCGAAAAATATTTTGATGGTAAATATAGAATTTACATATTTATTATGCCAAAAAAATCAAGATGTCGAAATTGTTGAATAAATTTATATTTGTTTAAAAAGCAAAACTGAAAATAAAACATATCGTCATAAAAGCGTTAGTGATTGTGATAAATATTCTTGGAATTTTTCATAAAAATTATTTTTACAGGCAATCACAAAGGAATACAATGACGGTCTATGACTACACAGTTTTCAAAATTGTGCCTTGTAATTAAATAATGAATTTTTCAAAATGCATCTCAAATTTGCCATACGTTTTTTACTATGGTCGTGCGAGCACTCAGTAAAGACACGACGAACGCTCTTTATAATTCTGTCGACCACTAAAGTTCAAGGACGACACGTTTCTTTTCCAGAGCGGACCACGTGATTTCTTTATCGCGACTTTTTGTATGCGTATAATTTGCGGTTGCGCAACAAAACGGAGAAATTATATTTACATATATTTATTTCTATATCTACATGCGCAATCCCTGGCGGGGTCGCCAGAGGAAACAGACCGCAAAGTGTAACGATCCTTACATATCTCTTTCCCTTTTTTTTTAAATTCATAATCGTTAGTATAAATAACATCAGCTATGCTGACGACATGGTATTGCTGGCCCCTTCCATTAAAGCTATGAGGAAAATGTTGTCCATTTGTGAATCTTACGCAGTAAACCATGGACTCAGGTAAAATGCAAAAAAGAGCGAGATATTTGTCTTTAAATGTGGTAACAAGTACTCTAAAGTGCCAACAGCAACATTATGTGGTAGTCTTTTAAATAGAGTAACTTGTTTTAAATACCTGGGTCACTGGGTTACTGATAATATAAAAGACGACACTGACATCGAAAGGGAAGGGGAAGGGAGGGCGCAGAGCATTCGATGCAATATGCTGACCCGCAGATTTGCTCAATGTAATAATGAAATTAAGGAAACTCTATTCCAAGCATACTGTCAAAAATTTTATACTTGCAGCATGTGGGTAAGATTTACGCAGATGTCGTACAACGCTCTCATAATTCTATATAACAATGCATTCAGGGTGTTGATGAGATTAGCGCGTCACTGTAGTGCATCGGCCATGTTTGTGGCAGCGCGGACTGACGGTTTCAATACAATCCTGAGGAAACGGTGCGCCTCTCTTCTTAATAGATTGCGTACTGCTTTAACAACAGCATCCTGAATGCATGAACAGGTGATATGCCTACATGTTTGCGCATTAAGTAAGCCTACATACCACATACCAATGACGGAAGCCGGTAACTAGGCATTTCCATGGTATTAAAAAAAAGTTTAAATATATAATTTGTTATTATAGGTACTAACAAAAGTTTTTAAGTTATGGTAATGTAAATTACTAACACAATATGGGCCTTCGGCCTGAAATAACCATTAAAAGGATGAAATACACGCATGTCTAGGTATACAAGTACCCTTGATTTTCATGTCATTTCATGACACCCAATTTCACACCCAAACAACTATCTTTCAGCTTTTGTAAACAGCTGTCAAGATTAGCAGAAACTTTTTTGTGATCATGCAAGGAACACACGAGAGAGAGAAAACACTTAATCGGTACATCCTCTTCCAGGTCTGAATCCGCATTGTGCCTCCCAAAAAAATCTTTCTTAGGCTACTTTTAATTTAGAAAAATAATAAGGGGTCCGCGTTAAGTGTTAAACCGCGGGCAAAGCCGCGAGAGACAGCTAGTATTTATTATAATGTGTGATGCTGAATCATTTTTTGCTTTTGATTCAGATCTTTCTTCTGTATCATTTCACGATAATCGGATAAATGAGAGTGTTCCAACCTTAAGCAATCAGTTTAACAAAATATTTAATTTTTGCGATCAAGTGTATATATTTACCATACAAACTCAATATCTCCCTATCTTATCTAAAGAATAAATTTTAATATCTCTCTTCTACCCGTGATAAGGTTCTTCGTTCTTCGGCTTTTCATAAGCTAAATATCGCGCAACACTTTACCGGTTACATGGGTTATTTCTTTAAGATTAAGGCTACACTACTCCGGAGTTCCCCGTAACAGAAAAGCAGCAAGTAGATTATTTTCAAACGTATAGTAGGTGAACACATCTTAAGATCACCTTAGAAACATTAAACATCTATGTATGCATAAGTAGGGTATACATATACATATTATTTTTTTTATAGAATATGGGGTAAACGATCAGTTGGCTCACATGATGGTAAGTGATCACAAAAGCCATGAACACCTACAATACCAGAGGAATAGCAAATGCGTTGCCGGCCTTTGAGAAAGGTATAGGCTCTTTTCTAGAAGGTCCCTAAGTCGTATCGGCCCGGAAAAACAGCTGACGGCAGCACATTTCATAAAGTACAAGTGCGTGGCAGAAAATTCAATGAAAAACGCACTGTGGTGGAATGAAAGCATCAAGGTGGTGTTAATGGAATTTGAGATTATGCCTTAAGGTTCGATGTGAAATTCAGTGGCTGGAATTAATCCGTAAAATTCCTCAGAACATCCCCCGTAGTATATCTTGTATAAAATGCAATCTCTTCGCAAAGCCAGGGGATCAAGCCGATCAGAACATGGTCGTCGACGATTCGAGCCGCTCTCTATTAAATACGGTGAAACGAAAGGACCTTACACTGGGGTGCCTCCGCCCAGAGATGAGAAGAGTACTCTATGTGCGACCGAAACTGAGTTTTATAAAGTTGCAAGCGGAGGGCCGGTATGAAGTACTTTCATGCCCTACTGAGCACGTCAAGATTTCTAGAGGCCAATTTGGCCTTCCCTTCCAAGTGACCGCGAATCTGGCTGAGGCAACTAGGGGAGTACTCTCAAAATGTTCGTGACACGACGATTTTGTCTAATAAAATCTGGACTTCAGACACAAGTTTACGTTAAGTTATAGGTTAAGTTTACTCATCGACGTGTTGTCGAGAAATACTGGCACGACCGATGTATTTTGATGATGATGATTACCAGTGCTGTCGTCTGCATAGCAATGAATGTTACTAATTTGTAACATATCATTGATATGCAGAAGAAACAGGGTTGGTACAGCACACAGCCTTGTGGGGCACCAGCGTTCACAGACTTGGAGTCCACTACACCTTGATGCTCCGGTCAATGAGAAAACTAGTGACCCAATTGCGAAATTTCTTCGGAAGCCATATGAAGGAAGCTTTGAACGGTCGCATTTCGGGACGACGCCTAGAAAGTAAAAGTACCGGAAAAGTCGGTGTCGATTAGAACCGGTGGGGGATTCCATCGTGCCCACTTTTGGATGTCCAGGGAGAGGAGTGCTTCGGGCACTGAGCTCCGAAAAGACCGGATGCCCAGCGTAGAGTACTCACTGCACGGGATTGTCAGCGGTGAGTTTTATGTCTCATCGAGAATCGAGTAAGACGCAAAAAAAAGGATCGACTTTCTCCTTGGCGTCATGGGCCAGCGAGTTTTCCACCATGTGCAGGGATGGTAGTGATGGCTGACTGAAATTCCCTTGAGCAGCCTCCAAGGCTCCAGGACCAGAACGCGCGGCTTCCCGAAGGAAGACGAACTAGTTTCTCGCCAGTTCTGCCAGTTCATACTTTGCCGCAGCAATTATTCTTTTGAAGGGTCTGAAGGCTGAGTTCTTTTTAAAATTGTTAGTTTTTGAATCCCGATACACCATTATCATGGCAAGATGATCATTATATAATATATGTGTATTATATATTTTCGTATTTATATTTAATTAAATAACTATGATTAACCTCTATCTATTTCTATCTCTTCTATTCTTTTTATCTCATTAACCTATTTTATTTATGCACCTATTCGATTTAATATTTTTCTCCACACCCTGGGTTGACAGGCAGAGAATGCTATAAGGTATTAAGTCCTCCCTTTGGAATCCTTTTGGTGTTAAAATAAAGTGTAAATAAATAAATAAATGATTTATATATATACATATATACGTGATTATAATTATAATTTTAAATTTAAATTACCTAAGTAAATAATAAATATATGTATGTGATAATATTATAACACTAAAATGGTGACTTGAACACTAAAATGGTGATAAGTTCCCCACCTGCCATTTCTACATGGCAGCTCATGCGAAAATGCGAAGTGTGAAAATGTACACAAGGCCCTTCCAATCAAAATGCACTGTGTAGTGGAAAACTTTCAAGCAAGCCTACATCATCTTAATTACATTATAAATAAATAAATTAGTACATTATAAATAAATAAATATCTTCCCAATAAAGAGGCAGACAGAGGTCTAGTCTAGACAATTAGGTCCCTTTGATCCACCGAACAGAAGATATTTTTGGTCTTTATGACCAAGCCAACCATATAAATCGTTCATAAATTTAAAAAAAAGTCATTGTTATGAGCCTACCACCAGGGAATTGAACTTGGGGCTTTTTTGTTTAGGTGAATCGAATTCCAATCACCTAACTTCTCAGCTATTGTGACTTTTACACATAAAATAATATATATACATATATACTCACATACAAGCATCATACTAATGTTTGCCCCTAGTGGGATTCAAACCACAACCCTTATAGCTTAGAAGGCAGAGTCGCTACTAACTTGGACATTCGGTCATCATATGTTACTTTAAAAGAATTTATATATTTGTGCTTTGGGGGACTTCAATAGGATAAAGGAAGGCCAGGGTGACAGATTGGATAATTCCTATGAGTGTGTGCTAAGCCAATTTAAGTTCAAGCCATTTACTCTTGCTATACAATGTTTTTAAAATAATGAAAAATAAATACAAATGAACCCTAGCTCCTAGGAAAAACCTGTATATCTGGAGCTACTAAAACAATTATTTAATGTACTTTAACTAATGTGTAAAAATGTTGGATGTGTCAATAAATAAATAGTTAGTTATTCCCAGAATATTATAAACAAATACTGGTTGTTTTCTCTTAAAGTTCGCTGGTATTCATGGGTAAACATTTACTATTTGATAAGTTAACAATAACTTTGATTTTTTAACATAATCCCATGTCATTTTATTTCTTTAGAATCCTAAAATACCCATATTTCATTAGGCATTCACATTTACCTTTTGTTATATGTTATTTTGCATAATATTTTTTCATGGTTCTATTAGTTAAAAAAAACTGTCAGAAGATTGCAGGCCAAATGAAAATTTAAAGAATTTGAAGAGTAGCAATGCACTTAGCTTCATTAATGAACTCATGTGTGTCCTTTGATACCCTACCCAATAAATAATAAAAGCTGTTTTTTCTTCATTTTACATAACAGAACAGAACAGAACACTGTTGCTATTACTTCTATTTATGTAACCCAAAACAAAAATAAAATAGCTAATGCCGAATTTTAAATGATTTTTATTTAAATTTGATTTATTATGATATAATTTATACAATGAAGAATACAAAAATATATACAAAAATTTCGATCGGAAGTTTATTAGCCACAAGGTTGTGGCAAGTAAATACATATATTTACCCTCTAATTTGTTTTTTAATGATTGAATGCCAAAATTGTTATTAAACCTAACTACAACATTCATAACCATGCCCGTAAAAAATATAAATTAGAAACAAAAAAATTGTACAGTATATAAAAAAGCAATATATAACTTAAAACCAAAAGAATAGAAACTTACTTTGTAAATTCGATTGGACTTCTGTACTTTGCTATTGATAGACATCTAGATACCTATAAGCATGCCACTACAGTTATAATCTACACGATGATATAGATTGACGATATACTAAAAAGTGCCAAGTAGGCAACAATCTGTTTCATAAAGTGATACAAATGTACAACTCGACAAGAACAACCGTCAACTACTCTAGTAAGTCAGTTATCTAGTCAATCAACTTTATACGTAGAAAGTTGTTTCCTCGGCATGGGTTGGTTGTGTAGAAGTATAATCCGTAGATAATTATGAATACCAGGCCTAAGTTCTTTTACAATATTCTTGATATATCAGGAAGCCGTCAGAAATAAATACTCGGTATTAAAAATATACCTTACAAATATCGTAAATAATATACAAAAATACCAGAAAAATTTATTTTTTTTTTAGTTTATGGCCTGGTATCTAGACCTTTAAGCCAAATACCAGAAGCAACATTCCTTTAGCTCAGAGTATATAATCACATAATATCATTAAAGAGTATATAATCACTACGTAATAATAACCATAATATCTATTTTATAAAGAGTATTTAAGGAGTAATAATAATAAAATTTATTCACATTTAATACTCGTTACAAATTTAAGTTAATTTGTAAAAACTTACAAATGCCAGTAAAATTATGAGTATACAGCTAATTCCTAAACTAGATAAAAATTTGTGCTATAGGTATCGGCAATCTTAAAGGTACTTACATGAATAACTATTGTTCGAATAAACAATTCATTAACAAGTTAAATAAAAATTTAATGAATAAGTCTTTTGAACAAGAATGATTAATTCTAAGTTAAGGAAGTTAAGAAACAAATGATGAAATGTGTGTGACTGTTAGCGCTCGCGTGTGTATTGTGTATGTGTACATGTGTAGATTGTAGTTAAATCGAATATCGCAGGAGATTTTTGTTTTCATAAGATAAATTTTGAAGTCGCATGCTGATGGTTTTTTGAAAAGGAATTTATTGAGAACAAGAATGCTTAATTCTGTTATGTTGTATAAAATTATTTGTGTGATGCCATCGTTCTTGACGAAAGAAATAGGGATTGAACTCGGCTCTTTCGACTCGAATTCTGATCTGGTGATCGGCTATCGTGACTGTTTGACATGACAGAAAATTTAACGAAATTTAAAATAATTGTTGACACAACAGTTCAGGCCTTGACGTATAGTATTCCAATACAGGTGATTTGTTGTGACAACTGAAAATTTTGATTTGGTAAAAAAAAGAGAAAAGTTCGAAAATAGTTATATGTAGTTTTATCAAAAAAATATTACTATACGATTTGCAGATGGTGAATTGACCATTACGTACATCGATGTTAAACAGTAAAAAGTGTTTGTAGCTAAAATTACGATCATATTGTTATTAAAAATATTTATTGTATAAACACATATTTACAATAAGTTTTTGCAAAGCCTTGGCACGTATCATACATAACAATCCAGACAAATAAAAAATATACTAAATATACTGAAATTAAAGTAATGAAATTAACATAAAGAATATAACACAATTCTAATTTTAGGTAATCAAAGAAATATTTAATTTTGAAGTATATTTGTTATTCGATTAAAGGTCTCCAAAGATATAAACAATTTTCATTCAATTAGTTAATGTTATGAGGATCAGTATTGAAGCTGAATGGGCGGCGTTGAGCTGAAGTATTCATAAAAGCGTAACGGATTTTGAACCATTTTTATTTATTATTTTAAAGAAGTTTAAAGTATAAAACGTTGCAATATTGAGAAGGACTTAATTTGAGAAGTGATTTCTATTTCTTCATGAAAACCGACAATTTTGTACATAGGTATTCATTGATAATACTTAATTCATTTCATTTCATTTTTAGTTGTTTAATCATGGATTTTCGTTACCTTTCGACAATGCAGCGTAACAAACTGTCGAATTTTAAGAAAAAACAATTTAAAATAAGCACTTAAATTGTTCTATTATAAGAACTAATAAAAAATGTTGATTCAGATATCAATAGTTACAATTTTAACACAATGACGAATTTTCACAGAAAATTTAACGAAATTTAAAATAATTGTTGACACAACAGTTCAGGCCTTGACGTATAGTATTCAATACAGGTGATTTGTTGTGACAACTGAAAATTTTGATTTGGTAAAAAGAAAAGTTCGAAAATAGTTATATGTAGTTTTATCAAAAAAATATTACTATACGATTTGCAGATGGTGAATTGACCATTACGTACATCGATGTTAAACAGTAAAAAGTGTTTGTAGCTAAAATTACGATCATATTGTTATTAAAAATATTTATTGTATAAACACATATTTACAATAAGTTTTTGCAAAGCCTTGGCACGTATCATACATAACAATCCAGACAAATAAAAAATATACTAAATATACTGAAATTAAAGTAATGAAATTAACATAAAGAATATAACACAATTCTAATTTTAGGTAATCAAAGAAATATTTAATTTTGAAGTATATTTGTTATTCGATTAAAGGTCTCCAAAGATATAAACAATTTTCATTCAATTAGTTAATGTTATGAGGATCAGTATTGAAGCTGAATGGGCGGCGTTGAGCTGAAGTATTCATAAAAGCGTAACGGATTTTGAACCATTTTTATTTATTATTTTAAAGAAGTTTAAAGTATAAAACGTTGCAATATTGAGAAGGACTTAATTTGAGAAGTGATTTCTATTTCTTCATGAAAACCGACAATTTTGTACATAGGTATTCATTGATAATACTTAATTCATTTCATTTCATTTTTAGTTGTTTAATCATGGATTTTCGTTACCTTTCGACAATGCAGCGTAACAAACTGTCGAATTTTAAGAAAAAACAATTTAAAATAAGCACTTAAATTGTTCTATTATAAGAACTAATAAAAAAATGTTGATTCAGATATCAATAGTTACAATTTTAACACAATGACGAATTTTCACAGAAAATTTAAATAAATATAAATATCTTCACGCCATTCCCAATAAGTCATTTCTCAAAAGGTAGACAGAGGTCTAGTGAAGAGTCCCTTCGACCCACCTTCACCGAAGTTATTTTGGAACAACGTGACAGGTGGTGAGCCCGTCGCTGTCTTAATGTCCAAGCCAACGATATAAATCGTACGTAGGATTTGAAAAAACCCACAGGTATGAGCCTGTCACCTGGGGATTGAACTCGGCTCTTTCGACTCGAATTCTGATCTGGTGATCGGCTATCGTGACTGTTTGACATGACAGAAAATTTAACGAAATTTAAAATAATTGTTGACACAACAGTTCAGGCCTTGACGTATAGTATTCCAATACAGGTGATTTGTTGTGACAACTGAAAATTTTGATTTGGTAAAAAAAAGAGAAAAGTTCGAAAATAGTTATATGTAGTTTTATCAAAAAAATATTACTATACGATTTGCAGATGGTGAATTGACCATTACGTACATCGATGTTAAACAGTAAAAAATGTTTGTAGCTAAAATTACGATCATATTGTTATTAAAAATATTTATTGTATAAACACATATTTACAATAAGTTTTTGCAAAGCCTTGGCACGTATCATACATAACAATCCAGACAAATAAAAAATATACTAAATATACTGAAATTAAAGTAATGAAATTAACATAAAGAATATAACACAATTCTAATTTTAGGTAATCAAAGAAATATTTAATTTTGAAGTATATTTGTTATTCGATTAAAGGTCTCCAAAGATATAAACAATTTTCATTCAATTAGTTAATGTTATGAGGATCAGTATTGAAGCTGAATGGGCGGCGTTGAGCTGAGGTATTCATAAAAGCGTAACGGATTTTGAACCATTTTTATTTATTATTTTAAAGAAGTTTAAAGTATAAAACGTTGCAATATTGAGAAGGACTTAATTTGAGAAGTGATTTCTATTTCTTCATGAAAACCGACAATTTTGTACATAGGTATTCATTGATAATACTTAATTCATTTCATTTCATTTTTAGTTGTTTAATCATGGATTTTCGTTACCTTTCGACAATGCAGCGTAACAAACTGTCGAATTTTAAGAAAAAACAATTTAAAATAAGCACTTAAATTGTTCTATTATAAGAACTAATAAAAAAATGTTGATTCAGATATCAATAGTTACAATTTTAACACAATGACGAATTTTCACAGAAAATTTAAATAAATATAAATATCTTCACGCCATTCCCAATAAGTCATGTCTCAAAAGGAAGACAGAGGTCTAGTGAAGAGTCCCTTCGACCCACCTTCACCGAAGTTATTTTGGAACAACGTGACAGGTGGTGAGCCCGTCGCTGTCTTAATGTCCAAGCCAACGATATAAATCGTACGTAGGATTTGAAAAAACCCACAGGTATGAGCCTGTCACCTGGGGATTGAACTCGGCCCTTTCGACTCGAATTCTGATCTGGTGATCGGCTATCGTGACTGTTTGACATGACAGAAAATTTAACGAAATTTAAAATAATTGTTGACACAACAGTTCAGAATTTCTTTCGTCAAGAACGATGGCATCACACAAATGTACTAGAGAACTATGGGACCTAGACCACTAGATGATTGAAAGTATGTTGAAAACGAGTCATGCATTTCGCGAACTTGTTCAGTCTTCGTTGTTCTTTATCCAACAATTATGCGACATTCTTTAATTACTGTACGCAGCATAAATACTAAAATTAGGAAAAATCATCATGTTAGAAAGACAACTTTCTTGCATATAAGTTTCAGCCACAAATTTTTCTGTTATTAAGGTCAGTTTTATACAAAAATAAAGAGAAAAAGAGTCGGTTGTATAATGGTAGGTGAGTAGAGATGTAGTTTTGCTAGGTGAAATAACTACAGTCTCGAAGAACGAGTATCCCAAAAAAATTCTTATTTCATAAGCCTGTTCCACGATGTTTTCAATTACAGAAACACTAATTTATAATAACACCCGATCAATGTTACACTAATCGCGTTATGAATTATAAATATAGAAAATAGATCTCTTAAATGTTGAAGTTCATACTTAAAACAGCAACTTCCTTTATACTTCAAAAGGCTAGCTTCAAATGGGTACTACAAAAGTGTTCATATTTCTAATTAGCTGTACTGCGAGCATAATGCTACATAACTTTTATAAACGTGAAAAATCACGATTGTCGAGTGATTGGGTGATCGGAATTCGTGTCAAGAGATCCGAGTTCCATCCTTTGGTGGTAGGCCCGTACCAAACGTTTTTTTCAAAGCTTACGTACGATTTATATCGTTAGCTTGGACATAGAGACGGCGACAGGCTCACAACCTGTCACGTAGTCCCAAAAATATCTTTGGTGAAAGATAGGTCAAAAAGACTAAACTGTCTAGACCATTGTGTACCCCTGTATTGGGAATACCGCGGAGATATATTTTTTGTCTACCCGGTACTGCTCCACACTACCACCCTGGTACACTTAGTAGTAGTTGCATGGACGGCAAGAGAGAATGTGTGGTAGAAACATGACAGAACCTTAGGGATGGCATGGTTAGTCCGACGGAGGAGGTGTGTGGAACAGTGAAGAGGTTGTAGTAAAAACAGTGATGCACTGTGGAATAATGAAGTTACACTACTTGGCTGGATAAGTATATGAGATGAAAGAAAGTCATGAGCGGCAAGGTTAACACAAAAGCATTGATTGAGGAAGTGCGCGATGAGTATAGAATAAAAGCAGATAGGTTGACGCGCAAGTTTACGGAGAACTCCAAGTTCTTTTGGAATGTAGTTGGAAGGATAGTCTTAAAAATTAACAAAGTTCTGTCGTGTACCAATAACGTCCTTTCGGAAAATCAGACATCATGCAACGATAGAGTTAGTTTAACATAGAAATATATGCGTGCGATGATTTTAGTGAAGTATTCGGGAGTGACGTCGTAACCGGTACACAATAATCAGACTTCGATGATACTTAGGTCAACAGCATGGAGAAGATTGAATGTGCGATTCGAAGAGGATAAAGATATGGATTCGCGGAAAAGCTTCTAGCTGCTAACCAGATTTTCCGTGCTTTTGTTGATCTGGAGAAGGCATTTGATAAGTTAGTAAGGTAGTATTATTTCCCCAGATATAAAAAAAGCCTGCACCTTTATTGTACTTTTTAGTTAATATGGTAAATATATACTATTTTATGTGTGTAAATAAAGTATTAAAAAATTTATTGTGATATACATATATATTTCAAAATTTTGCATAATCCAATGAATGTTCTCAGATAATTCGATAAAGGTTAGATTTTCCCCACTTCAGGTCTACAGTTTACAAGAATTAATAAGATGTGCATCCTTACGGACACTGTGCCGAAAGGGAACTGCATCCGAATAAATCTGCGAGCGTAAAGGCAAAAGAAAAATTGTTATCTATAAATTTTTCCTGTCTTTTTAACAACTTTTTTGAGGAGTGGCGTAGCGTAGAATTATTTAGGAAGTCTTATGGCGTAGGTCTCTGTTTTACTACTTACTCAATATTTATTCAACTCCAGAACATCAAAAAAACCTTTAAAATTTTATTTTAATATTTATTCATGATTTGTCACATTATTATCTACAATACAATAATTATTAATACAGCAATGCAATGCAAAAGTAATAAGAATACATGTAATAAATAATTTTATCACATTCAGCATTTTATTTATCGCCTCCTAACTCCACGTTTGCATACCTTTCCAGGTACACGAAAAACTGAAATTAGCAAGGGTAAAACAAAAAAAAACATATCTATTATGTTTTGTTGGCTACCACTGAATTGAATTTTATTGAAATCGCATCCCTAAGAGTTCTTTAATAATAAGTTTATTTAATTACATCTAATGTAAGAACATACAAGTAAACCTAGATCTAAGTATATTCCAAATTCATTGTGATTTATCCAGACGCTGACGTCTTGACATTGAGAACTAATTCATTAACATATAATTTTATAACCGAAACAATTCGGTATCTGATTTGTGGTTTATCTGAATAAAGATAATCCATTCTCAAAGTTGTTTTGTGGTATGAGTTTCAATATATTTATAATAACCCTTATATATATATTCATGTAATTAAGTCCATTTAGTGTAAAGAAATTAGATTTGATAATAATAATGAGAATATTATTTGAATAATCCAGCAAAATCTTGACAAAAATATTCATTATTGCAATCACTAAGTAATATACACGTACATGTGTAAAATAACTGCACAATATAAGAAGACAGTCACAGGATTTCGTAACAGTAAGAAACTTAGCTTAAATGTATTTACGCGCTTTGTAATGGATGTAAAAAAAGTGTAACCAATTATAAATATAACAAATTATGACTTATTACAAAAATATATAATTATAACAAAATTCAAATGTTTCATGTATATGTTTGCATGTGTTATTAACTCAAGTGCTAAAATAATTTAATGAAAGAAATGCGATCTGATATTTTAATTGAATATTTCTATTCAAACATATAAAGCTTATGTAACTAAATTATGTAGGCCCTTCTATTGTTATTCTTTTAAATATACCAAATTAAAATTATAAACCAACAAGTCAATGATTTGATCCATCAGTCGATAGTCGGCCAGCACTAGACCGTAGTTCGCGACGTGGACATGACGTCATCAAACTTTCTTCAGAAGATTTCCTACTTTTTTTTCTGTTCCCCTTACGAGAAGTATCATTTAATGGTAAATCAGAATTGATTTCTTCATTCCCAACTTCACTCATTTTATCTGTATTTTTTAAATTATTTGTACAATCAAGTATTAGTGAATTATCATTACCACTTTGAATATTGATATCTTCATTATAACTACCGCTTTGTTTATTTTGTAATTTATCATCTTTGTCAGAATTTGTCGATAACATTGTCGAATGCAAGTGAAGTGAGGAATCAAGTGTTTTATTTATTTCAAAATCACTTGCTTTCATACCAGTTTTAATAACAGTTGACGGAGCGATTAAGTCTTCGAGATCCATTTCCCCTGTAGAATGATCAGATTGTTTTTCGATATTTGTTACAGTTTCTGAACTGGTAATTTCCTTAGTTTTTTTGGCAGCAGATTGCACTGCAAGGTTTTCGGGCTCATTGCTCATTTCTTCAAGCGTTCTTTTGTGTCCCAGTGTAAGATTCGAGATACATTCATCATTTGATATTCTAGGCAAATATTCTGCACCTATTTTACTTTTATCAGGAGTTTCTTTTTCTAAATCTTTATTTTTCTTGGCTTCTGCAGAAGAAACGAGACTGGCGCTCAAAGCTCCAGATGCCATTTGTTCAAGTAGCATTTTACTGATATCAATGTCTTTTTTATCACCTTTCAGCAGTTTTTCTTGGACAGCTGCAAACTCAGGAGGAACCTGAGTTCTTAACGCATCAACGTAAGGCATCTTCTTTTTGTCACTCTTAGTCAAATCAGTCGCCATATTTTCCATATTTTCATTATCGCGGATTCGTTTCGTTTCAGCTTTCAAAGCAGCATCATAAGTCAAGGATTGCTTAGACAGACTTTCAAGAAGATATGGATCCGGAGGAAGTAATATTTGAGACAAATGACTTGATTGTTGCCGGTCCGACACTTTTTGTTGTCGAGATGCTGTTGAGTTAGTCACTATTGTAGATGATCTCGGAGTTGAAGTTTTTGAATTTGCTCTAGAATTGTGGGGTGAATTATGTGAGGTTGATGCACTTGAGCTTGTAGCCAAGTTGCTACTTAACAATCCTAAAGCATCGTATGCCGATGACATACCAGAATGTACACCAAAAGGTGTTAAGCCACCTAATCCAAGTTGAGGATATAGCATGTTGGGATTTGGAAAAACAAAAGGAAACTGAGAATTAGCAGCTTTTGAAGTTGATGTACTAGTACTTTCTGTTGGCTTTCTAGATTTTGATTTGTCTACTGAAGCACTTGCTGCGCCTAAACTGTTCATGTCAATAGACGAAAACCCAGGAAGTCCCAAACCAGCTAAATTAGCAAATATGTTTCCTCCAGTCATATTTCCCAACAAATTAGGCATACTGCTGAATGAATTAAGCAGTGGATTGGTTTTTGGATCAAAACTACTGAGACTTGAAAGTAACTTTGGATCAAATCCTGTTAAATTTGATAGTGTAGCTGCCAATGTTTTCGGGTCAAATGCACTCAGACTAGACAAACTAGCTAAAAGTGCTGGATTCAAACCAGCCATACTTTGATTAAGATGTTGATTTGATGACAAAACATTTGAGGATGAGTTATCTAAAGTTGGAGGTCTCCCCTTTTTGCGGTCGCCTAAAGCCGTTGATTGCATTGGGGAATTTCTTTGACTCCTTACATCTTGAGGCAACTTTACATGTTCTTTTATACCCTCTGTCCATTTTGAATCAATATCATACATTGGGTTCTCTGCTATCCATTGTGCTAAGTGTTTCAACTGAGGTGCTTTGTGACCAATTATTCGTTTCCCAGTAACGCGGTGAACAACTGGCACATGCTCGTCGGGTGCAAGTCGGGGCGGCAGTCCTCGACGACGAGAATCGACACTTGCTTGTTGTTCGGCTAGCCATTTATTTACTTTAGCTTCATGTGAATATGATTTTATTGGCAGAGCTGAGACAGGAACTTTCTGGCTTTTATTACTTTGTTCAAGAGATTGTTGTAAAAATGAAGATAGTTCTTTGGATGATGAATGTGGCGATGGAACATTTGTAACAGTAACGGAAAAGGGTTTTTGAGATGGGGGCGTACTAGAAGTTCTAGGTGGTGCTGCAGGGGTTACTGTTACTTCTGGTATTATAGATGAACTTCTACTGCGCAATGGCTCATATAAAGCGGACGAGCTTGTGTTTTGACCTTTAGCCGCTGATAAACCAAGTACTATTTCATCTAATTTCTTCCTTTTCTTTTCTTTACCAATAATTTGTTCTGGCGCAGGCTGTAAAATATAATAACAAAGTTAAATAAGTCAAAAAAATTGCTCTTCAATATTATTCTATTATATTAATATGATAATTATTCTATTATAAAAAAATTTTTACATATATTAAAACTAATTTTAGAGTAAAACGTAGTTATTTTTTTATATTATTTCATTTATAAAAATAATTACCCTAGTCTTAAAAATATGAAAAAATATTGAGACTATGTAATAAAAACTTACAACATTCTTTCTCTTCATCAGTCTAGTAAGCGTATCGTCAAGCCTGCTGCGCGGCGGCGCGGCTGCGGCGACGTTGGTGGTTGCGGTGGAGGCGGTGGCGGCGGTGGCGGTGGCGGCGGCGGTGGCGGTGGCGGTGGCGGTGGCGGCGGGGTCGCCTGCCTGCGGCGTGCGCCGGCCCCGCGAGAAGTCCTGCGCCTCGCTGAGGTCGAGCGGCGCGGAGAGGTCGACGGGCGCGGCGGCGCAGGCGGGCGGCGGCGCGGGCGCGGGCGCGGCGCCGGGCGCGGGCGACGCCGCCACTCGCTGGTGCGCCGGCGGCGGGCGGGAGTCGACCGCCGCGAACCGGAGTCGCTGGACGCATCATCACGTTCCACCGCACAACTACCCACATTCGCACTTGCACTAACACCCGAATTACTGCTCCTTTGGGTCTCACGGGTGGAAGTATGAGCAGCCTGTGGGGACGAGAGCAACGCGTGCAACTTAGCTCGCTCAGTTTCTACGTCTATAGCAATGTGACGTTTCTGACTCTGCTTACGTTCGTCATGCACTTCCGTCTGCGGACAACTACTTTCACTAGTTTTCTGTGCCAGTGGAGCCGAAGGCCATTCGCAATTTTGTACTGCGTGCGCTATGTGATGCAATCTAGTTTCTAGTGCTCTTTCTGAAAACCACATTTCGGGTGATAAACTTTCTTCAACTCTGCCTAACTTTGCTAAGGTTTCAAGTTCTGTTAAAGCATCCATATCTTCTTCTTTATCACGATCGCAGACATTGGATGTGCGTTTACTGCGACGAAGAGACATACGCGTTTCATTAACACTTTCATAATTATTTTTATCTTCCTCATCTGAAGAAAATTTTTCTGACTCTTTTTTTACACCCGTTTTACATTTTGAGTACCATTTTTTAGCACAATCAGCAAATGGTAATTTTGGGTCACAGAAAATTTTATTAAATGTGTCACCCAATCCATGCCTGTAAGAGAAATAGAATTGTTAAGAAAATATTTAAGTGAAATATACAACACACACCTATGTGTTGTATATTTAGTATATCTGTAAGTCTCTAGTTCTCTTTTTAGAAAAATTTGCTATAATCGTAATGCTTTGGTAAGTGGATTAGCGTAATGGGGACCTCATACTTTAAATGTTGCTCACCAGTTTGCTACATTTTTAGTCTGGCATTTTCCAAGATCGGTAGCCATTTTCTAAGCTTTTCCCTTAGTCGCCTCTTACGGAGTTACCTCTTATATTCATATGGAAACCGGAAGTCGTCTAAAACATGCTATAGAATTTTTAAACTTTGATTTTATTTAAAATTAAAAAAATACAGAATTCTCTCTGTGAATATACATGTATGTAAGTAATAGGCATTAGTACATTATGACACCGATTGGCTCTCCATCTGCTTGCTTGGATGGAAACTGATTCCATTTCCCAAGGATACTGTACTGCTGTGTGGTATACACTAATCTTAAGTAATAAACTATTTTTTATAAAGGGGACTTTTTTATTTTGTTGGTGTACCACACCGGTTTTCAAGGTGTCGACAGCACTGAGATCCGGGGTTTGATTCCCTGATGGGTTTTTATTGGAAACCATACCATTACATTTTTATATAATGTCTTGGGTTTTGATGTTTTGAGGTAACTTTTCAGTTCCTTTGGTAATTTTTAGTAAGAATTAAATATCTATTACATATATTTTTTTTAGCATCTTATCGAAACTACAGCAGGATAAACATAAACAAAATATTTGATCCACAAGCTCAACGCCAAACAAAACGACAAAAAAATATTAAGGCATCCCTTGCTCTGCTGATATTCATGTGAAGTTGGAGCAGGTTTATTTATCTGTATAGTAAGAATGTATTGCATTTGTTGCAGTAAAACTGACTTGCAGACACCAAGCACGAGCAGCTTGTCGTGGCGGGCAGGCTGCCACCACGGCGGCGTATCGAGCGAGCGCTCGGCGAGCGCCAGGCGCGCCTCCAGCGCGGGCTGCGGCGCCACCTCCTCCCGAAGGACGCGCAGCAGGTCAATTCTGTGCACACAAAAAATCTGTTAAATTACATTATCATGAGAAAAAACTTTCTGGCGGGACGGAACATGTGATTTCGATGTGGACAAGCGTGGCTTCCAGGAACAAAGCTGAAGGTGTGTTGACTGCGTTAAACAAAAGATCAGGTGTAGTTACAAAGGTGTAGTTTTACTACTGACAAACATATTTGATAAAATACTGTTGCTATTACAAAATAATATTTTATCACAAATGTTGCTAACTTCTAAATAATTGTTTAATTTAATACACGGATTTAACCACAGGGTGCGTTTAACTTTGCCAAATGCGCCACCCGAGCTTATACAGCGCGAGCGCGCTGCACGACTGCAGCTTGCTCGCAGGCAGTCCTGTTCGCTTTCGTCGTCTTTATTAAAATTGTTTGAAAATTTAAACAATTTTCACCAGTCCACTCTCCATGATAATACATTTCCAGCCTTCGACAATAAGGGAACTGAGCGGGTGGAGAGGGCAGGGAGCACACGAGCGGCGCATAAAATGTACTAACGCAGCTCGCGCGCTGATCGCGTGCGGCGCACTTAACACCAAATCGCCAAAAAAAAAATTAATTTTGACAGGAGATAACGCATACAATCTACACTCATAGCGATCACTGTAATTTGACAGTGACATACATATATATATATATATATATATATATATAGCATATCACGCACATTTTGGTTGACCCCTGTGCTTTGGTAGTGTAAATATTCGTTGTGTCGTACAAAATAAGGCCCCACATATTCATATCTGTAGTAAAGTTTTGCTACCGACTGCATAAACTAGAAACGAAAAAAAACGCAAAAATGCAGACTGTAGAACCAGTACGTACATTTGATTCATAACTTTTAAATTGGTTATTTATATTATGTTATTGTGTAAATATATTATGCTATTTATATGTCGGTACGTCGAACATTTTTAGTGGCAACTGTGATGTTGTGACAATGTGACAACATCTCCATATATGTCAGTGTTTATTTTTTTTTCTTCACGCATTTCCCAAAACAGGGGTAGCCAGAGTATAGACATTTCGTTTCACCACGATCTACATTTCACCAAAGCTTATTTTGGGACATCCTGAAAGATATCCCAGCCAACGACATAAAATCTCTATTTTAGACATTTAGCGATTCTTCATCCGCCGGCTCGCGGGATTTCTTCTGCAAGTGCATTACATGTCTTTATTTGTGAGACGTTTTCACTTTTACAATATATACTTCTCTGTTCCACAGAGGAATAACGCTAATAAACTACATTTCTAGTAGCTTGTCAGTTGATAGTAATTGATTGTTTATTACTATTTTAACAACAGCTATTATTAATTTGATATTGTAGTACTGGGTAAGCTATAAAATTAATATTATATTTTATAGAGCAATTATAAAAACTACTACTTTACATCAATGTATTCTAATAGAGTACAGCGAAGCGTGAGTTTATTGCGTTACAATCATATTGCTTCTTGGACTTTTACATACACATACATATCGGTTTGTTAAAGTCCACTGCAGGACATAGGCCTCTCCCATAAGAAGAATTATAATAACATAATCGTCACGCTTGGCAAGCGGATTGACGATCGCAGTACCATACCACTCAAACCTCAGACGCCATTTTCGGTCTGATAATTTTGGTTTGATATTTTTAGAGATGGTTATCCTGCCAATTATCGGTTGCCATAACGATATTCAAGGCTCTTTCCCTTAGTCGCCACTTCTACATCCACGGGAAGAAAGGGAGTGACAATATTCTTACGCCGTTAGCATACGGAAACACTTCGACTAATATGGTTAGGATATTCTAGGCCTCGCCAAAATACCGGACCTTAAGTAGAAGCATCTTAACCTTAAGGGACCTAAACTTGTAATGTAAAGTTTATAATTGTGGCTCTGTTTTTCATAAGAAAAAGCGAAATAATTACCTCTCTAGTGTTGCAATGGCTCTTTCTTCTCCAATTGGTTCTGCTTTTAAATCGGCTCTTGTCGGTAGTTCTGCTTCTCCAACCGACAGACCACATTGCCGTTTACACATAGCCATAAACGCTTTCAAATAATCAGTTAGAGCATCATCGCTTTTGGTATCCAATCTAGCTAAGGATCTGAAACGATTCCAGCGCAGACTCTTTGTGGCCGGATCGAATTCTACTCCGTAAGATGCCACGGTCCGCCGGAAAGCTTCTTCATCCGCTCGAGACCAGCGCCATTGGGAAACTTCTTCTCGTGCAAGTTGATCCATTCTCTCTCGCCGCTCCATCTTTAAAGGAGTAGACAGAAATAAATAAAACTCATCTGAGTCAGAACCAACCACGGTTCTCCCTATTTCTCCTGCTGCAACTAAATGAAATAAATTTGGTATCATTATTACCAAATTTATTTCATTTAGTGATAATAAATAGACAAAATTTTGCCTGAAAAAAAATGTAATGGCTTTACAAAAGATAGAACTGTGTAATTTAAGTATTTACTATTAATAACCTTATGATAATGTAATATTTAGGAGATTTACACTTATCCCTAGAGAATTGAATCACCCCACCCACCATCTGAGAATAAGAACGGATTATACGAGAGTTTACACGCAAGTTTTTAAAGAATAGTATCCGACAAAATATAAGAAAAATAGCCGAATGGTTGGGTGGTCGGAATTTCGAGTCAAGAGAGTCCATTGGAGGCCAGTAATGATGATGAGAATGAATTAATAAAGGATACTGTTAACATTACAATCAAATAATTGACTTAATCCCTATCACAAAGCCTATCGTGGCTCCTATCGTGACAATTTACTTTAGAATGGTCCTCACTTTGGCACGCTGCTGCATTTTGAGCTCCTCGCGCTTGTAGTTGCGCTGGTAGGCGGTGATGAGGCGGCGGAGCCTGGTGTTGAGGTCCTGCATGGAGGGCCACAGGTGCCCGGAGAGCGCCGCCAGCGAGCCGTCCTCGTCGGCGCGCGGCGACGCGGCCGGCGACGTGGCGCCCGCGCCGCTCGACACCTCGTCGGTGCAGTCTTCGTCCCCCACTATGCTCCCGCGCACTTTGCGTTCTTCGCTCCTGTCACAATTAAACTTATTAAGTGTCGAGTTATTAACTCAGGAAATGGTACTCTGCACTTTACACACCCATCTTTGCTCTACGATGTAATGTCAAGTGGTGTTTACGTATTTCGTATTGATTTGACGACATTTTCGTGCATAATGAGATCTTAATGTGTATGTTACCTTTCGTTATCGAAGTAACATAAATGTTCAAATAGACGCAGTTGAGCTTCATTTATAATATATCCAAACGCTTATTAGTGCATATAATTTTCGATCACAAATTTCTACTTTAATCGGTATTATACAGATTCAAAGTTTTCATGACATGTTTGTAAATGTCACATTTATCAACATTTCTATGCTTTTTATTACAAAAATTACAAAATCGTTACTTTCATAGATATACATTTTATATTTCTTATTACTTACTTGATATCTGTACATTCTGCATCATCAGGTGGACCCAATTTATCCACAAAACACAGTTGCGGGTCGGAACGCATAGCAAGATAATTTTCATAGCCGTGTATATACGTGCCAACAAGTAAAGAAACATCGCATTCGGTATCCCACCATAGACGCGGAGGAGTACTGTCCACTCCACGAGGAACACGCACTCCCAAGGTACTGAAATATGTAACGGTTTTTAAAAGAAACAGAAAATACAATCCATATTTTAAAAAGAATGTAAGACAAAAACTGGCGATGCAGTTCGATGTCGCCATTACATTACATATTTTTTTTCAGATATTGAAGTAAGCTTTAATAGCTTAGTTTGAGATGTTCGCAGATTCCTTCGTTACTCTGTATCGCAAAATTAAAAAGTAAGAGAGAGAAGTTATGATGAGCCGAGGGCCGCTTGACACGGTGCAACGGCAGCGTAATGCTTTGTCTTGTGAGCGGCATCACATTTAAAGTTTTGAAGTATATAATCAAATTAAAATTATTCATGCGCCGGCCGAATCAAGAGTATTCGAAAATAATCTCTAGATTCCGCGCGCGCTGACTTCACACCGAAATAGCAGTGTGCAAAGTCAGCAGTATGATAATGTAGCATTAACATGCAGAACAATCAACGAAAGGCGTGGTGCGAGTGTCGACCGCGTGGCCATGTTAGACGCTACTCAGGGAATTAGGGGCCACGGATGCTTTCGACCTAACATAGCAATCGACACAGGAGATATACGCATCATAACGTAGTGGGTTCATGATTAAATTTTGGACAATTTAAACGAGAATTCCCACATCCATAAGTGCATTTTGCGAACACTTCCTGGTGACGTTCACCATCACACTCATTTCTCCCGAGACGTTGTCAAGAGTTAACTCCAGATGACGACTACACACCACGGTTAGATTTCAGTTGTTGGTTACAAAATTGGCTGTGCTCACACACACACGCGCGCAACATTATTTGCTACGAGTATGGTTTTTTTACTGGTGTGGAAACAACTACCATTTTTGGATGCACGAAAATTGTCATGTATGTAGAGTGGATTCCATTCAGCAGAGATTTTTAATTAACGTTTGTTCTACCGACTGCCGACCGTTACTAGAGGACATACCTCTAGTAATTTACTAGCGGTAGATTTCGCCCTTGCACATTATACGTAAATGTACGATAGAATATTGATACTGAGTACGGACAGCATTAAATCGGTCGCGGCGCATCTGTACAGTGGCCTCCTAGATCAGCTGACTTGACGCCTCTTGGCTTATGTAGTTGTATTAAGTCATTAGTGTACCTATTTTTATTTAAGAACCTTCGTCGAAGACCGTAAAATCAGGATAATGGTCGATTTCAAGAAAGTGAAAGAAACTTCGAGAAATTTAAGGATTTATATCTATAGCTATAAAAGGAGGTGGACTGTTGGTGGTGGACAACCGAGATAATACATAAATGCTATATCAGAGGATGACGACAAATTTACGGCATATTGCGATACCATTTGGATGGCACGTTCTTACAGTCTCTTCAATTAGAATACTTATCATCAATTTCGTTATTTACTATAATTACCTTGCATGAATTCCATTTTCTATTTGTGATGCATAATCACCAATAACTTCATGTTTTATGTAATACATCATCCGTACTCTTAGTAACACTCTGAAATATAAACAACATTTGTTTTTATTACTAACCGCCTAAACCCAGAATTTATTAAAAAAAGGTCTATTACAAAAATATTCAATGAAACAATGATTAACTAGGAAATAATTGGATTGAATATGACATACATTACCCTGCTTGAGATGTCCCATTCCCGTTGGAAATTTACGATAAAAAGTATTGAAAAATGTTGTCTTATAGAAGTATAATGTTGTATGAAAATTTAAATCTAATATCAAACATAAGTCACGATAGCCAAGTGGTTCGGTAGTCGGAATTCGGGTCATGAGATCCGAGTTCGATCCCCAGGTGGCAGGCTCGTACTCGTACCAATGTATTTTTAAAAAACTTATATACGAATTATATCGTTGGCTTGGACATTAAGACGGCGACGGGCTCGAAGGTGGAAAATGGGTCGAAACTACTTAATTGTCGAGACAGTTGTAGCAATACAGACAGAGTATTGCTAATGGGGTAAAGTTTTTTTTTTTTACTTAAAACTGTGATTCCAATTTTATTAGACGAAGATTACAATAGCAAAAATTACTCATTATATCTGTTCATAGTATTTTCTTGATAATATTTAAATAAGCATTTGTTTGTTTGGAATTCAGAGCATACATAATAGCCTGTAAAAGTCCAGTGTATGAGATTAGCCTCTACCGTACAGAAGTGGTAGCCATAATGGCCATGCCTGTCAAAGAATTAGCAATGGTAGTACCTTAATGCACATGACAATAAATTGTGACACGGTATTTTCCGAAAAGATTGTACCACTACCTGATGGTAGCCAAGAATATTTTAAAGAATTTTTCCTTAGTCGCTAACCACACAGTAAATTTTGGAAATACTAATTGATATAGCTAATTAATTTATAACTCATTGAAAAAGAAAAAATGGAATAATTGTGATTTTTGTTTGCAAACAAAAATCAAGATCATTCCCTTAATTTCAATTATTTCTAATTAAACAAATATTATTAAACATTTCATCAGTCAGGATACTTACTTATTGGCATGTCTAAATAGATGCTTCTTGTAACTACTTTCCAAGTAAGCTTCACAATCATATTTGTCTACAGAACTCCAGTGATGCGGATCATCCCATTTTTGAAGGTCATTTGGTTTAGGAATATCTTTCATTCGGTTCTTTTTTTTTGCATTTCTTCCTCGGGGAACAGGATTATGAAGACCACTGTGATTCCTTGAAATAGTAACTTCTCCATTTTCGCATGGTTCAATTAAGTCCCAAATAAAATTCCTAATTTTTTCATCACCCTTGTAGTGACGTAAACAATATAAAACCTACAATGTATATAAAAAGTATAAAGACATGTATGTTTTTAAAAGATATTAATATAAGATTTGTGTATAACATTCAGTAAATTTACTTGAACTCAGTGAAAGTCTGAAACTTCCTCGGTATTAGCATGGCAAGTCATCATTTGAGAAATATTAATATATAAAGAAAAATAGTATGTATTGAAATTTAAAATAAACTTTGCTAAAAACATAACTTAACCATTATTGGCGACTTGAATATTAATATAAAATGCAATACATCTCTCCAAGAATATTACTTGACAAAATTAGTGGAGTGTGGTCTAACGTGTGCAATACGGACTACATCGAATCGAACAAAGAAATAACCAAATCACTAAAAGTGGCATTGATGGCGCCATCGATACTGTACTAGCGGATCATCGCATGACTGTGCTAACATATGTAGCAGCGGAGCCATACACACGAGATGTTTTTTGTGACATTATCAGTTATGACACAAAAAAATTTCATACATTGCTAAACGACATAATCTGGTCACATATAAATAATATACAATATCCTACTACTATATATAATTTTATTGAGTGTTATCTCAGAAAAAATTGATAAATTAATAACCACATAAGCATAAAAATGTGTATTTATCTCACAGATTGAATGCTAGGTATAGAGCGTCAAATTTACAATAACGGCCATCATAATGATTGTAGTAACAGCAACTATACACCTATCACGATTCTCCTAGTAATTGACAAATTAAAAAAAAAATCGTATGCAGTTTCACAATTTTTGTCATAACTACCAAATAATTGCTCCTTCACAGTACAGGCTTCAGCCAAAAAAATATTTTTTTTTCATTTTTTTTTTGTCAATTCACTGATGAAGTAAATTAATATTTAGATGAAAATCTGATTATACGATGAAAGTTCACTGATTTAAGCTAGGCATTTGATATCTTGAAGATACTTTTATAAAAAAGCTAGAAAACTCGGGTATTGGAAGACCTCTATTAAGATACCGTAATATCGATTATATAAGCAATTGATATTATCAATTAAACAATTATCTGAGTAATAAGACTAAGAATAAGGCACTACAAAGGGTGATTGCCAGGGCCACTTCATTACTTAACATATGTTATTTCAATTACTTCAAAAAATCTAATATACAAAAAGTATAAAATTTCTTAAGATTTTGTTTTAAATATCTTCAGTGGAAGGTGGGTCAAAGGGACTTGTCTAGAATAGACATCATTCCTAATCATTGCTAAATCATTCAAAGGAATTGCGTGTAGATATTTTTATTTATTTATATAACTTAGTTAAATAAAATTCAATATTATTAAACTTGTGTGTATCGGGATATGTGCATGTGAGTATGTTTATATATGCAAAAATATACATGTATAAATGTGAATTCTTAAGTGCATATGTATGTATTTTATGTAGATGTATGTGTCTTAACTAACATAAATGAATGTAAATATATAAAAGTTTATTGAAATAATGACAATCTGTCAAAATTCAACCAATGTGTATGTGCACTAATAAGTTAAAAAAGTAAAACATTCACAAATTAGATGAAGGTAATTTATTACATTAATTGTGGGTACTTCTGTATTTATAATTGTGTAGAAAATAATAAGAAACTTATTCAAACGTGAACAGCTACTCTCTAAATATTGTAACACCTATGTGTAAAAATTTACATGCAACATTATAAATAATAAATAAAATAAATATCTTCCGAATTCCGAAATTCCCACCACTCGGCTTTTGTGACATACAACATTAAAATTAAAAATAAGAGCAGTGCCTAAGTGTGTAAGTTGAACAATTTCTGTTTAATGGCACTAAGAAATTAAATTGTAAATTGAAATGTTCCGATAGAGAGAAAAATGGACCAAAATAATGTAGCATTTCCATATTTTGAATCCAAATATATAACTTCAATACTTAATAAATAGCCCAAAAAATATTTTCAGTGGAAGGTGGGTCGAAAGGACTTAATTGTTAGACCTCTGTCTCTATTCCAGTATTGTGAATAGCTGTAAGATATTTATTAAATACTTAAATATTATACTGAATAAGATTCCAGCGATCTTTAAAAACTTACAATAATGCGAGCACAATCCTCAATCACAGGTAATGTCCATCCTTTTCTGAATTGATTTTTGTCAATTATTTCTTCCCATCTCGCCCATCTAAAATCAAAATCAAATATAAAAAATGTGAGCCATCATGGGACGCCTGGCAGATGTGAAACATTGTGTGTGTACAAGTAATATGCATAAAAGATAATATTATTACAAGAATGAAAAAATGAAGTACTAAGAAAATACTAATGAAAAAATTAAGTATTATGAATTTCTCACAGAAAATGGTAACTTTATTTAATAAACATTTATTTACATTTGATATAAAAATTCGATATTAATATCAAGTGGCCACAATTTAAATATTTTCTCTCTCTCTCTGTGACTTCAGTTATAGTTACATTCGATGTTTCCTCTGCCGATATTACTGTGACGATTGGTCAATGATAACTAAACTACGTTACAAAAGTCCAGTAGTAGTAAAGTCCCGTTGTCCTGAAAATATCTTCGGTGGAAGGTGGGTCATAGGGACTTAATTTTCTAGACTTGACCTCTGTTTACCCCTGTATTGGGAATTGCGTGAAGATATTTATATATTTATTTATTACATTAGAAAAGTATTAGATGAAACATTATCAAGATATCTCACAATTACAGCATCTATAGTTGTTCCATATTTGGTAGTAGATTCTTTTGGATTGTTGATGATTTTCAATTGAAATTCTTTTTGAAGAAATGTCATTAATGGCATTGATTCAGCTCTTGCAAATTTACATTAAAATCTCCAGCTAATTTTAATGGTAGTTTATGTTTATTCGTTTTAAAAATTATTGAACCTTTTTGACTATAAGGAAATGACCTTTCATGTAAAAATGAAATCTTAATATAATTTACATAGTCACTAATATGAATAATATGAATATAATTAATTAAATATAAAAAAGGGATTTCAGTGTTTAATTATAAACCTTAATTCTCAGGTAATAGGGTGTAAATTAGTATACCTTTGTATAGCACGGCAAGCGTCGCCACGCCAGAAATCGGTTTTACGTGCGGCTATAGATGTTTCACATCAAAATTATATTTATTTAAGCCTAAATAATAATAATAAATATAAAGCTTTTGGTCTTATAATACAGGAATATCTTCCAAGTGTATAATATAGAACAGGAACAGTGAATTGTTATGTTGTCAACATAAAAAAAATTACATTATCCACCTCCAACATCTCTTAAATATTTTCGATAACATGTTAAAAATTACCAACAACGAATTTTACCCACGAAATTCGGGCTTGAAACTTGATTTTGTCATCTTAAACTCAAGTGAAAATGGATTTTACGAAATATCTGGCCACATAGGTGTTATTTAAAAAAATGAAACTAGTTAAATTTCGCAAATGTTTAAACTGGAATTTATACAGGAAAAATAGCAGGGGCGTTTAATTAATAAAAAAAATATGATTACAAATACAAACTTCTCAGTATATCATTTATAAATATATACATATGTATATATTTGAACTGTATGTAAATAATATTTGTAATTTATAAATATTAAGTAGTAAAAAAACATTTAAAACTGCCAGGGTAATAATATTTTCCATGATACCAATATTTTCATTTATATTTAAACATAATCAATCTATTGTCGTCATAATATAAAAGTCAATATAAGTATAAACAGAAACAAGATTTAAAATAAAAGAGAATGATTTGAAATTATAAGGCAGCCATGATGCAAAAAAATTAAAGTTATATTCATCATACAAAAAGCGCGAAGTGGTATTCGAACCCAATCGGGCAATAAATCGGGATTGGACATGGGCTTTGGGATAGAATTACGTAAGCATATTTATTTAAAGTAAACGAAAGGCAAAAATCAAGCAAAAGAAAAATAAATAAAATATATTACCCAAAGGTAAGTAAACCCCTTTCAATCTTGAAACATTCTGATCTAGTCCATGATCCATAAACAACTTCTTCATCAACTGGCACTCCTTCGTGTCTTGGAACATAATCATCACTAGCATATCTACGCCCTTTTCTCCCAAGCTTTTCTTTTTTTCTCTTGCTTCTCAGGCTTATTCCTACAACAATAAAAAATATAAATAAAAACAAGTCATACAATAACAATTAAAACACTTCTTTCTATTTTGAATCAGGTTTGTGAAAACAATGTCAAACAATTTAAATGAAGGTAAAAATAAAATATTAATTAATTAAAAATAAAAAAAAATTCTTATTAAAACATATGTTAAATTACTATTAATACGATAGATAGGCCGAATTCATTGTCACGATGACAAGAGGCTCTTTTGACATCGTCATTTTGGTATCGTGATTTCACGAACGCCTTTGAAATCATAAGCGGCGCTGAAGAAATCTTAATTATAAATAATCGGCCTAACATTATCAATCAAAATTGTGTTAAAAGCTCTTAATAAGCATACAGTGGTTTGTTTTAATTAAAAACTATTTACACATATATTGACACAACTTGATCTTTCGAATCTTGTTACCTCTTTATGAAGCGCGATTTTCAACGTCCACATCAAAGGAGAAGTCAAATACCCTTTTGGGATTTAAGGAGTTATCAAGCAATTATTGGTTGTTATTTTTCTTACCTTCTTCGTCGTCTTCAGAATCTGGAGTGGCTTCCATATCAGACATTTCCATGGGTCCATCATCATGGCCATACCTTTTGATAATTGTTCTCTTTCTAGGTTCAGTAACTATTAAATCTTCATCTTCTTTTTTCTCCGTTGTATCGATTTCAGCTTTTTTCGCCCATTTATTCCAAAAATCAGGATCCCTGATGTCGATATCCGATCTTTGGTCAGTAGCTGCAAAACTAGCTTTTGAAAACGTTGATCCTTTTTCAGACTCCATTTGAATAACCTGGGTACGGCGAGCTAAAATCATTTCTATATCTTCTTCACAAAATTTATCACCCGCATTATCTTCATCCATGACTGCTCCGTAAGCACCTTTTTTTAATAAATCTTCGATCTCTTTTTTAGATAACTGTTTTAAGCCAGCTTCCTTGCCTTGAGCAGTGTTCATACTTTGTAATACAGCTTTATCTAAACCAAGTTTCAAAGAAGCTTTGTCAAACATTTCTCTTTCATATGTATTACGACAAATCAATCTATAGATTTTAACCATTTTTTGTTGACCAATGCGATGACACCTTGCTTGAGCTTGTAAATCATTTTGTGGATTCCAATCACTGTCATAAATGATAACAGTATCAGCAGCAGTCAAATTGATACCTAATCCACCTGCTTTTGTACATAACAAAAATACGAAGCGATCAGAATCAGGTTTAGAAAACCTGTCAATAGCTTCCTGCCTTAAATTACCTCTAATACGGCCGTCAATTCTTTCATAAGGATACTTTCTAAAAACAAGATAGTCTTCTAATATGTCTAGACATCTTACCATCTGACTAAAGACTAATACACGATGTCCACCAGATTTCAGTTTAGGTAATAATTTGTCAACCAAAACCATTTTTCCAGAGGATTGTATGAGCGCTTTATAATAAGCCTCTTTATCTTCGCCATTCATTTGTTTATAATCAAACTGTATTTGATCTTCAGCGCCATTTAGCAAATAAGGGTGAATACAACACTTACGCAGTTCCATCATAGTATTCATTAAATTAGGTATATTTGCAGCTGAAGCAGTACCTTTTTGTAAAAAACTAAAATTTCTCTCTAAAATAGCCCTGTAATACTTTTTTTGTATGTTTGTTAATTCAACTTCAATAATTGTTTCTTCTTTTGGCGCTAAAGTTTTTTCAACATCTTCTTTAAGTCTTCGTAGCATCATTGGCTTAAGCAATGCTTGTAATTTTAGCACCTCCGACTCAGTTTTCAATTGACCAAATTCATTTAAGAATGCCTCACTACTAGAAAATTGTGAAGGTTCCAAAAAATTTAATAACGAAAAAAGTTCATTCACATTATTTTGTAAAGGTGTTCCAGACAAAAGGACTCTGTGCTCTAAATGTAATTGCCTTAACCCTTCCAATAACTTACAATTTCGATTTTTAAGCCTATGAGCTTCATCAATTACACATATTCGCCAATTAAAAGATTTTAACTCTTGAAAGTCTGTGACAATTATTTCAAAAGTTGTTATCAAAACATTAAACTTTGTTATGTCTTTTATTAGTTCACCAGTTGAATTTTTGTAGTAAAATTCATATTCCTGAATCATACTTTTACTTTGTTGAGATCCATGATATACAATTACATTCATATCAGTCCAAGCTTCGAATTCTCTTTGCCAGTTTGGTATAGTCGAAAGGGGAGCGATAATAAGGAAAGGTCCTCGAATACCATATTCCCAAACAGCATTAACAAATGTAAGACTTTGAATAGTTTTACCAAGGCCCATTTCATCAGCCAAGATACAATTTCTATTATTGTGCCATGAAAATAATAACCAATTAAGGCCTTCAAGCTGATAAGGCCTCAGTGTGTTACCACCTTTGTAAAGTGGAGATTCCTTTAGTTGTACCCAATTATCAGCAGATGGTCTCTTTTTAAACTTCCATTTTTCTTTTGGTGGAATTTCATTAAAAGTCTTAAACTGTTTAATTTTGTCTACATCAATATCTTCTTCTAATTCCCATGTACTGTCCTCATATTGAAGGCTTTTCCATTTTACTAAATAATGTTTGACTAATGCGTTATTTGCGGGATCTTGGTTTTCAGACAAGTCAAGAATTCTTTCAACTTCTACATAATCAGGGTTAAACGGCTCTTCGTCTAACAGTTCAAAAATGTTCAATTGCTGAGCTTGTTTTTGTTTAAAACGTTTTATTTTAGAATATATACGTTTGTCACCTTTGTATAGTTCTTCTTCTGTTTTCCATTCACAATGTAAATAAGAGAAATTTCTGTATTTAACAAAGTATTCTTCAACATCTACCATTAACGGCTTTTTATTTTTAATTTCGGCATTTTCATTATCCGCAATAATTTTGACATTCTTATCTTCTATTGTTACAATTGAAGTATTAATTACTTTTTCTTCACTATTTGGGTTACAGCTAGGACCAGCAATATCACTTTGTTTTTGTTCAGGTTCTGGAGATTCAATTTTGTCTTCCTTAGCTGGCTCACTTAGACATGGTTCTGGCTTAAGTTCTCTTTTACCCATTCGACATGCTAATACATGTTGAACAATCATAGCATCTTCTTCTGTAGGATTAACATAAATATAATTTGGTTTTGGTGTATTCTCGGGACATTGAAAATCTTTGGTTTCTTTATTTAAGTCGTCTAACTCTTTATCCTGTTTAGACGTGGACATTGTAAACTCATCATCAGATAAACGTAACATTACATCATCAGTATATTTTTTCCGCTGTGTATTTCTAGCTGAGCGCCGCTTTAAGCTATCGTCTCCCTCTGGAGGTGGTGAAGGAGGTGGTGTTGCCATTAAATCATCAGGTTCTCCGTCTGAATCTGGTATCAATCCTCCCCTCCTTTTCTTCTTGCTTGTAAGAGTTTTCTTTGATAATATTTTTTTACCACTACCCCCACCAGACGAACGTTTCTTCGATATTCTTTTCTTTTGACCAATAACATCAACATCATCGTCCCTATCAGCGTGTTCACGTTTCGCTTCTGCTTCTTCAAGTAGGTCTTTAATTGCTATTTTTGAAACTGGGATATCATCAAAGTCTGTGACATTGCATTCATCTAACAGTGGCAAATCTGCACCCATTTTTATAGTTTTAATAGATTCAGTATTCATTGTATTTGTATTCGAAAAGTCAGTAGAAATGTTAAGAGATACATCTTTTTCGAGTAACTCGTTGCTGGTTGTCGTGTCTGCTTGAATTTCGAATGCGCCTTTTTTAACATTTCTTTTTCTTTTTGGCGCATTTGGGTCCTTAGGAACACGCTTCTTTCGTTCTTTGATGGGCTTTTCTCCTGGTTCTTTGGGCGTTTTAGGTTCTTTCGGTGCACGCGGTTTTCTTTCTTTACCTTTTCTTGGTGCTCGCGGCTTTTTTACTTTTCCACTATTATGTTCATCCATAGAAATAGCACTGCTGTCTAAATTTGATGTTTCTTCAGTTAAATCAGTGTCTAACTCTGAATTACTTTGAAGACCTGTACCTGCTGTCACACAGTCTTCAGATACTGGTAGTTGATCAAGAGACTGCGCTACAGGAGCAACTTTTTCTTTTTTCGCTCGAGGTTTTCTAGGTTTTGTAGGACCCTTACCACGTCCGCGGCCAGTCGTGCTAGTAACTTGAGGACTTTCCACCATTTTCGTTCCATAAATAGGATTTTGTAAAATACAATTTGAGCCACCATTACATTTGTCATTATTTTCATGTTGTTGAAGCATAGCAAGCCTTTCTTGAAGACATCTCACCTTTTCTTGATTCTCATTAGATGGTGGTAAACAATAAATCTCCTGTATTTGTTGCTGTAACGCTAGTCTTTCTTGATGATGTGATGTTGCAAACATATTCGTGATATTGGAATGAGCCAAAGAACTTGATCCCATCAATATCATACCTGGGTTCATACTGGGAGGTATATTTGACATAATGTTAGGTTGACTATTTTGTAAATTTGGTCCCAAATTTGGATGTATAGTTTGAACACCCATTGGCATTCCTACTTGAATATTTGGTATATTGGTAGGAGCATTTGTTTGAACATTGGATATATTGGTAGGGGTATTAGTTATAGTAGACTGCATATTCCCTATCACATTGAGAGATGTAGGCGGTATGCAAGTTAAATTACCTTGCGCATTGTGACCAGATATACTCGAAGACACGGTGTTAGGATTTCCATGCATTACATGTGTGGTGGAATCATTATTTTGCCCATTATGCATAGTATGTGTGCCAGTTTGGGGACCAGTTTGAAAAGTATTATTGACATTAAGTGTTTGATTAGTATGCATACTTGTTGATGCACTTGAAACTAAATTAGCTGAAATATGTTGAGGCGTTATGTTTGTTGTTACACTTTGAAAAGTATTATTTTGAAATCCTTGATTCTTAGTTACATTCAGATCTTGTGTAGTTTCAAATTGATTTACCGTGTTTGTTACGGTATTTACATGGCTCATAGGCAAATTAACTGATTGCGGAGCAACAACCGCTTGTGAATTTTCAGTAGAGCATATATTTGATACAGAGGAAGATGTTAAAAAAGTTGAATTACTTCTTAAATGTTCATTGCCAATCTGCTTGGAACTTTCTATTCTTTGAAGTTCATTATCCTGTATCTGCTCATTACTTAAAACATCTTGTGACATATCAGTCTTTTCTTTCTCTTTCGAATTAGTTTGCTGTTCAAAAACTTTATCCGATGGGTGATTAACTTGACTATCACTTTTATCTGTGTCAACAACGGGAGTGCAAGGGTTAATAGACGTAGAAGGCATGGAACCGTTGCTTGAACTACTTAATGATACAGTTTCTTTAGAAATAGCAGTTGCGTTTGTTGGAGAAATAAATGTTTTTGATACTGAACTATCTGACATTCTTTCCAATTCTAATTGTGATCTATCCACAGTCTTCGACTCGGTTGTCATAATAATTGACGCATTTTTCACTAAATCAGATTTTAAAGTAGTGGTTGGTGTTGTATTTTCATGAGATTTTAAAGCCTGCTCGCCCTCCACTTGTGGAACATTATTTATAGGAGCTAGTATTTTATTTTGAGTCCATTGTGAAGGTGAAGAAGAAATGTGCCCAACTGCTGGTGAGGAAGGATTTCTTTGATAAGGATATTCTCCACCAGAAGGCAAAACCATTTGTTCTAAGGCTTGAAGTGTATTTTGCGACGTAAATGAACCAGAAACCGGTGGTGGTAAACTAGAAACCGGTGGCGGTAAACCAGTACCGGACGAAACAGGCGACTGAACTAAGTTACGAGGTCCATGTGGAGAAGCACTTGATCCTTTTACAGGGGACATAACTGGACGTGGAGAAGATTGAGATTGTGGCTGCTGTCGCGGGGACATCTGCGCACGTGGTGACATTTGGGGAGACAATTGTGGAAAAGGTGGGCGATATTGAGGGCTGCCAGTTTCAATATTTGCAGGTTTTACGGGGTTGTACTGATTTGTGACATTGACATCAAGAGGATGTTGTACTTGATGGGGCTGATAATTCATAGGAACAGAATGATGTGGTGACACAAAAGGCATTTGCGACGGTACAACATGTGATGGTCCCACAGTGGAAGATGGTATTGGAGGTTGACGAGGTAGTTGATGTATTGGAGGTGCTCCTGCATGATGTAGGTGCGCATTTTGGTGACTTTGGATTCCAGTAGAAATGCCCCCGGTGTGACTTGCCATATTTTGAAGTGATTGATGTTGAGGTATAGCAGGATGATTCTGTTGGCCATGTGACAATCCATATTGATGTGCATTTACATCCATTTGATGATATGTCGAATGTTGACCAATTCTAGTTGAATTTGGAGGATGCATTTGCGTATAGTTCGGATAGTTCTGAAAACGAATTAATAAACATAAATAATGTGGAAGAAATTAAGATTTTTCCACTATACACACTTAAGAATAAAAACACACTAAATAAAATAAAAACAAAGATAGTATTGAAGATTGGGCCACAGAGACAGAGTAAATACAACAGCTCGAAATTTGTCGCCTTTTTAAATTTGAGAATGGTATTTTTAGAGCTTTGCTCTTAATTACCTCTCATGATACCCACATAAATAAATTAATTTTTTATGTTTTAAAAAAAGGGGTAAACTTAAAAAGTATTAATTATTCCATATTTACGTTGTCCCGAATATCTTCGATGAAAGGTGGATCAAAGGGCCTTAACTGCCTAGACCAGACCTATGTCTACCCTCATATTGAGAACTGTGTGAAGATATTTATTTTATTTATATGGAGAGTTCTCCAGTAGATTTTTGTTGGCAGTTATGGTAATGAAATTTTAGTTGATGTAGTACTAAAAACAAAACATACAATAAAGTTTTCACCAAACTGGGTCCAATAGCTAAGCTTAAAGTTATATGCCCTAGACCCTAATTTCGACGGTATTATTTTATAGTTATCATGGTTTGTTTACACATTTTGATACCACCTATTCGATACATCGATTTTTGCTATGAATTAAGCAGATATCGTTTTTTGCTATGACTTAAAAATATAATTAAGTGAAAGTACAAGGGGGTGTTTATAAGTTAGCGGATTTGGGGTCATGAGAATACAGTTTTGAGTTTCAGTCATTACATCCTAATAAAATGTTTCTTCCTTGTCATAAAAATATGTAGAAACACCTTCGAAGGGTTTATTAATCATTCAAAGATTATCACAGAAATTAAGTAATAGACAGTATAGGATTTTAATTTATAATACTACTAAAAATGGTTTGAGAAAATGTCACAATGGCACATGGCATTTGGAATGCCAATGGGCTGTTACAACATACTCTAGAAGTTAAAACATTTTTATATGAAAGTGGCTACTAAAGCTTCTGATCTTCTGAAAATAGCCTGGACCGCATCTCAACTTGGCTTAGGAAATGGCGAATTCGAGCAAATGAAACTAAGTCGGTCCATGTCACCTATACGCTGAGGAAAGAGACTTGCCCACCTGTTATCTTAAATAATGTTGTAGTACCACAGGCCGAGGAAGCTAAATATCTTGGACTGTACTTGGATAGACGACTTACATGGAAAAAACATATATTCACTAAGCGCAAAGCACTCGGCGTACAACTCAGAAAGTACTACTGGCTGCTAAACAGAAATTCAAAGTTATCTCTAGAAAACAAACTTATCATATATAAGTGCATTATGAAGCCGACTTGGACCTATGGTATCCAGCTGTGGGGCACTGCAGCAAATTCCAACCTAGAGATATTGCAAAGATTTCAATCGAAGCTTCTGAGAATTATAACTGGCTCGCCCTGGTACATAACCAATGAGAGGTTACACCATGACTTAGGAATTCCCACAGTAAAGGAAGAGATATTAAAAGTTATGCCTAAATACAGAGACCGTATTCTAAACCACGTAAACGAGCTTGCAGTGGATCTGATGAAACCGAGAGTGGTATTCTCAAGACTGAAAAGAAGAACGCCTCTAGATTTGTGTCAATAATGCCTAATACGGCAAATTTCAAGCAAGACAGGGACATGTGCGAATCTGTCCTTTTATATTGACGTGGCCTTGTCATTGGACCTGGACCACAAAAGATGACTATTTATTACACATATTGCTAAATGTCCATAAAGGAGACAGATTGCATTATTTTATATAAATAAAAAAAAAAAATGTCACAATAATAATAGAACTTTTAAAATGAATTATGAGTATCTGAAAAAGTACATTTAAAAAATATGTCAACAATCCTAGAAATTAAAAATGCAACTACAAAACATATTTATTATATTTATACATAATTCTGTCAGTCTGTTAAAGTTTAATTATTAATCGAGATATGAAAGAAACTAACTTAATGATTAGATTTATGGCAAGCTGTTGGCCATAATTCTGTTATGCTGAGCTTACTTATGCTGTGATAAAAAGTGCAGGTAAAACTCATACGTCATTACTTTTATCAGCAGAAAAACAGATTTTTACAGAATTGTTTGTATCTTGGCTTCTTTTAACATTTATAAGGCTTTAGCAGGCACTATGAATCAGCTGCTATAATTTATAATATATTAGGTACCTGTTGTTGTCCATAAATTTGTTGTGAAGTTGGTTGAGGAAAATGCGGTTGGCGCGGTATATATGGTCCATTTTGCGCTTGTAAGGCAATATTGGAGCTCTACAATAAATTATTTTAAAATTATAATTTATAAATATAATATATAAACTAGGTTAAATATTATTAAAAATTTAATTTTAATTGTTATAATTGTAAAATATTTGTAACATAAAATTTAGTTTTTTTTTTTATATAAAGCTTTTGGAATTTCTAAGAAGGGGACAAGATGTATGGAGTGTCGACTTCATCAGACGAAACCGCAAGACTAATATTTACGTGCGAACTCCTATTACCATTCGGTTATCACTGCTAATTTTTTACCTTAGTGACGACATAGGCATCACTGCTCAGCCGTCACATGGTTGTCAACATAAATTCAATCTAATCATGCAATAAAAATAAGTTTGATTTTAAAGTAAATTATAGTAATTATTATAACATCTTAATTATTTAAATTTCTTCCAAGTTAGATAACTAAAAGTTGACACCGAAATGTATTTATTTATTAATATGAATTATTCATTACATACCTGTTGTGAAGGGTATTGATGAATCTTTTGTTGGTGATCATATGAATGTCTATAACCTGCAGTAATAGGAGAATATCTGTTTGCCCCTGGGGCACCTGACCATACCGCCATTTCTCCAATTCCTGAAATAGCAAAATTACTAAGTATTACATTTACATTACACTTTTATACAAATAAATAGAAATCCCACCAACCTGCTTGCTCAGGCAAAGTATACATGGGATCTGGTCCAGGATGGTAGCCTGGGTAAGAGTGCGAAGGATGCACATGATGTGATGGATGTAAAGGAGCATGAGGTGGTTGAGGAAGACGTGGACGTGGTGGATAACTGCCATAATCATGGTAATCCGGTGCTGGAGGTCCAGAACCTGTGTTGGCCACCGGTTGTGAACTGCTATTAAGCCCACCGGCACTGCCACTACCAAAAGAAGCCAGTTTTTGAATAGATCCTTCTTGTGATACACTACTTTGACTGTATGGTTGTCTGTAACTGTAAAATAATATATTAATATAGAGACAAAAAAAATAGCTCAGTCAAATTAAGCACTTGGGGCAGCTGACATGGTAGTTATTAATTAGCCTAGAGGCTAGAACAATATTATCTAATCATGTTATATAAAAAGAAAAAGCTTGACAAAAGAAGTCATAATTTTTTTTGTATTTTCCATTAAACTAAATACCATAGGATTCAGAGCCCTAATACAACATTGGCACTATATATATCTCCTTATATATATGTGTGTGTAACTTCAAATAAAAACATTGTATACACTGTTACTTAACTGCAGCATGCAACTCACTAAAGTAATATTTTATAATTGTAAGTATCAATACAATTAGATAACAAATATGCATAGCATGTTCAGCAACTACAGCATTGACCATACATATGAGTAAGGATATATGATTTATCCTTACATATGAAATTGGTACTTACATAGTAATTTTTTTTTGTAAAATATATTTGTTTAATCAAAGTATGCACAACTGTTATCTATGCATTGATCCCTTTACTAAAAAAAAAACCATGGGGCGAGAATCAATAAACTCTTTGAAGGTATGTGATTAAATTAAAAGGTTATAAAATTTCTACTGATCCCACTCGTGTCAGTTGAAATTTTAATAACTTTTTCTCTTTGACTTGGACTGCCACATGGGAGTTTTTCCTTGTAAGAAGTTGTTTGAATTCCAGAAAAAATTGTAATTTAAGGTTCCAGAAAAATGGTAAGGTCCAGGGAGTATGGTGGATGATGCAGATATTTCAATTGTAGCTCATGTAACTTAGTGATTGTTTGTTGTGCAGTGTATGATCTTGCATTGTTGTCAAGCAGCAGTGGCCTAGAGCGATTGACCAATCTCAGTAATTTTGCAGAAGACAAAAATAATGAAGAAACAACAAATGAGTGACTGTTTTCAAAACACAATTGTAACAGCTAAATTTATTTATAAATTTGGAATTCTTAACCAAAATGGAGATATATCAAATTAAAGTGGTCATTATGACAGAACACTAATTTCATATGTAAGGAACAAATATTTTAGTATGGTTTGTCAAAAATGTAACATTTTATTATGTTTAACAAAAAATAAATAAGAAATAAAAATGTAAGACATTTACCTATTTAAATGGTTTAATTTATACATACTTGTTATCAGCAGGATCTTTAGTATCTCCAGCTACCCCAGAAGTGCCTCCCGCAAAGCTATCCGCTCCACCAAGATCAGTAAGTCCTTCCAACATACCGCTTCCATCATCACCAAATAAATTGTATGAGTCCATCACTCTTCAAGAGTGAATTAAAATATAATTGTGTTCAAGCATCCCATTATTAATTGATGCATCCATTTTATTTGAATCCTAGGACAAAATAATAATTTAAGGATTAGTATCTGACATGAAGATGTAGTAATAAAAATTAGATGAGAGATTGTATCAATAACTAAAATTCGCCTTAACACAGATTTACTCTTGCCCCTGGCACCCTGAGTCCAATGGAACGGGAGGTAGGGAAAACAGTTGATAATGGAAATGCCATGACAAACATGCCTTGATGAATTTCAGGACATTCAGAAGAGAAGAGCATAGCAAGTGGATGGAGAAGGATCTCTGCATACCCCTAAAAACAGGTGTTATGTTTTTGAGTATATTTATAACACTACAAGTTACAAAACAAAATCCCTCTGCAAGACCTGTTTGTCTGTATTTATTTTAAAATTTTCAGGGTGATGTCAAGACACCCGCCTTCTTGCAGTGTGCATTGGTATTATTTGGGCATTCCCAAACTGACATACCATCGGAAAAAGGTTGCATTACTTGTGAGGATGGTGCAAGGGAATAATAACAGCATCAAGGAAACTGTGGCTATTGAGGATATTGAGGCGTTTTATCTGAACAACAACCCAAACACAAAATAAGCAATAGCTGTTGGATATATAATATTTTCTTTTACATCATTTATTTATAAATGAAAATTATATTATTAAAAGCATTATATTAAATTTAGCTACAGATTACTAACATAATTTCAAATTTTGTTTCAGCCTTTACAGAGAACAATTTTCATTAAAATTTCAATGTATTTGAGAAATATTAATTCTTCCATTCTCCTCTTTACCCACTTAAGAAATGGTAGATAATACACATGTCACTCCAATATGTCAAATCATTTCTACACCAAATTTCATCTTAATTTCAAATCAAATCATTTCAGCAGTTTTAATTTAAAAAAGTAACATGTAGCCTTACGTTTACATTTTAAATATTAGTATAGAAAGTAAAATAACAAGTAAAATGAAAAAATTAATAACTTCATATATACAAGAGGAGGTTAGATAGATTGAAGAATGGTTTTAATTTCATTGACTCTTTATTTTTAATTATTTTTTTTATTTCATTATTCTTATATTTCAATATTTCTTTCAGCAAGTTTCAGAAACTCATTTAAAATCAAATTACAGTATTATAATGTTTATTAATCATAAATTATAGTAATTACTTAACCTTTGAAATTGTTTCTTTTTATTTTAAAAGGACATCATGGAAAAGGGAGGTACATGTACATGTACATCTGAGACTACTAAGGAATAGGCTGTTTTTGAATCATCAGGGCACCCAGGCCCTGCTCCTAATGATCAAGCTGCATAATTTCTATATATTTTTAATTTATTTCTATATATTCCTATACATATACAGATTTAATATCCATACACACAAAATATAAGAATAGATTTTAGTGGTATACAATACATTTTTAGTGTATTTAGTACATATGATGTAATGAAACGGAGACTTCAAATAACATGATAATTGATAATATCAAAATCTAAATCAAAACCTGAGATATCTTTCTATAAGGAATCTCACAGCAAAACCTTTTTCTTTAGCTTAAAAAATATGTAATGTATGCAAGTATATCAAAGTGTATATTTATGCAACATTTTCATTTATTAGTTACAAAACATTCGATTTTGTGAATATATAAACATAATAGATTGTATAAAACAAAACTTAACACATACTCATACTCTCAAAACAATTTTATAGTTAACAGTTATATATCCTTTTGTACTCTATATGAGATAATACATTATCTGTAATCAATAATCATCTGTTTCTCCTAGCATACCCTGCATCTGGACAGGTGTATCAATTGCTAACAAATAAAGTTACAGTAAGAAATGAAGATGACTATGTCACATACTAATCATAAATAATCGATACTTGTTCTTTATGAAAGGCCACATTACAAAGTCACTTTACAGTAGATTAGTAAACATGATGTTAGTAAATACTTTCAGGCTTATGATATTATTATACCCAACACTGCCATTGTATACAAAATAACACTAGTTTGAATTGAAACACTGAATTGTCATAAGTTTTATTATATTATGACGAAAAAGTTTCTTCACTCTTCTTTGAAGGCCTTCGCTAGTAAGACCAAGGGGAAAAGCTATACGCTTATGGTAAGTTATAACATACAGCGATACAACTTCTCCCGTTTAGTCCTACTGCATTATTCCAGTAATAAAATTTTTCAGATTCATATTTCTTCTTCATGACCACCATGTACATTTCAAGTTACAAAAAATTACTATCACTAATGTCTAAATAAAATAAATACCGTATGCACCGAGGTACACCATAAGTAGCAACACGAGACAGAATGTAACTATATATACATACACAATACTCATACAGAACTACTACGATAATTTTTATTCCGCTTTTACATCTTTAAATCTAAAATGTAGACTACTTTTTATCAAGTATAAGAACCTATATCACTATAAACACATACACACACCAATTTTAGAGAAGGTTGCACTACTCCCTTGAAAAATAACGCCGGAGGCAATTTCAGACAAAGATGAAGTGAAAATCGGGTAATTTCATCTAATTGATCTTAATAATTAAGTTCATTTCATAATAAATAACAACACTTACCTAAAACCGCCACACAATACGGTTGATCACAAAATGGATACCAACATCATATCCCAGCAGTAAACGAATTTTATAAATGTAATCACCCAGCGACTTTCTATTGTAATACAGTAACAATTATAGATTAATGTCCACTAATGTCCTGTTGAAATTTAAGGCCAAAAATAGCAAAACCGCTCACAATTAAAAATCTATTTTTTACAATACTGCTAATAATTCGTCCATTTTGTTTCCTCTTTACAGTTTTCACCAGAGAATATAAAGTATAAACACTACGTTCCTTTTCACTAGTTATTAATAGGGATGGATCTGAAATCCATTTATCAGGCAATCGATTGTTCGGTGGAAAACATCGGTTTTTAAATCGTTATGTAATAATAAGTCATTCAGTTTATCGATGCGCAAATATGTGTTTATTGTTTTTGGAACCTACATAACAAATCTATAATTTATAAAATCAAACAATACAAACCACATCTAAGTCAATAACTCTTATTTAATTGCCTTTAAATATGAAAGTAACGTCACGATAGCCGAGGGTTTAGGTGGTCGGAATTTCGATTCAAGAGACCCGAGTTCGATACCCGGGTGGCAGGCACAAACCAATGTGTTTTTCAAAAACTTAAGTACGAAGTATATCGTTGGCTTGGACATAAAGACGGCGACGGGCTCACCACCTGTCACGTTGTCCCGAAAATATCTTCGGTGGAAGGTGAGTCAAAGGGACTTCATTGTCTAGACTAGACCTCTGTCTACCCTTGTATTGGGAATCGCGTGAAAATATTTATTTATTTATTTTTAATTAAATATGAAAGTATTGTAAAGGTTATATTTATGTACCAAACGAAATTGACAAATATAACTTTAAAATCATTAAAAAATATTTCTGTGTGAACTTGCAAGTACTTAGGCAGTGGAAAGAGAAAATATATTGTGTGATATTAATAAATTATTGAGAAAGAGTGAAAATCAGTTCACTGCTTTCACGCGCTACGCACTTGCGCATACACTGTTGACTATGATATACATGTTCGACGAGTACTTCGATGTATGCATTTTTAAGAACTGATTCATGACATACGTTCTATCTTTATGATTACGGCGGTAAACCCTTTTAGAAAAGCGTGTAGAAAAAAAATATCATTCTACATTCACTTGGTGGTTTCTACAATCACATACAGTGTTGCTTTCGTTGTATCCGATTCCATAATATCAGAGCAATGTTGAGTTTTCCCTATTTGTTATTATTACTTATCTTGACGCACAATCCCTGACGGGGTAGCCAGAGAGAACAGATCGCCAAGTGTCACGATCCCTACATACCTCTTTCGTTTCTTTCAGATTCATCATCTTCTTTATACATACACGTCTAGGTATCTGAGTACTCTTGACACTCCCGTCTTCGAACAATTTGCTCACATAGTTTTAGAAAGTTAGTCTCGGTCGTCCTCGACACCTTTTAATATTAACTTACGCGTTATATATTTTCTTCATTATTCGGTCTGCACTCATTCGCTCAACGTGCCCAAACCATCGAAGCACGCCTTTATCAATTTTTATTTCAAACCTGCCATATTGAAATCTCTTCGTTTCCCTTTCGGTCGACAATGGTAACGTCGCACATTTTACGAAGAGATTGCATCTCCACTGCATTCAACTTGCTTTTATGCTTCTTCTGGCATACCCAGGTTTCGCTGCCATATAACATAGTCGGTACCAACACTGCGTTATGAATTGCAAGGCGTGCACTTTTCACTGCGCCATGCCTTTTGACTAACGCAATCAGGGCACCATTGACTTTGTTTCCGGCAGCGACACGCCTGTCCACATTTAAATCACATCTTTCAGCCCGGCTAAACGCACTCCCCAAGTATACAATTTCATTCACCTGTCCTAGACATTGCTGATTTACCCATAGTTCACACTTCGTTTTCTCTTCGTTCCTTTCAAATACCAGAACCTTAGTTTCATTAGCATTCAAACCCAACCATACCCGGCAACAGTTCCCACATTATCTTCCTTACAACCTTATCAAATGCTTTCTCCAGATCCACAAAAGCACAGAAAATCTTCTGGTTAGCAGCCAGAAGCTTCTCCGTGATCATGCGGAGAGAAAACATTTGATTCGTTCATCCTCTTACAGGTCTAAATCCGCATTATGCCTCCCATAGAAATCGTTCCGATTTCTCTTGCATCCTACGTGTCAAAACCTTCGAGTAAACTTTATTTGCTAAACTGGTCAAGCTGATCGCCCGATAGCACACGCAGTCATAATGTGAACCTTTACCTTTATATAAAGGCACAATGACCGCGGATCGCCAATTATCCGGGACACCACATTTCAAAGTTCGAATTGCATGGTGTCAATAGTTATAAACATTTTATTGACAGATATGAGTAGAATGATTATAATTTTGATAATACTTTAAAAAGCATCCCACACTTTTTTTAAAATAAAATATTTGTTTTTATTCACACTATTATTCATTTATATTTATTGAAATTTTTAACGCTATTCTTAATTTAAAATTTATTTTATATTTTTAGTTCGGTTTTCTATAAAAAGCGTGTTTTTTAGTTTTTTTTTTTTTAACTATTTATTACTACTACCTATTTTCACAGTTCCACACACGTCTTCCGCTGCACTAACCATTCCATCCCTAAGGCTCTACCATATTTCTTCCACACATACTTGCAAGACATCGATTATGTCAAGCTTTTTGGCTACCCTTGCTTAATATTTATCGCTAGTGTCCGCTTCCTAAAGCTTCCAGCTTCGGATGCTACCGACCGACTGTGGTTCCCACGTCAGCACCCCTGAACACTCGCATATCCATCACCTGTTTTCGCAGACGGTCATCCACCAGGCATAAATCGATCAGACTTCTCTCATTCTCCAGTATACATATGGATTCTCTTGTGACTAAACTAATGTTTGTCACAAGAAGACCCTTTTCCTTGCATACAGCCAGTATAAGCTTGCCAGCATCGATAATCCTTTTATCACCAAACATTCCAAGCACCGACTCGTACCCTGGTCGAGCGGTACCAACCCATCCATTCAAAACGCCACATAATACAATTCTTTCGTTTCCCCTAACCAAATCTAGAACTTCTCTTACATTCTCCCAAAACTCATTCAGTTCAGCCCTGGACGACGAAGCTACCGGCGCATAAACAGCCAAAAGGAATAACTTCGTCAGTCCCAATTTAAAACGAAAACGTCGTAACGTCTTGATTTCACCTTATATGCAGTCATAACATCGTCCAACCGAGTCGTCAGCAGCACCCCCACTCCCTGGCAGGCGCTCTCGCTCTCCGGGACTCCGGACCATAGAGCTAACACCCCGCCAGGGAGCTCTTCAGTATCACTGCCTTTCTTTTTGGTCTCCGACAAACACACGACATCTAATTCTCTTTCTTTCATTATTTCGATCAACTCATTCGTCTTATCTCTCACCTCTTACATTCCCCGTGCCAATTCTGCACTCTGTCCTCCATCTTCTGCCGTCGTGCGTCACCTTGGGGGGACGCCCTAACCCTCGTTGGCACGGGTGCGCAGCTGAGTAGAATTGCAGCTCTGAAACGGGCTGGCAGGGGTTACGACTAGCACGCTTTTACAAGGACCCCCAATTTGTTATTATATTATAATATCCGCTTTCGATATTAAGATTTTAATATTTTATATCAAAATAAAGTTATAAAACATGTATGTCTTTACACTTAGTTCAAACCTGAAACAATAGCTAAATTAATTTGAATCGAATAATTTCTTTCATACTTCAACAGCCTTAGGACCATCAGCTTTAAATGAGACATTTAATATTTAAAGCGTTACAAACGTTAAATATTTTAATAAAAGCCTGTTTAAAATAATTTAAGGAATATTGAATACATTAATTAATAAATAATTCTAACAGTGGTTGAGCCACGCATCAGCTTTTGTTGTTGTATGAATGGGCCGGCTCGACCGGGGAAGTACCACGACCTCAAAGAATACCGGCGTGAAGTAGAAGTCTAACAAACTTCTGCGTTTCGTCTGGTGAGTGCAGGTAACCGGAGGCCTACACATCCCCCTCCCCCAATTCTAGGGTCACGTTAGCCACCTGCTCGTTTGCCTCCCTTTACTATAAAAAATAATAGATTATATTTAAGTTTGTGTGGATATACACATCGTCAATATTCCTGAATTCTAGAAACCTTTTGAACGGGATACTCGATACTGACTGTACGTACAGACGTCCTAGCAAAAACTTATTTAAATAACATGTTTCAGTAAATACGTTTCATCTCTTCTTTATAACATAGTGGTATTATACATATACTCGAGAAAGGTATATTGAACGATTATTATCTCTTCATGGATACTGTGGTGTTTGCACTAGCATCGTTACTAGATCTGTGGCTGTGTTGTTGAATTGAAATAAAGTTAAAATACAACAATCACTTGCTAGCATTTCATCAATATCATTGAAAACAAAAATACAGTTTAAATGATGAAACTAGTTGACCAAGTGGTTAGAAGTTTTAAGGTAGCAAAAGTGTTTCGAGAAAACACAGACAAAATAAACAGTATTGACTTTTCACCTAATGGTGAGACGCTAATATCATGTAGTGAGGATGATCAAATTGTAATATATGACTGCGAAAAGGGCACACAAATGATAACTGTTAATAGTAAAAAATATGGCGTGGACTTGATACATTTCACGCATGCAAAAAATACAGCAATCCACAGTTCCACCAAAGTTGATGATACTATAAGATACCTATCACTGCACGATAACAAATACATCAGATATTTTCCAGGCCACACAAAAAAAGTTGTAACACTTTGTTTGTCACCTGTAGAAGACACATTTTTGTCTGGATCTTTAGATAAAACACTACGCCTTTGGGATCTACGTTCACCAAATTGTCAAGGACTGATGCATCTGTCAGGACGACCTGTTGCTGCATATGATCCAGAAGGATTAATATTTGCAGCTGGAGTTAATTCTGAAAGCATAAAGTTGTATGATTTAAGATCATTTGATAAAGGCCCCTTTGTTACATTTAAATTGAATCAAGAAAAAGAATGTGACTGGACAGGATTAAAATTTTCACGTGATGGAAAAACTATGTTGATAAGTACAAATGGATCAATTATACGATTAGTTGATGCATATCATGGCACTCCACTTCAAACTTTTACTGGACATCTGAACAACAAAGGCATACCGATTGAAGCATCATTTAGTCCTGATTCTCAATATATTTTCAGTGGATCTACTGATGGCAGAGTGCATGTTTGGAATGCTGATACTGGGTACAAAGTTTGTGTTTTAAATGGAGATCATCCAGCCCCAATTCAATGTGTTCAGTTTAATCCAAAATTTATGATGTTAGCATCTGCCTGTACTAATATGGCATTTTGGCTACCAACAATTGATGATGCTTAAGTTTTAAAACAAGCATATTTTAAAAGAATCTTAAGGAATTCCAGAAAACAAGGAAAAGATTATGCATATTAACCCTGAGTGAGTAAAATAAAAAGAAGTTATTTTGTCATAACATGTCCAGAGGTTAAGAAAGGTTATTGCAAATTAATTCTAGAGTCTGATTCATATCCTTTCTTAATTAGGCATCTGGTAATTCTTACACATGTCATAACAAAACAATTTCCTTAAGAACAAGACTTCTTAAGTAACATATAATATTATAATAATGTAGTGAATACTTGAAGCTGTATCTCCTGCCTGTGTCCTTATCTGTACAAACACAATAAATATAGTTTTGTTTATCTTCATACTTTTTTTTTGTAATAAGATGATTATTACTAGTATTTATGCAAAACATGAATTGATTGAAAAATAATTGTATTTTGAAATACATACTACAAATAACATGCAGGAGACTTGGCTCACTTTATCAAAGTTATAGTACATGCATTTAGTTTTCATTCCATGTTACATTCTACTTGTCATGTAAAATTTAAGATTTACATAACTATTAGTCTTATAACATTTTAAGAAATTTGTACTGCCTTCCAAACATTTTAAAAGACTTGACATAATACAGATGTAATGTGTTTTATTTATACCTGAATTCTTGCACAGCTACTTAGAAAAATGTAACTCTTAAATAATGTTGATTTTCATTAACCAGTTTGTTAGCTGAATATATTCAAAAGATCTGCATGATTGACAGATGGCAAAATTAGAACATAAGCAATTTTTATTATTACTGTATTCATTCATTATGACAAATTCTCTTTCTACTGATATGATATATTAATGGTAAAAAGATAAATTGAAACAATTTGTGTTAGATGCAGATAACATTTTACATATCTTATATGAGGAATGTCAAATGTTACATATTTATTATATATTTATATTACATGTTAATCAATGTAATATTAATACATATTATCAATGTGAAAATTGTATGTTTGAATGTTTGGTACTTAATGATGGCAGAATGATTAGACTAATTGGAATGAAATTAGGCACAAATTTAGTATTTCGTGAAATTTTTTGATATAATGTGTAGACAAAGTAAAAATCAGTGTCTAGTAAGTTCAAACATAAAGATATGAACAAGTTGAACATACCATTAATTATAGCTTTCTCAGGTGTTTCTAGTGAAAAATATGTATGTAAAGAAATAATTGGAATATTGATTAAATGCCTGAGAGCCTTTAAAACCTGGACTTATTTTATACAATCAAATCTGAGTTTTTCAGGGACCTTTGCCTACACCTTGGTATGACATGTTAATTTGTCTTGAGTTTTACAAGAAATCTGCTTCTTCTAAGAAAATCATTTTGAGAATTAAGAAATAATTCTCGAAATTATTTTCTAGCATTTTACTGAACTGCTGCTGTCTGCTACTAAGGTCTAGACAATTAAGTTCTCTTGTTGCAGTTTACACCGAAGTCTATTTGAGACTATATGATAGATGGTGAGCCTTTCACGGTCTTAGAGTCAAAGGCAATGGTACCATTACTTACACAGATAAGCAAAAAGTGGTATTAATACATTGATAAATATTCATATTTTCCCTAGCAGTATTTGAAAATGTAATTAATATAAATAACAATCACAAAGTTCCAGGTATCTTGAAATTGTGATGAGTGGGATATCTTAACAGATTGGCCTTTAGATAGTTTTAAATCTGTCTTACTTCTAGAAATGTGTAAAGGCAATCAAGGTAAAAAAGCTAAATTTCAAAATAAGGAAAGCGGTGAAACATTGGCAGGTTCCCTTGAACAGATTTAATATTCTCTAGCCAGGGTCAGAATCTCCTTGTAAAGAATTTATTGTTACAATTCAGCCTCACCTGTTTCTATCAATAGTCCACAATAAAGTATTGCAACTAATACTGTTTAGTTCCAAACAATGCCAATAGATCATAAATTAAAATTATTTTATTGTATGACTGTAGCTAAAATAACAATTTTGTTACATAAGTAAAGCATTTAAGCTAAAAAGACTAACTACAAACAGATTATGGAGACCATAAGCTGATGAATTATTTTTTTTTACCAGTTTCACATGTGCCCTCCAAGTCAATTTCCTATCATGGCATGATGATTATGCCAAAAAATTGTACGTTTTCTATTTCTTCAATTTTATTGTTTTAATAAATTTTCCAATACAGGGGTAGACAAAGGTCTAATCGAGACAATTAAGTTCTTTTGACCCACCTTCCACCGAAGATATTTTCGGCACAACGTGACAGGTGGTGAGCACGTCGCTATCTTTATGTCCAAGCCAACGATATAATTCGTACATAAGTTTTTAAAAAAACCCATTGGTTCGCGCCTCCCACCTGGGGATCGAACTCGGGTGACTCGTGACTCTTGACTCAAAATTCCGAAACTCTCGGCTATCATGACATATTTTTTTTTTCATTAATATTGTTTTGTTTAAAGTTACCTGTAAATTGATACTTTTTAAGCAAAATATTATTGAATTCAGCATTTTTATGTCACTTTCTTACAAATTAAAATTGTAACGTAACATTCTAGCATTACTGTATTAACTAGCATATTTTTCTTTAAATTTGAGTTCATTTTGTTCTATTAATAAGATAGAATTGAATTAACTGCAGTAAATTAGTAGCTTCAAACTGCCACCAACTCTAAAACTAAAACAATAGACATAGAATTTCATAATGATTTCTTGTATTTACGCGAATACTACACATTTAAAATAAAACGATTTTCGGATTTTATCGCGTTTTTAGCGATAATTCGCGATTATCGCGTGGGATCCAGTCATTCTGCGTAAATCGGATCCAAAATTAATAAATAAATTTGACGGTAGCCGAAGGTAGCTGTGACAGCGGGATGTTCAAGACCTCAGTCCCCCCGTGACCACGGGAGCTGTGTAAAGCATCCGAAACTTCGGGAAATAAAAATAGTTTGTAAAAACTAATTAAAAACGAAATCCGAACATAGAATTTCTTTAAAAAAACCCCTCCTTCACCGAGTCAGTAACTAATTATAATTTAATGTTATTAGTATTAATAAAATCACACATTATGTTTGCAAATTGGGTAAACATCAGAGATAACAAAAAGTTAGCACTAACACGACGTGGAATGTATTGTGGTAGGACATCATACAGGGAGTGTGTTAGTTTAGGGCAATCCAAAAACAGGTGGTTGACGGTCCCCTCGCCAAGTCCGCACTCACAAATAGAGTTATCTCAGATTCTTAATTTAGCTAGGTGTACTGGTGAACAAATTTGACCAAAGCGAAGACGGCAAATTGTAGAAGTGACAACTTTACTAGCTTCACGATGACAGATAAACCACGGATTAGTTGGGACATCTCTTTGAATGCTAGAGTAATTTTTGCATTTCACATGTTTAATTTTTTGCTAATTATCTTCCCATGAGGACCTCAAATCGGAGTAAGCATAGGGGAGCAAATCAGACGAGAATAAACGAAACTTAGACAAATAACCAGATTTTGTTGCCTCTTTAACAAGGAAATCCGCCATCTCATTGCCATGAATTCCAAAGTGGCTAGGAATCCATGCCAATACAATATTTAGATCTTTTAGATGGCAAGAGAGTAGGGATTTTTAATGTTTCAAATAACAGGATAGTTTGTTTTGGAGTGAAAAGGATTAGACAGTAAGGCATTCTAAGGGACAGCTAAGGGAATCTGAAAGGATTAGGGTTTTATTTAAGTTGTGAGACTCAGCATATTGAACCGCCTCTAAAATAGCAATTGCTTCTCCTGAGAAGACTGATGTTCGTGGTGAGGATTCACATTTTTAAATAATACTAAATTTATTGATTCAAACTGCTGAACCTACAAAACCTTCTTCAATCTTTGATGCATCGGTAAACATAATAAGCCAGTCATGCCATTTTCCAAAGATAATTTTATTTAATTTTCCATTAGGGTCCAAATTATCTTTATCTACACCAAGGTTGACGGTGATGTTTGGCTTAAAAATTAAGGCTTCAAAAGGGATATTAAAAAGAGGATTGGTTTTGGATTGGGATACTGGAGAGTGTATATTTAGAAATTTAATATAGTTTTTTAAGATGCAAGGTAGATTTTTGTGAGTCCAATACTAAATGGCTGACTTGTTGATACAGCGAGTGCAGCTTTGGGAGCAGTGGATGCTCTACATAGTTAGCAGCTTTATACAGATACCGGTCAGATAAATATAGTCTTCGAAGATACAGAGGTGGTTCTACACATTCAGCTTGTAATGAAGGAATAGGTGTGGATTTCATTTGTGTTGCATGATCAGATAAAGCAAACTCATGTATTTCTGATTCACAATTTTTCTGAAATTTAAGTCGTTGTTGTCAATACATGTTCTTATAATCATGTCACTTTTAAGCCTTGTCGGTTGTCTGATTTTTAACTTAAGTTTATAATTTAATAAAAGGCATTGAAAGTCAGTCGAGTCGTGGATATGTTTTAAAATATCTATATTAAAATCACATCATCCGAACAACATCCGGTTATTCGCGAAAGTATTCTCTCTTAAGCAATTCTTAAAGGTAGTTTTGGGCTGAATTGAAGCGACTGGAGGCTATATCATCTGCATATTGCAATTACCAGTGAGTGACTGAGTAAATAAGGTAAGAATGTTGACACCGCGAATAGGGTATTTTTTTTGTAGAAAAGGGAGGCAAACGAGCAGGTGGCACAAGTGATGGTTAGTAATTACCGCCGCCCATGAACATCTGCTTTACCGGAGGCATAGCAAATGCGTTGCCGGCCTTTGAGAAAGGTATAGGCTCTTATTTTGAAGGTCCCTAAGTCGTATCGATCCGGAAAAACCGCTGACGGCAGCACATTCCATAAAGTGCAAGTGCGTAGCAGAAAATTCCGCGAAAAACGCACTGTGGTGGAATGTCAAGCATCAAGGTGGTGTTGATGAAATTTTTGACTATGCCTATATTATATTGCTATTAATCCGAACAATTCCTCGGAGCACTCCCCGTAGTAGATCTTGTAGAAAATGCAAAAAGATGCAACATGTCTTCACAAAGCCAGGGGATCTAGACGAACGGTGCAAGCGGTTGCAAGCGGTGGGCCGGCTTGAAGTACTGTTGTGCTCTACTGAGCATGCCATGCTTCTTAGAGGCCAATTTGGCCTTCCCTTCCAAGTGACCGTGAAACTGAACGTCGCTCGATATGTCGACGCCAAGGACTCCGATGCTGGCTGAGGAAACTACGGTAGTGCTCTCAAAACGATGTGATACGACAAAGGGTTTCTTTTTTAGCGGTAAACGCGCAAATTTGTGTCTTTTTAGGGTTGAACTGGACTAAATTTAGTCGGCCCCAGTCCGAGATTTTGTCTAACAAAATCTCGACTTCAAACACAAGTTTGTTCCGGTACTTGTTGACGTGTTCCCGACAAATATTGGCACGGCCGGTGTATAGGGCATCACCAATACTGTCGTCTACATAGCAATGAATATTACTAATTTGTAAATCATTGATATGCAGAAGAAACAGGGTTGGCGATAGCACACAGCCTTGTGGGACACCAGTGTTCACAGACTTGGAGTCCGAGCATGCGCCGTCAACTACGACCTTGATGCTCCAGTCTGTGAGAAAATTATGACGGAAGTTTCGAGAGAAGCGCTTTGTGCCATACCCGATCAAAGGCTTTTGCTATGTCTAAACTAACTACCAGGGCCTCACCCTTGCTCTCTACAGCCTCCCCATCGATGAGTGAGGTACACAAGAAGATCACCAGCCGAACGACCCCGACGGAAGCCGTACCGGCGGTCACTGATCAACTGGTGCTCCTCCAAGTACCTCAAGCGCTGGCAGTTTATACTGGACTCCATTATTTTGAAGAACAAAGAGGTGATAGCGATCGGTCTGTAGTTGCCCGGATCAGAGCCGTCGCCTTTCTTTGGGATCGGGTGACTAAAGCTGTCTTCCATGTCATCAAGACGACGCCTTCAGAGTAGGAGTACCGAAAAGGCGCGTTAGAACTGGTGCTAACTCTGGAACACACATCCTCAGCACAATAGGGGGGCACACCATCGGGCCCACTCGACTTCTGGATGTCTAGGGAGAGGAGTGCTTTGCGCACTGAGCTCTGATAATATCGTATGTCCGGCGTAGAGCGCTCACTGCACGGGAAGGTCGGTGGCGAGTTCTCCCTGCCATCGAGAGTCGAGTTGGACGCAAAAAGAGAACCTAGTAGATCGGTTTTCTCATTTGCGACATGGGCCAGCGATTTGTCCTCCCTGTGCAGGGATGGTAATGATGGCTGACTGAAATTCCCTTGGACAGCCTTGGCGAGGGTCCAGAACGCACGAGTTCCCGAATGAAGACGAACTGGATCTGGCGGCAGAGTTATACTCTTTCTTAAAAACGCTAGTTTCTGAATCCCGAGACGCCGATGCTTTAACCCAGACCCGGTGGCGCTGCTGTTTTTTGCGAGATGCCATTCTACAAGTGCCACCAAACCAAGGCTGATCTACCATAGATGGGCACCACGAAGAGTTCCATTCCCTGGAGCAACACGTTGTCGGAATTTGCCACGGCGTCGGGACTATCTAGCGAGAAGCTAACCTGCCCCCAGGGTAGGATGTAAAGATAGACCGCATCCCTCCCCAATCCGCCGACCTGTTCTGCCACACACGGCGGTAGCCTGCATATCGCGACCGCAATGGACACATGATGGGCACTTTACTTTAAAGTGGTATCAACGGAGACTACATAGCCCTCCGGATGAGAGGTCAGCAGAAAATGCAGCAGGTAAGTGTATGATCCAGTTGTGTCAGATCGTATGCTAAGGCAAAGTCAAAAACAGATCTCCCCGCATGATCAGTGGTTCGAGATCGCAGCCATTCGGCGTTGAGGGCGTTGAAGTCGCCGAGTACCACGATCTCTGTGGATGGGATCTGCTGTTGCACTGAAGAAGTATGAAATTTTTCTAACATATACATGAATAGTAGTTCAAACGAGCAGATGACAATCTGTATTTTAAAATAGGGGCCTTTTTTTATAATATGGGGAGAGCTCCAAAGATGATCCATAAAATTTTCTAGCAATTATTATTTATAAATTTTATAATAATACAATAGGTATTTTTTTATTTATTTATTCTTTATCGTGAAATTTTAATTTAAGGGTCCCCTGAGAGTCATTCCTTGTCATGGTGAAAAGAAGATGGCAGGTGCGATCCAAAGAATAAAAAAATATTTCACGCCATTCACACTACTGGTATAGACAAGGGTCCGGACTATTAAGTCCTTTCGACCCACCTTTCTCAGAAGTACTTATAGTTATTAATAATTAATTATCTACCAGCAGAAACTTTGTGATGGATGATTCTGGAAATATTAAATTCAAACTCTGACAATACAAAAATGAAAAATGTTCGCTATAATATAATTCTCGAAATAATAATTTTAGGTATTTATAACTATTAAAGAAATAAAATATTAACGAATTTCGGGTAAAAAATAATAATTGTTTAGTTTATTTTCATACTATCCTGAACTCTTTATGTATGTCGGCGTAGGGTAGGTCACATGAGGCAACACGTTGTTAAATCCGTCTTGAGCTTATACATATCAGAAAACTGATCTAAATGGGTGGTAACGCAGTAAGTTCGATACAGGAAGATGACCGTTCACACTGCCGTCCGTTTCGAAAGTAAAGCCAGGAGAATATTCTGAAGACACTATATCTGAAGTCAAATGATATTGACAACACATAGTAGTCAAATCCGCTCTGTCACTTCCTGTGTCGACCCTACTAAGGCGCACTACTTGCACGTTTCCGAAGACTTTTAATAGATGGCATTGTAACCAAAATTGTTGCCTTATCTTGATTCTGCGACATATATATTTCGGAATTTTTTTATAACAAATACTATTTCAAGTTTGGTGTGTCTTCCGCAATTCCGTGTCCCAATTGCACTAATTACATAGAATATCATAGCGTTGGTATCATACAACCGCTGGATGTTATTTTTCGTCATTTCCGTACGTCCAACACGCTCTCTAGACAGTATAATACAAGACAAAATAATTCTTTTCCACTCCTTTCTCTGAAGCCTATATGGGTTAAAATGACCGATGGGGAGTCTATCGCCCTCTTTTTGTCGAAGCTAATGATACAATATACTTACATAGACGCTTATATAGATAGATATTTAAATATACATAAAAATTCCATGACTACGAAGATTGATATTGATCACACATATGTTTACCCAGAATTCGAACCGAAAACCTTAACTTATATTCAATCCTTACGCCCGTTGACCATATTTTCACAAAAGAGAAAGTAATTTCTTTAGGATAATAGTTAATGAAGCATATTTTCATATAATTTTTATTCATTAACTTAGTATGTATACCGTAAATATACATTTTGTTTTATCAAATTCCACAATGTTATCCTTTCACTTTTCGTAGGGGTCATGATTCGTGTCGTCACTTCTTATAGATTCATAATTTTCTTCATGCATGTTTGTCTAGGTATCCGAGAACAATTGACTTTCCCCTTTTCGAGCAGTTTGCTCACATGGTCTTCGAAAGTTAGTCTCAGACTACCACGACACCTTTTAATATAGACTTCCGCGATGTATATTTTCTTCATCATTCGGTCTACAATCATTCGTTCAACGTGCCCAAACCATCGAAGCACGCCCTTATCAATTTCAGTGACAAGGTTATTTTTCGAACCTGCCATTTTGCTAATCTCTTCGTTACGTTTTCAGTCGGCCATGGTAACGCCGCACATTTTATGAAGAGACCGAATCTCCAATGCATTCAACTTTTTATAGTTCCTCTGGCATGCCCAGGTTTCGCTGCCATATAAAAAAGTCAGTACCAGCACTGCGTTATGAATAGCAAGGCGTGCACTTTTGAGTATGCCTTGCCTTTTGACTGACGCAGTCAGGGCACTGTCGACTTCGGTTCCGGCAGCCACATGCCTGTCCCCATCTAAATCATATCTTTCATCCCGGCAAAAAGCGCTCTAGACATTCCAGATTAATCCATATTTCACACTTCGTTCTTTCTTCGTCCCTATTAAATACCAGTGGTCGTGATGTTCATTTATGATTCTTATGTTATGTCTCTTATATATATCTCAAGTTGGAATACCAAAATTTGTTCTTTCTGATTGTAAATTGGGTAAGTTCAATTTTCAATTTAAAATATGAGTAAGATTTTACATATGTTGATTCCATAGACACATTCTTTTTTGTACACCATTTGTTTATATTTATAACTTGCCGGGAAATCGCCATTTTTGTGCAAAATGGAGCATGGATGTTGATTTAATGAAATGTTATTATTACATGTTTTTTTTTATAGAAAAGGGAGGCAAACGAGCAGGCTCTGTCCATGAACACCCGCAATACCAGAGGCTTGGCAGATGCATTGCCTCCCTTAGAGTGCCCCCGTCCCCCAGAATTGGGGGAGGGGGGTGTGTGGGCCACCGGTTACCTGCACTCACCAGACGAAACGCAGAAGTTTGTTAGACTTCTACTTTACGCCGGTATTCTGTGAGGTCGTGGTACTTTCCCGGTCGAGCCGGCCCATTCATGCAACAACAGAAAATGATGCGTGGCTCTACCACTGTTAAAATGTTGTTGATTCTTTTAAACTTTGTTGAACATTAATTATTTAAGCTCGGTCAGATCATTGGAAGCCGGTAAGCATTATGTAAGTTAGCGAATGCGCCACGTAAGAGTGTCATATCCAATATCCGAAGCTGGCACGAAGCCTTTAAGTAAAAATACGAAGCCAAACAAGCATTCCATCTGCCTAGGACCGTTCATCAGCTGAGAAGATTTTTGGGTCTGATAAAATTTTATAGTCGTTTTCTGCCCAACGCTGCTAAAATGCACACAACCTGGTTGCAAAGTCAAACTCGTCCTGGGAACAGACGCGTCGTATGCGACTATGGGTGCAGTTTAGCAACAATTTAACAGCCCTTGGCAATCTCTCGCGTTTTTCTCGCGTAAGTTGTGCTTTTCTCAAACTTAGTACACCTCAAGACCGTGAGTTTTTGGCTATATACGAAAGTATTAAATATTTTCGGCATATGTTAGAAGCCAGGCACTTTGTGGTATATACTGACCAAAAGCCACTCACTTCTTCCTGGTATTAATGCTTCGACTAAACTCATAGTCGAGCGGTTTGTTGAGCTTGGGGTGCGCAAAGACTGTCGAGTGCGGTCACGGAATTGTATAGCTTGTCAATGATTCATGGCGATGGGACGTGGCGACGTTTTATCGCTATTGTAGAGAGCCGGACGGATGGCTCGGATGGCCGGATGGACGGATGGAAAATGATAAAAATGTATGAGCCGCCACGGGACACAGCCATCACTACCTCTGCACAGGAAGGACAACTCGCTGGCCCATGACGCAACTCCAACTTTTTGCGTCCAACTCAACTCTAGATGACAGATGGAACTCACCGCCGACCATCCCGTGCAGTGAGTGCTCTATGCCAGACATCCGGTTTTTTCAGAGCTCAGCGCGCGAAGAACTCCTCTTCCTCGACATCCAAAAGTCCATTGGGCCTGATGGAATCACCCCTATTGTGTTGAGGATGTGTGCTCTAGAGTTGGCAACTGTTTTAACGCATCTTTTTCGGTACTCCTACTCTCAAGGCGTCATCCTGGTGACATGGAAGACAGCTTTGGTCACCCGATCCCTAAGAAAGGCGACGGCTCTGATCCGGGCAACTACAGACCGATCGCCATCACTTCCTTGTTCTCCAAAATAATGGAGTCCATTATAAACTGTCAGCTCTTGAAGTACTTAGAGGAGCACCAGTTGATCAATGACCGCCAGTACGGCTTCCGTCGGCGTCGTTCGGCTGGTGATCTTCTTGTGTACCTCACTCATCGATGGGGGGAGGCAGTAGAGAGCAAGGGTGAGGCCCTGGCAGTTAGTCTGGACATAGCGAAAGCCTTTGATCGGGTAATTGCAATTGGGTCACTAGTTTTCTCACAGACCGGAGCATCAAGGTCGTAGTGTATGGTACATGCTCGGACTCCAAGTCTGTGAACGCTAGTGTCCCACAAGGCTGTGTGCTATCGCCAACCCTGTTTCTTCTGCATATCAATGAATTGTTACAAATTAGTAACATCCATTGCTATGCAGACGACAGCACTGCTAATGCCCTATGCACCGGCCGTGCCAATATTTCTCGGGAACACGTCGACGAGTACCGGAACGAACTTGAGTCTGATGTCGAGGTTTTTTTTAGAAAAAAGGCCGACTAAATATTGTCCAGTTCAACCATAAAAAGACAAAAGTTTGAGTGTTTTTTTTATAGAAAAGGGAGGCAAACGAGCAGGTAGCTCACGTGATGGTAAGTGATTACCGCCGCTCATGACCACCCGCAATACAGACCTGTCACCCATGTTTAGCGTCCAAACGGGCGTAAAACAGGGTTGTGTCATGTCTTCCTGGCTGTTCATACTGTATCTCGACAGCTGTTTACAGAAGCTGAAAGATAGCTGTTTGGGTGTGAAATTGGGTGACATAAAAGTAAATTGTCTGCTGTATGCTGATGATGCAGTGCTTATTGCACAACTGCAGGCATTAGTCACGTGTATGAAAGAAGAATGTGAAATTAATGGTCTCCGTTTGAATGCTAATAAAAATAAGGTTCTGATATTTGGAAGAGACGAAGAAAGAACGAAGTGCGAAATTTCGGTAAATCAGGAATGTCTGGAACAGGTGAATGAAATTGTATACTTGGGGAGTGCGTTTAGCCGGGATGGAAGATGTGATTTAGATGTGGACAGGCGTGTCGTTGCCGGGAACAAAGTTAATGGTGTCCTGACTGCGTTAGTCAAAAAGCAAGGCGTAGTGAAAAGTACACGCCTTGCAATACATAACGCAGTGTTGGTACCGACTTTGTTATATGGCAGCGAAACCTGGGTATACCAGAAGAAACATAAAAGCAGGTTGAATGCAGTGGAGATGCGATCACTTCGTAAGATGTGCGGCCTTTAATGGTCGACCGAATGCGAAACGAAGAGATTCGCAATATGGCAGGTTTGAAAGATGACCTTGTCACAAAAATGGATAAGGGTGTGCTTCGATGGTTTGGGCACGTTGAGCGAATGAGTGAAGACGGAATTGTGAAGAAAATATATAGCGCGAAAGTTAATATTAAAAGGTGTCGAGGTAGACCGAGAGTAACTTTCGAAGACCATGTGAGCAAATTGCTCGAAGAGGGGAGGGTCAAGAGTACTCGGATACCTAGACGTGCATGTATGAAGAAGATGATGAATCTGAAAGAAACAAAGAAGTATGTAGGGATTGTGACACTTGGCGATCTGTTCTCTCTGGCTACCCCGTCAGGGATTGTGCGTGAAGATAAGTAAGTAAGTAAGTATCTGACGGCATAATCAAAAATTAAATCAACACTATCTTGATGCTTGGCATTCCACCACAGTGCGTTTTTCGCATTTGCACTTTATCGAATGTGCTGCCATCAGCGTTTTTTCCGAACCGATACGACTTAGGGACCTTCAAGAAAAGAGCCTATACTTTTCTCAAAGGCGGGCAACGCATCTGCTATGCCTCTGGTATTGCGGATGTTCATGGTTGGCGGTAATTACTTACTATCACGTGAGCCACTTGTTTGTTTGCCTCCCTTCTCTATAAAAAAAGTATAAATTAAAAAAAGCGTAACAGAAGAGATCACGACAGGAATCAGATAGGGCGTAATGAAAATAAAGTGGTACAAATTTGTTCCGTAAAATAATGACTGTTTATCACATTAACAATCTTTTTTTTTCCGAACCGATACGACTTAGGGACCTTCAAGAAAAGAGCCTATACTTTTCTCAAAGGCAGGCAACGCATCTGCTATACCTCTGGTATTGCGGATGTTCATGGTTGGCGGTAATTACTTACTATCACGTGAGCCACCTGTTTGTTTGCCTCCCTTCTCTATAAAAAAAGTATAAGTTAAAAAAAGCGTAACAGAAGAGATCACGACAGGAATCAGATAGGGCGTAATGAGAATAAAGTGGTACAAATTTGTTCCGTAAAATAATGACTGTTTATCACATTAACATTCTTTTTTTTTAAATACAAAATACAAAAATTTAAAATTTTTAAATTTATTTGAAATCGCAAAGCGTTGTAAAGTCGATTCTCGCCACGCCGAAAATCAGATTTCGCCTATAGATGTTTCACATGAACATGTATTGTTATTATATGTTATAATTTAAGTATTATACTATTTTAGAATCTTGGTTAGTTGTAGAAATTTAAAGAAAAACTTGCCAGAGTTGTGGCAGTACTTTTTTTTTTACTCCACGATGAGTGAAAGTGGACTAAAAGTTCTAATCAAGCAAAATTTTAGGGAAAACATTAATTTTGATGATTTTTAAGTAAAAACTGAAGGTATTCTGGTACTTTTAGAGATTGCGATAGATAGGAGTGTTACTTAAGTTGCTGTTACAAACAAAAGATCAGAAAATTTGGAAAATTGTGGTGACAAATACAAGATATTTTTTTCTCTATTTTTTCTGGAGTAGTCATGAGCAGGTCCATCCTGTGGTGCATTTTTATCGTTGAATTTTAGGACACATTTTATAGCCTTTCATTATCTGCGCAGAAATACATATTGATGTCCTTAAAATATGAATAAGTTATTTGAGGATTACATAAAACAAAATTTTTAGTTTGCTGTGCGTCATATGAAGTCAATTTATTGTTATATTATGTTCTAGTGTTTTACTGTGAATGATTATAACGTAATTTATGATGAATAACGTAATTTTTTATCAACGGTTTTTAAATTCGTCGATGTTTCTTGTGCTAACTTTCTGCTTATTGTAGAACTGTAAACTATTTCATCTCTCTCAAAGCACTCTGTCTTCATTTCCCAAATAATTAACAAATGGGGTCGCCACTGGTAGCGTTTGTGCTGCCATCTATAGTTAACGCAAGATGCCTATAGAAAAGAACACTTTCGTGAAGAGTAGTGATTATATACTCTATGTCAAATAGTATATAATCAAGACGTTTGGCCTAAAGGTCTAAAGGTCAGATACCAGACCATAAACTCCAAAAAAAAGAAAGCAATACGTCATCAATTATATTTACTGATTGTGGATACTGGTAGAATTCTATCAAGAGAGGCCATACATCAAAAAGAAGAATTTCCTTATAGTGTAAAATCTTCATATTATCGTTTTAGATAAACATTGTATTTGCAAAATGAACGAAAGAGCTGCTAAGCTAGCGGCAGCGCGACAAAAGGTGTTAATATAAAGTTTATAACAATAAGATTTTTGATTTGTTTTTGTACACTATCACTAATTATTAAATTATTTCTCATTCAGCTAAAACAACATCAAGAAAAAAACATACGTTCTGAACCTACGAATGATTATGTGGATTCCAAAACAAAGTTTATACCAAAAAATGATAAATCAAGTAGTTTGAATCCGAATATACTTAAAAATGTTGAACAAAACCCAATCTTATTTTCGGAAAACTATTCAATGAATAACGATACTACTCAAATTGAAAAAAAAGAAGATGTGAGTGTTACTGAAATTCTTATTTCTAACAAAACAAACTTAGAAGTACAGGTAAAAGAATTAGAAACACAAGTCATGCAACTACAAATCAATTATAATTCAGCAGTTGAAAAGCAAAACACTTATATGAAAACTATAACACACTTGGAAATGGAGCTACAAACAATTCATGACAACTATATTAGAGTCAATGAAGACATTTTAAAAAATAATGAAATAATTTCAGAGCTACGAAATAAAATTTCGGAATTGACTGATGAAAACAACAACTTGATTGAACAATTGGAATTCACTAAAAGTGTCATAACAACAAAAGAAAATGAAAATTCACAACTAAGCAACAAAATTTGTGAATTACAGAATGAGCTTGATGGATTTCAGTTACAAATTAAGCAATTAACAAATAATTCTAATGACTTTATATGTAATGACAAAGAAGTCAAAACATCAAATATTGAACTGTATCAAAAGATATCTAACTTAGAGCAACAATTGCAAGCACTTCAAAAAGACAAGGATAACATTAATTTACATTATGAACACTATGTAAATGAGTTGAACACACAACTAAAGACTCTAGGTATAAAAAATCATGAATTAAGTCAAGAAATTAATAAACTATATCACAGAGAAAATAGTCTAGTGGACCAAATAACCAATATGGAAATAAGACTCCAGAGTTATCAAACAAATCAAGTTATTGAAGATAGTAAAGATGTTGAGGAACTGAAAGAAAAAATTAGAGCTAATGAAGTATTTTTTTTTCTATTTTTTATTAATCTATAAGTAAGCTATATAATTAGAAATTGTTCATCCCCTTTCACATTTACTTTCAGACTGAATTGCAAAAAATGGATCTTATTTATAATGAACTGAAAGCAAAATACCAGGAAAGTCAAAAACAGATAGAAATTTTAAGTAAATGTAAAATAATTGATAGGGATCAGGACAACATAAGTATCTCAAAACTTAATGCTGATAATGCCAGTGACAAAATTGCTGCACAAAGAGCTACAGAACAAAACAAGAAACTTAAAACTGATTTAGAAGAATTGGAATTTGCTTTTGTAAAAATGGTATCTTTGTTGTATTTAAATTTATATTATAACAGTTAATTAATAGTAGCTATGATAGTAATACATCTGTACTGTTTATCTTTCTAGTTTGGCATGGCTGTTCTTATTTTATATGATTATACTGTAGTTATTATAAAGTGTAATTATCTGTAAACTATGACTAATGGAGGATTAGAGTGGGTTAGAAGGTTGTATATAGGTCTGGGAGGTTTTCTTAACCAGCAGGCTTTTGTACATTAACTTAGTAGACAATTCTAACCTTTTTTTGTAACAAAGCAATCACAATACCAAATACCACACTTAATGTTCACTGTAATTTTCACATAATTTTTTTAAAACTAATTCTGTTGTTGATAAGTGGAAAGTGAATTATAAAACATGGCTTAATTGTAATTTTTAATATTACTTTCTATTTTGTTTCAGTATCATAAAAATTTCTTCCTTTTTTTTTTGATAAAAATTTATATGATTTCAGAGTAAAGATAAATTAGATTTAATAGAAAAACTAAATCATGAGAACTCTTTAAACAAAGAATTGATTCTGAAACTGGCTGAATTAGAAGAAAATAATAAATGCATGCATAATAAACTTATGGCTAAAGATGAGGAAATGATAAGATTACAAAACAGTCATAGAATTTTAGAAAAAAATCATGGAAAACTCCTTGAAAGTTACAAAGATATAAATGAAAAACAGCAAGTGCATGCCAATGAAGATAACATAAATGGTAATTCCAATCAAGGAGACCTTTTACAACAAGATCACAATGGAATAGTTACTGAAAAGAATGAATTAGTTGATAGTAAAAATGAGGAAATGAGATTATGTATTGCAAAAGAAGATGCTATGTTAAAGCTTCAAGAGCGATTTTTGAATATTATGGATGAAGTTGCTAATTTATCTGATGAAAAACATAGACTAGAACACATAATTCTTCAATTACAGAATGAAACAGATACAATATGCGAGTACATAGCTTTGTACCAACAACAACGGAGTTTATTGAAAAAACGTGATGAAGATAGATCAGAACAAATCAAACTTTTTCAAATAGAAAGTAATAAGCTGAAAAAACAACTGGAGGAATTGACCAACTTGCTTCTAAGATTTGCTAATGATGGAGAGTTACTAACATATTTGCAGGAAGAATCTAGAAAGGAAGACCTAAATAAAGTGATGGATTTGCTGACAAACTTAAGAAATAGTTCGTTGATCTCAACAAATCATAAGAGTCTTGACTTTAAAAACTTTTATCCCTGTAACTGTTGTTCAGGACAGCTAATGGATGTCTAAAAATGTATATATAAATGCTTTCTACTGTAATTAATGCAAATACATACTTTGTATACCAACAATTGATGCAATCATCATTCTTATGTTAGGTTAGTAGTAGTAGTAGTTTAGGTATAATATGCAAACAGCTTACTGGAAATATAACTGCATTAATTTTGGGTAGTTGAAAGTGCTTGTATAATATAAAGCTAGTGCGGGCTATAATAGTAAGGTAGTGATTTTTCCATAACAGGAACCCCTGAACTAAAATTACTGCCATAGTTAGGGTTCTGGGGTTGAAGAATTATCCTTCCAGTTAATCCTAATTTAATATTATTGATGTGTAATGTTGGAAATTTGTAACACTGTCATGCAGAGGTAATGAATGGATTATAATTAAATTTAGCACAAAGTAAATATATAAATAGGATTAAAATATAGTATCTTTTTATCCCAGAAAATTATCTCTATCATTTAGAAATCCTTGTGGGAAAAAACATATTTATATATTTATTTATCTTCACGCACAATCCCTGACGTGGTAGCCAGAGAGAACAGATCGCCAAGTGTCACGATCCCTACATACTTCTTTCGCTTCTTTCAGATTCATCATCTTGTTCATACATGCACGTCTAGGTATCCGAGTATTCTTGACCCTCCTCTCTTCGAGCAATTTGCTCACATGGTTTTCGAAAGTTAATCTCGGTCTACCTCGACACCTTTTAATATTAACTTTCGCGCTATATATTTTCTTCACCATTCGGTCTTCACTCATTCGCTCAACGTGCCCAAACCATCGAAGCACGCCCTTATCCATTTTTGAGACAAGGTCATCTTTCAAACCTGCCATATTGCGAATCTCTTCGTTTCGCTTTCGGTCGGCCATGGTAAGGCCGCACATCTTACGAAGAGATCGCATCTCCACTGCATTCAAGCTGCTTTTATGCTTCTTCTGGCATACCCATGGGAAATGCAAATACGAAAATACTGTTTCATGTTTTTTTTTTTTTTTGGGAAAAAACATGAAACAGTATTTTCGTATTTGCATTTGGAAATCACATTGGAATATAAATAACATTGGAATTTCTTTATTATGCCTGTGTATTCTAAAATGTAAAATTGAAAAACAAAGAATTTTTTTTTACTTCATATGTAGTCGCGATAGTCGTGGTTAGGTGATCACATTTCGAGTCAAGAGACTCGAAATGTGTCGACTGTGCATTAACATTTTATGTCAAAATCAAGTTTGTTTCCATATATTTCCCGTCACTGTAATACAACATACCCGTGAAGAGCGTTCCTTAAAATCAATTATAAAAGTATTTTGCTGACCATATTTTCACAACAGTAATTTCATTAAAATAATTGTTTATTAAACATTTATTCGTATAACTTTTATACATGATGTAACATCATAATTTTTGCTAGATCAAATTTCACAATGTTTAATAGCGGTGTTTACTCATAATTCTTATGTTTATTCCCTCGTGAGAACTAAACATATATCTACTTTCCTATTGTAAATTTGATAACCTCAATTTTCTGTTAAAAATTTGAGTAATGTTGAGCCCATAAACCCAATATTGTTTGTAGCTCATGTGGGTATATTTTTAATTTGCGCGAGAAATGCCCTATTTTTGAGCAAAATGGAGGATGGATATTGAGTTTGCGAAATATTATCATATTTTACTACTCGAAAATCACAAAATAATATGCAAATGTGAATCTAAACCAATCTCGATTCCTTTTGTACAAACAAAAAAATTCCACAAAATCGTTCCAGCTGTTTAGTTAGTTTACTCACGCACAGAAGAATTTTATATATAAACATACACATATGTCTAGATATTTTAAATAAAATACTAATCACCATCCTTGGCAAGTAGACATAAGACGCTCCTACCCGGCCACTGCTGAGTTTTGGTCTACTTTATTATTTTTATATTTTCAAATTAGTATCCCGCCGCCTGTCGATAGCCATTGTTGAAATTTTCATGGAAAAAAAAGAAAATGGTAGGAATATTTTTACACCAGTAAGGAGTCATAATTTTTCAAACCCATCCGCCCTGGTGACTGACATGTGGTGAGAGGCTAAGGTTTTAGACTAATTCCCATACCCGATCAAAATCACGCGGTTTTTTTTTCTACACAATATGATAAAAATATCTTTTAATACTGATCATATATCTTTCAATACTGATAAGAATATACCCTGATGATGCCGTAAGGCGAAACCGGTCGGTTAATTAATAAATAATTAAATAAAAGTGAATTGTGTACAAGTGTTCAGCAATGCATTTTACTGATAAGAAAAGTCTAATTTTATTCTGGGAAGTTAAGGATTGTGGTAAAAATGTCCAAACAGATATTAAAGTTGCAGGTTGTAATCAAAAACTATTAAAGTAAAAATGACGGACATAGTATCCATATTTTTTAAAACAATAAATACATATATAGATAGGGACAACATCACATACATTGCTCCGATCCCTATGTAAGATGCTAAAGCACTTGAGGTGTGGGAATCGGAAACAACGAAGGCTCCACAAACACTGAACTAAACTACTAAACACTAAACTGGCATAAAACTATAATATTTTAATTTAAAAAAAAATTAAACAAAATTAAGCTCTCAACAAGTTTTCATTTAAAAATAAAGTCCGGGAACATTATAAAATGTTGCAAGTCTGATATGGGTATCTGTTTATATCTCTTAAATGTTGTCTATTAGCCTAATGCTATTTAGCCTAATGGTTAACTGGTAACGAATGCCATTTGGCATTAAGTCTGCCATATATACTCCTTTGTGCACTGAAGCTTAAATAAATAATAAATAAATAAACAAACACTCAGTCACGATGAGTGTTTGGGTGATTGGAATTCGAGTCAAGAAAGCAGAGTTCGAACCCCAGGTGGCAAACTCGTCGTTCCAATGAGTTTTTTTAAACTTGTGTACAATTTATGTCGTTGGCTAGTACATAAAGACGGCGACAGGCTTACCAACAGTCACATTGTCCCGAAAATATCTTCGGTGTAATGTGATATAGACTAGATCTATTAGGAATCTAGACTAGATGTCTAGGAAATTAGGAATTGCGTCAAGATATTTATTTTAATTCCCAAGTTGAGGAATGCCTTCAAAGAGAAAAAGAGAGGGAACTTCGAAGCCCACCGGTCGGCAATTGCAATGGCTGTCATTCAGCAAGCTGGCTTTGAAGTGGTGGACCACCCGTTATTCACCAGATCTGGCGCTAAGCGATTTTTATCTGTTTTCCAAATTGAAAGAATCCTTAATGATGAATGAATATGAGAATGTCGTGAATAAATAATAGATACTGTGGAAAGCTTTTTGAAGGACCAAGAAAAACCTTTTTTTTTTGAAAGGGATTGAAGCCTTGGAAAAGCGCTAGACTCGGTGTGTAAAGAGACTCCGAGATTATGTAGAAAAATAAAGTATTAAGTTATCAATAGTAATTATATTCTATTTTATTCTCACTACTTTTTGATCCCTTGTCGTTGTAAGTACAGCGGTATAGACGTAAGTTCGCCAGTTGCTTCGATCCTTGTTGACGAATGATTTATAGTATTCTTTGAGTGTAGAATGACTGCGTTCTAAAGTTTGTGGGTGATAGGGAGAGAACCATAGTTTTTGATTTTAGGAAATTGGCATGTGGTTTTTAAATTGATCAGATGTGAAATTAGATGCCTGGTCTTAGAGAATTGATTTAGATATTCTAAATTGGAAAATGAAGTGTATAAGACAGTCGCTGGTTTCTTTAGCGGTTGTACAACTTATTGGATAAGCAATAGAATATTTCCTAGGGTCGTCATGTAGTGTTAATATATATATATATATATATATATATATATATATATATATATATATATATATATATATATATATATATATATGTATATATATATATATATATATATATATATATATATATATATATATATATATATATATATATATATATATATATATATCGAGGTTTGGCTAATAAGACTAATAAGACTAATTGACTAATATAAGACTACGCGCTGGAAAGGAGCAGTGGTAGTGATTTCCATAGGCGCTTCGTTATCCTCTGGAGGGCTTTGTTTTCTTCGCAAGCTTTGCATTTTTAAACGTAGACTTTTATGTAGCTCCTCATTCCACTCCAGTAATACTAGTCAAGAATTCTATTGTAGACTAGTATTATATTGTACGATAGTGGATCTGAATCTTGAAAAGGAAAGTGCTAAGAAAATATTTTAAAAAATATTAACAGATAGTATATCACCCAAATTGTAGTGAGTCAGTGTTATTTTGTTGGAGAGTGCTGGAGAAATGTAAGTAAATGTATTTTTTATTAAATTTTAGTCTTGTACTCGTAGTTAGCAAAGATAGATAAATTACGCCAATCATGACTTTAGTTATTAGTAGTTTAATATTCAATCATGCAAAATTACACGAGTACTCTTCAATAGTTTCTTTTTGAAAGTTTTAGCAATCGGTATTATAATTACAGTGCAATCTCCGTAATTCGAGCTAATTAAGATGTTCGAATAAATATAATAAAATAAATAAAGATGTTCGAATTATGGAATGTTTTCGGAAAAATTAAAAAAATATTTTTAATATACAGCTGCTAGTTTTTCTGTCTTATTTAAATAATTTAATTTTGCCCACAGATGACTGATGCCATGTCCGAATCTAAAAAGAAATAAAGACAGGACGACGACGTCAGGAAAATTATCAGTAAATACTCCTTCCTAATTCTACTTCAAAAGGTTGAGTCGTGAGCATCTGAAAAAGCTTTAAACGGTTCATACTGAACACTTATCAGCTATATTTAATACTTTTTAAAATTATGTATTCATTTATGTATATATATTTATATATATTGTGTGTATGTATATGTATGCTAATGTATGTTTATGTATGTATCTATGTAAATTTATGTATATATATATTTATATATGTATGTATGTATGTATGTATGTGTATGTGCATGTGTATATATATTTAATATTATTATATCTTTGATTTATGTTTTAATCTACCCTTTTTTTCTTTCTTTACAATTTTGCTGTACCTACTACTTTCTCTCACCAACCCCTGGGTTGACTGGCAGAGAATGCCTAAAGGCATTAAGTCCGCCTTTTGTTGCCTTTATTGTTAAGGGTAAGCAATAAAGTATACATAAAAAATAAAGACAGTACAGTGTTGATTACTTGAAATTTGGCTTCATTCCATCATTGCCGGACAAACAATCGCCTATGTGCCATTTATGCAACAAAGTTTTGAGCAATGGCGCTATAAAACCATCTAAACTGCAAGATCATCTGAGAAGATACCACCCTGATAAAACAGAGTAAGATTTGAAATACTTTCAAACACTCAAAGATAAATTTCAGAAGAGACCTACACAAGGGCAGAATGTTCGCTTCGACGTCACAAAGAAATGATGATGATTTGCGGGCGTCTTACAATATCTCGTTACTTATAGCAAAATCCGGAAAACCGCATACTATCGGAGAGAAGTTAATTTAGCTAGCCGTTGAAGAGGTTTTTAAAACTGTTTTACACAAACCTGCATCTGATATCATTAAAAGAATTCCCTTAAGCAACAATACTGTTGAAAGACGTATTGATGAAATGAGTTCTGATATTCAAAGGTTCTTATGTAATTGTTTGCAAACGACCCATTTCTCTGTACAACTGGACGAGTCAACTTTACCTGATAATGCAGCATTATTATTGGCATATGTTCGTTTTATTATGAATCAAGAAATCTACGAAGAACTGCTCTTCGCAAGAACTTTGATAACCGACACTAAACGTGAATCAATATTTCATGTTTTGAAGGATTACTTCATTGAAAAAGTAATTCCTTTATCAAATATAATATCAGTAGCTACAGATGGAGAATCTGCCATGGTTGGACGTTATCGTGAATTTATAAGCTATTTAAAAATGTGTCAGAGGTGTTAGCAATACATTGCGTCATCCATCGACAACATTTAGTTGCTAAAAATTTTAGTGTTATAGCTTATAGCATGAATTACTTCATTTAGTCATTGATGCAGTAAACCGAATCTGAACCAACGCATTGAATACGCGGTTATTTGCGCAGTTGTGTGAAGAAAATGACGAACACTTTCATAAATTACTCCTTCACACTGAAGTACGCTGGCTGTCGAAAGGCTTATGTTTGACAAGATTTTTTGCACTTTTTGAGACTATTTTAAAATTTCTGGATACTGAAGATAAAATTTCAAAAGAAAATTTAATGAAGAGGAAAACAGACATCGCCTATTTTACAGATTTGTTTACAAAATTTAATATGGGTAATTTACAATTACAAGGCGACAGTTTAAATTTGATTAAAATAAAGTCCATCTTATCAGCGTTTCTTGCCAGAGTTAAACTAATGAAGCAAAATTTTTAACCCGGGAAGACGACGTTTCAACTTACGTTCAATACATAAATGCCCGCTATTCAGACTTTGAATCTAGGTTTGAGGATATTTTGACTATGGTAATACCACCGTGGATAATTAATCCATATGGTGACAAAGAAGTAACGAATGTCATACTAAAGAGGAACTGACTGAACTAACGAACTGTGAAAGTGTCGAACCTCGTAGCTCTTGGTATCTTTCTAGGGGTAAAAAAGTTAAGGAGGGATAGGTAACAGATCCGAAGCATCTAGAGTATCGTTTGCTAGTTTGAGCAAGAATACAATTTCGAGCGTTTGTATTCGGTCTGACAGTGAACTCATTCTAAAATGCTTGAGTTTTTTATTGTACGAAGTGATTTTTTTGCCTAAGTCACAAGAGTAATTTAAGTGCCACAAATACTTCTCTGTATGCTTTCCAATCTTTTGTTATAGACATTATTGAAGGGGTTCCAGACAATACAGCAATACTCCAAGCTATTGAGAACTAAGGAATTGAATAATAGCCGAATGGTTGGGTGGTCGGAATTTCGAGTCAAGAGACCCTAGTTTGATCCCCAGGTGGCAGGCTAATACCAATGGGTTATTCAAAAACTTATGTACGAATTATATCGTTGGCGTGGATATAAAGACGGCGACGGGCTCACCACCTGTCACGTTGTCCCGAAAATATCTTCGGTGGAAGGTGGGTCTAAGGGACTTAATTGTCTAGATTAGACCTCTGTCTACCCCTGTATTGGGAATAGCGTGAAGATATTTATTTTATTTTATTTATTTTAAGGAATTGAACAGGCGAATCTTAACGGCCCTTGAATTCTTTGCTATTCCGAAGAACAAAGACAAGATTATTAACTCCTTTAAAGCAGATATAGTCAATATGCTGCTTGTATCGCAATTTACTGTCGAGAATATATAATAAGTTTAACGTCTGATTATAAAACTTTACATATATTGTATCCGTAACAAATATTGAACTTTTTTTTAGAAAAATGCACAGTAAAGCACTTTGATATATTCAAATTTATAGTGTTGCACTAATATTGTGTTGCAATATTGGTGTTGCACTAGAGTCATTAGTGTAACACCAGAAGATAAGACGATTTAGATCTTCTTGCAATAAAACAGCATCGGCGGTACAGTTAACTACTTCAAACATTTTAAGGTTGTCAGCAGTAATAGAAATAAGTAATTTTTTAGTGAAGAAAGCAGTTACTAATGTCGTTAATAAAAACGTTGAAAAGCAATGGGCCTAGGTGCGAAACCTGAGGGACTCCAGAGTATACTAAAAAGGGATCAGAGGAAAAGCCAAGGACCATAATCGAAAATTTCCCTGGGATAGTTATTATAGATAGCTGTTATTGCCATTAACATTAAGTTTGCAGATTAAACGGTGATGATTATGTCGATCAAAAGCCGTGCTAAAGTCGGTACAGATCGTATCCACAGACGAACGAGAGTCAATTGCCAAAGAAATGTCGTTTATAGAGCTTGTTAGATTATTTGAATTTGCGTAAAGGTAGTCAATTAGTTAATACCATGACAGAATGGGATGAAGGAGATTTTGGAAAACCTTAGCAAGTACAGGAAGTATAAATATCGGTCTGAAGTTCTCAACTTTGCTTTTATCTCCATTTTTGAACTATGAAACAACAAACGAAGCCTTCCAAACAGAAGGAAAGGAACCAGAGCTTAGAGATTTATTATAGATGATGCACAGGGGTTTCACTGCGGAAGACCATCTCACCCTGAGATTAATCAAATTTTGTGAAAACTGTATCGGATATTTCTTAGACTTGAAAATAGACTTGGGAACCAATTTTTCGATATGAGTACGAATGAATTTTTATAACTTATTGAGCATTGTGTCAACTAAAGAACATTTGTGCAATAAATCATTTCAGCATACTTTATTTAGTTCGTTATTAAACTGGTCATAGTCTGCTTTAAAGAAACTGTGATGACATCTGCGATTAGAATCGAGCCATTAAAAACTTAATTTGTGGGTGCGGTCAACGGCAGAGTGAGGATTGTTATCAACGCCCAAATCGAATACTTTGAAGTTACTTGAAACAAAGTCAAGTGTTTTGCTCTTATCGTTGTTTCAAGTCTTATAATAACTCCTTGGCTCAAAGCAGGATGTATAATTTGTTTTAGGTAAATATGAATACAAATCTCGGAGTCGTAGAATATGTAAGTATAGTGTATATTTTAGAGTGGGAGAGTTGGTCAAAGGGATTTCTGAACTCTGATATTGAAATATTCGTTATTTCGTCACATTTAGGAATCAACCTTTTATTCATTTCAGGACTTCGTATATTGCAGAATAAGTTGTTTCGACGAAGTGGTGATGTCAATTTTTTTTTATTGGGAAGGGAGGCAAACGAACATGTGGCTCACGTGATGGTAAGTGATTACCGCCGCCCATGAACATCCGTAATTCCAGAGGCATAGCTGATGCATTGCCGGCCTTTGAAAAAGGTATAGGCTCTTTTCTTGAAGGTCCCTAAGTCGTATCGGTTCGGAAAAACCGCTGACGGCAGCACATTTCACAAAGTGCAAGTGCGTGGCAGAAAATTCCGCGAAAAATACACTGTGGTGGAATGCCAAGCATCAAGATGGTGTTGATTGAATTTTTGACTATGCCGTAAGGTTCGATGGTGAAATTCAGCGGCTGGTATTAATCCGAACAATTCCTCGGAGCACTCCCCGTAGTAAATCTTGTAAAAAATGCAAAGAGATGCAACATCTCTTCGCAATGCCAGGGGATTTAGCCTATCAGATAGAACATGGTCGTCGACAATTCGAGCCGCTCTTCGTTGGATACGGTCAAATGGAAGGAGCTGACACTGGGGTGCCCCGCTCGATATGTCGACGCCAAGGATTCCGATACTGGCTGAGGAAACTAGGGGAGTTCTCTCAAAATGAGGTGACACGACGAAGGGTTTCTTTTTAGTGGTAAACGCGCAAACTTGTGTCTTTTTAGGGTTGAACTGTACTAAATTTAGTCGGCCCCAATCCAAGATTTTGTCTAACAAAATCTCGACTTCAGACACAAGTTAGTTGCGATACTCGTTGTCGACGTGTTCCGGAGAAATATTGGCACGGCCGGTGTATAGGACATCACCAGTGCTGTCGTCTGCATAGCAATTAATGTTACTAATTTATAACAAATCATTGATATGCAGAAGAAACAGGGTTGGCGATAGCACACAGCCTTGTGGGACACCAGCGTTCACAGACTTGGAGTCCGAAAATGCACCGTCAACTACGACCTTGATGCTCCGGTCTGTGAGAAAACTAGTGACCCAATCGCAAAATTTCTCAGGAAGCCCATATGATGGAAGCTTCGAGAGAAGCGCTTTGTGCCACACCCGATCAAAGGCTTTTGCTGTCCAAACTGTACAGGTAAATATTAGGTACATTATTTTGTCTAAGTATTTTATTTTAAAGAATGTGCAGGTATAGTTCTATTCCGGAATTTATGATTTCGTTTTTTTTCTTGTATATGAAACAAAGGATATTAATAACATAGGATATATGTTTAGGATTTGACTTATCGTGGTCAAAGGATGTAGGATCGTTTTATAAGATTTTAGTAAGTTTGCATTATAATGATTTCTTGTATTTACGCGAAGATTGCGGTCGGTCTCCATTGTGAATTGAATTTTGATGGGGATGAAGTTAAGATGGTTTATAAATGCAGTAATTTTAGCTGAAGGTAATATTGTGAAAGTATCATCTTCGTAACGATTGTAGAACCTTGGTTGAGCTGTAAGGAGGGCTTTCTCCTCAATGTCCTCCATGAATATATCGGCGACAGTGGGGGACACCGGTGAGCCCATCACTACTCCTTAATCAAATCTTGCTAAATTTAATGTTGTATATTTTCTGTGTTGGTGTGCAATAAAGATAATAAATAAATACATATATAGATAGGGACAACATCAAATACATTGCTCCGATCCTAATGAAAGATGCTAAAGTACTTGAGGTACAGGAATCGGAAACAACTAAGGCAAAGAGTATTCTATTTATCTATCTATCTCCATCTACTTGCATGTAGAACTCTTCCTTCTACTACAGATAACCAGATACTAAGCAATGTTTGAGTAAATCTGCATATTCAGGTAGCATTTTGTTCTGTTTTAGTATGTAGAAGTAGTAGTATATACTTTATTGTACACCCCACATATACAAAAAACAAATATAACACAGAGAAAACTTAATAATCATACGTATCTAAGGTATGATTATTAATAGATACCAAATCGACTAACCAACTTACAGATTGGCTCAACATGTTGCGAAAATACTGTCACCGCTCAGAGGACACACTAGAGCACACACAAAGGATTCCTACCATTTTGTTAATGAGATAAAATATCTATGTTTCGCTGACAATAAAACTATGATCAGTTTGGCTGTTCTGTCGTTATTTACATGTCTAACAATTGAAGATTGCATCTTAATAGTACCTATGATAATAAAAGATTTGTGTATTACGTTCTATTAACATGTCTCCACTGATGTTTTACTTGTTTCATAGTTATCTAATGGTCGATGGCAGCGTATTCGCGTCGAAGTTAAGTTCTCATCTCGTTGCGAATTACGCGCTGGCGCGCCTCAAGCTGGTGTGCTGTCTCCTTTTCTTTTTGCTATATTCATTAATTCTATCTCTCAAAATATTGTGCAGGCGATATACAAATTTACACTCAGTCAACTCTGGTAAATTTGACATCTGCTGTTGCCGCCATCAAGAATGACTTAGCGGCGATAAGCCAGTGAAGTCAGAGTTATGGTCTCAATTGTGGTCTTAAGTTAATCCGCTCAAGTCACAGGCTATAGTTATTGGTGGTCGTGGTGTGGTTTCCAGAGTCGACTGAAACAACCTTCCCTGGATGACATTAAATGACGTTCATATACCGTACAGTATATTTGTTAAAAATCTAGGAATATACATTGATTCCACCCTTTTGTGATTGCAGCAATTAAAAAAAGTAAGTGCGCAAAAAAGTGTTTGCTAATATGGGTTTACTGCGTCGTTTACGTTCTTTTCTGCCCAGTCCCACTAAGATTATGTTAGCACAATCCATACTTCTCTCTATTCTCGATTATGCGGATACAAGTTAGCTCGGTTATACCTATTAGGTTTATATTTGGTTTGCGCAAATATGATCGTGTATCTCAATATAATTTACAGCTCTTTTTCTTTCATATTATAGTATGCTTTCGCCGGAATCTGCAAACTGTTTCTCTTTTGTACTGTGTGTTGTTCAATGTTTTGACTCCAAGTTACTTGAAGGAAAACTAAGTTTCTTGGTCAAGATAGACCTGATAGAGTTCTTCGGTCAACCGACGAACTAATTATTGAACCATGTTCATTTCGAACAAAATATTTCAAAAAATCTTTCACGAGGAAATCCATAAGGTAATGGATTGAACTTCCATCCCAAATTCAACGTGCACCAAGTTTGTAAAAAAAAATTGACCTCAAGAAGCATTACCTAAGACTGTGGTACGATATATTCTGAGTTTTTTCTCTCTGTTTACGAAATAGCAAGCTAGCCTATGCTGTTTGTTTTGCTTTTCGTGTATTTTTTATGGTCTCAGTTTTCGTGTAGTTATTCGTCATATTATGATGAAAGTACAAACCCTCTAGTTATAATATAGGCCACCGTTGTAGTAATGATATAGAAGAAAAAAGATAACAGGCACAAAAGTAAAAACAGAAAAATAATTTGATTTACAAGTCTTGTTTTTTGTATTTTGTATTTTTATTGCATAGCTTTAAACATTAATTTTCTATCAAATAAAATTATTTCATTATACATTTACATGTTTTTTTAAAATGTGTGTGTCATAATATTAATATATTGGATAACAAAAGGCGATCTTATTACCAAAAAGAAAAATTAACGGATATTCAATAAAATAACAAACATAAATACAAAAAATTTAAATGTCTACACCACATGTGTTCATATATATGAGTTCAACTTTCTTTACATTTAATAACCACCTTCTAATATTGATAGGTTCTTTGTATTTTCAAACAATTTTTGACTAAGGAATTCATTGCAATGCGATCGAATCGATCGAAACAAATCTTGAACTGCTTCACTACAGTTCTATAATTAAGTATACACGCATTCATACTTATATCTATTTCTTTTTTAAACATTATTTAAAAATAACAGTAAATTATTAACTTTTACTTATGATAAAGTTGACAGTGCACGATAAAATCTATTCTTGTTAAGACTGACTAGGTATATAATTAGATTGTATTGGCTAAACGAGGTCCCGCGTTGCTTTAGTTAAATGTGATAAAATTATTTATGACAGAGTAAATAAAAATATTATTGTGAACAGCGAAAACAAGTGAATAAATTTAATTAGCTTGAAATATCTAGTTCTGTAGAAAATTCAGAGTAAAAATTGTAACAAATATAATTTTATTGAAATGTAATTAATAAAAGAACATCGTATTATGTAATTTTTAATTTAATTAATATTTAGTTTTTAATTATAATACTATAAACTTCTGCGTCGAAACAAAAGGAACCAAAATAAAATAAATATCAACATTCATAAGCAATTTCATATTAAAGGTTAAGTAACTAAACTAATGTCATTGCTTTGATTCATGTGCTATTTTCCACTGCAACTTCCTAGTTACTACTAGAAAGTTAAGTACTTATGTTTATCTTCACGCAATTCCCTATACAGGGGTAGACAGAGGTCAAGTCTAGACAATTAAGTCCCTTTGACCCACCTTCCACCGAAGATATTTTCGGGACAACGTGACAGGTGGTGAGCCCGTCGCCGTCTTTATGTCCAAGCCAAAGATGAAATTCGTACATAAGTTTTTGAAAAACTCATTGCTACTGCCACCTGGGGATCGAACTCGGGACTCTCGACACGAAATTCCGACCACCTAACAACTCGGCTATCGTGACTTTGCTTATGTTTATCACAACTAATTTTTGGTAAACCCATCGTAAATTAATTTATTTTAAATTAGGAAGAACTTATGAGTAGTTTAATTACCAGAACCACACAAAATTTTTCCTTACAAAGCATATAATAAAAAACCCAATATTTTTTTAAATTAGGCATTTGACTAATTACACAGGTCATTTAATGTACATGTGCACAAATTACAATTATTATAAGCAAAGGCCCTCCTCATAATATGGCCCAGACGCTACAAGCAAAATTAACTTTATTTTTCTAGCATTAACAATGAAGATTAACCGAATTGTAACAAATTTCACTAAGTAAAATATTTTTGGCGTCACGTAATTCACAATTGTCTAACAATATGTCCATATTCATTAGTAAGTATCTTCTCTTGTCATCTGAAACAATTACAAAGAAATATTTTTTAGATTACAATCAACATTCATAGTTTCATCAAGTTCGGTAATCAGAATTCGAGTTAAGGGACCCAAGTTCGATCCTAGCAATCGAACTAGTGTAGGTACATATTTTGTTTTGCCATATAATTTTTTTTGTATCATAAATAAATAGAAACAAGAAAAAAATTACAGGATGGACCTCCATCGACATTTTACATGAAAATTTTACATATAAGAGATCACAAGTTTGATTAAATAAAATATTTTTAAGTTTTGTATGGAAATATTTATATCTTAATTTAGTCATACTACCCTTACCACTATATATATATATATATATATATATATATATATATATATATATATATATATATATATATATATATATATATATATATATATATATAGATATTTAGTAATCAATACCGGCACGTTCCCATGCTACTTTAATGTAATAAACTCAGGTGGTAAGGGTAATATGACTAAATTAAGATATAAATATTTCCATACAAAACTTAAAAATATTTTATTTAATCAACCTTTTGATGACCCTAACTTCGACACTGTTTCTCTCATCGGATAAATTAAAAGTAGGTTTTTAAATCCAATTCACTTACATGTGACCCCAACACCTTCAGTTATTCCCAAAATATTTACCTATTCACTTGTAATTATATTCGTAACACAACGCCCTTATGTTTATGTTATCCCGGTTCTCTACCTAATACTTTTAGAAAGAACGCCGCCGTCGCGCCAAAGCGGCGGCTCGTTTGATTCGCCGCTCGAACCGTGAGTACCTACCGCTGTAGGTGCAAACGTAGGTATCTAATAACTATTGATCTTAATTATTTTTAATAAGACACATGTAGTTGTTATTTACTGATATGACGTTTAGGTAATCTAATTTGTGAAAAGAAAAAAATTAGTCTTACTTGAAATATTCTGTGCAGAGATTTGCAGATAACAATGTGAAAGCGGGAAACAGCAAAGTTAACTCATCGCAGAAGTCACATACATACACTTATAGCAGCAAATTCCTTTGAATAATCGAATGTACCACAGCACACTGTATGTAACACAACCTCACAAAAATGGCTCGATATGAAATCCATGTTTTTCTAGGCATAAACGCATTCTGCGAAACACTGACTCAGTGGCATTATTCAGGATCTGGGGTGTTACAGTCTGAAATGCAGCGACTATTTTCTGGCGCATTTCTTCTTCGTTGTTACACTCATTTACGTAAGTTGTTTGCTTTTCAATTATCCCCATAGAAAGGTCCAGTCAGTCCATAAGACATTCCGGTTGGATAAGGATGGTATTGATCACAATACCATCGCGCAATCCCCTCACGTGGAAGGAAGTCACTCTTGACAGGTTCTTGGGTCTTGCGGTGGATCTTGACCGTCCCTATTCAATATCCTCCATAATGCTCCATGGTTAACACAAAAAACTAGTCCAGCCCGGCGAGTACTGGATGTTGGGCCCTCATCAAAATATTCTAAAATATTGTCTTCCATAGCCGTGCTCAAAGTCGCAAAATTGCGCTGGTGGAAAGAACCCGTTGTGTGTAATCTATTGACCAAATTTCTAAAACAAGCATAGGATGAAAGAACTCGGGGGTTATTTAGGTTTCCGGAAATATAACGCTCGTTGTAAAGGTAGAACCTTCTGTTAACACACCGTCACTAGCAACAACACACATTATCATATCGTAATACTCCGCGTTAGTATAACTCATTTTTCTTATTTATGATACGTCCGCACGTCTCAAAATTCCCGTAGAAACTATTAGTTTAAATCCCGTAGAACCTATTGGAAGGGCAAATACATCAAACGAATAGCGCCAAATAGCGGTTTGTTTCAAACATTTCTTTCAAAAACCGTAAACTTAGTATATATATACATATATACATATATATATATATATATATATATACGCTTTTAATATACGCTTTTATATATACGCTTTTAATATACGCTTTTTGAAAGAAATGTTTTTCTGATATATAAAATTCTCGTGTCGCGGTGTTTGTTGCCCAACTTCTTCGAAACTCGCTCGACCGATTTTCATGAAATTTGTATGCACATCGGTGAGGTCGGAGAATCGGTCAACACCCATTTTTCATACTCCTAAATGTTAAGGAAGGTCCCTTAATTTTTTCCTGCATTTTTAGACAAAAATTGTACGTGTAAATATATTATACACACACAAATATAAATTAACCTTGGCGACAAACCTCAGTGGGTGATTAACACATTCATATTTAATAATTGCGTTTTTTTTTATTTTCTATATATTAACGTGGATGTATCGGGTATCGGGGCAGATGTCTTCATTTAATCAATCAACAAAGAATTACGCATCATATGATAGAAATATTGTTGTTTAAATTATGGTTACAAAAATTATATGAAATGAAATATGTAATAACAAAATAAAATGTAAAACAATCATTACTGAATTATGAATTTATTAGTAATTAAAAACATTGATAATCGTTAAAAATGTTTGTAATATGACAAGGCATTTCCGTTGATTATGGTTGTTGGTATGACTCCTTGCCGAAACTTAGCGGGGGAACCGACGGTCACTATATAGAGGGATTAAGCATTATCGAGAGGCCCTCTCGTTGCTCTGACATATATATGGTGTTATAAAATTCCGTTTAAATTCCGACAGGCTGGGCTTAAGACCGATGCGTGTATACCATAAAAATATAACGAGCCGTGATACCAAGGGGGAAGTATGAGGACTTTATTTGCAACTTCTTGCTATTAAGCAATAGTCAGCTGAAAAAGGCAAACTCCTCTTAAAAAAAATTTCTTCTCACCTTTTTTGCGCTCCTAGTAGGTTCGATCGATTTGACTTTAAGTAATCTGAGTATTACGTAAAGTCAAAAACTACCCCTAATTTCATATGAAAATAAGTATATTTGCAAAATGTGTGCGCACTTTAATAACGTGAAATAAGTTTTCTTATGTGATAGTATGATTTAAGGAATAGCCATAGTAAGACATCAGACTTGTGTACAGTTTAGGAATGCTATAAAAATTAAAAACCCTTTGCCTCGCACTTTTTCTTTAAAATTTTATTTTTTAAACAATAATTTAGAATTTTCAGTGTGTATACGTAGTGTAGTGTATACGCAGCCTTTATATGAGTTTATAGAAACCTAGTGCCTCTTCTATGGATTTGGCGGCTTTGGAAAGAAATGTTTGTTGTTTGAATGCAGCATACCGCTAGTTGGCGCAATTCGTTTCACGTATATTTAGTTACTATTAAGTTTCTACGGGAATTTTGAGGCGTATCGTCGTTTTATAAAATAAATCGCCGAGTATTATGATATGACCATGTGTGTCATGGTCAGTTGACAGAAGCTCGAAACTTGTACAACAAACGTTACGTTTCCGGAAGATCAAATAACCCCTGAGTTTTCCATCCCATGCATATTTTAGAAGTTTGGTCAATTGATTACACGCAACTGGTTCTTTCTACCAGCGCAATAGTGGAGACCTTCGACTTTGAGCACGACTATGGAATACAGCGTTCTAAAGCACTTTGTTGAGATCCCAACATCCAGTACTTGCTGTGGTGGATTAGTTTTTGGTACTAATCATGGAGCTGTATGGTGGATATTGAATATGACGGTCAACCTCCGTATCACTACCGGAAGACTCAACAATTTGTCACTGTGCCAGATAATAGTCAATGTATTTCATGCTGTAACACCCAAGTTGCTGAATAGTGACGCTGAGTCAGTGTTTCGCAGAATGCGTTTGTACCTAGAAAATATGGATCTTATGTCGAGTAATTTCTCTGAGAGAGATTGTGTTGGTAAAATCAGTGCTGTGGTAGATTCGATTATTCAACGAAATTTTCTGCAATAAATGTATGTAACTTTTATGACAAATTTGTTTCCTGTATTCACCTAGTAATCTACATACCTTTACACAGGATATTACAAGTAAGATTTCATTAAAATTGTTTCATTCAGGTCCTTATGCAATGTTAATTAAATTTTACAACAAGTTACCACAATTTATACAAAACGAAAATGATCACCAAAAGTTTAAATTATTATTAAAATATATTTAATTAAAAAATGTTATTACTCATTATCTGAAATCCTTGAAGAACAATTTTGAACTGTAATGAGACTACTCGTTAATTAAGTCCCTTTAATATGTTATTACAATTGTTATCACTACTTGTTATAGTGCAGAAATATATTTATATTGTTTTAGTTTTAATAATAATGAAACATAGTTTTATTACCAAATTAATAATAAGATTATAATTAAGTCGAGAATAAGATATAGGGTATAGCTTATTTCCTAATTATATACTTGTCGAATCAAGATAAGGCAACAATTTTGGTTACAACGCCATCTATTAAGTCTTCGGAAACGTCAAGTAGTGCGCTTGAGTAAGGTCGATACAGGAAGTGACAGAGTGGATTTGACTATTATGTGTTTTCAATGTCATTTGACTTCTGATATATAGTGCCTTCAGAATATTCTCGAGGCTTCACTTACGAAACGGACGGCAGAGTGAACGGTTGTCTTCCTGAATCGAACTAACTGCGTTTCCACCCATTTAGATCAGTTTTCTGATATGGCTCAAGACGGATTTAACAACGAGTTGCCTCACGTGGACTACCCTACGCCGACATCAGAAGTGGGATCGCAACTCAATCGGCCCACAAGGCGTGAGAGATCAAGTAAGTAAACCAGGAAAGACACGGTGAAAACGCGTGTGCGTTTCAAGGTGATACAGAAACGGAAAAATGGCGTTTTTTGTTGGAGCAACAGAACCGCAACTTCTTGGCGATTATACAAGCTATGCGGACACCTTCTGCGAGTACGGATTTTGTGTTGTGTGTGTTGATCCACGTCCACGTCCACATGTGCGTCCAGCCAAGCAAGCACGTGCACATCGACTGCGGACATGTGTGTACAAGTCCTTTGGTGAGCAGTTTCATTTTTATTAGGATTCTAGAGCAGAATGTTCGCTTGTTAAACAAACTATTTCTTGTAAATTTAATGGTAAACGACGTTAATAAACTGTGACTCTAACAGAAAATAGTTCTTTTAAAGTTATGAAGGTACTAGACGGAGACCGATACACACTACAGGCACTAAACTCAAGGCGTACATGCAAGTACGCTCACGATAGGCTTAGACGAATGCCCGAAATAGAGTAAATCACAAGTGAAACCTGAGAGCTGAGTCTGCTTGAGACTTGGTTAGGTAATATTTCATTCTGGTGGATTGTTGTGTAGAGTATAGTATGTGAGAGCCTTGGGAAACAGTGGACCATACCAGTCTATTACGTAGCCGTAGTCCAGTAGAAATCGGTATCTACCATGTGGGACGGTAGTCCGTGGATACGCGGTACGCGTGTAGATTTGGTGTAGGTCAGGTTTCGGAAGAAACCGTAGAGTCGTTGAACTTGGCTATCCCAAGAGGGGATGCGCGATGATGTGTACACCATAATTAAAGCATTCAACCGAATGAAATATTACGGCTGTGTTAATTTGTGGTAAATGTAAAGTTTCTTTTTACGGTTTTGTGAATTGTGAATGCTCTGTTTTGGTTCATTAATGAAAGTGATTTTCTTTGATTTTCATTATTTATGTCATGTAGAGACATTTCGTGTTATAAAGGTAGTGACGCTATGATTAAGTCTAGCTATTTGAATCAAGATTAAAAGAAGTAGTTTAAAGAGAGAGTTATTAGCGACCCTAGAGTAAAAGAATCTGTTTACTGGTACTGTGCGAGAGTTTTCAGTTGTTTCAGAATAACACACGAGGACGTGTGCTTCGTAGGATGGCCGTGTCGCAGAATCAAGGTAAGGCAACAATTTTGGTTATAACGCCATCTATTAAGTCTTCGGAAACATCAAGTAGTGCGCTTGTGTAAGGTCGATACAGGAAGTGACAGAGCGGATTTGACTACTATGTATTGTCAATGTCATTTGACTTCTGATACATAGTGCCTTCAGAATATTCTCGAGGCTTCACTTACGAAACGGACGGCAGTGTGAACGGTCGTCTCCCTGTATCGAACTTACTGCGTTTCCACCCATTTAGATCAGTTTTCTGATATGGCTCAAGACGGATCTAACAACGAGTTGCCTCACGTGAACTACCCTACGCCGACATACTAATATTACTAATAATATAAATTTAGTTTTAAGATTTAAAAACTGTATAAGAAATAGCTGTGCCCTATCCGGGTTCACGTTGATACTAACATGTTATTTAAGGAAGCTTGTGTGTACACATCTGAGAACGCAATACATTATTGAGTATTAAGATTATTATTTTTCAGAGATACCTTTACCATATTTACATTTTGAAAATATAATGTAAGGTAATGAATTATTAGATACCTAAGTGTGATGAATCTACCGCTGCTGCTATGTAGTCTACCTGTTGCAGTACATAGTAGCAGCGGCCCGAGCGGCTTTTTTTCAAGATTAGTTATATAAATTTTATCAAAAGGGCCGCGCCGCTCGGCGTTGACGCCGTCAAGGCGTAGGCTGCCTTTTCAGTAGTTATATCTTCACGCAATTCCCAATACAGAGGTAGACAGAGGTCTAGTCTAGATAATTAAGTCTCTTTGACCCACCTTCCACCGAAGATATATTCGGCACAACGTGACAGGTGGTGAGCCCGTCTTTATGTCCAAGCCAACGATATAATTCGTATATAAGTTTTTGAATAACCCATTGGTACGAGCCTGAAACCAGGGGATCGAACTCGGGTCTCCTGACTCGAAATTCCGACCACCCAACCACTCGGCTATCGTGACTTAAACTTCTAGTACTTTTCGGTACACAATTATACAATTACAAACGTATAGGTATTTTTTTAGTAAATGCTGAATATTGAAATCAACAATTTCAATTGAAATTGACATTTCAATTTCATATGACTTATGTTCGTACTTATGCGCGAAATGGAATTATAGAACAGATAAAATATTTCAAAATATTATCGTCGAACTGATCTTGGATTGTGTTATTTTTATCGGATTGCTTAATTTTGTTTACTTTGGTTTTGACAATATTTTTGGTATTTTCTGTTTAATTTCCTCTCTTTTATTAACATCTTTGTAATTAAGTTGTATATTTCTTAAAATTGAAAGGTTTTTACGATGTGTGACGACATCTATGTCTCCTCATTGGAAGCTCGCTAGTGACAGATTCAGCAAACACATCGACAATCTACATCGTTCTATCAAAGATCTTATGATTACACGAATATATATGATTTTATGCATAGAATTAAAAAAAAACTAAAAATGTTTATGCAACTTAAAATGAGATCACGCACATTATTGCTTACTTTCTCCAAATATTCAAAATTGTAGGTTTTATTTATATAATAGTTTATGTACACACAGGGAATACAAAGTTATACAATATTAAGAGATAATTTTGTAGACGTTTGCCGAGTGGTTTGGTGATCGTAATTCGATTCAAGAGACCTGCGTTCGATCCCCAGATGGCCGGCTCTTACAAATGAATTTTTTTAAAAACTTAAGTACGATTCATATCGTTGGCTTGGACATAAAGACGGCGACGGGCTCACCACCTTTCACGTTGTCCCGAAAAATGCCTTCCATGGAAGGTGGGTCGTATAAACTTCATTGTTTTGACTAGACCTCTGTCTACCCCTATATTGGGAATAGCGTGAAGATATTTATTTTATTTTATATAAGAAATAATTGGTACAAATGCCTTGCTTATATCTTTTAAAATCTCTTCTAGTAGCCCTGTGACAAGGAATTGGTAACACGGTCGATAGTGTACTATTAAGAAGTAAAGAAGAAGAATATGTTATGTACATATAAGATATTAATAGATAAAAATTACATAATCATAATCACACATAAATATATATACCAATAATTTTATATTAATATAAAATATAAATATAAAATCTGTAGTTTAACCATACATCTAACAATAATCATACTGCTATGGAAAAGAAATAATCTTACATATACTCTTACTTATACATATACTCTTTTTTTTATCTGTTCAAACTTTCCAAATTTACCCATGTTCAAACTTAGTCCTCTTTTTGTCCCTTTCAAATAACAGAACCTTGGTTATTTTTACATTCTTAGGAAGACTTTTATTTTCCTGAATGACAACACGATTGTAAATATAGTGTTTGATTAAAAGTTAAACGAAGACTGTTTTGTGGCGAAACCGGTCACTTTACAAATTCAAATTATATATGTAAATACAGGATTTTTTTTCCTGCCTGTCTTTGTTATGACATGGGTCTTCTGCAATAATTATTAAGGTTCGCTATATTTAACTCGAGGGTGTGCGAATAACGAAGTATTTACAATCATGACATTATTACAACCATACTAAAAAAAAAAAAGCTAAAAAGTTTCATGCAATAATTCTTGAATGAAATTCTTTATTTTTAAAGTAGTAAGTCAAGTAAGAAAGTTTTAAAATTTTTTCTTAAATAGATATATATTACTAATAAAGTCAAATTTGTCACAGCCAATAACACACATAAAATGAATTAAAAAAATTTACCTTTCAATTCTTTTTAGATTTTTGGGAACTATCCAGAGTTCTATCCTTAGAAGGCTGAAAATATTATCAAATATGAGACAGGTATACATGTAATGAATAAAATATAAAGAAAATATAATATACCTCAAAATAACGATGATATAACACCACCCCGTACACACAACCAATGGAAACTAAAATTTGAATGACAAGCCACACAATTACATTACACACTTGAGCTTGCCCAAAAAGTTCCTTGCCATTTTTAATGCATAACATGGATTCCGTCAACATTATAGCGCCGTAAACCCAACATTGAGTGCCCACTCTCTTACATCTTGGATCTGTTACATACGTATAATACTGTCTGAAAATAAATATAGAATATTTACGTGAGATCATAACATTTCCACAACATAAGGGCTTTCACTGTTAGATAAAAATTTAATGTTATAGGAAATAGCTTGCACATTGGGACTTAGCCCATCAAATGTCATCGTTTTGACAAATCAAGCATGGACTACCGACCTAGGCCTTCCGTCTAGGTAGCCACTTATTCTATATGTATCGCCCGGACCATGATACGGAAAACGCTGTCACTGAGCTGATGTAAATAATATAAATACCAGGAACGAACACAAGCTTGTAACACCAGTTATTAGATTACATTGAGTAAGTAACTCGTTCATAGGGTAATGTGTACGCTTCTTCAGCAAAAGTCCATGTCCATCAAAAGTCCATAATGCAAAGTATTAACAGGTTCAAGAAATTTATTTTATTATATATGAATACATTAATGATAGTAACTCTTGGCAATGAGTTGATCGCTGTCATGCTGTTTCTAATTATTTTTATATACAACAACTATTGTATTTTCATTTAAAAAATAATTACAAGAAGGAGACTACCTACGGTTTTCTTCCGCCTGTTTCTTCTCCGTTAGAGAAACCTTATTACAAAACGGTTGTAGCTTAAAAAATGCTATCGATAAACGAATTTATATAAATAATTTGATTCTTGCTGCATAACCCTAATTGAACTTTAAACTAATAACTTTTAGTGTTTTTTGCACTAACGAACCCTGTTTAAGGCGATGTATTTTATGTTCAGTTTATGTTTGGTCAGTTCTTAAGTGGAGAGTTTGTTTTCTGAGGTTTCGTTACTTAAAAATGGAAGATTAATTTTTCTTATTTCGCGCGCGCGATCTGTATCTAGCAGGATTTAATATTGATTCGATTAAAATGGACAACATTAAGAACCATGTCTTCCACATCCATGTCACCAGTGGAAAAGACCAAATTAAGTCTGATTAAATTATTAAATTAAATTTTGATTACTGGACGTATCAATGTTAAAAAATAAGCACTTTACTGTATTGTCGTGAACCCGCAGTGTTATCCTCATTATAAAAAAACTAAATTTAAGTTAATAAAATTGGGGTGATGTGTGCTTGCGCGTGTGTGTCTCTCCATATAGACTATCTATACCATTATTTCAACAGTAATTCAGTCATCTCAAACCTTTCAGTTCTAAGCCATGATGCCACTTTGTGCTTACATTCATGTTTATTTAGGCCCCATAATTTTCATGGTTTTTTTTGAAGATTATAAAGAATTTTTTATTCATTTTTTATGATCACAGATAAGGTCAGATCTACATTTTTAAAGACACATTTTATCATAGGGAACTTCTTATATATATTTATTCTATATTGCACCAAAGAAAACTGTACAAAGGCGAGCTTAATGCTATACTGCATTCTCTACCAGCTAACCCTAGGTTAAACAGAAAATGTGGTTAGAGCAGTTAAGGTAGTAACGAAGAAGAATGTTTTAAACCCTAATAGATATCATAAACATATATACAAATACATACACACAAACACACATATTCATATATATATATATATATATATATATATATATATATATATATATATATATATATATATATATATATATATATATATATAAAAATATATTCACATAGATATATACATAAACCACATGCACATGTACTTAGATACATTTATAACATATACTATAACATACACTACATGTAGGAATATTAATATGTATCCAAGATAACCACTATGTTGTAGATGAAACCGAAAACTTATCAGTTAGGATATGCTCATACACTTTTCTTTTAAAGAAATTCTTCGTAGTCGATTGGCGCAATTCCATAGGTAACCTATTCCAGAGAGTGATAAAAGTGACAGTAAAAGAATTGGACATGAAAGCGGAGTGATAGGATGGTACGGACAGTAATGACTCATGTGAAGAGCGAAGGTTAAGAGAGTGTGAGTCACCGAGAAACTGAAATTTTTGTTTTAGATAGGAAGGGGAGGAAGGGTCATATAGTATTAAAAATAGAGTAGACAGAACGAAAATCTCTACGCTGACGTATCGTCAACCACTTTAATTGAGATCGATAGTGTGACATGTGATCATATTTGCGCACGCCAAATACAAATCGTATAGAGTTATTAAGTAGTCTCTCTAGTTTGTTGAGAACTTATATTGTATTATACAACTGTACTTAATGTATAACTGTCCGATTGTTAGCAAATTACAAAATAATAAGGTATATTGTTGGTAACTTTGAGTAATCAAATCATTTATTTATAGAATGTATATTCGTTTGTCGATAGTCATTTTTAATCTACCATCGTTACGTCATGAGGTTCCTCTAACGGAGAAGAAACAGGCGAAAGAAACTCCTTAAGTATCCTCTTTTTTGGTCAAATTTTTTTACAATACAATAAAATAATAATATATATAATAGTGATAAGATATTTTCTAGAAATAGCTTGGGAGCGTACACCTCATTCCAGGGGTCACTGTCATTAATATATTTATTTATTTTATAATAACCCTTGTTATAAAGTTTATCTTTAATACATTTCTTAAACCTGTTAATAGACAGGCTTTGCACATTTACCGGGATTTTGTTGTAGAAGCGTATACACCGCCCTATGAAATAATTATAATAAGTAATGCAGGTTAATAAACATTCACAGGGAGCAATATAAAGCATGACATGTACTGTGTGCACAGACGTATAAAGCAAAAACTTCTGTGCATTGCGAGTAACAGTCTAAGTTAATTATCAAATATCTTCTCGCCGTTTCCAATGCTGGGGTAGACAGAGGTTTAAGTTCTTTTCTCCCTGATTTCACCGAAGACAATTCTTGGGACAACGTGACAGATGGGTGTCTGTCGCCGTCTTTATACCAAGCCAACGATAAATCGTACATAAGTTTTTGAAAAGACCCTACTAGCCTACCACTTGGGGATCGAACTCAGGTCTCGTGACTCGACCTCCGATCATCCAACTACTCGGTTGTCGTGTCTCGCAGAAAAAGGGTATCTATCCGCCAGGTTGGGAGTTAGTGACTTAGGTAGGACATCTCCTCCTGTAAATATCCTATAAATATCTGAAGTTTTAATAGCTTTACCAACAGGTTTAATTTTTGTTTCATATCCTTAATTAAAAAAGTAGTTAAATATTGTCACAATATTCGTACAAGATATTTAAGTGTAATAATAATGTAAAACAACATACCTCACGGATGGCGCAACGATAACACCGATCAAACACAAACGTGCAATGACAAGAGGATGCGAGGGTGGCATTTCAAATATATGTTTCAAGAAAAATGTATTCAATTCAGATATTTGCCAAAATACAACTAATTGGCTCAGAGCAAAGAATCGCATGTAAGTGCAATTCGGATCCAACCATCGAACTGGAGTCCAATGAACAGGCGTAAACTGGAGTATAGCTCTTTTTATCTTTCCCGTAGTAGAAGTTATATCCCTAAAAGTCAAATAACACAGTAGTGTACCAGTAACATACAACATAAACACCATGTCGTAAGAATTCACCATCCCTATCTTTCTGTGGATATAGATTGAGGAAACTTGAGAAAAGTTACTTAAAATGTTAGTAGTTATCGACAGACGTGGGATAACTACCTCGGAAATTGAAAAACTGATTAGAATTGAATTAGTACTATATACAATACAGAACTATACACAGTAGTATGTATAGTACATACAGAACTCAATTTCAAAATTTTGGGTGAATCCTCATTTTAGAAAAAAAAACAGGATCATACTAAAAATTTAATAAAAATAAAAAATTACCTTATGCTGACCCATTTATATTCTCTCATTTCTAAAGCTTTGCATATTTTTAATCCACACCAAATACCTAAACCATTACAAATTAAAACATCTAAAATAATTGAATCCCACCAACACTCTAAGAAGTTTGGTAATAAATGCGCAAAGGCTATTTCAGTTATCTCCCACATTATAGAAATAGCCCATAATAAACCAGTATGTCTGAATAGAATTGCTTTAAACGTCCATCCAAAGAAATGCCCCCAAGCGAAAACATCCACATGAGACCAAACTTTGGCTATGGAAATGTCAGAGCAATTTACTGCATATTCCTGAAAAATAAATTATGAAAAATTTACACAGAAAATATAAGTGTAAAAAGTGATTAAGTACTCATAGTTTTTATGGGTGTCGTAAAATGGGACTAAGTGTTGGAAATTGTAATCGCCATCGACCGAGATGGCCTGCGATCATTAATGAACGAGTTATGGTAGTAGTAAAAACGAAAATCGGCTTGCTAAGCATGGAGATTATGCCCGATCCTTACGAAAGAGGCATATTATGTTCTAGTTATTATGCACTAGTTTTCCAGGCCGATTATTAGTTTAGTATGGGATAAATCCATGTTTTAAAAACAGTCTTTAAATATTATATCAAAATGGGAAGATCGGTTTAATTATATTTAGTCGACAGAGGCGTAAGTTCTTATGTGCTGCAATCACAAATCTGCTCACAAAAAGTCGTCGTTATGCCAAATCGTAACGGTGGAGATATATTCCCCGCAGTAGACTTTGAGAATTATAACTGTGGCACAATAGATGCCCTTTCAATATTTACCAACCACATGATTTAGTACAAATTTAGCTGCAATTTAGGCTACATTAAGCTAAAGAACTCGATTCTTATTTGTAGGTTGATTTAATAAAAACAATTAACAAAAAACCAAGTTTAAAGACTAGTAAATTTAGTAACATAAATAGTTTTTGTTACTAAAAAACTTTATCAAACATGAAGGAAGGTGGAGGACAGAGTGCAAAGTTGCCACGGGGAATTTCAGAGGAGGCATTAAAGATAAACTGAATGACTTGATTGAAGTAATGAAAGAAAGAGAATTAAATGTTGATTGTTTGTCGGAGACCAAACGGTAGGGCACCGAAGAGCTCTCTGGTGGGGCGTTAGCTAATGGCCAGACCTGTGCAGGAGAGCGAATGTGCCTGCCAGGAAGTGCGGGTGCTGCTGTGTTCTCGAATCAAAATTTTTCTCAATTCGTTCTAATGCTTTGTCATCCAAGGGTTCATTAAATTTCAATATTTTCATAATACTAACTATAGCTTAATGTATTTTACAGTAAAATACTATTTTTTTTAGAAATTTTCGTCCCTTCTCGTTTACTGACCCGTATTGCACCATTGTGATGGAACTATCATTACAGAGATGAAGAATAACTTTTCAAATTTGTTCTTTTGTTGTAATTTCTTAGTTCATTAGTAACTTTTGTAATAAATATAATATGCACCGTTTTAATTAGCACAACATACAAATATGTAATTCAACATGCATATTTAAGTACCTTATCCATATCAATGTGAAAATTACGAAGGTTAGGATCAATCCAATACATTATTTCATAGACAGTGGAATGACTTTGGAATAATAGGAATAATAACGCTAGCAAGTACAGCACAGAAGCTCCAAACACAATTCTCCAAACTGCAGGATGTGGTCTTGTAAAAGGTCCATTAGGAAATGTTAGTACTGACACAATTAGAAAAAAGAATATGACACAGCAAATTCCAGCCCAGATATTGTCTTGAATATTTGTTTCATCCCTAAAACAGACAAAAAAATAAGGTTAAAATCTTAGTAAAATTTTATGTAGGAGAATAGTAACAATAGCCGAGTGGTTGAGTGATCGGAATTCAAGTCAAGAGACCCGATATTAACATTACCAATAAGGTTCAATACCAAAAGCTCGTACTAAAACTTATATACGAATTATATCATTGATTATAATGAGCACAAAATATGGACATAAAATACGTCGACGGGCTCACCACCTGTCACGTTATCCTAAAAAAATGTGTTCAGTGGAAGGTGGGTCGAAAAGAATTAACTTTCTAGACCTCTATCTACCCACGTTATTTTTCTTGTATGTTATATATATGAATATAATATACAACATACAAGGAAAATGATGTGGTATAATATAACATGTATATATATTGTATTTTATATATTACATATTTAAAATTTAAAAACTAACAGTTTAGAAGAGTTAAAGAGAAACACTTTTATGCTCATATAAACATGCTATGAGGCATTCGCGTAGCTTTGGCGCCCGATGCGTTTTCCTACATAGTGATATCAAGAGGTGTAGTGATGAATATTTATCTTCTTTTAATCATAATATAGCAATTACAAACTAAATCACTACACTGTACTCAAATATTACAAAATAATTTGAGGATGAGAGGATGATTTTCCTTAATTGCCACACTTGGACAGCGGTCTCCAGTCTACTTAATATAGGCCTGGCAGTTTATCGAGATTGTTATCCCGATATCTGTCATTTGAAGAAACACTATAAAAAGTTTTAGTTCCTCCTTAAGACTGTAGCGGATGACCAGTGTGCGCTATCGGTAATCTTATACATGCGTGTAATCGTGCGAACTTCGATAGCGCAATGTAGAATGTAGATGTTTTTCTTGAATCCGCCACTAGCCAACTTCTTACGTGGCAACAGATGTCTTCACAAGACACCCAAAAAGAGAAAGGGGTGGCATATTCTTAGATATTTTTTTATCTCACTACAATTTTGAGACAATACAATTCTTATTAATGCAAAGAAAGTCACGATAGCCGAGTGGTTGATCAATCAGAATTCGAGTCAAGAGACCCAAGTTCCCCAGATGCTAAGCTCCTAACAATGAGTTTTTTATGTACTATATATTATGAGGGATTGAACATAAAGACAGCAAAAGGCTCATTACCTGTCACATTGTCCCAATAAATGATAGAAAGTGGGTTGAAAGGACTTAATTGTCTAGACCTCTATCTACGATCAAAAAGGTAACTATCCCCTACTGCCAAATCAAAAGGTTAATTGGCAGGCCCTGGAGCCCGTCATAAGAAATAATCCTGTAGCTGAATATGTTGAATATCCTCATGCAACCTACGAAAATTAAAATAAACAAGACATTCTAGCATGACTGCTATTGGCTCCAGGTGGCCACAATGGTTACTATTAGACTAAGGACTCTCTCTAGAAGGAAAACTGTATATCACATACAAACATATGTGAAGATCTTTTCACATAGATATCAATCATGTAACATACAGAAAGAACCCCAAAACAATATGCCTCCCACAAAAATAGGACTATAAATGCAAAAAGATTTTAAATACTGAAAAAAAGAAAAAGAGTGTCTGGACCCACGGGAGTTTTGTTCAATGATGGGTCAAAGAGTATTTATTGAATCCAAGACCTTTTAAGAGGACCTAAGCATTAAGAAACAAATACAGCAAGGTGTCCAACGCCATCTTCAATGTGAAATGTATGGCCATCATGCAAGCAGCAGTAAGAACCTTCTATCTATTTTTATAATACCATCAAGCATACAGTAACATAAATATATGTGTTCATTTCAAACAGGAATCAGCAATTGGTTCACCTTAGGAAAGTGACTACCTTTATCCATGTGCACCTGCAACACAAGTAGAGCTGCAGTTGTGTTGCTTAACTTTGAGAAATGAATAAGAAAAAGAAAGGAGGGGAAAAAATTTAGACCTCTGTGCAATTCATAAGATAAAATACATAAGATGCCTCTACTTCACACTGTTTACAAGGTTGTGGTTCTGGCTCATTCCAGTCAGCTCTGCTCGCCCTGTCCTCAACTCTATGTTAAATTATGGAACACATCATTGTAAACCAGTTAGAATGAGTTCTAGAAATGTGAGATCTTATCGCCAAAAGCCAACATGGATTTAAATGTGTTATGTGCACTTTGGACTGTTAATCCATCATTACTCCACAGATTCGCCTTGCATTTTCATCTGATGAAAACGTTATTGGGGTCTTTCTTGACATATCTGCATGATAATTTCCAACTTCCTTCAATCAGGCAGGACAAACTCAAACTGAGTATTCCAGCAAAGTTAATCAACATTATTTGCAGCCTTATTATGTCACACTCTTTCTATTTCTCAATCTTTGTCCTCCTTCAAGGTTCACTTTCTCATAGTGTTTAGAGAGGTACTACAGGGATCAGTTCTCATCCCTCAATCACTGGTCTTTGTAAAATCCTGCAACATGCAGATGATATAACACTATTTGCCTGTTTTCCATCATAGGCAGGTCCGTGCCTTCTGACATTTGAATTCAGCCCTTAACCACATTCAAGAATGGCTCAATAACCATAGCCTACCACCTCTTTTTCGCCCCAAAATGTTTGTCCAGTGTGTTCTCTCGTAAGAGACACATCCCTCTCATCTCTCTTTCTGTAAATAGTGAAGTTATTGCCACCCAAGAATATATATATATATATATATATATATATATATATATATATATATATATTCATGCAATTATTAATATATATCTTCATGCAATTCCCAATACAGGGGTAGACAGAGGTCAAGTCTAGACAATTAGGTCCCTTTGACCCACCTTACATCAATGATATTTTCGGGACAACGTGACAGGTGGTGAGCCATCGCCATCTTTATGTCCAAGCCAACGATGAAATTCGTACATAAGTTTTTTGAAAAACTCATTGGTACTGCCACCTGGGGATCAAACTCGGGTCCCACAACTCGCAATTCCGACAACCCAACAACTCGGCTATCGTGACTTACCCACCCAAGAAGTAAAATATATAGGCATTCCTCTAGTTACATATGACAAGGTTTACAACACTTAAACTATGAGGGGAGGATAAAAAGTCTGTGGAGTAAAGGGATTGATGGAGGTTCATTTTCTCATCCAGATATGCACTAGTTAAGCAACTCATTAAGAGACGTCAATGAGAAAGTCAAGTTGGCAATGGGAAAGTTGAAAGTAGAAGGTATATACAAATCATTTGCAAGATCCATAAAACATATTGGTTTTAAGGGAGAATATATTGAGAAGGAAAAATAGTTTGGAGTTTAATCTCAACTTCCTTTGCTCTGATATCCTCTCATATGTAGTTATTACCTGTGAGAAAAGTTTTAATATTTTATGCACAGTACAGGCTACACTTATTAGTTTTTAAATACAAATAAATTAAACTGTACCTTACAAATGCCGTATATATAACAGTTGCGATTGATACAGCTAGAAGTGTGATTGTGTGTGGCTTATAAAAAAACTCCAAAGATATATCGTCGACCGGTCTTTCGTTAATATAACTAAATGCATCCACATAGTCATTTGTTGGTAAGTTATTGGTAGCTTCCATATTTATGCCGCCAAATTTTCGGCGTAGTATTGTTTTTCTTTTACAAAATTATCTCACTTTGAATTCACTCGTATTGTGTAACTTGAAGACTTGAAAAGCAAAATTTGAACGGAGTAGTTGAAAGGTTGAAACGTCTTGGTTATATTCTCTTTGGTAGTACCGAAGTGATTACATACTCTTTTTTTTTTGGAGTTTATGGCCTGGTATCTAGACCTTTAGGCCAACTTATATACTCTTTGTTTGGTTGTGATTATTAGAGATGGGACGTACATAATGGAATAGTTTTTGGAATATGTTTTTACTGGGACGTTAGCATCTTAAATATAAGACATATCGTTTAATGCGATTCAAGTATTTAAAAATATCAACTAATATTCACAAAACTTATTAATATATACCAATACTCTGAGTCGAAGCGTAACTCAAGACGCGTTCGATCTGTGTGCGATTTCATTCTTATGCATTGACGATCGATCCTTATTTTGTTTTTTATTATACATATTCAGTAAGATTAATTGTCATAATACTTTCTATAAAATTATGAAATTAATCTTACTGAATATGTACAGGGTGGGCGTAAATTTTTTCAAATAGCAACACTTGATTTCTCAAAAACCGTTAGAGAGACAGACGCGCGGGTAGCGGGGAACTGTGCGTCGCTTTAGGCAGTTTTAGTCACGATGGAGCGCTTCACGGGACAACAGCGTGCTTTTTGTGTTAAGCAGTTTTACAAAAATAACGATTTCTACGTTACTGTACGACGCTTATTTAGAATTGAGTATGGATTACGTCATGTAAATGAGTGTCCAAGTGTTAATTTAATCAAAGCTTGGATTAAGAAGTTTGAACAAACGGGATCGACAATGAATATTAGACAAACAGGGCAGCCACGTTCAAGAAGAACCGATGAGAACGTTCGGGAGGTTGAAATTTCCGTAAGGAACGATCCAGAATCGTCTACGCGTAAGCGTTCGGTGGCTTTGGCAATACCAAGGACTACTCGGCGGCGAATTTCGCATCTGGACCTTAAGCTGAATCCATATAAGCTTCAAATTGTGCAGAAGATGAAACCAAACGATTACATTGAACGTAAGTTATTGGCTGACACTCTGCTGGAGCGATTCTCTATTCTTGAGAATGTATTGTTTACGGAAAAGTCACGATAGCCGAGTTGTTGGGTGGTCGGAACTTCGAGTCGAGAGACCCGAGTTCGATCCCCAGGTGGCAGTACCAATGAGTTTTTCAAAAACTTATGTACGAATTTCATCGTTGGCTTGGACATAAAGGCGGCGACGGGCTCACCACCTGTCACGTTGTCCCGAAAATATCTTCGGTGGAAGGTGGGTCAAAGGGACTTAATTGTCTAGACTTGACCTCTGTCTACCCCTGTATTGGGAATTGCGTGAAGATATTTATTATTTATTTATTTAGTATTGTTTACGGACGAGGCCCATTTTCACATTAATGGACATGTAAACAAGCACAATTATCGATATTGGAGCACGGAAAACCCTCGTCTTAAACACCAAAACCCACTTCATTCCCCTTAAAACGACAGTATGGGCTGCCATATCACCAAAGGGCATAATCGGTCCGTATTTCTTTGAAAATAATCAAGGAAATAACGTAACAGTGGAATATGTGAAGATGTTGCGAGAGTTTTTGATACCGAAGTTACAAGAATTTGAAGGATACAATAGCAGAAATTGGATGCAACAAGATGGAGCTACGTGCCATACATCAAATGTGAGTTTACCGGTGGTTAAAGAAATCTTTCCCAATAAATTGATTTCTCGCAGAGGCAATATTTCATGGCCTCCACGAAGCCCCGACCTAACACCATGCGATTTTTTCCTGTGGGGATACCTCAAGAGTCGAGTTTACCTTAATAAACCGACGATTATATCCCAATTAAAAGAAAACATCACCGAGGAGATATCCGCAATCCCTCGCAGCATGTGCCGGTGAGTTTTTCAAAATTTGCGTAGTCGTTTGCAGGAGTGCCAACGAAGAAACGGGGCGCATCTCGACGACGTAATTTTTAAAAAGTAAATTTCAATAAATGATTATTACGTTAAATAAATAATCGAAAAAATAATGTTCGTAGTTTAATTTCTATTCATGTTTCCAACTGTGCAAAAATTAACGGCCCACTCTGTATAATAAAAAAAGAATAAAAAATAAACAAATACGTCGACTTTTATTAAAATATTTTTAATTACTTAGAGCTGACTGCTCTAAGCCTGTTGAAGCATGAAGGATGTTTTTCGATTGAAATTAATTAACTTGATGTTATTTCAAGTTTGGACTAAATTTATAGACAATCATACTATCTTTTTTATAAACATCTTAATGTTTATAATTCACAAAGGTTCACTAAATTTAAAAGAAATTTAAAAAAATAAACTGCTAATGGACAAATTTGTGCCGAGTGGATAACATTATTAATAAGTGTTTATCGATGTAATCGAAAAGATAGTACCTACAATAGCAACCAGTTCGTAAAAACGCACAATTTTAAATACTCGCGGAACAGTTTTGTGTAATAAGTATTTCGGTGTATTCGTACTCACTAAACTTAATACGTATTTCACGTATTAAGTTTAGTGTCATGTATAGTTAAGTTTAGTATCATGGAGGTAAAATAAAAATTGAATATACATATAAATTGAATACATAGGCAAAATTCTATTAAGAAGAAAAAGAAAAGTAATGTATATATATATATATATATATATATATATATATATATATATATATATATATATATATATATATATATATATATATATATATACATATATATATATATACATATATATATATATATATATACATATATATATATATATACATATATATATATACATATATATATATATAGAGTGTACATGGATTTTTGGCTATATTTATATATAATTTCTATAATTACATAAAATCTTTAATTTGATCGCATAAAAATGCTTTATTTTTATGCGATTAAATTAAAGAGTTTATGTAATTATAGATATTATATATAAATATAGCCTAAAATTCATGTACACTCTAAGTAATTTCATTCAAAAAAATCAATAAAAATGCGTATTAAAAAATTAGTTGGCGTTATCTTATTGATAATTCTTAACTGAAAAATCAGGAAAGTCAAATTGTCCCTTTCAAAAGGGATAATTGATAGTGTCGATGCCAAGACAAGGCATAAGTAAAGAAAAGAGAATACAGATTTAAACTGATTCGTGAAAGACACGGTGGCTCGGAGGTAAGAGCGTTGCCACAGATCGGCAGAGGTCGTGGGTTTGAATCCCGCCCGTGTCAGTTGAAATTTTAAAAACATTTTTCTGTTTAATTTTATCACATAAAGATTATCAATCATTAAACATTCAGAATTGCAATATTTTGTAATGTTCGTGGACTTTATTTTTTAATTAAAAACTTATTAGGAGCTTTTTAATGCCAAGAGGGATTTTGTTCTAGACGCTTATAGCCGTAAGGGCGAAGCATTTACATGTGGAACCAGTACGGTATAACGGTGTGAGTAACTTGAGTATATAGTATAAGTATTTATATGTATTGTATGTACATGGTATATTGTATTATATATTATATTGTGTATGTCACTAGAGCCGAGTGGTTGGGTGGTCGGAATTTGGAGTCAAAAGATCCGAGTTCGATCCCCACATGGCAGGCTCGTACGAATGAAAAAAAAAATTCAAAAACTTACGTTTTAATTTATCGTTGGCTTGAGACGGCAACGGGCTCACCACCTGTCACGTAGTCCCAAAATATCTTCGGTGCAAGGTGGGTCGAAGTGATTTAATTGAGATTTAAATTAGACTTAATTGTCTAGACTAGACCTCTGTCTACCCCTGTATTGGGAATTGCGTGAAGATTTATTTATATAGATATAAACGTGTGCGTGTGCGTGCATGTGCATGCGTGCGTTCATACGTTTGTATGTCATACGTGTGTATTTCATGTAGAACGCTATCGATTGGATAAATCCTTGAACGTGATGTGACATCAAAATTGAACACTACAGTTCTATCTTACGTATTATCTATGGATAATCTTCTTCTTATTCTTAGTTAAATGGCTCCATCGTGAGATCGTTATCTATGGATATCTATGGATAAAAAGACTGATGTCCATCTTTCATTGTTATAATTGCTACGTCTGGCCTAAAGGTCTAGATACCAGGCCATAAACTCCAAAAATTTCCTACTTCAATGTCAATGTCAAAGTTACCGAAGACTTCTGTACCTATGTCATAATCAGACACATTTTGTGAAAGGTTTGTAATAACTATTGTCGCGGATGATAAATAAAGCTTATAAAATGACTTTACCTCTCCCGATACCACCATGCGCTAAACGAGATGGTCGCTCTGGTTTAAGCTGCGACCAATTTGAGTATGCCAGTAGTATGGCAACAACATTATTAGCACCGGTGAAAACAGAACGCGAGATCCTAGAGCATTCTATGTCAGAAGATGATCCTAATGCCAACACTCAATTATCTAGTCAAATAGGCAAACAGCCACGATGGGGTCCACGGCATCGAGGAGCTCAGGAACTTGCCGAGTTGTATAGTCCTGGTAAGTTGGCAATGGGATCTCATAAAGATCTGTTTCAGTTTTTGAACATATATTACTCATTCGGTTGACAAGCATTGATGTTGAATTCTAGTCACATAATATTTAATTGAAAAAAAAAATCATCACTTTACATTTTGAATCTTTGCATCTTATAGTTTTATTTGTGGATTAACTTATGAAAAAGAATATGCTTATAATTAAAAAAAAATTGGCAGAGGCGATGTATCTCAGTAATGTAGAGAACTATTCTTTTAAGTTTGTGCTATTTTCCTACTGGGACATAACATTATCTCTGGGAGCTGTACACTATGAAGTATAAATTTATTTTGTGCTTTATTGGAGACATCAAGGTACTTCTAAAAGGCACTGTTGCTGTAGGTCTTGCAATATCTCACGAAAAAAAGTAGAGGGACTTTTTGTCACATTGAAAGTGTGATTGTGGGAGTCAGCATGGGCATAGAATCTGTGTGGATTATGCAAAGTATGGACTCAGTTGTGGAGTTGCGGACACCAGTCTGTCTAATCTAATCAATGTGGATTGCATTTACATTAGAAAAATTGAATTTGTGCACCCAGCAAGTGTGATTACTTTAAGAATAAGTTTGAAAAACACTTCTGAAAAATGTGCAGCAGCTGCAAACAAACAATCTACATATCAAAAGTGAATTCCACATTAGCTACAAGAATTCCATTTTCCATTACTGGCTTTGCTTTCTAGCTTCAGTTTTAGTGTGGTAGTAAAAAACTTTAAAAATAAAGTAATATATTGCTCATAATAGTCTATTTTATTTTTTTATTTAAATTGCTCATAGTGGGTTTTTAATTATTTAAAATGTTAGTTGTAATAAACTGAGTTTGAATTCTTATTTTTTTTAATTTCATTTTTATAATATTAAATAGGGATTTTGTAATTTTTGTCATAAAATGAAAGACAGTTTTTTAACCAAAGTATTCTTGCATATTTTAACTCTAATTAAAAAGTTACTTTAAATTAAAAATAAATAAGTATCAAAACCAGGCATTCCCAAACAAAACTGAGTGGAAGTGACATCACAATGTTCATGCCATGCAATATATTGTTACACATGGCTGATGTAGTTTTTTGATTTGATTTTTGACCAATGGGTTTTTTCAAAAACTATTGGACAATTTATATTGTTGGCTTGAACATAAATATGGCGACTGTTTCACCACCTGTCACATTATCCCAAAAAATCGTCACTCGTACCAAAAGGTGGCTTGAAAGGACTTAATTGTCTAGACCTCTGTCAACTCCTGTATTTGGAATAGTGTAAAGATATTTTTATGCTTCATAAAAATATCAAATATGAAAACTTCAAAAACTTATATACTTGCTTCATACATTCTTCATACACCTTACATATATATGATGTATGACATATCCCTATCTAGGGACAACATAACATGCATTGCTTTGATCCCAAAGAAAGTAGCTAAAGGTCTTACCTTATGATATTGGAATCAGCCATGTTTTACAAATACCCAGACCTGGGAAAATGTAGAGAAAGTTTTTTCTTTTCCGATCTAACCAAATCTAACCTGGCACTTCAGGGCTGGTGACACTTTCATAGTGTGAATCACTTCAATCAATTAAGCAGTGTGAATGCCTCTCAACCATAGATATTGTCAAATAAACCAACTTACATGCAAATAATATATGTTTCATAAGATGGTACACATAAAAAAAATGGTTTTAGCAGTTTGTCATCCTAATTCCAAAATAATGTCTTTTTTCTTTCATGGTGAAAATCATTTTGATGAATTTTATAATAATATAATAATGAATAAATATTTGAGTACATGTACAAATCAAATAATTTGATTGCTTGTGCTGAACATACACATCCTTTTACTGACAAAATACCATTCTTACTGTTCAGTTGGACACCTTGTCACTGTAATTTTAACATGATACTCTAAAAAAAGGAACTATATTTTATCAACATTTTTATCACAATTATTAATATATTCATAAGAGATATCAGAATTTGGCTTTTTTAAATAATTTATTACACATAACTGAATCAAAGTAGCTAATATAAATATTTTTTGCACTGAATTATGGATATACTTTGTAATTTACATATAAAAACTGCTGATATTGTGCTATCGAGGAAGTTTCATTACATAGATGTGTTCGTAATAAAGATTTTTTTTTAATTTTTGGCAACTTCTATGTGTTTATAATGAAGTAAATAAAAATATTTTTTCTTTTCTGCATTTCTTTTTATTATAATCGATTATTGGTAGACAGAGCAGAAACTTTTTCAGATAAACATGAATAACAACAATTTTTTTTATACTGATTATTTCATCTTAAGCAAAATAAGATGAAAGGAATAATCAGTTCAAAAAAATGTACTTGTTTACCATGTCACACCACAACACCAAGCACATCAAAAATATATCAGCAACTGTAGTAAAATAATTCAAAAGTGGGAGATAAGATTTTCATGAAGGTAGTGTCCATATAATTTATATACTTGCATAAAATGACATTTTTAAAATAAATATTAATACCATGCTACAGTCACCACAGCATATTTCACGCATTTCTCTCAGGGATAACTACTGACAAGTAATCTTTGTGCACAGGAAAAAGACTACAGGAGTGGGTGTGTGTGGTGTTTTGTTGCACATTAACTATTTGTGCTGGCCTCCTTATGACCAAATATGTCAGAGCAGACGCTTCTCTCTTAATTGCGGCTATAGCTGGAGTCTTGACAGCAGATTTTGCATCAGGTGTAGTGCATTGGGCTGCTGACACATGGGGAGCAGTAGACTTACCTTTAATTGGCAAGGTATTTTAAGAATCTTTTAGTCAATAACTTCCAACATTCCGTTCATACTTATATATTTCTTTCAAATATTTATCACAATTTCATTATTGAAGGGTAAGTATTATCATTGTACAAACAAAGTAATAGTGATGACTTAGCCTAGGAAGATTGTTAAAAGTACAGCCATACATTGGACTACAACTACCAAGCATAACATAATCCCCAAAATAGAACCATTTACTAAGCAAAGAACAAATTTAGCTAGTGTTTTTAAGTGGTTCACCTTTTAACAGTTAGTTTTCTATTGATTTATTTTCAATAATTCTCATATATTTTTTGTTAGGTTAGGTTTTATAATTTTTTATCTCTTCTTTTTTGTTTAAATATATTTTTTTTTATTATTTATCATCCATATCCATAACAAGTTAAGGAGTGTAGTGCCGCCCTACCCCTTAAAAATGCGTGCACGTTTTCTTCCATACATCACCTCAAAAACACGATAGTACAGTAGTCACTCTCAAAATACTTCGAATTAACTGTTTGCCTTGATTAAGATTTCGAGAGTGACCCTGAAACCTCATTTCGTCGTGTGATATCCTCATAAGAATATCCCACTCCCTTTCTTTCCATGGGTTATTTATTGAATATATATAGTATAATTAACATAACAAGCTGTCTTAAATTTTAACTTATTTGCATGTATAATCCACATACATACATAATTATCTATTTTTTTATAATATTTATTTTTTCTTTATTTCTACATTTGTCTATGAGCCTTGGATTGGCTACAGGTGGTTCGCGTTATCCTAATCAAGTTCTGGTAAAATGCTATTGAGAAGAATTATACTCTCTAGAACTCTGTAGGGTGTTTAAAAATTTATAACTTGTTTATTTGGAAGTCATAACAGTATTTCGTAATATTGATACTTTGCTCCACCATGATCCTAACTTAGCGGAGCGGTCTGTACCACGTGCATCTTGGAAGATGAAGAATTTGATAAAGTTCATTCCTCCACCGCGACTTCACCTCGGCTAAGGAGATCAACGACAATGCAGAGATATTGACGCAAACACATCCACTATAGTCAATGGATACGCATCTGTAGCGATCAAATTTCACTTGGAGCAACTACCTTGGTCCTGTCCTGTAGTAGGTTTTTTCTCCTTTGGACATAAACACTGAAACCAGGGAAAAATACACACATATGTATGTATGTAAAGTCCTTTTCAATTATAAAAAAAATACATATAGGGCTACATCACATACCTTGCTCTGATCCCAATGTATTTAGCGGAAGCTACTTACATTATGGAACGGAACAACGAAAGTAAACAAACACCCAGAGCCGAGACAATGTAGAAAAAGTTATTTCCTACATTGACTCGGGATTCGAACCTGGGAACTTAGAGTTAGAGACACTATGAAAATCGGTGAGCATACCAAGCGTTAACTGCGGTCGTATTTTGATTCGCCAAAAACTGTTGATGCTAGAAGTGTTGCTCCTAGCACCTCATAAGATAACTGTTTTCGCGATGCAAACGGGAATTCTAAAAGGATACATTCGAGTATCTAATCATAATAGGATTATTTTTGTGTTATGTGTAATAAGTCAGTTTCGTGTTTCATAAATATCATATTTGTACATGTTTGTTTGCGTGCGTGCGTGCGCGCGCGCGCGCGTGTGTGTTTGTGTGTGTATACGTAAAAAACCTGCTCAATATTTACTGTAAATTATGCACCTTCAATCAATTTATTTGTGTTTGTTGCATTCGTTTTTTTTATTGATGATTAACTTTATTACCGAATAATTATTATTATTAATTATATTGCCGAAGCAATAATATTCCAATGTTCAAAAAAACTTAATAGATAACATGTTTATTGGAAAGCGGAAATAGTTTTAGTACTGTCTACGATAAAATTCTTGTGTAGTTGGATAACCGAACATAGCGATTTTACGTTTGCATCATCCCCTCATTATTAAAAAACGTATATCTACTTTTATATGGAAAAAGCATATAAAACTTGGTCTGCAAACTTTTTTAAACTTACAGTATTTTAGGTTATTTGATTAATGGGTTATTTTCTTTATAACTTGTAAATTTGCTTTCAGAATTTCTTACGACCGTTTCGTGAACACCACATTGACCCTACGTCCATAACGCGGCATGATTTTGTAGAAACAAATGGTGATAACTTTGCCATCACAATTCCTGTCTTGGCGAGGATCGTTTGGCAACTGTTAACATATGAGGTGGATGACCTTAAACAGCAATTTCATTGGATTGCGTATTGGTACCTTTGCTGTATATTTGTGGCCATGACCAATCAGGTATGGATACATTAATTAAATATTAAAATTATTTATATACACAGATTTCTATGAAAAATTCGAATGGAAATTCTAGGGAACTTCCGCGACTCATATTGGGTATGAACGCTAGTCAGCTTGCTGAGGGGATTGACGATAATGTTTTATCATTCTTACGAGTAAGGCATAGGTTGAGAACATTTAGGAGCCATTATAATTACATATTTATTATTTTTTTTATTGGTCTTTTTACAGAATATTTATTTTTAACAATCACGTTAAGATATTACACAAAAGTCTAATATAATATGAGTGTAACACTGAAAGTTCTTAGAAAATTAAAAACTGAGCAAACTAGCAAGTTATTATTTTTATTGGTCTTTTTACAGAATATTTATTTTTAACAATCACGTTAAGATATTACACAAAAGTCTAATATAATATGAGTGTAACACTGAAAGTTCTTAGAAAATTAAAAACTGAGCAAACTAGCAAGTTATTATTTTTATTATATCTATTCAAAATAGTTTCCATTCACATATCTGAATCGCTGCATTCGATAGAACCAATGAGAAAAGCACTGCCCACACGAGTGGACGACCTTAGGGGTATCTTTAATTGCCTTCTGGAACCCAGCCACAGCTTCCTTGGCGTCCATAAATTGTTCCTCAAAGTTTTTCTTTTATTCTGTTATTTCTTTCGGGAATAAGTAAAAATCGCGAGTTGCGAAATCGGTGCTATATGGCGGGTGACCCAGCAATTCCACGTCTGACGACGCCAAATAGTCGATCGTTCGCCCGGCGGTGTGCGAGGAGGCGTTGTCGTGGTGAAGGAGGATCCTACTGCTAGGTCGTTTCTCTTGAACTTTTTCCAAGACAAGTGCCAAATATTTGTTAGTATATCACTCTGCAGTAACTGACTTTTAATCTTCTAAAATAATTGTCGAATGAGGATTGAAGAACGAGTCCACCATCTTTTTCCCACACTTTGACCTCTCTTTAATTTAGTTGGTAACTCCTTAAACTTAAGATTTTCATTTGGTTTCCGTATTCTAGTAATAAATTCAGCTTTCGTCACCATTAAGTATGTCGAACACAGCTTTTGAGTCACCTCCGTTAAATCAAGCAAATTATTTAAAAAGAAAATATTGATCGAAACGGGCACAAGCGGGCATTATTACTTGCAGTATCCTATATTTTTAGTTTAGTAATTCGATACGGGAAAATAAAATCGGATCTAAATTCAAATTATTTCAAAAAAGGTGCCGAATCATAGCTATATATAATAAGAAAGAAATATATCATTTGCGATCAAAAGAAGGCTCTTGGACATCAGTATTTTTATTAGTATTATTATTTAAATTACAGTATTATTATTTAAATAAGTATTACAGTATTATAATTTAAATATTATTTAGAAAATTAGTTATCTATATGTAAAAAAGATTCAAAAATACTGCATATTTCCCATATAACTTGGCACGTCGGCCGCGAAATATCAGTACCGCGCAAACGCTTGTCAACGATGGACCTGTGAAAATTTTTATTGAGCAAGTCATGTCGTACGTATGAATCTATTCTATGAAAATATACAACGTTCTCAAAATTTAGATCAGAGTAACATTTTTTTTTAATATTTAAGTTTTGCTTTTATTGCGTGACAACACGCCGCTGCGAAACGTCAGCAGTAGTATCACACCATGATGAAAGAGTTTCATCGAAGCGAGGACCACAGAGATAACTTACAAACCAGTGAATTATTGCAGGAGATAAATTAAGTGGGTTTTTCAAAAACTTAAGTACGAATTACATCGTTGGCTTGGACATAAAGACGGCGACGGGCTCACCACCTGTCACGTTGTCCCGAAAATATCTTCGGTGGAAGGTGGGTCAAAGGGACTTCATTGTCTAGACTAGACCTCTGTCTACCCCTGTATTGGGAATTGCGTGAAGATATTTATATTTATTTATTTATTTATTTATTTTTATAAATTAAGTGAACATTACTGACTCAGAGGAAACCCAAGTGAACTGAAGTAAAAGCATTGCTAAAATCCAACATTAGAAACTGTCAGCTGTTTTTTATCCATACCCAAACGACTGTCATCGGTGACATTAGTTATTTTTGTGGTCACATGAAACCGATAACAAAAAATTATTTAATTAAAATCTGCAAAAATATCAAATAAATGTATAACAAAAGTCGTAAAAATAAGTAATAGACTATGTTTAAAATGTAAAATTAATGATACTAACTGGATTACTAATGACATGGAACAAATAGAGCTATTTGCGAATTAATTTTTTTCGTTTGCGAATAGATGAGAGAAAATTAACTGTGCAAGTGCTAGTAGATTTTTTAAGTGTTTTTAACATAGTCGACCACGAAATTATTCTCTCCCTACTCTCTCACTTTTCTGAATCTGCTCTGAATGAATTTCAGCCTATCTTCGCGAACGTTAGAAGTCTCAAAATTTTGAAATAAATAAAATAATAAATATCTTCACGCCATTCCCAATACAGGGGTAGACAGAGGTCTAGTCTAGAAAATTAAGTCCCTTCGACCCACCTTCCACCGAAGATATTTTCGGGACAACGTGACAGGTCGTGAACCTGTCACGTTGTCCCGTCTTTATGTCCAAGCCAACGATGTAATTCGTACATAAGTTTTTTTTTATAGAACACGGAGGCAAACGAGCAGGTGGCTCACGTGATGGTAAGTGATTACCACCGCCCATAAACACCCGCAATACCAGAGGCATAGAGACTAAACTCAGACCCGGACGCCATTTCAAGATCCCCAACTTCTTCGTGTATCGTCGCGATGGCCTTTCCTTCGGGAGAGACCCCGAAGGAAAGGCCTACAGAGGCACGGCCATTTTGGTTAGGAGAGATCTAGTGCATGAAGAATTGGAGCTGCTGCCGTACATCTCAACCAGGAGCATTGGGATACTCCTGAAGACGGCCGGTGTGGAGCTAAGAATCTACGCAGCATACCGCCCACCCGGTCCTCCTCTCTGCCCCTCGAACATCCGAGCCGTCATGGATAACAGTTCTCCTGTCATTATGGCAGGAGATTTTAATGCCAAAAACCTGGCATGGGGTTCGCGCATCATGAACCCCGCCGGCAGGAGACTGTTTGAAGACGCCGAAGAAGGGGATATGAAGTGTTGGGACCAGGAGCTCCCACACATATCCCCACGATAACAACACATCGGCCGGATGTCCTGGATATAGTTCTTTGCCAAGGAATCACATGCCCGGTCCAAGTGGAGGTGCTGTATGACCTGGACACGCAGCACCTACCAATCCTCATCACCATGTCGACCAGCGCCGACTCCGTAGTGCCCCGGGGCCTCCGTACGAAGACCAACTGGGAGCAATACAGAAGAGCGCTGGCAAACCTTACCTACGGTGCGAACATAACAACCACAGAAGAGGTAGAAGTGGCCGCTAAATATATCTGTGAAAAGATGCATCAAGAGTATCTAGCGGCCACCAGGACTATACCCGACACTTGGTACTTGCAAGGAGGCTCAAAACTCTCCTAGAGGAGAAACGATCCACTAGGAAGCTTTGGGCTAGGACCAGATGTCCCAAGCTAAAAACCAAGCTCAACTCTATCACCGAAAAGCTGTCGGAAGGGATAAAGGCCTTCCGAGGCGAGTCGTGGAACGCTCGCATCGAGGAGGCCTCGGAACATCCAGCCTCACTTTACCAGCTCACCCGACAGCTTTCGCGCACACCACAGCCCATTTGCCCACTAGTGGACAGCACAGGAAAACGGCACTACGGAGCACGAGACCGGGCCGAGATCCTGGCAGAACATTTAGAGGGGCAGTTTAAACCCAACACTGCTGCAGCTGTCGTCGCAGACTTCCACAGGGTGGTTGAGCATTGCGTACAGGAGTTCCTGACGAGCCCGGCGCCACCACTAGGAGGAGACGATTTCATGTATGTGACTGATTCATGTTCCCTTCTGAAGTAAGGAGAGTGGCACAGCGCCTGCCACTACGGAAAGCGCCGGGCAACGATTGCATCACCACCACTGCAATAAGACAGCTGCCTAGGAAAGGGGTCGTAGCACTGACCCGTTTGTTTAACGGGGTGCTACGCACCCAACATTACCCTTCCAAGTGGAAGGAAGGGAAGATCATAGTGCTGCCGAAGCCGGGTAAAAACACAAGACACCCGGCAAGCTACCGTCCCATCACGCTACTGTCGTATGTAGCAAAGCTGTTTGAAAGGCTGCTGCTGCGGAGACTGCGTCCGTACGTAGAGCTCCGAAAGGAGCAATTCGGATTCCGCAGCGGCCACGCCACCACGGCGCAGCTGACCCGAGTGCTACACTACCTAGCGGCCGAAACCCATCGCGGCCGCTCTTGTCTGGGGGTCTTTCTCGACATAGAGAAGGCCTTCGACCTGGTGTGGCACACGGGTCTTATCTACAAGCTGATCTTCAACACCAAGACGCCGCCAGCGCTCATACGACTAGTGGCGTCATTTCTGGAGGGACGGAGCTTCTGTGTTAGCGTCGAGAGGATCGACTCGGCAGCACGAAGAATAGAGGCAGGAGTGCCACAAGGCAGCTGTCTTTCTCCGCACCTGTACGCAGTTTACACCAACGACATCCCCACACTAGAAGGTCGCGTCCAAGAATGGGAACAAGATGTCATGCTCGCCCTCTACGCAGACGACAGCGCGTATTTTACGTCGTCTCGTCGGGCAGACATTGCAGCCAGGAGGATGCAGTGTCTGCTGAACCTGCTGCCTGAATGGCTGGACAAATGGCGCAAGTGGCGGCGTGAACGTTGGCAAGACATGCGCCATAATTGTCAACAGACAGGGACGTGTACCACCACCACTCAAGCTCCGAGGCCAGGATGTAGAGTGGAAGAAGACTGTGACCTACCAGATTGACCGCTCTCTACGTATGACCCCTCAGGTCGCATACGTTATACAGCGCGCAAGAGCTGCGAGGGCGGTCCTCCGTCCGGTTCTGGCATCCAACCTGCGAACGAAGACCAAGGTAGGGATCTACAAGACCTACATTCGCTCGCGAATCACATATGCTGCACCAGCGTGGTACGCGTTCACATCTCCCGCACAGCGGGAAAGATTGCGGGTTCAGCAAAACATTTCCCTAAGAACGATTGTGGGAGCTGGTCGTTACGTCCGGAATGACGTCATCGCCAGAGATCTTAAAATCGAACCCATTCACGACTTTGTGGTCCACTTGGCGCGGAAAATGTATGACCGTGCTGATAATGGACCACATGAACACCTGCGCGACCTGGCGTCCTTATCGGACCTCCTGCCGCAGCATGCTCGACCACCAGAGCGGCGACCTCTCCCTAGGGAATTGTTGCAGCTACCACCCGACCTCATTGAGGGGGAGGACGGGGAAGAGTGAAAGACCCGACGCATGGCGTAAAATATGCAACACTTCTACATATATACCGCAGAAAGCGGTACCCAGGACCGGGAGAGCAGCAGCCCCCTGAGATGCCCAGGCAATGAGGCTAGCCTCGAGGCCCGATACCTGCGAAAGCAGAAGAAATCTGCTCACGTTCACCATAGGCATAGCAGATGCGTTGCCGGACTTAGAGTGCCCCCCCCCCCCAGATTTGGGGGAGGGGTTGCGTGGGCCTCCGGCTACCTGCACTCACCTGACGAAACACAGAAGTTTGTTAGACTTCTACTTCACACCGGTATTCTGTGAGGTCGTGGTACTTCCCCGGTCGAGCTGGCCCATTCATGCAACAGCAAAAGCTGATGCGTGGCTCTACCACTGTTGAAAGTTTTGGAAAAACCCATTGGTCTGGTCGAGTCTGCTACCTGGTGATAGAACTCGGGTCTCTCGACTCGAAATATATATAATGTAAAAAAGTTACTGTCAGGTTATGGTCTCTTCATCGTCTTACACTTCCTTTCTTTAAAAACTGATCAAATTTAAATTCGTAGTATCGTAATAAATCAAACTTATAGTAACGCCCAAAATTGATTAAAGAGATGTTTGTTACTCGGATATATGGGAACGCCTCCTTAACAATTTTACTAACTACCATTACGGTTTTCAAAAGTATGATCACGTCTCTTGATGTCGTTTTTAACGCAATCGGTTTACCATTCGATAGAGGCGGCTTTCTAGAATTTTACTTGTTATTTTAAATAAAAGTTCCTTGTCTTCGTATTTCAAAGATGAATGAAAATATCTCGATCGTCACTATTATAAGCTTTTTATTCCGAAACATTTCACAAACTTCTTTGGTAACTCCTTCACTGCACAGGCCATATTTCATTGGAACCCCTAGCTTGTAGATGTTAGAAAATTTCCTAGTATATACTTCTTCAAAAGGTTTATGCGTTAGCACTTTAAAAAACCTACAATCTATTTATAAAATGACATTTTTCGTTTGAATACTTAAATAAATAGAGACAATCTCCGTGGACGAGTGACGTAAACATCGGTATCTCGTGGTCGATTTCTGGTCGGGTTAATGTAGAAAAACCACTTTTTCTACGTTTTCTCGGGTCTGGGTGTTTGTAGTGCCTTCGTTGTTTCCGATTCCCATACAACAAGTGCTTTAGCATCTTACATAGGGATCGGAGCGGATGTTGTCCCTATCTATATATGTATTTATTTATTTTTATAATAAGCAGCAAGTTAAGCTAGGAAATTACTCTTTGAAGTTTTGTTTTTATCTTGAATGCGGTTAATTTTTTTATGTTCAATTTTTAGTGTAAAAAATTTAAGTATGGTGACGATGATGTCATTGGAATCTAATAAAAAGCCAATTAGTCTCTTATCATCCAACACCTATGCACCGGGCAGTATCTGAAATAAATATCATTGCCTAACCTACAATCGATAATGAATGCAAAGAATTCAGCTGCTTAGCATCCTTTTACGATGTCTCATTGACACAAACAACTTAGTTCCATCACAAAAGAGGTATAATTCGTATTGTATTCGAATTATATCATTGGCGATGGGCTCACCACCTGTCACGTTGTCCCGAAAATATCTTCGGTGAAAGGTGGGTCGAAGGGACTTAATTTTCTAGACCTCTGTCTACCCCTGTATTGGGTATTGCGTGAAGATACAAAAGAGGTGAAGTACTCTAAAAGCTTAAAGTAAATTTGATGAATTTTTTTGGGATCCCATTAACGAATTCTGATATGGGGACAATGAAACAAAACTTAAAGTATGGGGTGGTTTTTAGAGGTATAGAACTTTAAGTTGGCATTACTGTTCAAGATGGCGACCGATTTAACAAGAATCAAGAAACTCTGAAGGTGGTTGGGACCGTCGCATCGGCGTTTTTTTCCTTGTAAGAAGTTGTCCAAATTCCGGAAAAATGTTAATCTGTTGAAGCAAGATCCGGGAACTACGGTGGATGTCGCAGACATTCCAATTGTAGATCATCTAACTGGGTGGTTGTTTGTTGTGCAGTGTATGGTCTTGCGCTGTCGTGAATGACATCGGCGCTACTCCACCAAACACAAGTAACTCTTTCTGAGTCAATTTTCGTTTAGAGCAGGATTAGCCTGGATCTCCAGGGTTCAGCCATTGCGCTTCCAATTATCGTACAGTATCCAATTTTCATCACAAGTAATGTTTCGATTAACAGTAGTATCACAGCAACGTGTGTCATAGTATCACAGAAACAACACGTGTCGACACACGTGTTTGCAACTTAGATTCATTCAATTCATGAGGTACCCATCGTTCAATTTTTTTTACTTTCCCGATTTGCTTCAAGTGGATTAGTTAACTATAATTCTTCATTTTCCACATTGGTCTTCGGCCGTCCACGGGGTTGGTTCCGAAGGTCGATATTTCCAGAATGAAAACGTTGAAACCAAAAACGTACCGTGCTTTCTTTTGTGACACCAGCGCCGTACACTTCATTAAACCTTCGAGCAGTTTCTGCAGCACTGGTGGCCACGGTAAAATTCGTGCGCGTAAATATAACGATATTTCATGTTTTCCATTGCGCGGCAATAAGCGACGCCAAAGAGAAAAATTATGAGGAAAAAACAATTGAATGACTGTTTTTAAAACTCAAATGTACCATCTACATAAATTAGAATTTGGAATTCTTAACCAAAGAGGCGATGTTTCATATCGAAAGAGCAAAGTCAGCTCTCGAATGTCTGTAAATTATTTGTTAAATTGTTTTTTATTTATTTATTTATCTACACAAGATAACAAAGAATAATTAAAATAGAATATTTGACTACCGACTAAAAACCATCAACGGGATGCTGTTGGCCCGGAGGATTTTACAACTTCATCTAAAGAGACTGTATATATATATGTATATTTTTTATAATTTCAGATACACAAATGGTCACATACATATTTTGGACTTCCTGTTTGGGTGATTTGGCTGCAAGAATGGCACGTAGTTCTACCCCGTCGCCACCATCGTATACACCACGTAGCGCCGCACGAGACTTACTTTTGTATAACTACAGGCTGGTTAAACTGGCCTCTAGAAAAGCTGCGCTTTTGGTCTATGCTAGAAATTATAATAGAAACTTTAACAGGATGTAAACCACGCGCAGATGATATGAAATGGGCTCAAAAGCGCGTCTAAGATGTGCGGTTTCACAATTTGTCAGTTTTATACGAAAAAAATTTGTCCACATAGGTATTATTGTTAATAATATTAAATCTTTAAAGTTTTGCTATGAAATATATATTAAGTTAAGTATAAACGCTTTAATAATTATTATGTTATTGCTAAGTTATTACACATATTCCTATTTTTATTTAACAATTTGTAGATAACATATTATTTTATTTACGGAAATTGTTACAAATAACGGATTTTGGGAAGCAAATTATAAACAATGTGCACAATAAATCGAATTTAATATGTTCATGTTTTTTTATTATAAATTTGGATATTTATTTTATATTTCATTTCACATCTGTTTGGGTTTTGTAAAAAACATATACATTTTATACTAACGGAAACATTAGACGTATTGTGCATTATCCCTGTTAACCTGGTTTTATTGTGAGTGTAAACAATCAAGAAACCCCCTTAAAATTAATAATAAACCTATTGGTATTTATTATCCCTCGTCTGTTACTGTATTGCACAAAAACTTATTTGGTTCCTTTACCTTACACAATCAATTAGATATACATACTGTAATATTTGTAATACTAAACCTTTGATAATGCCATAAGGCCGAAACCGGTCAGGTATTCGAATTTAAACAAATAAATAGTGGAATAATTAAAAGTGAATTTAAGGATGAATTTCCACCAAGAGTCCACAATCGTGAGTATTCTATAAATAAGATAAACATTTATTAAATTTAAATTGTTTAATTACACATTCTACTATAATGTCTATATTATATTATTGCATTGTTCGCATTGACAACTAATTTATAGACGTGCTTGTTTTATTTCTTTTAAATACTTAATATAACAAGTGGTTTATATGATTTTATTATTAATAATAATAATAATTCATTTATTTCGGACCTGCAAATATGCATCCATACAAAACATAGTAAAGTACAAAACAACAATCAAATCAAAAACATGTACATTTACGAAGGTGAAATAATACAACATACTAACACTACTAAAGTACTAAAAATACTAACATTGATAGAGATATTTGTAAGGAGCGAATTCTGATTTTTACATTTACAATTATAATATTATTTATCTCATCCTTTACTCATATGTCTCCTAATCCAATTTCGGAGAAACGAAGAGTCCCACCTATCCGCCAAAGTCGTCAGCATACGATTTTGGCAGTAACGCAATCTACATTGTAAAGAAACGCAACGTTTTCTCATAATCGCTGAAAAGCTATCTGTACGTGCTTCCGCAAACATACCAGAGGCACTACAATATCGCGGCAGTCCCATGAGTACTCTGAAGGCATTGTTGTATTGGATATTCAAATTACAGTATACCCGACGCGTATAGTCAACCCACAGGCTGCAGGAGTAAAAAGACTGGCAATATGCCTTAAAAAGAGTCACCTTAACCCGTTTTGAGCATTTTGCAAACCTGCGAGCTAACATATTGCATCGAATAGCAAGCGACCTACGCTCCCTTTCAATATCCAAATTATCTTATTACCCAGTGACCCAAATACTTGTATTCAGACACACAGGAAAGAGCAGTGCCACAAAGCTTCACCTCGGGTAGTGCATAAGTTTTAGTACCAGCTTTAAAAATCATTAGCATACTTTTCTTTACATTATATTTAAGACCATGGGCAACCGCATATTCTTCACAAATGAAAAGTAGTCTTTTCAGTGCGCTGATCGACGGGCTCAGGAGCACCATATCGTCGGCGTAATTAATGTTATTCATACAAGAACCATCTATATAACAACCGATACCCGTGCTACTAAGCCTATCGAGCAGTTTGTTCGCATAGGCGTTAAATAATTTAGGAGAGCTTAATTCCCCCTGTCTCACACCACACTCCATTTGGTATTCGTCCGATACAGAACCACCCCACCTTACACGGTTGGTTTGATTATTGTACCAGTACCTAAATAATGATATAACCTCTCGTAGCACACTTGTCTCACATTCGAGCTTTTTCCATAGGTCATTGTAAGACACTAGGTCGAACGCTTTTGAAAGGTCCAAAAAACACGCGTAAACTGGGGTTTTTCCATCAGTAAAGTACTTTACAGTCTGCTTGAGGCAAAGGATGGCGCTTTCTGTCGATAATCCAGATCTAAAGCCGAATTGAGAATCGTTTAATAGGATATTCATACCCAGATGCTTGTCAAGCAGACTGTCGAGCACTTTCGCTAAATTAAGAATAGCGAACGATGCTATATCAACAATCCCTATTGATAATGAAATACTATACAAAGAGGCGGTGGGATTCACGCTTGCTGTGCTGGCTGCAGAGGAGTATGTAAACGTGAGTAGTTGTACTGAGGCTTCGCCGACAGACTCACGTAACATCACGTAATAACGTTACATATCAGTTTCATATAACAAAGTGCGCGACGGTGGCGGCCGACATAATTATACTTTAATGATGTGGAAAACATTGACCAAACCATACTTTATTAACTTACCGATTCATAATTACACATCAGAAGTGTTTTTTTAAAAATTAAGTCTGACCTTTGTTTTCAAGTATACAATGAAGTATAAATATAATAATCGAGTGCGACTGACACCGGTCTGCTTTCCGCAACAACCAAAGAAGTGTATAACCGTATGCTTTCTCATAGAATTTAAACGGAGACTTTTACATATAGAGTAAAAGGCGTCTTTCTTGTTTGTAACTGGAACTAAGGGTACATTTACTTATACTCAATTAGTCTATAGCGCCGATACGTGACGTATTAACAAATCATTTATTCACCGACATAAAAATGTATATTAAACAAATATAATCGATAGTCACTTTTTAATCTACCACTGTTTCGTAATGAGGTTCCTCTTTCTTTGTCAATCTTTTTTTTTGTAATTAAATGTGTGATATTTTCTAGAAATAGCTTGGGAGCGATCACCTCATTCCCAAGGGTTACTGTCATTAATAAGGAGTTTATTTATATTATAATAACCCTTCTTATAAAGATTTTGTTTAATAAATTTGTTATAAAATAAAAAAATAATAAAAAATATCTTCACGCAATTCCCAATACAGGGGTAGACAGAGGTCAAGTCTAGACAATTAAGTCCCTTTGACCCACCTTCCACCGAAGATATTTTCGGGACAACGTGACAGGTGGTGAGCCCGTCGCCGCCTTTATGTCCAAGCCAACGATGAAATTCGTACATAAGTTTTTGAAAAACTCATTGGTACTGCCACCTGGGGATCGAACTCGGGTCTCTCGACTCGAAATTCCGACCACCCAACAACTCGGCTATCGTGGCTTATAAATTTGTTAAAACTGTTAATAGCCTACCTATTAACAGGTTTACGAAATTTATCGGGATTTTGTTGTAAAATACAACACCCTATGAACGAGTTACTTATTCTATGAAGTCTAGTAACCGGTGTTACAAGCTTGTGCTTCTTCCTAGTACTTACATCAGAATTCTTGCTAAAAGTATTAATGTTTTTTGCACATACATTAAATATTCATTCTCTGCAGCTTTAAGGGCCAGAAAAAGCCACATTCTTCATATTAGTATATTTTTCATCATCTTTAGCCTTATTTTTTTTTATTTTGATGTGTTAAGCACTAACTTCTCTTTCTATTTCCGTATTCATCCATTACCGGTGTCTTAATTTTTAAGCCTTAAGTAATAATTTCTAAGAATAAGTAAAAGTGACTTTTAATGTGTTTATTGATGTGTTTTCTTTCCTTGGTTTATAGGAGCTACCGGTTATGTCGGTATATAGTAATTTAAAAATTAGCATTGTTATTAATATTTTTTCTTAAGATTCATTCATTTTTCCAAATGGCGTAAAAGTGACAATTATTTGTCTTATTTTCTTATTTATTCCCATTCTTTTTGCTAATTCTATTTCGCCTTAATTGTTATCAGTTTTAAAAGTATTTTATAACAGCTTGATTATCAAATTCTCTAAGTGCTCATATGATTTTTCTGTTTATTCTTTATAAAATTTTAATTAGTTAATTAACTCAGGAAAATATAAGATTTCTAAATCTTCTCTGTTTTTCTAGAAAGATATTTCGATTATTATGACTCGAGCTAGTTTAATTTAACTCTGCTACGTTGTTTACGCTCTTAAAATATTTAATCTACTTTTCATTTATTTGTAGAGTATTTGAAGCAATTTTTAGTTCCAGTGAATTCATAGAATCTTGAAAGTAATTTTTATATCCAATAGTAAGTTTTCAATGCCCGTGAATTATCTATGCTCAGTGTAAATATTGTATTAGTATCAAATTGATTGAGGTGTTTCATATATTTTCAGATAGATGGAGATAAATTATAATTTGCTTTTGCTTTTAGATTAAACCGTCTGATGGAACTTTATATTATAATAACAAAAAATGTTTTCTTTTTATTGTGATGTAATTAAAAAAGTTAAAGAGCACATTAACTTAAAATTATTAATAAAACTACCAATTGATTTTAACATTTACTTTATCACTACATCAGTATAAATAGTCGATTAGGAATATTCCTAAAATTGCTTAAATAGTTAAAAAAAACTTAAACATATTATTTCTAAGATATCTTTAGAAAAGTAATAAGTTTACGTAAGTATAATTAAGTAATAATTTTATTTTAATTTATTGAGAACATTTTTCTTTTAGATTTGCCAGTAGGAAAAGAGATTAATTTACCTCACTATATCTATTTATTTAAATTGACAAACAAAAGGTTAATTGTATCAGTATATACTATGTAAGTATCACAAATAATTTAACCAAATAATTTTGCATGTGTCTTTATAAAACAATGCCTTCAAGCGTCATACCTTCTTATAGGACTCGTATCAATGTTCAAATTGTTAATTCTAATATAATTTCTAATAAAATCGCGATCACTATCTGTTAGTTGAGTCCAACTTTCGAGTTCAACTAATATTTCCAAACTCATACAACTTTGAATTATTCTTTCCAAAGAACTTAATGTTAAAAAATCTGATTGCATTATCCGTAACTCCTTTAAGTGTACTAAAGGATTTTTGTCTAATAATTTTAACAAAAAATCATCAGTAAATTGAACCGCAGTACCGATATGAATAAATTCGACATTTAAACAATTTGTCAATAAAAATAATAACTGTTCATCTGTGCATGTACTCACACAGGTAAGTCTCTTAAGATTTCTGTAAGGTAATATTTCTAATTTTTTTGTATATAGAGATGTGTGTTGTATTAAAGTACAATTATATAGAGTTAAACTTTCAAGTAATGGGCACATTTGACTGATATACATTAAAGCATTTAAATCAATTTGGTCAACATGCTCAAGATGAAGGTTTATAATGTTACATCCCTTAACTTGAAGCACTTGCTTAATTTGATCTGCATAAAATTCGCATGATAACAATTTTAGATCACATAAGTGTTCTAAACCTATTAATGCCATGAGATCGCTTTGTAAAGTATTATGAAAAACAGTCATATTCTGAATATTGGGACACATTTGGACTGCAAGTTTTAAGTGGTTGTCTGTGGCATAACGACTAACGTATACCTTTAACTTTAGTTGCTTTATTCCAAAGTCCGTCTTATGTATAAATTCTAAAACTCTGCCAATTTCATCACATCTGCCTACATCTTCTAAATTTTCACAGTGTATCAGTAAATTTGCAAATCCAGCCCAAGTAACAGATGTTCTATATAGTTGAATATTTCGTAACTTTTTTAGATTGCAAATTATGTCTATGCTTTCATTGGTAATGTATTTTGATGAGGAAACGTCTAATTTTTCAATCAAATGGCAATGGTTTGCGACGCATATCAAAATGTTGTCAGTGCAGTCGTAATTAATAAATAGACATTTTAGGCGATGCAATTCCTTCAACGACTGGATAATGGCACCTTCCATATCAAATGTTTTCCATCCTCCTGAGAGTGAACCTAAGTTTAAATATACTAATCCTTTAAGCAAGTGTAATTTAGAATAAAAAACCGAACGAATCATTTTAGGAATTTTATCGATAGAGAGATGAGTTAAATTTTTAGTAAAGAGTACTTCAGACATTTTCACAATAATATTCATTTGTGTGACGAACTTTCCCATAGAAGCTCTAAAACCTAATGAGCTTTTAGTTTTATCTAATAAATCAGACAATGCTCTAATAGTTTCCCCTGCTAACAAATCGTAAAGCATCCATGGAACATTAATATCTAAATAGGAACGAATGGCGTCAATTTTTCTTGCTAAATCCATTTGCGCATTACTTATGTTTTCATGAGCAAGTATTGCTGCTGGTACCATTTGTAATTCTGCTTGTAGTGCTATCCAATCCCCAAGCCTGATTAACGCCAAATTCCACAAATTTTTGGCTGCTTATATCTCGACATTGCAAATCTGTAAAAAATATAGAGAAAATGTTACTCTTTGGTCTATTAATTGGGCATATTAAGCTAAAGAGAATAATTTTGTGAAACCTGTAGGTGACAAGTTAATAAAAAAATCATAATTGCTCATATTTCTTATGAAGTAGTGTTTTCAGAAATGCTTACATAATCTTCATATACAAAATAATAATGGTAATAACATTAAGTACAAGTATGTATAATACGTTAACTAAGATCATTATTCAACCGTGAAGAACGATACATTCCCTTGATTTGCACCTTGCGTAAGTTAAAAATGTGCAGAGCAATGTTTCTAAACTTAAAAGTTACCTAGGAAGGAAAGGAAAGGAAAACACTTGTATACAATTCACTTTTACACACATATAATAAACTCTGTGTCAATACCCTGATGATGCCGTAAGGCGAAACCGGTCGGTTAGTTAATAAATCATTAAAGTAATTCACTTTTGTTCATCATTCAATAAAGTAATTGTTTGTTGTTTGTTTGTGTACAAGTGTTCATAAATTTTAATGCAATGCAATTTCACCAAGTGACATATAATATTCTGTAATGGGATGTGTATTTCCTGCAATGCAATGAACAAAAATGTTAATGTTTGTATCAACATACCGAGGATCTTTAAAGATTATTTTATGTTTTAGTATATTAATGTATATTATTAATGTATATTAATAGGTTTTTAAATGATGAGATTTTTGTACATATTTTAAGCACGTTAGTTACTGATCTATTTTATCAATACCGGATTCAACATTTTAATTATTGTTCATAAATTGCAACGGAATATCGATAAAGGAGATCGATATATAATCCCCAAGTTGTTTTTATGGCTAAAAAAGGGCTACTAACCCGAAGAACACCCGGAAGCAGTAATGGTTTACATAATTTTGCACCGAGAAGTATTTCTACCTGTGACGGTTTTAAAAGATCTTCGTAAACAAGAGAAAGATACCTACCGAAGACATGTATAGCAGTTTCTAAAAATATATTACAAAATAAGATGTTTATTATTCGCGCTATAAGCTGACACGCAAGATAAACAGCTAAATGTCTCATTTATTTTAAGCCGACGAGTGAATGAGGGGTGAACGCAGCCGCGAGGTAGCTTCAATGGTAGTCGAGATATGGACAAAGTCCTTTGTCACATTTTGTGAAATCTCTCCTGGCTTGAAATGAACATATGGATAGGAACAACTAAGGCACTATAAACACCCCAAGACAATGTATAAATAATGGTTTTCTATAGTAATGCATTGGAAAATCGAACCTCGAACGCGCATAGCTGGCGCTGCCATGAATTCTGGTGTGTAAAACACTCAGCAATGGAGATTAGAAATTATATTGGATAAAGTAAATACTTACGGTGTATTGCAAATGAATTTACGAATGGTAATGTGAACCTCTGTCGCATCAAATGTTGATGCTTTTGTAAAGATTCCAAACAGCTTTATAGCTAATATAATTTGTGCACATACGATTTTTTCTGTCAATTTATGTCATTAATCAACCGCGATAGTCAAAAACATGGTCATAAGATTGTTAACAATACTAGCTTTTACCCGCAGCTTTGCTCTTGTACCTATGTCACGTAATGTCGTTAACTATCTGTCAAACTTAAAATCTTTAGAAAGTAAATAAAATTATTATATTATGAAACATCTGGTGAAGATAATCTACCTACCTTAATACTTTACGCTTATAATACTTGAATGTTATCAAAGAGCGTGATTCGATATACAACCCTAGGTTTTGAAGGCACGGGCACTACCAGCAATCTATCGATCGTTTCGTCGAGATACTTGCCTTATATTACAAAGTTTTCATATATTACGGGGGTAAAATGCGTGTTAGCTAATCCGCATGAATCTACCTACTACTACTAGTATACTATACAAAATTAAATGAGTTGTGTGTATTAGTGTGTAACTATGGATTAAATAAGTAAAAAAACTATTTATTTCTTGAACATTCAGTCCCGTAAAATATCTTCGGTGGAAGGTAGGTCGAAGGGACTAAATTGTCTAGACTAGACCTCTGTCTACCCCTGTATTGGGAATTGCGTGAAGATATTTTTATTTTTATATTTTTTTATTTCTTTACTTCTATAAAAATTGCTAACATCTCCTGCGGACATTAGGAAAAAAAATATATATTTATCAGGTATGAAAATACAAAAAACTTTTAGTTGCTGCAATTTTGTCTGGTATTTTCGAGATTGTAAATATACAGAAATAGATTTTTGTACTTCGTTAAGTAAATTTCACTTGCACACAGATTTTCATGAACAAAATTTATATTTAACATCTACATACCTGTTAGTATTTGTAGCAAACATTTATGAATATCTGTATGTAATAAATTTAAGAAAGATGTTTTTAAATACAAAGAAATTAACTGGTACATAATAAGAAAACTTTCTTCAGCCGATGTTTCAACATGGTAATAACTGCGAAATACAAGTCGAACTGACGAGATGTGTTCGTCTATTTTTAACCTACTCTATAAAGACTACTGAAACATTCTGGAATGAAAATATAAGGCAGGTTTAGGCTATTATAAAGCCGGTCTTCTGTATTCAAAAATTAAAAATAAAAATATAAAAAGCTAAACATTTTAAATTTATTAGGAATTCATAGAGAGGAAATACTTGTATATAAAAAAATTCCCGCACAAATCAAATATTATACTATAAAAATTATTTCTGGGTCACGATGCTAGAGGCCGCTGATAGCGAACGAAAAAACTTTTGTACGTCCATACTAATATTATAAAGAGGCAGTTTTTTTCGGTTCGGCTTTTTTTTTTCATTTTATTTAATTGCAATCGATGGAACTAACAATCCCATTTGGAAGGTACTAAAGTATGACACAACGAGACAAAAAGAGTTGGCACAATACTATGTAATAAGCATGTTATTCACTTTCTGTTAAATATCATTCAAATGTCTATGAGTCACTAATAATTAAAACAAGAGATGAAATAATAAATTTGAGAAAAAAGCGAGAAATAAAAAGAAGTTTGCAGATTGTTGCAATGATTTCGCGCCCTTCCTATGAAACAACATACATATTGATTATATTCGAGGTGGCTATATATTCGGCGTATCTGATTCGCAGTGGTCCTTTGGTGAATTCTTAGGTAGAGAGAGAGAGAGAGATAGTACACTTTAGTGCACACCATAAAAAAGAAAACATGACAAGTAAGTCATTCCATAGTCGGACAGCTTGGACCACGAACGATCTGTCTAAATATTTAGTACGGTTGGCAGGCATATTTAACTTTAAGTTCTCTATATATATATATATATATATATATATATATATATATATATATATATATATATATATATATATATATATATATATATATATATATATATATATATATATATATATATATATATATATATATATATATATATATATATATATATATATGTCCTTCAAAAACTATCTGTGGATGGTCTTGTAAAGGTGATTTAGCGATCATCTTAGAACTTCCTATAGCAATCACTTGGGTTTGAAGGATTCACTTTTAAACCATAATTTTTGCTCCACTTCGATATACGCTTTATATCATCATTAATTTGCTAAAATAGCTCTTCCAACGTTCTTTTATGCTCTCGTTTTCCGTCAAAATCTTCCCCCTTTCGTCTTTCATACATTTCGTCTGATTTACATCTCTTGCATTCCTTTCTCGCTCTCTAGATATTCTATACAGATCTTTTTGGCCTTGTGGAGTTTTCAGGAAATCGTCTCTCGGAAATCGGAACTCTTTAACTAACTCTCTGTCACTAAGCTTGTTCCATTTCGTTCTAGGTGGGGGTTTAGAGTTAAGTAATTTTATGTAGTATACACAAATATAATTTTGAGCTAAAACCTACTGATGGATTCTGAAGAATACCTAAGAATAAATAAATAAAAAATATAAATATCTTCACGCAATTCCCAATACAGGGGTAGATAGAGGTCTAGTTTACACAATTAAGTACCTTCGCCCACCTTCCACCGAAGATATTTTCGGGACAACGTGACAGGTGGTGAGCCCGTCGCCGCCTTTATGTCCAAGCCAACGATGGAATTCGTACATAAGTTTTTGAAAAACCCATTGGTACGAGCCTGCCACCTGGGGATCGAACTCGGGTCTCTCGACTCGGAATTCCGACCACCCAACCACTCGGCGATCGTGACTTTTTTTTAATTTTTTTAAAATTTTTGTAATACATAATAAGTAATAATTATCATGCCCCATTTCTTAACTAATTAATTGCAAAATTAAGTGGGCGGCAAATTTGTAATCCGTACCGGGTTCTATAGTGACCATTGTGTATTGTTTTGTTCTAACTAAATAAAAAATACCCTACCACGAAGTTGCTACAGAGTTTTATACAGCCATTTTCCCTGTAAATAAATCGAAATAGTTTATAAACATAAGTCTCTGTACTATATCCTTATTTATTTATAAATTATACTTATGTGTTAAAACTGCATTATACTCATTCAATATTACGTACGTGGAATGTAGTAATAAATAAATATAGTGGTGACATTTCATGAAAATAATATTGTTTTTTCTTTGTTTTATTACTATTATGTATGTTGTTGACTTTATCATTACAATATATTTTACTACTTACGGCGCATACTAATCGCTTCAATATAATAGATTTTCTATAAAAACATTATTCAAATTATCTGAAATATAGTATAATATTAAATTGTACTAACTGTTTAACGTTAACAATTCGACGTTTTACTTATTTCTGCGCTAATTTCCATTTCCTTTTGCTCTTAAGTTATTGTTCATTTGCACACACAAATTTTATTAAAACTTTTTTGTAGTCTTCATCGACATTATACTATAATACACTACTATAGTACACTATAATACTTAAGAAGAAGAAAAAAGCATGGTTAAACTACTTGGCAACTGGTAATGATAAGGATATGAGAGAAAAGATGAAAGAAAAATATAAGCTGCAGAAGGTTCTCACGAGAGCATTGATTGAAGAAGTGTGTAACAGGTATAGTGTGGAGAAGCGGGCGAAATGTGGTTGCAAAAAGTTTAGGGAGAATTCCAAGCTCTTCTGGAAAGAAGTTGCGATGGGCCGAATTGGTGCGACAGCCTTAAAAATGAACAAAGTGCTTTAGCGAACAAATAAAGTCCTCTCAGAAAAATCGGATGTCATAGAGACGCAGCGATGGAGTGAGTTTTATAGAGAAATGTATGCGTGTGATGATCTTAGTGAATTATTCGAGGGTGACGCCGTAACCAGTACTCCAGACTCGGACTTCGATTACACTGAGGTCATCAGTATGGAAGAAATTGAAAATGCGATTCGAAGTTTGAAATGTGGTAATGCTGCGGGACTTGATCAAGCATGGTGGGCCTAGCGTTTGGAACCGTTTTCATTTGCTATGCGATAGATTTTTAGTGGACGGATTGGTCCCGGATGATTTACAATCTCTCATTTATGTGCTTTTCAAGTTTTCTACTTCTACTCGAGTTTCCTGTCCAATCGCCTTTGCCAATGTAGTCTTTGATCTTTGTGGTGGTTATTATTATTATTATTGAGATGTCAAATAAATAGCTATTCTTTCTTTCGGATATCTAGAGGTTTGTATATGAAAAATGGATCGTGACACTTGGCGATCTGTTCTGTCTGGTTACCCCTTCAGGAATTGTGCGTAAAGATAAGTATACTTAGTTTTAAAGTAAATCTATGTTTCGTGTTCGCAAAATATTTTAATTTTTATATATCCGAGAGACCTAATGCTTTCTTGGTGGCAACTTTCATGTTGTATTTATTTATTTATATATACTTTATTGTATACCACAAAGAAATAAAAGTTACAAAAGAAACTTTCCTGTTGTATGTAATATAAGTAGTTTCCGACCGAAACAGGCTTTTCAGCCGATACTGAAACCGAAACCGAACTTTCGGCCTTGGTCTCAGTTTCGGCCGAAACCCAAATCGAATTTTACTTAAACATATTAAAAATTTCTTTCGAACACTGAAGTCTAGTGTATTTGTTTTTCACATTAATTTAGTTTTACATGAAGTAAACATGTTAAAAAAACAATCCCTTAAATTAGAAAATAAAAATAAAAAAAAAATCTGAAATAAGAAATCATAAATTACATACTATCAATTGTACATTATAATTATTGTGTTCACTATATTCTAAAAATAAATTGTATAATTTTTTTTAAATATCTTATTAGCAATTTGATTTAACCCGGCTATCGCTTTAATAAAACAAAAGAGTTAATCTAAATATCTATCTAATTCTAATAATTAAGTCGCAGTTTCAACTATTCAAATCAAAAAAGTTTACAAAATGGTTTACTATAATATACTTACTACTTTGTAAGCCCACTAGTTAATTCTATAAATAGAAATCAAATGAGAAGAAAAACAAATCATACGCAACTCATTCCCAGGTGTTACTATGTTTGTAATAATTTATATTATTATTAGATCACTAACTAAATCAGAAGAACCCTCTACAATTCACGACGAGTTTCGGCGCGACTGAAACTTTCGGCCAATGTTTGACCGAAACTGACAATAAGGCAGAATCCGACACTGAGGCCACTTAACTTTCGATCAGGCACTAAATATTTTAATGAACTTATCTACCAAAAATAATTTTGTTGCTTTCTGCAAAAATGTGTCATACTGCCATATCCAATTTTTTTTAAAACTAATATTAAATTTAATGGAAAATTTCTATAGAAAAATAACAAAATTTACTTTACTGAGTCATGTATAGCGACAGTCAATATAGTAGCAGTACAGTAGCAGACTTACTTACTTACTTATTTTCACGCACAATCCCTGATGGGGTAGCCAGAGAGAACAGGTCGCCAAATGTCACGATCCCTACCTACTACTTCCTCTACTCTACCCCTACCTCTTCCGCTTCTTTCAGATTCATCATCTTCTTCATACATGTATCTGAGGTATCTGAGTACTCTTGATCCTCCCCTCTTCGAGCAATTTGCTCACATGGTCTTCGAAAGTTAGTCTCGGTCTACCTCGACACCTTTTAATGTTAACTTTCGCGCTACATATTTTCTTCACCATTCGGTCTTACTCATTCGCTCAACGTGCCCAAACCATCGAAGCACGCCGTTTTCAATTTTGTGACAAGGTCATCTTTCAAACCTACCATATTGCGAACCTTTTCGTTTCGCATTCGGTCCGCCATGGAAAGGCCGCACATTTTACGAAGAGATCGCATCTCCACTGCATTCAACCTGCTTTTATGCTTCTTCTGGCATACCCAGGTTTCGCTGCCATATAACAAAGTCGGTACCAACACTGAGTTATGTATTGCAAGGCGTGCACTTTTCACTACGCCTTGCCTTTTGATTAACGCAGTCAGGGCACCTTTGACTTTGTTCCCGGCAGCGACATGCCTGTCCACATCTAAATCACATCTTCCATCCCGGCTAAACGCACTCCCCAAGTATACAATTTCATTCACCTGTTCTAGACATTCCTGATTTATCCATATTTCACACTTCGTTCTTTCTTCGTCCCTTTCAAATACCAGAACCTTAGTTTTATTAGCATTCAAACGGAGACCTTAAATTTTTACATTCTTCTTTCATACACATGACTAATGTCTGCAGTTCTGCATCTGATGTTGTAATAAGCACTGCATCGTCAGCATACAGCAGACAATTTATTTTAATGTCACCTACTTTCACACCCAAACAACTATCTTTCAGCTTCTGTAAACAGCTGTTGAGATACAATATGAATAGGCAGGAAGACATGACTCAACCCTGTTTTACGCCTGATTGGACGCTAAACATGGGTGACAGGAAAATGTAATGAAAAAGTAACAGTAGCAGGCAATTTTTGAATTCAGTGTCCATTAAAGTTAGAATTAATTATGGTAATATTAGATTATAAGGGTAGAAAATAATTACTTTTTAGATTGATGATTTCTGTATTTTTTCTATTTATAACCTTCATGAAACATGTTTTTCCATAACACTTGCATATGGCACAAGAGCAAACATATAAACAGGATATATTCCATTAGGAAAATTCGTTTGTTTGCATTGTTTAATTCTTTTTAATTTAGCCCTTTTAAATATATTCATGTATTCTTTTAAAGATCGAGTAACAGATGAATCTATTTCATCTTTTTCTGATATGCCCGATGAAGTTACATTTTCCTTCACAATAATCATTCCATTTTTTGTCAAGGAGTCCCTGTAAAGTAAAGATATATATTCAATTTAGTCCATCATAAATATAGTCATATTATCCAAGTGGTTGGGTGATCGGACTTTTAGTCAAGAGACCCGAGTTCCATCCCCAGGAGGTAGGCTCACCACAATGTGTTTTTTTCAAAAAGTAATGAACAATTTATATTGTTGGCTTGGATAAAACGAAGGCGATGGCTCACCACCTATCACATTGTCCCAAAAATACCTTTGGTGGAAGGTGGATTGAAAGGACTTAATTGGCTGTGATCATATTGGAAAAACATGATTATGGCCTACAAAGAGAATAAAATAAATAAAAAGAGAACAAGAGGATTGGGCAGCCTTGTATTATCTTAAGAGTGTGAAATTTAAAATAGTTCAAAAATGAGTTTTAAATTGTAGAATATTTCAACCATTTAATAGTCCTTATAGCTTAGCTAACCTTAAGTTTGCTAAGCTATGCTAGATATATCAGTCAACAGTTTTATATCAAAATCAAATCATATTTGTGAATTAAGACACATCAACAAAATTCATAAAACAAATCAAAATTAAAATATCTTTTTTTTTCCACCCTATTTTCACAAATTCACTTTAATTGTAAAAGACATAAATATTAACGAACCTGAGGGTATAGTATAATAAATAATCCTATAAAAACTTAGCCACACACAAATATAATAAATTTGAATATTTCTACCTGCAACGTATAAGATATAGAACTAAATCAGCATCTGTTAAATACCCTAACACCCACTGATTCCATACAATATCATATTTCTTTTCGGGATGAAATTCCTGTAAACTAGTTTTATATAACGTTTCAACTTTATCGCTTTCTTCGCCAACAAATTCAACAATTGAGTTTAAAAATTTTTCATCGGGTTCAATAACATCGACTTTTGTAAAAAATGGTATTAACAAATATTTTGTTACTCTCCCAATACCAGCACCACAATCAAGAGCGAGGTTTGTTTCGGGAGCATTGTCTAAAGCAAATAAAGTTTTAAGAAATAATTTAGAGCCTTCAATATCAACGTTCGAAATAAATCCGAAACCACCCAGCACTCCATCGATAGTAGGAGGTACGTCTGCCCAGTACTTTAATGATAATTCATAATTAATTTGAGTATCATTATCCATCTTTTCATGTTTTCCTTAGTTATGTACGTATTATCTATGATATTTTCATTTCGACTCGGTCATAAATTGTAAAGAATGATGAACGAAAGAATGATTTTGGAGTTTATGGCTCCTTTTGACGATTACTAAAGAGTATGTCACTATTCTTTGATTTCACCAAAGAGTATATAATCACAAGGTTATATAATTTCTATATAATCACTACGCACTTAATAGAAGAAACTAAGCCATATTAAGATACTCTTTGAAGTATGCACAAGGTAAACACAACTCAGTTCCATAATATTAATTTAGATTTTTTGTGGAGGAAAATGCTTTATGTACAACGACCATTTCCCGACGGGGCGGCCACCAAAACAGGTAGTGTTGAATTCGAATCTCAGAAGGAAACTTACTGACTAAACACTTCTGTTAGCTCTAAGGTCTTTAGAGCTCAAACGGAAGAGACCTGCGAGAGCGAAGGCCCTCATGTGATTTCGATTTATGCAATGAATGTTACAATATATAATATCTCTATGCACCCTAAAATTGGGGTTAACTGGGAAGCAAACAAATAGGAAACAAGGAATTCATTAGGACTGCCTGCCTGTTTGATACACTAGTGGCAGTTGACCTCTGTCTATTGGGAAATGCGTGAAGATGAAAGAACTAAAGATCTAATAATACAAATTTATCAACACTTGATGCCGACTTCAATTATGCGTAAATCGGCGTTATTACAATACTTCATTTAAATTAATAATTAACAATTTTGGCTAAAATAATTATTCACTGTCTCATAGTCGGTTATAACATCTACCAGCCTAGAATACAGCAGCACCCCACCTCCTGGCAAATGAACTCTCACTCCAGCACCGTGGACTATAAAGCTAACGTCCCAGCAGGGAACCTGGATGGGGATCGAACTCAGATCTCGTGAGTCGAATTTCGATCACCCAACAACTCGACTATCGTGACTTAACAAGCAACTTCAGTTCCAAAATATCTGGCGTTTGTTCGAATTGAAATATTTTTGTGTACTTTTTAAGGTCGTAATTTAAGTGTTCTTGCCAGATAAATCAATCAATTATTTATTACTAATATTCGACTTATCGAAACATCATTCATTGACATAAATTATTTTCAATTAATCTATCTTTTAAAGATCGAGTAACAGATGAATCTATTTCATCTTTTCTGATATGCCCGATGAAGTTACATTTTCCTTCACAATAATCATTCCATTTTTTGTCAAGGAGTCCCTGTAAAGTAAAGATATATATTCAATTTAGTCCATCATAAATATAGTCATATTATCCAAGTGGTTGGGTGATCGGACTTTTAGTCAAGAGACCCGAGTTCCATCCCCAGGAGGTAGGCTCACCACAATGTGTTTTTTTCAAAAAGTAATGAACAATTTATATTGTTGGCTTGGATAAAACGAAGGCGATGGCTCACCACCTATCACATTGTCCCAAAAATACCTTTGGTGGAAGGTGGATTGAAAGGACTTAATTGGCTGTGATCATATTGGAAAAACATGATTATGGCCTACAAAGAGAATAAAATAAATAAAAAGAGAACAAGAGTGTTGGGCAGCCTTGTAATATCTTAAGAGTGTGAAATTTAAAATAGTTCAAAAATGAGTTTTAAATTGTAGAATATTTCAACCATTTAATAGTCCTTATAGCTTAGCTAACCTTAAGTTTGCTAAGCTATGCTAGATATATCAGTCAACAGTTTTATATCAAAATCAAATCATATTTGTGAATTAAGACACATCAACAAAATTCATAAAACAAATCAAAATTAAAATATCTTTTTTTTTCCACCCTATTTTCACAAATTCACTTTAATTGTAAAAGACATAAATATTAACGAACCTGAGGGTATAGTATAATAAATAATCCTATAAAAACTTAGCCACACACAAATATAATAAATTTGAATATTTCTACCTGCAACGTATAAGATATAGAACTAAATCAGCATCTGTTAAATACCCTAACACCCACTGATTCCATACAATATCATATTTCTTTTCGGGATGAAATTCTGTAAACTAGTTTTATATAACGTTTCAACTTTATCGCTTTCTTCGCCAACAAATTCAACAATTGAGTTTAAAAATTTTTCATCGGGTTCAATAACATCGACTTTTGTAAAAAATGGTATTAACAAATATTTTGTTACTCTCCCAATACCAGCACCACAATCAAGAGCGAGGTTTGTTTCGGGAGCATTGTCTAAAGCAAATAAAGTTTTAAGAAATAATTTAGAGCCTTCAATATCAACGTTCGAAATAAATCCGAAACCACCCAGCACTCCATCGATAGTAGGAGGTACGTCTGCCCAGTACTTTAATGATAATTCATAATTAATTTGAGTATCATTATCCATCTTTTCATGTTTTCCTTAGTTATGTACGTATTATCTATGATATTTTCATTTCGGGACTCGGTCATAAATTGTAAAGAATGATGAACGAAAGAATGATTTTGGAGTTTATGGCTCCTTTTGACGATTACTAAAGAGTATGTCACTATTCTTTGATTTCACCAAAGAGTATATAATCACAAGGTTATATAATTCTCTATATAATCACTACGCACTTAATAGAAGAAACTAAGCCATATTAAGATACTCTTTGAAGTATGCACAAGGTAAACACAACTCAGTTCCATAATATTAATTTAGATTTTTTTGTGGAGGAAAATGCTTTATGTACAACGACCATTTCCCGACGGGGCGGCCACCAAAACAGGTAGTGTCGAATTCGAATCTCAGAAGGGAAACTTACCGACTAAACACTTCTGTTAGCTCTAAGGTCTTTAGAGCTCAAACGGAAGAGACCTGCGAGAGCGAAGGCCCTCATGTGATTTCGATTTATGCAATGAATGTTACAATATATAATATCTCTATGCACCCTAAAATTGGGGTTAACTGGGAAGCAAACAAATAGGAAACAAGGAATTCATTAGGACTGCCTGCCTGTTTGATACACTAGTGGCAGTTGACCTCTGTCTATTGGGAAATGCGTGAAGATGAAAGAACTAAAGATCTAATAATACAAATTTATCAACACTTGATGCCGACTTCAATTATGCGTAAATCGGCGTTATTACAATACTTCATTTAAATTAATAATTAACAATTTTGGCTAAAATAATTATTCACTGTCTCATAGTCGGTTATAACATCTACCAGCCTAGAATACAGCAGCACCCCACCTCCTGGCAAATGAACTCTCACTCCAGCACCGTGGACTATAAAGCTAACGTCCCAGCAGGGAACCTGGATGTGGGGATCGAACTCAGATCTCGTGAGTCGAATTTCGATCACCCAACAACTCGACTATCGTGACTTAACAAGCAACTTCAGTTCCAAAATATCTGGCGTTTGTTCGAATTGAAATATTTTTTGTGTACTTTTTTAAGGTCGTAATTTAAGTGTTCTTGCCAGATAAATCAATCAATTATTTATTACTAATATTCGACTAATCGAAACATCATTCATTGACATAAATTATTTTCAATTAATCTATCTTTTAAAGATCTCATACAGAGATACAATGGAACTTTGAATCTCGTAATCAATTATGAGATTCTTATGACGCGAACTATGCAGTCAAGACAAAAAAATTACGTGAAGTTAAAATTACACCATAAGTGGAAGAGATCGCTACGCTGAACGGCTGGTTCAGATTAAAAAATGATCAATGTAAAATTCGTTTTAATTAGCTGTTTCCGAAGGACCGACGTGTTATCATTTGTATTTTGTATAGTTATTTTCGGAACGTTACCTTTTTAAAAATAAATAAAATAAATATCTTCACGCAATTCCCAATACAGAGGTAGACAGAGGTCTAGTCTAGACAATTAAGTCCCTTTGACCCACCTTCCACCGAAGATATTTTTCGGGACAACGTGACAGGTGGTGAGCCCGTCGCCGCCTCGATGTCTAAGCCAACGATAAATTCGTACATAAGTTTTTGAAAAACCCATTAGTACGAGACTCCCATCTGGGGATCGAACTCCGGTCTCTTGACTCGAAATTCCGATCGCCCAACCACTCGGCTATCGTGGCTAGCCTTTACCTTTACCTTTTTATATATTATTTTAATAATATATTGGTCAGAATATTTTTAGTTTTTTGGCAATCTTGTTTAGACGATAAAAAAAAGTGTTCTTGCAATAGCAACCCTGTCATAACCTTTCTTTATGTCAAACTATTGGTGACAGAAGGTGCAGTTTCAAAAATGGTTAGAATTTTTAATAAATAAATCTTAATTTATTTGTGAAATCAAATTCTAGATATTTCTTTTTTTATATGCAAGCGAATCATTAATTCATGTCTTCAAAATTTTCATGTTTATTTCTTATATTAAGCAAGTTTTAAACTTGTTCTTTTCCGTCGTAAAATTAACAATATTTTAATAGATATTTTGTATAGTTTGTGTGTTATTCCTAAAATGTTTTTTATATCTGAGTATGGCATTGGCATTCAAATTACAGATAATTTCTTTTTATATTCAGAAATTTTTCTTAAATCTAACTTCAAACTTGATGGTGGAAATATATGTTATTCGTATTTTAGGGTAAGGTTAAGTGCTCTGAGCTTCGGACGAAGGATAAAAAAGAGCTCTTCAAGCAGCTTGAAGAGCTGAAGACTGAGTTAACTAACCTACGAGTTGCAAAGGTTACTGGAGGTGTTGCTTCAAAACTCTCCAAAATGTAAGTTCTTTTTACTTATAATATCTTTATTTCTCCTCTATTAAATACTTCCAAAGTTAAATGTAAGCTAATGAAAACTTTTAAATCAGTGCACTATGTGGATGTTGGAAACATAATTTTATGTGTGGTAGGTAATACTGGCATTTGTTTCACTGAATCTGATATCCCATTATGATAAGATATTATTTTTGAATTTGTTTTTATGGGTAACATTTCACAGTGTTATGATAGATTTACAATTTTACCTTAATCTTTTCTGTGCCATTTCAATGCATATTTTGATACTCCTTTACTGGTTAAGCTAAACTAGTATGGAATTATTTGCTTGATTGTATAAGACAAACATCTAGTAAACTGTGCTTTAAAAGATATTGATTACTTTGTTAAAGCTACTCTTAAAGGTTATGTATTTATATTTGTTACAATATACTTTGGTAAACATCAAAAAATGTGTATGTATACATATTGATATACGAAGGGTAGTAAAATTTATGATAATTGGTTACTTCAGGTCCACATAAAAATCCAAAAAAAATGTTTTTTGCTTGTTTATATACTTACTATGTCTGCCTAAAAAAATCATGTAACTAAATCCAGGATTCCCTTTGAAACAAATTCTTTTTCTTGTCCCTCCCAAAACGCTTCAACGGTGACCATTACTTCACTATCGTCTTCGAATTTTATACCTCAGAGGCATTCCATGAGTCAGGGAAAGAGGTAGAAATCACTAGGAGCTAGATCTGGCGAATGGGGAGGGTGTTCGAGCAGTTGGAATCCCGTTTCTTGAATGGTAGCCATTGCAACTGCGGACTTATGAGCCGGTGCGTTGTCTTGGTGAAACAACTCCAGCTCGCAGTTTACCGCGTCTTTTTTCCTTAATGGCCTCCCATAATCATCTTATTTGGTCTGCGTAGTTCGAGCCCGTAATAGTGGCTCCCTTTTCCAAATATTCCACCATAATTATGCCTTGAGGGTCCCAAAAAACAGATGCCTTTTCTTTTGCTCGTCGGTTAACATTCTGGGTACCCAAATCACAGAGACCTTTTTCATATGCAACTCGTTCGCAAGGATTCTTTGAACGCTACCATATGAGATCCCTGTGATCTCAGCTGCATGCCTGATGGTCACTCTTCGATCTGCCAACACAACATCTTTTACGTTGTCTCCAGTGAGGGACATGGATGAGCGTCCTTGGCAATGTTCATCTTCAGTGGATGTTCTGCCCAGTTTAAACTCCTTGGCCCAGCATGCAACTGTAGAATATGGAGGAGCAGAGTCCCCCAAAGATTCCACTAAGTCACTGTGTAAGTCTTTTGAAGACATTTTTTTCAACTTGTACTAGATGACAGCTCTAATTTCGTTTTTCTCCATGTTGATGTTATCTCTTTGACAGTTCGTATTCAAATGAATGTGTCTCCCGGAAATCATGATCTATTTATATGATTTTTTTAGGCAGATGTAGTGAGTATATAAGCAAGCAAAAAATATTTTTTTGGATTTTTATGTGGACCTGAAGTAACCGATTATCATTACTTTTGGATCACCCTTCATATGTATGTTAAAGTAAATGTAGTTGTGTATTTATGTAATGATTCAATAGTTCTGTAGGCATTAAGTCAGCCTTTGTTACCTTTTATACGAATCATAATAAAATAAAAAAAAACAAATGTTTATTGTTGATACCTTAAACTGAGGGCTATAAAGGGACCTAATGCATGCTGTTATACTCAATACATCAACCTTCTTCATGGTGATGTATCCAACATGGCAGTAAAAAGAAACTTAGATGGGAAACAATAGAATAAACCATGGGCAACAGATGGATTTTCCAAATCTGCATAATTGCATTAAAGCAATGGCTTAGTTCAAGTATTTACTATAAACAAATAGGGGGCACACCAGTAACTATATTTTATGTGATTATATTACTTTGCTATACTGGCCTGTCCTGCTGACCAGGCAAACATTGTTTTGCCATATAAATGCTTAACATGGCTGTGAAAGGTATGTAAGGATTATGACGCTTGGCAATCTGTTCTCTCTGGCTACCGTGACATGAAAATTTTATGTGTTAGGTACTGGCTGACTCTGCATTGTTTTTTCATATAAAAAATAGAGATTGGTAATAGAAGGTCATGGTGAATAGGTCATCATATTTCAATATCTTTGCATACCACATTTGCTTCTAATAAAATCATTATTTTCTTCATGCTATATATAAATATCTTACATAAAACCCCTAATGCTTTACAAGTAACAATCAGATTGAATCTGTGTTCACATTAAAAAAATTTTACCCTTTATGCTATAATTTTGTATGAAAAAGGCAGCAAAACAAATGGTGTAATATTTCATTGATATCTAATATGTGTAGTAAATTCATAATTTTGTGTCGATAATTTTACCTTTCCTGTTTTGGCGACACAGTCACACACAGACAAGTCAGGTAAACACTGGTTTTCAAGGTGTCATCCTCTCAAGGTCGCTTCCCGGGCGGATCAATGTAGAAAGTGTTTTACTTTCTACATTTTCTTGCCTTTATTGTTTCCAATTCCCATACCTCAAGTGCTTTAGCTTTTTACATTAGCATTGGAGCAGTGTATGTGATGTCCCTATCTATATATGTATTTATTTATTTTTCATATGCCACCCATCCACAGAGGTCATATAGAGAAAGGCATATTTCTATATGAGCAGAGACTAGAACGATTCTGTTGATGCTAATGAACATCCTCACAAGTTTTTTGATGTCAAAGATGGCAACAAACCCACTACTTGTCTTTTATTGCTCCACCAAAAACAGCTCTGGGGAAAAGTGGGTAGAAAGGCCTAAACTGTGTAGATTTCTGGCAACCTCATCAGTAAGGTTTTGTTGTAAAAATAAATGTTTTTTGGTTTTCAGACGAGTTGTAAGAAAAGCAATTGCTCGAGTTTACATTGTATACCATCAAAAAATGAAGGTAAATCTACGAAATCATTACAAAAATAAGAAGTACAAGCCTTTGGATCTTAGACCTAAGAAAACGCGTGCAATGCGTAAGGCTCTTACAAAACATGAAGCGAAACTCAAAACACGTAAGGAGATAAGGAAGAAATCTCTATTTCCACCTCGAGTTTATGCTGTAAAAGCGTAATTAAACCTGTTTTAAATTAAATTTGATTTTTAATTAAAAACGATTGTTACTATCAACTGTTCTAGTAATGCATCTTTTCTCATAATAAGTCTATTTATAAGAGTGGCGACAGAGGGCAGTATCAATAACTATCGTCCAATTTCAATTCGTCAAATCAATTTTGATTTCGCAGAAGTAAATCAACAGCAGACACTGTCCATGAAGTGACAGATTGTGTAGTAAGGAAACTTGATAGTAACAAAAAGTGTGTTGCTGTATTTCTTGATTTGGCGAAAGCCTTCGATACTGTCTCTGTCCCCATCTTGTTACAACGGCTTGCTAACATTGGCGTCAGGGGTATACCTTTACAGTTGTTCCGAAGCTATCTAACAGGACCCAGCAAATAAAAATGGGAAAATGGATCAGCCAGAAGCTTCCAGTTATGGTGTCCCACAGGGAAACATTCTTGAACCCCGTCTCTGTTAGTATACATGAAAAATATCGACTTGATATTCCGGGAAGGGTTTTCTCTTGCACAACATGGCCTCGACTCTGTTACAAAATGGCTACGTGACAGTGTATTAACGCTAAATATTGACAAAACTAAATACATTACTTTCTCCATTAAAAAAACAGAATAATCCTACATATTCGTTACACATCCACTCTTGTTTTCATACTGATAAATTATGCGACTGTCCTATCTTACAAAAAACTGATACTATGAAATACCTCGGTGTATTGATAGACAATACATTGAGTTTTCAACCGCATGTAGGTGCACTAAATTCTAGACTAAGAAAAGTGATTTATGTATTTAAAAATCCGACATACACACATAGCCGACCGAAACATCTTAAAAACAGTTTATTATGCGCTCTGCCAGTCTATAACTATATATTGCATTACATCTTGGGGCGGAACTACTAAAACCAATATCTTAAAACTTGAAAGAACGCAAAGAGGTACATTGAAAGTTGCTGCGTTCATGCCATATCATCATCCCACTGTAAAAGTATATGAAACCTGGAGCGTATTAACAGTTCGTCAGTTATTTGTTCTTGTTGCGTAAAGAAGAAAAATCTAGAATTCTCAATACGATCACTGGCCGAATTAGATTTATTAAACAAAAACAACCAAAATAGTAATACAAATACTTCACGAAAGAATACATAAATTGTAAGTAATTCATAGTATTTTGTTTATATTTTTTTTTCCATTTATGTGTATACATTTTTCTCTTAACTAGAAATGGCTAGTATTATTATACATAACTCAACGTCGAATATAACTGAATTTAGCTGTAATAATTTAGTTGATTTTTCGAATCAGTTGTCCTTAGGAACAAATACACTGTTATTATACCATGTAAACATATGTTCAATACAGAAAAATTTTACTTATATTCAACATATGATATATAACACAAATAAAACACTACACATTACAATGATCACGGAGGCTAACATTCATAATGACTGTGTAAGTATGTTTAAATTACGTGATTACGACCAATTTTCCGAATTGAGATGTCACAGGAGAGGTGGTGGTGTTATTTTATATATACATAAAACATTAATATTTACTAGATCTAATGTATGTACTAGAGAATTTGAATGTATAGTAGGAAAAATAAAAATAAACAATAATTGCAATATTGGCATATGCGCCGTATATAGACCTCCCGAAACAAATCAAAAGAATTTTATTTATGAGCTGTCACACGTATTACAACAAGGCTCTCTAAATAAAAGCTGCTATGTCGTGATATGAACTTAAATATTAAGAAAACAAATCCTATTATTAATTATCTGAATACCATACATGAATTGGGTTTCCAATGTGGTATAAGTATACTCGTATAGAAAAACGTAATGACCGCATAACCAAATCTTGCATAGATCATTTACTCATACGAAACCTAAACAGCTGTGATATATACACGGCGGGAGTAAACGATGCGCCTGCCGACCACATAGGTATTGCCTGCGCGCTAGTCGACATATTGCATTGCGAGAAGTCACTCGCGTCGAGTGCCCCTACGCCGCGATATGTTGTGCGGATAGATAATAATAAATTGAAACAACTATTAGTCAACGTTGTTTGGGACAAGCCGCTTACTTATAGTGACCCCAACCAAATTGTTAATTTTATTAATGAAAATTTTAGCTCTGCTTATCGGAATTCCAAATACTTTATAACTACAAAAGGAAAGCGTAAAGATTGCGTATGGTCAGATAAAAAACTTGTTGATATGTGCTGTAAGCGAGATAAACTTTATGCATCATGGCGCAATGACTTAAATAGTGCTGCCAAAAGGTTAGCTTATAATAGGTTTAGGAATAAAACAAATAAATGTTGCCAATATATAAAAATATCAAATCAGAAATATGTCATAACTTTGATAATCCCCGTAAATTATGGAATTTAATTAATAAATTAACTGGTAAAATTATAAAAAGCATTGATGAAATATTATTAAAAACATTCGACACAGACCCACTTACTTTAGCAAATAAATTTAATAATGAATTTTTTAAAAATGTGCAAAATTTCACCGTCTCCTGTGACGTTCCAATGCTAGATCCCTCAACCTATGAACATTATAGAGACAAATCAATGAGATTTAAAAAACCATGCGTGGACGATGTATATAAAATTATTAAATCAATAAATAGCAAGAAAAGTCCAGGGTATGATGGCATACGTGCGTGTGACATAAAGGTCGTGTTAAACAATCTTGTTACTATAATAACTTACCTAATAAAATGTTGTATTAATACAGGAATATATCCTGATTTATTGAAGGTAGGAGTAATTCGGCCGATATACAAGAAAGGAAGTCATACCGACTATAATAACTATCGACCAATAACTATACTCTCTTGTGTAGATAAAATTATTGAAAGATACATAGGAAATGAACTAAATAGGTTTTTGACGATTAACAACATAATTAACCCAAGACAGTATGGCTTCCAAAAGTCTAAAAGTACTACTCAACTTTTGAGCCAATTCACCGATGAAATAAATGAAGCTTTGAACATCAAACGTCATGTGTTAGTAGTATTTGTAGACTTTAGTAAGGCATTTGATGTTTTAAAATATGACATACTTTTGAAAAATTATCACAAAATGGTATTCAAGGCCCGTTTTTAAAATTAATTAAAAATTATTTAAATCGCTTTACTACAGTCAAGATAAATAATCAAACGAGCAGTTTATTACCAACTGTAACCGGTACGGCTCAAGGTTCGATTTTAGGGCCGACCGAGTACTTGATATATGTAAATGATATGGTCAATATTATTAAGAAGGGCTCAGTTTACCAATTCGCAGATGACACCTGCTTAGTAACATCTAATAAGGATGTTATAGAAGCTCAAAAGGATATGCAAACCAACTTTGATCTCTTGTGTAAATGGGCGCATGATGTTGGCCTTGTGATAAATGCACAAAAAACTAAACTTATCCATATACATTCATCTCATAATAAGACTATCATAATACCAACTATCGTGTCTCATAGTCATGACTGCCTTCATACACCTGTGACTCTGCGTGCATGTCGAACAATAGAAAATGTAAAAAGCCACATATACATTGGTATTGTGATCGATGACAGATTCAACTGGGGACCTCATATAGACCATATATGCGCAAAATTAAGAGCTATACTTAGTAAACTATCTATCTTAAAGTACAAATTGCCATATAAGACACTAAGACTTTTATACCTATCCCTGGCTGACTCTGTCGTTGGCTATGGATTAATTACTAATGGCAGAACATACAAAACTTACATAGAAGATATATATAGACTACAATGTAAAATCTTAAAAATGATTATACCTCTAAATATTAAAAACCGTTTAATGTATAATAAACAAACCCTTTTTAGCTACTGTAAAGTCATTAACATATACGACAAAATTAAATTGTTATGTTTGAATGAAATTAATAACACAGGTTTTCTTACTCTATATAAACGACCACTACACTTAAGAGACATAAATGTAAAAAATAAATATATACTTCCGAAATACAAGAATGTTTATGGTAAAAGAACTTCGCAATATGTACTAACTGAAATAATTAATGAGTTGCCGAAGAAATGGCAGAACATTATTGTAAATTCGGAAAAACCTAACTTAAAATCTTCTTATCTACAACATCTACAAATCAGCCGGGGTGCCCCGATTGATTGATAATTGTATTTTATCAGGCTTTGATTTGTTTTATATTATTTTCCCTTCTGTTTTTGGATTTTAAATATGTCATTTTTAATTATATCTGACGACTTTCATCGTGTATAATTGAGTTTTTTTTAGTAATTTTGTACAATAAAATAAAAAAAAAAAACTACGAAAGCACTCTAATACAAAGTACGATCAGAAACTCGTAGAATCAATAAAAAAACGAGTAAAGTATGCTTCTATTCTGATACGTATAGGACAACTTTCTCACACAGGTTTTATTGTTTTCTTAGTGTGTACTTGTACAATATGTTAAATAAAAAATTGTCAATTTACTTACTACCTTTCACTGTAAAATAATCGTAATAAATTGGCTAAAAGGACTATCATATGAATATACAGAATCTTTACTTTTACCTCCATCTTGAGCACCAAATGTTTTGTTTGTTTAACATACACGCACATATCTTATCACAAACACTACTAACTCACACACCACACACGCACCACACATACACCACACACACACACGTTCATTTAAAATTTTCTCACATTCACATTTTCCAAGTATATGGGAGCATATACTTGTATTCTAGTGGTTAAACCGATCCCAAGACCTTGTCGTAGGTATACAAAATGTCAAGTCACTTCAGATCATATTATATCCTAACAGAGAAGTGGGAGCCAGTTGACTTGTAACTCAGGTTTTGTAAAACCTACAACGGGCAACAGTCCCTCAAATTTACAATAAATGTTTTATAATTGTTAAAACTAAATGTGCACATTTAAGTTATATGTGAGAAGGAAACAAATAAAGATTTTATTATTATTATTAGGGTATTTATTATATTTTCTCGTCTGATTGGGTTTTTATACATATAAAAATACATAAAATAAAAATAATAAATAAATATTAAGACCCCACCAGACGGAAACCCTCGACTGGGGAGACCAGACGGCTGAGGGTTAGGGCGACAGGGAGAGAAACCGACGGACGATACGGGCAGTATCGAGGAGCACCGCTTTCTGCATTTAAGCTCGGAGCGGTCCGTCACGAAGTCCCGGTCGCCTCAGATGTTCAGAGAGGCTGACTGGGATTAACCCATTCGCAGAAACAACTATAGGAATAATTTCAGCGGGCACACCACCTCTCATGTCGGTCACCTCGTGAGCCAGGTCCAGATATTTCGTATTTTTGTCTGTTTCGGCTGTCACGAGGTTCTCGTCATATGGGATGGTAATGTCAACTAAAAATATCCTTGACTGTGCCCGGTCCATTAACACGGTATCAGGCTTATTTGCCAGATTCGTCCTGTCCGTGATGATGGGCCGGTACCAATAGAGCCTGGCGCGGTCATTTTCGAGCATGGCCTCCGGAGAGTACCTATAGTAAGGTTTTTTCCGTCCGACGAGATCGTATTTAAGAGCGAGCTCCTGATGTAAAATCCTGGCTACTAGGTTGTGCCTATGCAGATACTCAGAGTTAGAAAGCATGGACCAACCGGAAATGACATGTTGAAGCGATTCCCCGGGATGGCGACAAGCTCGACAGATGTCGATGGTACCATCCCATAGGATGTATCTCCGATAGTTGTTCATCTTAATAACCTGATCCTGTATCGCACAGTCAAAACCCTCGGTTTCCCCAAAGAGATCACCGAAACGTAGCCAGTTGAGGGAGGCGAAATATAGTATACGAACGGCTCATGTAGAGCCTTGTAGAACCTCCCAAGGAGCTCTTTCTCCTTCCATACGGTCTCCCGGTTGGAAACGCTTTGTACTCCCGGGTCCTGCCATTGCTCGTCGGCCAAGGATTAGGGGTAAGTCCTTTATCACTCATAACGACGTCTGCGTCGAACGAATCATCCGATTTCGCCAGAAAGTAATTACGGAGACTGCACACTTCGCGATTGTGCATGGTGAGAGTGCTTAAAAAGCCCCACCCGCCATGCTTCCGCGGTAAGTACAGCCTCATTACTGACGACCTTGGGTGATGCATCCTGTGAGACGTCATAGTGGTGCGGACTTTTTGGTCCAGGGCTTTAAGGTCGGTTTCAGTCCACCTGAGTATGCCGAAGGTATAAATCAGGACTGGCATGACCCAGCCGTTTAATGCGCGCGCCTTATTCACGCCCGACAAAAAATCTGTTAAGCACTTTTGTCAGGCGTGAAAAAACACTTCGCTACCGACTGTTTCATGTCAGTCTCATCGACACCCAAGTTTTGTGACATACCCAGGTATCGGTATGTATTAGACTCGGAAAGGGTTCGTATGTTGACGGGCATAGCCATGTCTATGCCCTCGGTATTAGTGACCTTGCCCCATCATGAATAACCGCACACTTATCCGTTCCGAGCCTCATCCTGATAGAATTGCTAAAATCACAAGTGATTCTAAGCAATTCCACCAAGTGGGAGCGGCCGGAGGCGAACAGCTTGAGGTCATCCATGTAGAAATGGTGGGTCACCCTTGTCCCTCCCTTCCGAAGCTAAAATCCCCTCCCTGATCCTTCCAGTAGCGTGCTGAGAGGATTCAGAGAGAGGCAAAACCATATTGGGTTCAAACAGTCGCCCTGGAAAATACCCCGTTGTATCTTAATCCGGTGTTCCGCAGCCGTCTTCCACTCACCTAGATGACAAAGGGTCGTACTCCATCGCCCCATACAGTACCCGAGGAAGTCTCTTACTGTATTGTCCACTTTGTACAGTTCAAGGACCCTCTTTAGCCATGTATGGGGCACCGAGTCGAACGCCTTTCTGTAGTCTATCCAAGCAGCAAAGAAGTTCCGACGGTTGCGTTTAACCACCTTGCCGATGACCGCGTCGATGAGGAGCTGTTCCTTGGTCCTACGACCACCGCCTCGACATCCATTCTGAGCACGCGACATAACCCTATTCACATTAATGTGCCGGGTGATTCTCGTGCTCAGAATAGATGTCATTGTCTTATAAATGGTGGGTAGACACGGCGGTACTTACTCGGGTCTGTGGTAACCTGATCTTTTGGAACCAAATGTGTGACCCCAGTAGTAAAGAGATATGGGAGCGACTTCTGTTCGAGAGCTTCTTGAAGCTGTCTGGCGAGCACAGCGTGACACACCACGAACCCCTTTAGCCAGTAGTGATACAGCCCGTCGAGCCCCGGACTTTTCCAGTTCGGGGCTCTACGGACCGCCTCAGCTACGTCTTCAGGTGTTATGACGACGGGGTCCATGGGTGTAATATCTGCACTCTGTCTCGCCACGATTTCCATCCAGGAGCCCTCGCTGTGGTTTGCGGGCTCTGACCACAGGCTATGCCAGAAGGTGATAGTGTGAGCCTGATCAGGTCCTTGTCCCGCCCCTCCGGCGGGAGCGCTCCAACGATTTATACAGTCTCTTTTGGTCACTTTGATATTATTATTATTATTTAAAGATGAGTACAAATGATACAATTTTAAGCCCATCTTTAAATATAAAAAAAAAGATATTTTTATATTTTTTTTTATATTTAAAGATGGGCTTAAAATTGTTTCATTGGTCTCGCAACATACTTGTTACGTTACGTTAAGTGCTCAAATACGTAAAAAAATGGCACCCAATGGTTGATAGTCACCTTAATAATAGTAACATTGTCAAAGTGCTCAAATTAATAGTTATCATAAATTACGAAATGTAAGCAAAACTAGAGACTAAATGGATTCATTATTTTCTGCCAATATTGCAGAATACAACATTAATATTATTCTTTAAAATTGTATTCTATAGACTGATAAAAGCAGTAGGTACAGTTAAAGTTAGTATAAGAGAAACACAGTCTTGAATATTAGATGGCAGAGCATCATATAAAGAGACTGAAGGCTTTTGTACTCATGTATACGACACTTGCAGAGCTATCTTTTATTGCAAACTCTCAAAAATAATGTAAGTGAAGTGTTAACCAAAATTTCTTTTTCTTTGCTTCATTCCCACATGTTTTAATTCATCCAAAATCCGTTTAACTGAAAACCACAGATTACGTTCAAAAATAGATGTATACAAGTCACATCCCATCACAAGTTGTGATGTTTTTTAGCAAAACTATACAACTTTCCTCTGATACCTAGTAGTTGGGAATCCAAGCGAGTAGTTCCATGGTTTCAATATGACATAAAGCAGCCGCTCAAATTCGTTAGCACCACATGAAGTTAATAGAAAAAATTATGTCAATAGTCAAATACAATAAATTTATTTTCAAGTGACTTAATATTTAGGGAAGCGTAAATAAATAAATATATATATATATATATACATATATATATCTTCACGCAATTCCCAATACAGGGGTAGACATAGGTGAAGTCTAGACGATTAAGTCCCTTTGACTCACCTTCCACCGAAGATATTTTCGGGACATCGTGACAGGTGGTTAGCCCGTCGCCATCTTTATGTCCAAGCCAACGATGAAATTCGTACATAAGTTTTTTGAAAAACTCATTGGTACTGCCACCTGGGGATCGAACTCGGGTCTCTCGACTCGAAATTCCGACCACCCAACAACTCGGCTATCGTGACTTAAGCAATTTAGGGAAGCGTACGCAACAAAAATTCCCTTCTGAAGTTTTGTGAAAGATTGTATACTAGTTCTTCCAGATAATTGCCCAATCTAACGCTAAAAGAATTTCTAAAATAGAGTTGATAGTTCCTAAGATTACCCAGATAGTTCTAACGATTATTATATATTATTAGACATTTTTCTTGTTTATCATATTAGTAGGTAAAAACTATAAAAAGTTTTACTTATTTGAACTGACTGGTCCAATTTAAAAAAAAAATACCGCATTTTGTTAGTAGTTACATCTGCTTTTTTACAGGCTATCAAAAGCCCACTGCTGAACATAGGCCTTCCCCAAAGATTTCCACAAAGAACGATCCCGAGCCACCTGCAATCCATCGGCTTTCCGCAATGTTGTGTAGGTCGTCCTACACTGCGCTTGCCAGAACGAGGTTGCCACTCGAGAACTTTACTTGGCCAACGTTTGTCAGTTCTGCAAGCTATGTGGCCTATCTAGTGTATTATTATTCAACTAAGGAATGAAATTGTCACATAACTAGTTGTTATTGTGAAGGATTAAAAATACGGTATATTTCATATTCGGTCCGTTTCTTTTTCCTAATTAGAAAAAATAAAATAGGTAATAATTATGAGATAAACTAATTACCTAATTGATATGTTTGTGAATGCAATGAAACAACCGCTGTCTTGTAACACTCGTTTATTACTGGTTGGATGACCGTACTACACACGTATATATCATTCCTCCCCACTCAATTTTGGAACCTGGTAACAAAGTTTCTTAATTAAATACATTAAAATTTTTTTACATAATCTTAACAACTAACAATAATTAGCAAACTTGATCTCTGCGTAACTATAATTAACAATCGCTACTTAAAATTACTTTTTATAATCCACCCCTGGTCTTGTACGTTTCGGACGTGTGGCTAAAAGTGGCAATGTTGGCGGTACATGGAAATCGCCAATTGTGGACGGCACAGCCTCCGTTTCTGCCATAGGCCTTTCTACGGGGGCAATGTTGTCCCTCTCATACTCCCTAGTCTCACAGTCACTTACTTCTTCTGCCTCACCGTGGTCAGATGAACCAAGATTCGGCGCTCCAGTATTCGAGGGCGATTGCAACTCACCCGTCTGCATATTCGTAGCCTGTCCCATACTTTTCTCCGTATTACTTATACCCGGAAACATAGGGTGTTGCGCGGGAGTGTGTGCATTTACATTTCTGCCGAACATTAACTTTGCCGGCGTTTCACTATCAACACTAGCTGCGCCGCTGGCTCGAAATGAGCCAACACACGTTCTGACGCCAGTTCGCACCGTATCGCTGCGACGCTTTGTCGCTGCCGTTTTCCCCATTCCCATTTTGCATCCTTACGTAATAGTTCATGTAGAGGACTCAGTACAGAAGAGGCGTTTGGAATAAAATTTCTATAGTAGTTGACTACTCCTAGAAATCTTTTAACTTCGGTGACGTTATTTGGTTCTGGTGCACTAAGAATGGCTTGTACTTTATCCGGACAAGTCCTTAATCCCGTTTTACTAATCACGTAACCCAAATACCTGACGCTTTCTCTGAAAAATTGACATTTGTCTTTTTGTAAACGTAGGCCTGCCTTACATAGTCTATCTAGGACTTTACTTAGCCGCTGCATGTGGGAATTTCTATCGGGGCCCGTGACACAAATGTCATCAAGCCATATGCTTTCCCCGTCTATTACTGATAAGAGTGTCTCCATGCTCCTTTGAAAAATGGCTGGACCACTAGAAAGGCCGTACACTAACCTAGTATATTTAAAAAGTTCTTTATGCGTATTAATTGCCGTGAGCTCCTGAGACGCGTCATCTAGGACGAACTGGTTGTAAGCGTTTTTCAAATCAATTTTACTATAGTGCTCACCCCCTCCAATTTTGGCAAAAACCTCTTCAATTCGAGGCAGGGGATATTTTTCTATTATGAGATCCTTATTTAATGTAATAGAAAAATCACCTGCGATTTTAACTTGGCCATTATCTTTTAAAACTGGCACAATGGGGGTGGCGTATTGAGAATAATTAATAGGAACAAGGATACCCAAGTGCACTAATCGGTTTAGCTCTTGTTCGACTTTATCTCTGAGGGCAAAGGGTACAGTACGCGGCTTAAAAAACTTAGGCACAGCATTCGCCTTCAACTGCAAACTGAGTTTAAAGTTATAAAATGCGCCCAACTCTTCACGCCACAACGCCGAATATTTATTTAATAACTCATGCAATTCGGAATCATTTCTTATATAATTTAATTTAGTAGTAATCACAAAATTAAAGGCGGTAATGAAATCCCTACCTAGTATAGGCGGTCCCCCATTTTTGACAACAAAATATTTAATCAATTTAGTACTGTTATTGTAACTAGTTTCAACAGTAATATAACCTAATGGATCAATCTTGTGTCCGTTATATAAGCACATTTTTACAGAAATACTACGTAATGGATATTTTAAGAATATTTCCTTATATGTATTATAAGAAATCACACTTTTACTCGATCCTGAATCAAGCTCCATTGTCATACACTGATTACCTATTATTACATCAATTGAAATGGGCTTATCAGTCACATACCTTTTAAAATTGTGGCACTCCTCACAAGACGTGTCCTTGACCTGCTCTGGTTCGCTTACCGACTCGATATGGTACATCCGCGATCTATTGACACTATCGTACACTTTCTTTAAATGACCTTTTTCACCGCACTTTTGACATTTGTAACTTTTATAACGGCACTTATCACTTTGGTGGTTCTTCAAGCCACAGACCGAACAGCGAGAAAAATCTCCTGGTTGGTCGCGACCTGCTGATGTCCTGCCAGCATTAGGACGCCGTATAATCGCGCCGCTGTCTCCTTGACCTTGAAATTTCGCTCGGTATACCGGTTCCTCTTTAATTGGAGCATGTTCGCTGGTGCACAACATAACCTTAACCTGCCTGGCATACGCCGCCTGCTCGGCTAGCTCCATAGCTACTGACAGTGTCATTGTGGACGGGCCTTGTTCGAACAACTTATATTGTTCCGGACCAGGGCCCAGGCCGAGGACGAAACGATCTCTTAAATTCGTTTCCAAGGCAGTGCCGAAGTCACAATTGCTTGCGAGACCTCTCAATGGCGCTGCCCAGTCTCCCAATGGTTCGCCTGGATTTCTGGTTGCCCCAAAATATTTTTCTTTATCCACAAATGAGCATTTTTTTGGCTTGAAATGACCGTCCAGTAATTTAACGAGGTTTGAGTAACTTAGAGATTCTAAGTTTCGTACCAAGCGATACGTTTCATCCGTAAGATGGGTGAGAAGAATTCCACTTTTGTTCACTTCTTCGACGCGATTTATATTCGCAAACTGAGTTAGTCTGCTTTTGAAAATTGACCATTCACTTGACTTATGGTCAAAAATAGGCAGATTTCCCAGATAAGCCATTTTGTTTTACTTGTGGGTACTCCCACTTCGTTGCCAATGATATGTTTGTGAATGCAATGAAACAACCGCTGTCTTGTAACACTCGTTTATTACTGGTTGGATGACCGTACTACACACGTATATATCACTAATTATGTCTTGCCTGAGTACTAAAACAATTCCAGTATCTAAGATAAAAACAACTATCATTAAGATTCGCAATACAACCCATACCTAAAACAAACCGCTATTCTGATGCAAAGAAAATTGGAAGAATCTGGTGAAAACAAAAAAGAATAAATGAATGAAAATGTACTTAATACAAATACCTATACTCTATACCAAAGAAAAATACTGAAAGCGACAATTGTATCAATTTTGATATGAATTAGCTAAATATTTAAAATTATGAGGCATAAATACATTTAAATAAATAAAATGAATATCTTCACGCTATTCCCGACACACGGGTACCACAACAACAACACCTTCCACCGAAGACATTTTATCACATCAGTTCAGGTGGAGAGTAAGTTGCCGTCTTTATGTCCAAGCCAACGATATAAAACGCACAGTAGTGTAAGTTTAAAAAAAAATTAGTACGAGCCTGGACGATCGAACTCGGTTCTCTTGACTTGAATTCCGAACCACTCGGCTATCGTGACGTTACATTGGATAATTTGATACAAAGTATATATAATGATTTCTTGTATTTACGCGAATATTTCACATTTAAAATAAAACTAGTAATTTGAAGAAGCTTGTTATCGTGCAGAACTGACGTGCTGAAGCTCGGCGGCCAAGTGTTTACTGTCACAGATCCCTCGTGCTCTCTGAAACAAAGATTTACCCTCGGTAGATAGCTGTGATGGATGATGGTGAGATTCACCGTTTAAGTAACGATCGGTATGGGTCTTTTTCCTATATGCAGTGTGGTTTAAGGTGTTATCAGGATTTCAAATTACTAGAACATCTAGGAAAGCAAAAATCCAGTCATAAATAAAATTAAATCCAAGACCAAGCATATCACTGCAAAACCTCAAGATACAGTGAGCACATACTGCGTAAATCGGATCTAAAATCAATAAATAAAGTTGACCGTAGCCGAAGGTAGCTGTGACAGCGGGATGTTCAAGACCTCAGTCCCCCCGTGACCACGGATGCTATAAAGCATCCGAAACGTCGGGAAATAAATATAGTTTGTAAAAACTAATTAAAAAACGCGATAAAATCCGAATAACGTTTTATTTTAAATACAAAGTGTATGTTAAATATGTATAATCTTTATTACTATAATGTCATCAAAAATCCGTTTTGTAGTTTTGGCGTGAAAGTGTAATAAACATCCATTCGTCCTAACGAACTTTCGCTTCTATACTATTATAAAATTGTAAATGGTGGTACTTTGAATTTATTTGAGTGAAACTGACAGGACAAGATTACTGGGACGTGTCCAAGCCCGTAAAAATTTTCGTATTCTTCCTGTTTGTTCTATGTTGGCGAAACAACTGAACGGATTTTGATTCTGTTTCTATTGTTCAACGTCTGAATTTACAACTTAAACTCTGATGCACGAATTATTGAAATCGATTCAGTAATACAGAAGATACAACTTGACATCTTTACAGTAAGAATCATCATGCAAAGGGACAATAGAAATATGTCATTTCAAAATGGACAGTTTATTTATTTGTGAATTACTCATACTCTATTGATCGGATTTAAATTCGGTTACAATTGTTACAAATTTAGCCTCCAGATTAAAAATTGCATATATGTATGTATGTCAAAGAATGAAGGTTCCGGTGGTAACCATATGACGGCATATCTAGGACGGATTTAGATAAATTTTCTCATATTCTGTATTCATTCTTAAAAACTACGAAATATTTTATCTTCCTAATTTCTGTACATTTAAAAAAGGCCGCAATTTCGCGCGGGAAGCAGAGCATTAACACTATTTGTTTTTCTGTCGTAGTATTATAAATTTTGTATAAGAAGCTTTCACACGTCTGTCACGTCACAGTCACAAATTCACAAAAATTTATTCTTCTCTCACATAATTTTAAGAGATGAAGTTTAAATAAAATGCCGATTAAAGTGTAAATTACTTTTAAAACCTAAAAGTAAACACGTCCTTATTAGATTCTTACAACTTAAAATTCATCAATTACCAAAACTTTTAAGTTTGTTGTTGTTTTAACCAACAATCACTTTAAGTTTAAAAGTTAAAAGTAATTGTTGATTAACAGGATAAGTAATATATACATGGTTTACAAGCACGAGGAAATGTCAGAAAGGCCAAGAGAAAGCTTTGGTTCGCATCCAATTTTTCTCTGCTCTAAGCGGCCAATTCACAGAAGAGAACGCATGATCTACACAAATAGGTACGGTTATGTCTTTAAACTCGACGACTAAAGAGGTATCTTATCCGTACATTTTTCGTAAATGTGTTGAAAACAACTGTTAGTATATGAATAAAAGTGCGATACGCTTACTCTATCAATGTTTGAGTAAATCTGCATATTCGAGCAAGAAACGACGGAAAGTAGAAATATTTTTTAAAAAACTAAATGTTTTTAATTTAATATATAATCAATGAAATAAGAAAAACGTTTAATTTTAGATGTGAAGTGTTCGCGTACATACAAGAAATCATTATATTTTTTTTTTTAGGTTTTGCAAATAAATGTTTATCGTAAAATAATACGAAAAAGAAATATTGTCATAAACTGGTTTAGACGCTATCTTTACAATATGTCGGGGCTAACGCAAAGATACGAAGTGATGAAGTTAAAATCCGAAAAGATAACACCAAAAACTAAAAATCTACCCGAGAAGAAAATACCGTCAATAACTGGTGTTAGACGTGATTTTTCAAAATAGCGGGGCAAACGCAAAGATAAAGTATAAATCTACCCATTCTCAAAATTACGGGATTTTTTTTAGAAAAAACTAACTGAACTGTCCTTTACACGCAGATATAAAATTTACGTAAATAAAAAAATAATTAAACTATAATTCTGTTCTTCTTCAATCTTTCACTACTAATAATAATGTTTGTACCCACTACTACAAATAATAATGTAACGTTTTAAATTATACGTAATAATGTGTTATGTATGTGTTATGTCGTTAATTTTAAATGTTTAGTTAGATGAGTCGGTGTAGGTATACAGTATTTGAATCTTGTCTAAAAATTCGTGTCCGTCAGCGATTATAGAAAAAAACGAACAAACGAACAAAAAAATGTCACAACAATTTTCAAAATTGTTAGACTATAATATCAAAGTCACGATAGCCGAGTTGTTGGGTGGTCGGAATTTCGAGTCGAGAGACCCGAGTTCGATCCCCAGGTGGCAGTACCAATGAGTTTTTCAAAAACTTATGTACGAATTTCATCGTTGGCTTGGACATAAAAGGCGGCGACGGGCTCACCACCTGTCACGTTGTCCCGAAAATATCTTCGGTGGAAGGTGGGTCAAAGGGAACATTTAAACATTACAAAAACCATGAAGGTATATGTTGGGTCCAAAAATTAGTTCAAGTTCTATTTGTTTTATTACACAAGGAAAGGAGATCTTTTTAGAAGCTATTTACGAATTTCTTCTATTATAATAATAGACCACATATTAACTATATATTTTAAAAAGATTTTTTTTCAAGCTTTTTAAGTATTTTTACTTATTAAAAAGATAATCAAGTTCAAATAAGCTTAAAGAAACTTTTTAAATCGAATGTCACATTAAAATTTTGGCGTTTTAACAGTTGTCTCAAGTCTCATAAAATTCAAGGTTACTCTTTCTTTCTTCTTTCTTAGTTTTATGGCCCCTTTTTTTTAGATTCAAGGTTACTCACGACTCAGACACGAGAAATCTTATTACGAGTTTTTTGAGACTTACTACTATTTAAAGGTGCCTTTATATCTAAACTTTTGAAACTATCTAGATAGATATAGATATACTTAGTAATATAAAGTAGTGGTTATATTATCTTGGATAGTGTGCATTTGAAAGGTATCTGAGCTGTCTAAAGGTACCTGACTTAGTGAATATAAAAAAAAATTACTAAAAGTAGATATTAGTAGTTATCAGTTAAAACAAAATAAGGAAATTAAAGTTATTTGCAATAACTGGTAAAAAAAGTTTTAAAAAAAGGTCAATCTTCTAGGATTCTAGTCTATTACTGCGTTGATTGCATAAAAGTCCAGCCTTAGAGAAAACTCGTTCCTAAGGCACAGAAGTGGCTGGAGTGCAAAAATACTTCAAAGCAAAAAGCTTCGAGGCCGTTGTGAGTGACTTTGCGAAGTTACCAAAATTTTAGTTGAGAGGTTGTTCATGTTAGATAATTCTAGTACCCTTTTATCTAGATGGATCCCATAATTAATTTATGGGATCCAGAGATCCATAAATTCTCGCCAGTTATCTTGGAAGTTGTCTGCTGACAATCAAAGATGTAGTTGTAGGTTATTGGAGACGTGAAGTAGATGGCTGTGGAGATCTATTTGGGACCTGGAATTGAGCTTGAAATGAGATTCCAATGTTTTTGACATAATCAATTCAACAGCAACAAATTTTTGAGCATTATCCGCATTTCCCTCGACGCCAAACCTGCTTTCTTAAATTTTGTAAGTTTTTAATCTTTGTAAAGTTGCCTTTGCAGCTGTTTTGTTAATCTCATCGCCGCCAAATCTTCATGCAGTCAACCTAACTCGAATACTAGACTCGAGTCAGTTGCAATCGCATAATAGAATCGAGTAAGCGAATACAAAATACATTCTTACTGACTCAACTACTAGCATTGGGCTCGGTGTACTCGAATCACAATAAATTGGTATTCGAGTAGGCGAGTTGACCCCTATATCAATAACTAAGCAGGAATCGAGTCTGACTCGAATCAAGCGGTGTCCGGCACATTACTATACACATGTAGCGTATGTTTGAAAATAATCAAAAAGGCTATAACTACGAATTGTAATATGTTATTTCTTATTTTTGTAGTGATTAATATCGTTACTTGTTATAGTTTTAATGATGATGGATATATTGTGTATTGTCCTTGCATGGGTAAGTAAACCTACTGTCATGATTGATATATACATGAAATAATAAGGAAATATGAGAAATATATTTGGAGATGTAATAATACACCTTGAATATTAGAGCATGTAATCCGAACCCTTTATATATCTTTACATATAATCTATGATGAAGCTACCACTCGCCTGTGAGATAAGATCACAATTTGCCAATATTATTTACGCTTTTTTTGTTTGAGATTATTCTATGTTTTCTTTATGCATGCCTGACAATGTGTTAAGTATTTCTTGACTGTTTCCATTTTCAATTGTTTCATGGATTAGTATTGTACCTCAATCTGTTTATTAAGGTGCAGTGAACAATGTAATGTAAACAGATGTGTGCAGACTTGTTTTCTGTCCTAACTCAGTAGTTTCTGTAGTTAATGTATACTACAGTAGTGACTTGACTGAAGTGTGTCTTCCTTTGATCATGGATGAAGCTTGAAGTTGTACACAATATGCAGTACATTCAGATATGTACAGAAGTTGTAATTTCATCAAGTTATTATGTAATATTATGTTATTATTATTATGTTATCATAATGTTATTATTAACTTTACTTAAATTAACATGAATATTATAACAATTACATAGAATATATGTCCTCGGTCCACATGCTTAATTGTTGTAGGTTTGAGAACATCATTTCTGTGAGGTTGTTAGGACTTACATGTCCTTCTGTTGGTAAACAAAAGCTCTTTATATCAGTTTTTAAAATCCCTGCCTGTGTTAAATTTCACATTTCGTTTAGCTTAGGTATTAGGATAACTTTGTTTCGTTAATTGGCACATTGCTGCATTTTTGTTTTATACATTTTATGTTCATTTCTTGGTCATGTGTATTTTGTACAATTTGTTTAATTTGTTTTGTCTTCATATTGTTGGTATTTTGTACATTCTTTATCCAGTCTCCAGCCAAAAGCATCCATGGACTACATGTAATGTTGTGTAGGTTGTCTTTCCATTTATGGGATAGTCCTACATTGTGCTTGCCAGAACGAGGCTACCACAACAAGAACATTTCTTCCCCAATGGTTGTCAGATCTGCAAACTATGTATATGGCCAGCCCAATGCTACTTTAGCGTGCTAATGCTTTTCATGCATTATTTCTCGTTATGCGTTACATGCATTATTTCTCTGCTAGTTCTGCTGTAGGTGCAGATTCTGTAACACAGAGAAACACCAAGTATAGCCGTTGCCATAGCATGCTAAGTAACTTTGAGCTTTCTCATTCAACCAGTAGTGAATGACCATGTTTCTGAAGACATCTTGTGCAACACACGCTGGTTGTATGCTTTGCTTTTAAGGTTTTGAGGTATACTCGACAATGTGGCTTAATCTCCCGATCGATGCCAAGCCAAGTTGGATTTGTTGATTGAGATCTAGATCGAAGTTGGACTTACCTAGCTTTTCTATTTGTCCCAAGTGTGTTCTCAAAAATAACCGGCATTGGTTCATATTCATCTTAAGACCAAACTTAGAACATAGTGCTGAGCGATCCTGTTATCAGGACTATGTCTTCATCAAACCGATGATGAGTGATATATTCTCCATTGATGTTAACACTGTACCTTTTCCAGTTCAGTATCATGAAGATATCTTCCAACGCAACCGTACAAGTTTCGGGGATGTGACGTCATCCTGTCACACATCGTGCAGCAATTGGATAGGATTCGTGCTCTGATCTGAACTCGGATACACATTGAAGCCGCATTTTTCTGGCATCGCTGAATAGCCTATACCACCGCCCAAATTTGAACTGAATCGTAGATTTTTTCATAGTCCATGTACTCCAAACATAACGGTAAATTATTTTCTTCAGTCTTCTGTACCATCTTGCGAAGACTATGTATATGATCTATGGTACTGAAGCCGTTTCGGAAACTCGCTGGTGCGGAAGGGTAGAAGTCATCAAGTCTGCTTTCCAGACGATACGTAAAGACGCTCGAACCAGTACGTACGTAAGTATTGTAAGCGCTATTGGTCTATAGTTCTACAATAGGCAAGTATCCCCTTTCTTGAAGAACGGGACAACTTCGCAACTACTCTACACTTTCGGCGATTTCCCTGGATGACGGAATTGAAGAACTTCTGAAGGACTATAACTATCGGTTTTTCAGAAGCTCAGTCGTAATTTCATCCCCACTCGGTGACTTGGTGTAGTGTCGCCTAAGCTTTGCTCTTGGGCCGCCAGTCGCCACTCACACTCTTTTATGGTTTTAGCGAAGATATGTACAGCAGTCATAACATTTCTCGATGTTACTCAAAATATCAGTTCCAGCGGAAATAACTACGCCGCTGTTGGTCTTAAACTAAGTCAGTTGGCTCTTTCCGATAGGCAGATCTTTGGTGAAGACTTTGAAGCTGCTCTATTGTTTGTTCAATCTGCACCATATTGAACTTGCAGAAGTCTTGTCTCATAGATTTCTAGATCTTTCTATTTAGTTTCCAGTATGCTCATAAGGTCATAGACATCACTGAACTCCTGTCGCCTAATCGTCAATATGAAGTTACCATCCGGACTCCATAAGGTGTTGTGGGAAGTTGAAGAATGCTGGTGGCTGGGGAGCTCACCGCTTTTTGTGGAAAGCTTTAAGGATGCCTATGTTCAGCAATGGACTCTTGATAGGTTTTAAAGAACTAAAAGAAGCATTTAAATATTGTACCGTTCATTTGAACACTGGCGATCGGCTCACCTTTATGAAGATAAATTATATATTTTATTATTTTTAGGAAGATTTGGCAATCAAGCAGACCATTTTCTAGGCGCTTTGGCATTTAGTAGAGGCTTAAACCGTACTCTAGTTCTTCCACCATGGGTTGAATATCGATTTGGAGAATCAAAATCTATTCAAGTGCCCTTCGATACGTACTTTGAGACTGAAGCATTGTCTTCATATCACAAAGTTGTAACTATGGAGGAATTCATGCAGAAAATTGCCCCTGTTGTGTGGAAACCAGAAACGAGAATATCTTTTTGTTACGTCCAGAGAATTGGGGAAAAACAAAACAGTTGTAACGCTAAGTCTGGAAATCCTTTTGGTCCTTTTTGGGACACATTCAACATCGACTTTGTAGGTTCTGAATTTTATGGACCATTGAATTATGATGCTCACAATAATGCAATGATGAATAAATGGAAACAAAAATATTCTCCTATTGATTGGCCGGTCCTAGCATTTACAGGTAAGCACATTTTTCATAATATTTATTTAATTAATCTTTCAAACTCTTTTGTTCAATTCAGAAAAGTTCGAATCAGCTAAACCTCTTTAGCTAATTCCAACAGCATCCAACATGTCGCAAAGTTTTTTACATGACCAAGAAATTAATTTCGAAACTAAAAATAATGCATAAACAAAATAAAATAACATTTTCATTCAACTTTCAACATTCATTATTTGAAGCTTCGACTGTATCACAGATTAGATAAAATTATAAATGATTTAAAAACTCGTCAATGGAATGAATTTTTTATCCAAGAGCGATTTACGTAAAGAAATTTTAAATCTTTATATGTCAATTCTTAAATATGAAGCGGTATTTTGTAATATCAGGATAAGCGATCGCCAATCAACTTTATAAGCATCGCGATTAAGGTCTGATCTTTCTTACGGGAGAAGTGGATAAAAAACAGGACATAAATGAATCCGCGATTTCCAAAAAAATATCAATTTGATAGACGAAGACACGAATTCAGTTTAAGATAGCCGAGTGTACCTATTGTTTATACTTTATTTTATTTTTATAATTGGCACTGTATCCATTAGTTTGGTTATCGTTAATTATTTGTAGTTATATCATTACCCTGTATAAAAATAATTTAAAATTTCCTACCGTATATTTATTTCCTATCCTTTATTGCATTGGTCAAATTTATTAAGGTGTACCTTATACACAGATAATGTGGTGTACAGAAGGATGAGGATTCTTTTTGGAAATATTTGCTTGCGTATTTTTGGATAGAAATATAAAACCCAAAAAACAGTTATAGTATTATGGCCACTATACACAATACTTAGTATAAGCAAAACGGCAATTAATTAAAACGGATCACGGTACAGTTCCTCGAAATCGCGGCAGTAGAATCAAGACTGTCTACTTTGTTGCATACCGACATTCACGTTGCTAGACCCTGCACAAGACCACTTGGTGGCGGTTGCTCACCGATGTAACTTGAGACGATTCAGGTACAGTCTAATGGCAGCCGTACTCATAAATATGATGAAAGTCGACTATCATACGTGTCGCACGTTCTCGTTTGTTAATCTGTACTGGATGGACAGTAGCATCATCCAACGTAACGACGCTAAAAAATAGCGGTTACAAACCCGCTTACCAAGCGTAATAAAACCCATTTTATACGAGATTTCATGCCATAATGACCCCCAGTGCCGGCGGATCCGCTTATGGTAACATATAATAAACGCATTCTGAGGACCGACGAGCAGATTATGTACCTGAAAGAAGAGGTAAGCGAGTTCCACTGGACCATTATGGGATTATTTGAAATCTGAGGACGGAAGGACTCCATAGTCCTCAAACCCGGTAATTCGTTCTATGACCGGGAGAAAGACTATAGAGTGTTAGGTTTTTAGTCCACAGGTCTCTTATGAATAATGTGATCCGGGCTAGTGGAAACAGTCTTTGCGATAGGTGCAAAATTTTGGAGAATTCGCTGTTCGCAAATGCCTCAAAAACTTTCTGATCTCAGTTTTAAAATTATGAAAGCTAGGCGTGAAAAGAGGCTGCAGCCTAATACTGTTGCGTTAACGTAAATTTTAATGAATTGGCATATCTCCAAGTCTATGAAGCAATACTACTAGACTCTAAATCTATGAGGCGATACTAGACTCTAAATCTATGAGGCTAGTTCAATATGGCTCGACTTAGTTGAAGACCGACAGATTGAGATTTAAGAGCACGTTTTATTGACGCAAAGGATGGAGTGGCTGCGTTCCAGAAGGCCATCCAAGAGACCCCTAAGGGCGAGTGGGCAAAGTGCTTTTCTCGGTGATTCTATTGAATGCAGCGATGTATTGATGTGAATGGAAAATATTTTGAAGATATAATAAAAATAATTCATTACTTTTAGTGTCACTCTCTTAATGCTTCGTTACATAACCTTTAAATATACATAAAATTTCAGGTGCACCAGCCAGCTTTCCAGTGCAGAAAGAAAATGTTCATTTACACAAATATTTAAAATGGAATCAAGACATTTTAAACAAATCTAGATCTTTTATCAAAAAGAATATGAGTGGTGGTGGTATCATAGGTATTCATTTAAGAAACGGTGAAGATTGGGTGAGGGCGTGTCAACATGTGCCTGAGAGTCCTAGACTCTTTGCTGCTCCACAGTGTGTTGGGTATAAGAATGAAAGAGGATTATTAAGTCATTCCATGTGTTTGCCAAAAAAAACTGAAATAATAAAGTGAGTAGTACGGCCTTGAAATACAAATTGAACATATTTAAGCTGCGATAGTCATGAGGTAGTGGGATCGAAACACGAATCAGGAAATTTGAGTACACGAGGAAGGCGTTGGCTTGAACAGTAAGACGGCGACTGTCTCACTATCTGTCAGGTTGTCCCAAATAATAATAAGTGAGTCAAGAGATTTATAAATTTTCGAACTCATAAATACATACCTAGAGATAATATCACAAAAATTGCTCTTATATCAAAGTAAGTAGCTAAAGCGGCACTTATAATATGGAATCGGAAACAACGAAGGTACTACAAACATCTAGACCCGAGATAATGTAGAAAAATTGGTTAAGATAGAGATCTTAACCAATTTTTCTACATTATCTCGGGTCTCTTAAGTAGAGACTTAAGTCGTCAATAACAAAAATAAATAAATACATAAATAAGTACAGATACACAGATAGGGACACCATCCGGCACTCAGATCCCAAAGCATGAAAAGCAAAGCTTAAGCACTTGTATTATATTATGGAATCTTAAACAATGAAGGTACCACAGACACCAGGACCTGTGAAAATGTAAAAAGTGTTTTTCTTCACCCGACCGTGAATCAACCCGGGACGTCAGACCTGGCGACACCATGGAAACCGTTGTATAGGCCACTAGTCCCCGCAGGTCGTTCAATATAAGTGGGTTATCTCTACGCTTTCCGTTTCAATCCGCAGAATTGAAATACCCTAGAGGCAAACATTTAAGGAATGTTTGTACTCAAGTCATGAATGTTATGACTTACAAAACAAAATGTACCATTTTAAAGATTTTGTTATATTATTTTGTAGTTATATCATTACCCTGTATAAAAATAATTTAAAATTTCCTACCGTATATTTATTTCCTATCCTTTATTGCATTGGTCAAATTTATTAAGGTGTACCTTATACACAGATAATGTGGTGTACAGAAGGATGAGGATTCTTTTTGGAAATATTTGCTTGCGTATTTTTGGATAGAAATATAAAACCCAAAAAACAGTTATAGTATTATGGCCACTATACACAATACTTAGTATAAGCAAAACGGCAATTAATTAAAACGGATCACGGTACAGTTCCTCGAAATCGCGGCAGTAGAATCAAGACTGTCTACTTTGTTGCATACCGACATTCACGTTGCTAGACCCTGCACAAGACCACTTGGTGGCGGTTGCTCACCGATGTAACTTGAGACGATTCAGGTACAGTCTAATGGCAGCCGTACTCATAAATATGATGAAAGTCGACTATCATACGTGTCGCACGTTCTCGTTTGTTAATCTGTACTGGATGGACAGTAGCATCATCCAACGTAACGACGCTAAAAAATAGCGGTTACAAACCCGCTTACCAAGCGTAATAAAACCCATTTTATACGAGATTTCATGCCATAATGACCCCCAGTGCCGGCGGATCCGCTTATGGTAACATATAATAAACGCATTCTGAGGACCGACGAGCAGATTATGTACCTGAAAGAAGAGGTAAGCGAGTTCCACTGGACCATTATGGGATTATTTGAAATCCGAGGACGGAAGGACTCCATAGTCCTCAAACCCGGTAATTCGTTCTATGACCGGGAGAAAGACTATAGAGTGTTAGGTTTTTAGTCCACAGGTCTCTTATGAATAATGTGATCCGGGCTAGTGGAAACAGTCTTTGCGATAGGTGCAAAATTTTGGAGAATTCGCTGTTCGCAAATGCCTCAAAAACTTTCTGATCTCAGTTTTAAAATTATGAAAGCTAGGCGTGAAAAGAGGCTGCAGCCTAATACTGTTGCGTTAACGTAAATTTTAATGAATTGGCATATCTCCAAGTCTATGAAGCAATACTACTAGACTCTAAATCTATGAGGCGATACTAGACTCTAAATCTATGAGGCTAGTTCAATATGGCTCGACTTAGTTGAAGACCGACAGATTGAGATTTAAGAGCACGTTTTATTGACGCAAAGGATGGAGTGGCTGCGTTCCAGAAGGCCATCCAAGAGACCCCTAAGGGCGAGTGGGCAAAGTGCTTTTCTCGGTGATTCTATTGAATGCAGCGATGTATTGATGTGAATGGAAAATATTTTGAAGATATAATAAAAATAATTTAAAATTTCCTACCGTATATTTATTTCCTATCCTTTATTGCATTGGTCAAATTTATTAAGGTGTACCTTATACACAGATAATGTGGTGTACAGAAGGATGAGGATTCTTTTTGGAAATATTTGCTTGCGTATTTTTGGATAGAAATATAAAACCCAAAAAACAGTTATAGTATTATGGCCACTATACACAATACTTAGTATAAGCAAAACGGCAATTAATTAAAACGGATCACGGTACAGTTCCTCGAAATCGCGGCAGTAGAATCAAGACTGTCTACTTTGTTGCATACCGACATTCACGTTGCTAGACCCTGCACAAGACCACTTGGTGGCGGTTGCTCACCGATGTAACTTGAGACGATTCAGGTACAGTCTAATGGCAGCCGTACCATAAATATGATGAAAGTCGACTATCATACGTGTCGCACGTTCTCGTTTGTTAATCTGTACTGGATGGACAGTAGCATCATCCAACGTAACGACGCTAAAAATAGCGGTTACAAACCCGCTTACCAAGCGTAATAAAACCCATTTTATACGAGATTTCATGCCATAATGACCCCCAGTGCCGGCGGATTCGCTTATGGTAACATATAATAAACGCATTCTGAGGACCGACGAGCAGATTATGTACCTGAAAGAAGAGGTAAGCGAGTTCCACTGGACCATTATGGATTATTTGAAACTGAGGACGGAAGGACTCCATAGTCCTCAAACCCGGTAATTCGTTCTATGACCGGGAGAAAGACTATAGAGTGTTAGGTTTTTAGTCCACAGGTCTCTTAAGTAGAGACTTAAGTCGTCAATAACAAAAATAAATAAATACATAAATAAGTACAGATACACAGATAGGGACACCATCCGGCACTCAGATCCCAAAGCATGAAAAGCAAAGCTTAAGCACTTGTATTATATTATGGAATCTTAAACAATGAAGGTACCACAGACACCAGGACCTGTGAAAATGTAAAAAGTGTTTTTCTTCACCCGACCGTGAATCAACCCGGGACGTCAGACCTGGCGACACCATGGAAACCGTTGTATAGGCCACTAGTCCACGCAGGTCGTTCAATATAAGTGGGTTATCTCTACGCTTTCCGTTTCAATCCGCAGAATTGAAATACCCTAGAGGCAAACATTTAAGGAATGTTTGTACTCAAGTCATGAATGTTATGACCTACAAAACAAAAATGTACCATTTTTAAAGATTTTGTTATATTATTTTGTGTCTGTAATACGAGCTTTTGTAATTTTTTTTCAGACAATTAAAGAGAGCAATAAAAAAGTTAAATGATATAAAGTTCATTTTTGTCGCTTCTGATGCGAACCATTTAATAGATGACTTAAAAGTTGCGTTACGGCAATTAGATGTGAACATTGTGAAGCTACAGCATCCAGACCCGCACCTAGACCTAGCCATTTTGGGACAAGCCAATTTTTTCATTGGAAATTGTGTATCGTCGTTTTCTGCTTTTGCGAAACGAGAGAGAGACGTCAAAGGTTTACCTTCTGAATTTTGGTCGTTTCCTAGTCCAAAAAAGACAAGACATGAAGAACTTTGATCAGTTGCCATGAAACTTTAAAAAAAGAGTTTAAACCTGAGAACCTTGTTCTTTACCAGAGGTAAACAAGCGGGTACAAATATTTCTGGACTGCAAGATTTTGAACCGAGAGTTTGTTTTTATTTGTCTCCTTTCAGTGAATGTATAACGTATTTTTATACATATTTTTAAAAATAATATCTTGCTTTTTATTTCCAGTAAATATTAATTCGTATTCATCTTAAACATTGAATTCTTCACGCATTTCCCAACATGGATAGCCAACAACTTTGTTCTTTCGTCCCGGATTTCATCGGAAGTTATTTTTGGTACAACTTAACAGGTCGTAAGCCATTAAAACATTCTATTATTAGTCTGTAGTATAACATATTCATACTTTTGTGTTAGGTACCTATTATCCAACCTAGGTGATCAGACGAATCCTAGTGCGACCCACAGTAGGATGAACCGTTACCAATAGTGATTTCGAAAGTGATGAATCACTGGCTCAAGCCAGTAAGTTTTAGTTTTAGAGTTCAAACTCTAAAACTAAATCTGATAGAATGTGACTTGAAAGTCTTAACCTCTGACTCCCCCAGTATTGGGAAATGCGTGGTAATCAACAAATATAATTATTAATTTGGGACAACGTGATAGGTGGTGAGCCCGTCGCCGTGTAAATGTCCATGCCAACGATATAATTTGTACATAAGTCTTTGAAAAAACCCATTGGTCGTGTCTCTTGAATTTCGACCACCCAACCACTGGGCTTGACATTTTACAAACAAGTATTGGGACAAGGTAAGTGCACATAATATTATTACAGTTATTCTTGTTTTAAATGGGAAGTTCAAGATGGCATCAAAAGAAAAAAAAAATCTTTTACATGTTTTACTGTTTTCTGACTCTCGACTCGAGTTAAGATTAACAATAAAAATTTTTGATTGTTAAAAAATTCACATTGATTTCATGACACAAAAATTGCTGAAATCAACGGCGACGGGCTTACGCCTGTCACGTTGTCCCAAAAAATGGTTTCAGTGAAAGGATTCACCTTTCATCTTTTATGTACGATTTAGATCGTTACTTTGGACATGAGGCGGCCACAGGTTCACCACCTATCACGTTGACCCAAAAAAATGTCTTCGGTGGAAGGTGGGTCGGAAGGACTTAATTTTCTAGACCTCTGTCTACCCCTGTATTAACTGAAACGCATTAATTTATCTTTATTTTATAATTAGCTGTTGACCGTGACATCTTCCTTGTGAATTTATTTTCTTAAAATCCTGGCTATCGTAATTTTTTCCGGGTAAAAAATATATGTCTTAATATATATATGCTGATGATCCGATAGAAGAATTGGTAGTCACCTTACCTTCGAAGCTAAGGGTCCCTTTGCATCATTAGTGAAAACTTCTTTGTCTTGAATGAGGATTTTTTTTTCTGTTCAACTTCTATTTTTTAAAAGGAGGCAATTTTTTACAGTTGACAAACGGGCTATCGGTTCACTTGATGGCTAGTGATTACCCACGCGTTGCAAGACCAGAAAGCTGTGGATGCGTTGTCTAAAAGGAATTGGGGAATATGGTAGAAAAATACTATGCTGTTTTTGTTACATAGTATATAAAGTTAAAATATAAAATTAAATAAAGTATTAAGTAAAAAAAATCAAAATATTAAAGTTAAGTTTCAGATGAGTTCATATTAGGTAATACTCTAAATAAAATACTCAAACTTTGGTTGAATATTTTTCGTTTCGTTAAAACGCGGCCGGTCTGCCGCGTTAAGAAAACTTGGATTTTTTTTGTTTTGTATTTATGCTTTGTCTGTATGCGTGTGACTAATGCACAATGATTAACGACCCTTATCATTGCCATTGTCGTGCGCTCGGTGCATCCATGACAGATCTGCCATGCCAAATGTAGCCATAATGTAGAGTTCTCAAAAATGAAAGCCGTTCAGTTAGCATCTAGTTAGAAATTGCCACTCAAGTGGTTCTGTTTGTTTGTTTGTTATTGAGTTCTTTGACATGATGCAGGTGAAAAGAATAATTAATTTCATTAATATAAACTGCCAGGGTGTGTTTGTCCAATGCATTGTAGTATCGAAACATATCAATGTTTCGTTACATATATGTTGGCCGCAAAATTATTTATAGGTCGCGGGATCGAATCCCTTCCGTGTCAGTTGAAATTTAAAAAAAAAAATTCTCTTTAATTTAATCACATAAAAGATCAGCATAAATATGGTTTAAAAATCAATGAAGTTGCGTAATAAAAAATTAGTTAGCGTTATCTTATTGATAATTCTTAACTGAAAAGTCAGGAATGTCAATTTGTCATTTGCAAAAGGGTAAAAGATGGAGCCGATGCCAAAACAAGGCATAAGTAAAGGAAAGAGAACACAGATTTAAAATTTCTACTGATGCATTTAAGACACGGTAGTTCGGAGGTAAGAGCGTTGCCACGGATCGGCAGAAGTCGCGGGTACAAATCCCGCCCGTGTCAGTTGAAATAAAAATAAATATTTTTACTTTAATTCAAACCAGTTAGAGATAGTTCCCTAAAACTGGTGACGGGGAATGCTTCGAACACTGAAGGATGCTACTAACAGATAAAGAAAGGTTACAGATTGTAATTAAAGTTTATAATTAGTAGTTATCCTTTTAATATCCAAATAAACTGATCATACAAGCCCTGAAAAAAAATCCGAAGCATTTTGTATGTTACTTGAAGGCAAGTTGTTGCTCATGTCTTTCTTTTTGTTTTGTTTATGATTAACATCAATAAGGGATTCAATACTTTCAAAGTACGTAATGTTCCAAAACTTAACATCATTGTTATGTGAACTGGAAGCAATGAATTGTCCGTCGTAACTTATATCCAAACATTCAACAGGTAAACTGTGCTGACCAACAATCCCTAATTGCCTCTGCGGAAACATATGTGCAGCCCTCAAGACTCCATCCTCGCCAGATGTTACAACAATATTCTGTGTAACGGGTACCATACATTGAAGGGAATGTTTTTCTCCCATATACTCGTCACTATGTAAACCAAATTCTTTCCAATTAAAGAGGTAGAGCTTGCCTCTCGATGATCCGACTAGAAGCTTAGTGTCTGAACGGAACAAACCCATGCATGTTAATTCTGCGTCATATTCTTCGGATGTAGTAAAAATTTTTCTGAAACAATAAAAAGTTTAAAATTTTTTTTTATGATTTCTAGGCCTTTAAAGCAAACACAGCATTGAATGCGGAGCTGGTTATTATTTAAAAAATATAATGAATAATATATTTTCACGCCATTCCCAATACTGGGTGGAATAGAGGTCTAGACAATTAAGTCCTATCGAATTAAGTCCTATCTTTCAGCGAAGACATTTTCTTGGGACAACATGTCAGTAGGTCTCAACTCTGTCGCCCTCTTTTTTGGTCCAAGCCAACGATTTAAAAATATAAATAAAATAAATAAATATCTTCTACGCACCCTAATAACAGCGGGTAGACAGAGGTCTAGTCTAGACATTAAAGTCCCTTCGACCCAACTTCCACCGAAGATATTTTCGGGACAACGTGACAGGTGGTGAGCCCGTCGCCGTCTTTATGTCCAAGCCAACGATATGATTCGTAGATAAGTTTAAGAAAAACCCATTAGTACGGCCACTTGAGGATCGAACTCGGGTCTCTTGACTTGAAATTCCGACCACTCAACCACTCGGCTATGGTGACTTTTTTTACGTGAAAAAAAAATATATATAAATAGTAAATAAGTTTTGAAAAACCCAGCAGTACGAAGCGACCACCTGGGCATCAAACTCTGGTCTCTTGACTCAACCTCACTCAACCACGTGACAGTTTTTTTACGTAATAATGCAATGTAAATTGCAAAATTAGTAAGGTAAAATCTTATGTACATAGTACATACTGACATTTTGCATATTAAAAGTCATTGATTATAATCATCATTGTCCTGTGGGTGGTGGTGGAAGGGTACCAACACCTATTTTTCGCATGCTTTACTACTTATAAAAAACACTAAAATTGCGGAGTATTCTATAGCTAGTACCGCTAACACAATCGATCGATGGGTTAACAAATATAGTTAAGATTAGTGCATACTTCCAGGAATAATTTAATTACAATTGAACATGTTAAAAAAAATATAATGAATAATATATTTTCACGCCATTCCCAATACTGGGTGGAATAGAGGTCTAGACAATTAAGTCCCATCGAATTAAGTCCCATCGAATTAAGTCCCATCGAATTAAGTCCCATCGAATTAAGTCCCATCGAATTAAGTCCCATCGAATTAAGTCCCATCGAATTAAGTCCCATCGAATTAAGTCCCATCGAATTAAGTCCCATCGAATTAAGTCCCATCGAATTAAGTCCCATCGAATTAAGTCCCATCGAATTAAGTCCCATCGAATTAAGTCCCATCGAATTAAGTCCCATCGAATTAAGTCCCATCGAATTAAGTCCCATCGAATTAAGTCCCATCGAATTAAGTCCCATCGAATTAAGTCCCATCGAATTAAGTCCCATCGAATTAAGTCCCATCGAATTAAGTCCCATCGAATTAAGTCCTATCTTTCAGCGAAGACATTTTCTTGGGACAACATGTCAGTAGGTCTCAACTCTGTCGCCCTCTTTTTGGTCCAAGCCAACGATTTAAAAATATAATGAATAATATATTTTCACGCCATTCCCAATACTGGGTGGAATAGAGGTCTAGACAATTAAGTCCTATCTTTCAGCGAAGACATTTTCTTGGGACAACATGTCAGTAGGTCTCAACTCTGTCGCCCTCTTTTTGGTCCAAGCCAACGATTTAAAAATATAAATAAAATAAATATCTTCACGCAATTCCCAATAGCGGGTAGACAGAGGTCTAGTCTAGACAATTAAGTCCCATCGAATTAAGTCCCATCGAATTAAGTCCCATCGAATTAAGTCCCATCGAATTAAGTCCCATCGAATTAAGTCCCATCGAATTAAGTCCCATCGAATTAAGTCCCATCGAATTAAGTCCCATCGAATTAAGTCCTATCTTTCAGCGAAGACATTTTCTTGGGACAACATGTCAGTAGGTCTCAACTCTGTCGCCCTCTTTTTGGTCCAAGCCAACGATTTAAAAATATAAATAAAATAAATAAATATCTTCACGCAATTCCCAATAGCGGGGTAGACAGAGGTCTAGTCTAGACATTAAAGTCCCTTCGACCCAACTTCCACCGAAGATATTTTCGGGAAAACGTGACAGGTTGTGAGCCCGTCTCGTTTTTATGTCCAAGCCAACGATTTAAAAATATAAATAAAATAAATATTTTTACTTTAATTCAAACCAGTTAGAGATAGTTCCCAAAACTGGTGACGGGGAATGCTTCGAACACTGAAGGATGCTACTAACAGATAAAGAAAGGTTACAGATTGTAATTAAAGTTTATAATTAGTAGTTATCCTTTAATATCCAAATAAACTGATCATACAAGCCCTGGAAAAAATCCGAAGCATTTTGTATGTTACTTGAAGGCAAGTTGTTGCTCATGTCTTTCTTTTTGTTTTGTTTATGATTAACATCAATAAGGGATTCAATACTTTCAAAGTACGTAATGTTCCAAAACTTAACATCATTGTTATGTGAACTGGAAGCAATGAATTGTCCGTCGTAACTTATATCCAAACATTCAACAGGTAAACTGTGCTGACCAACAATCCCTAATTGCCTCTGCGGAAACATATGTGCAGCCCTCAAGACTCCATCCTCGCCAGATGTTACAACAATATTCTGTGTAACGGGTACCATACATTGAAGGGAATGTTTTTCTCCCATATACTCGTCACTATGTAAACCAAATTCTTTCCAATTAAAGAGGTAGAGCTTGCCTCTCGATGATCCGACTAGAAGCTTAGTGTCTGAACGGAACAAACCCATGCATGTTAATTCTGCGTCATATTCTTCGGATGTAGTAAAATTTTTCTGAAACAATAAAAAGTTTAAAATTTTTTTTATGATTTCTAGGCCTTTAAAGCAAACACAGCATTGAATGCGGAGCTGGTTATTATTTAAAAAAAATTCTTTAATTTAATCACATAAAAGATCAGCATAAATATGGTTTTAACAAAGACCTTTATGATAGGTCTTCCTTATATTACAATTAAAATGAAAGGTGATTCTCCCCGAAAATACTAAATACTACCAAAATTGTAAATAAGAGATTTGTAGTTTAACGTTTGTTAATATAGGAAAACTAATGTAACTGTATACTAATTATTGGGTCAGATTTCCTTAAATCCCACAGTTTAACTGTTCCTCCGTCATCACCTGAAAATAGGACAAACAGTTCATATAATGCGCAATGTCGCAGAATCGTTATTTTAGTTATTTATAAATAAAATTAATATCTCCACGCAATTTCCAATACAGGGGTAGAGAGAGGTCTAGTCTAGACAATTAAGTCCCTTTCACCCACTTTCCACCGGATATATTTTCGGGAAAACGTGACAGGTTGTGAGCCCGTCTCTGTTTTTATGTCCAAGCCAACGGTTAAGCAAAAAAGCAACGACAGGTATTCGCCTGCTCTCGTATAGCGACAGAATATGGAACTTATGGCATCGTTGGAGGTAGCTGACTGAGTATACATTAGTTCGATATGGCAGATAACGCAAAAATCGTTTTTGAATCTGTTCAAGGCGATTAATATAAATTTTATAATTTGGATTCCAGATTTGAGAAGCATATTTAAGTTGACTACGGACAAAAGCACAGAAAAGAATTTTTAATGTTTTTAAATTTCGAATCTAAACGTAATATAAAACCGAGACTTTTGGTGGCATTACCTATGATTTGAACGTCAAGCTTTACCTTAGAAACAAACGTTACACCCAGGTCTTTTACTACGTATAAGTTCAAGTTCACACAGTTGTCATTATCTTTTCGAAGACGATAAACAAGATTCTGGATCTTGTGGAGTTAAGGTGATTGGTTTTCCCACGGCTAATTGTATATATGATTTATCAGTAATGCATGCAATCTATTTATCTAGAAGAAAACAATAAATATGGTTTTAACAAAGACCCTTTATGATAGGTCTTCCTTATATTACAATTAAAAATGAAAGGTGATTCTCCCCGAAAATACTAAATACTACCAAAAATTGTAAATAAGAGATTTGTAGTTTAACGTTTGTTAATATAGGAAAACTAATGTAACTGTATGTTGTACTAAAACTAAATGATACTGTTATTTTGATTACAATAATTAAATTTCTAAGTGGCGCATGATATGTAACACAAATCTCGCGGATATGGTCGCGGGCAACTAACATAAGATTTTTATCTTACCTGTTACAATTTTATTATTTCCCAAACACAATAAGCTATACACAGGTTCTTCATGCGCATTCTCATAACATTGTTTTAATTTCCAGGTTTCAACATCTGTGGCTATTATTGCTTTATCCTGAAAGGTAATTGATCAGATAGTTTGATTTTAGTAAAGATGTATAGATCGAATGCCATCAATTTCAATGCTATAGACTTGCCGATCGCGAGAATATTTCCGATACAGAACTATTCACAGATTTTGTTCTAGTAGGTGGTAATTAAAACAAAATTGATAGAATAAACTACTAAAATATATTCCATCCATAAACTACACTTTTACTGGGTTTATAAATAAAATTAATATCTCCACGCAATTTCCAATACAGGGGTAGAGAGAGGTCTAGTCTAGACAATTAAGTCCCTTTCACCCACTTTCCACCGGATATATTTTCGGGAAAACGTGACAGGTTGTGAGCCCGTCTCTGTTTTTATGTCCAAGCCAACGGTTAAGCAAAAAAGCAACGACAGGTATTCGCCTGCTCTCGTATAGCGACAGAATATGGAACTTATGGCATCGTTGGAGGTAGCTGACTGAGTATACATTAGTTCGATATGGCAGATAACGCAAAAATCGTTTTTGAATCTGTTCAAGGCGATTAATATAAATTTTATAATTTGGATTCCAGATTTGAGAAGCATATTTAAGTTGACTACGGACAAAAGCACAGAAAAGAATTTTTAATGTTTTTAAATTTCGAATCTAAACGTAATATAAAACCGAGACTTTTGGTGGCATTACCTATGATTTGAACGTCAAGCTTTACCTTAGAAACAAACGTTACACCCAGGTCTTTTACTACGTATAAGTTCAAGTTCACACAGTTGTCATTATCTTTTCGAAGACGATAAACAAGATTCTGGATCTTGTGGAGTTAAGGTGATTGGTTTTCCCACGGCTAATTGTATATATGATTTATCAGTAATGCATGCAATCTATTTATCTAGAAGAAAACAATAAATATGGTTTTAACAAAGACCCTTTATGATAGGTCTTCCTTATATTACAATTAAAAATGAAAGGTGATTCTCCCCGAAAATACTAAATACTACCAAAAATTGTAAATAAGAGATTTGTAGTTTAACGTTTGTTAATATAGGAAAACTAATGTAACTGTATGTTGTACTAAAACTAAATGATACTGTTATTTTGATTACAATAATTAAATTTCTAAGTGGCGCATGATATGTAACACAAATCTCGCGGATATGGTCGCGGGCAACTAACATAAGATTTTTATCTTACCTGTTACAATTTTATTATTTCCCAAACACAATAAGCTATACACAGGTTCTTCATGCGCATTCTCATAACATTGTTTTAATTTCCAGGTTTCAACATCTGTGGCTATTATTGCTTTATCCTGAAAGGTAATTGATCAGATAGTTTGATTTTAGTAAAGATGTATAGATCGAATGCCATCAATTTCAATGCTATAGACTTGCCGATCGCGAGAATATTTCCGATACAGAACTATTCACAGATTTTGTTCTAGTAGGTGGTAATTAAAACAAAATTGATAGAATAAACTACTAAAATATATTCCATCCATAAACTACACTTTTACTGGGTTTATAAATAAATAGGACAAATTGAATAAAAGAAAAGTAAACGTATCTTTTTAGTAAGCATGAAAGGGGAAGTTTTTCTTTTGTACGGTAAAGATTTGCATGCATGCATTTTTCAACGACCTCCGTGGACGAGTGGCGTACACACCGGATTTCATGGTGTCGCCTACTCTGAGGTCCCGGGTTCAATTCTCTGTCGGTTAATGTAGAAAACACTTTTTTTCTGGGATCTAGGTGTTTGTGATACTATGTATTGTATGCATGTATTTATCTTCACATTTTCTGTGCGCCAGATGTAATACCTACAAGGATTTTCCGTCACAGAATCAGAAAAAAATTCTACAATCAAAAAAATCATTCTATATCAACAAGTTTTATGTTAATAAATTCTAAAAAGTGAGAATTCCACCCGTGCTTGAATCTTTTAAAGTGCCGTTACTTTAAATTAGAGTTGGACGATAGTGAACACTACGAAAGATTTAGAACACTCTGATTTAGTTCACACGGAGGTCATGTGGTTGATTCGCGGTTGGAAAATTCGGATTGTCCGGAATCACAGTTTTTCTAGACGAAAGAACTTCTGACAGATGTATTTAAACACCATTAACTTGAAGTTTCAAGGTAAAGGAAAATTGTATTGAGATGATTAGCGCAATAAACGCATTCCATAGCAAATTATGGTAGACCCTTATCCTTACATACCTCTTTCGCTTCTTTCAAATTCATCATTTTCTTCATTCATGCACGTCTAGGTATTAGTACTCTTGAAACTACCATTTTCGAGCAACTTTCTCAAATGGTCTTCGAAAGGCTCTCGAACCTTTCACTTGCTGATGCCAAAGAGGACCCACACGACTCTATCAATTATTTTGTGGGACCCTACTCGGGGATGTCCGAATCCTGGGGGGTTGAGCCAACCGGCACGAGGGGAACATTATTGTAGCGAGTCAACACGCCTTCTTCGGTTCCGATTTCATGCTAAACGGTAGTCCCTCCATGGAGCTACATGGAGGGTGGGAGGCCGGGGAAATGAAATTAAAAAACAAAACAATATGGAGAGACATTCTACAAAACCTACCCAAAATCCAATTCCGAGTGATAACTAATTAGTGCAAAAAGTGTCTGGGGAGAGAGCACTAGTTTGGTGGTGACCCCATCATACAGTAAGACTTTGGTGGACGCTAATCTAAGGATCGATCCCAGGACCCAAGAGCAAGCAAAGTCAGGGGCCGAGAAGGCTGTTAGCCGAAAATCCTCCAGCCTTACCAAAGGAGAAGCATGGGTGCACGGCACAGGGTGTTAACAGGGCCGGTGCAACTACTTCTAGTACCCCGGGCGCTAGGACCTTACGAACCTCACGTTCCAACGATGCCTACACCTGGCAAGTAGTCATTCGAAAGGGCAAAGGCAAAGCCCCTAGAAAGTGCAGTACCGGCCCCAGGACAACGCACCGGCTAAAAAGAGGAAGACCTAGCAGGACCGGGAATGAGGACAGCGTGTCAGGAGCGTTCTCGGAACGGGATCCCGCCGCCCGCCGGGCGGTGATAATGGCGTGCCCTTCACCGACGATTAAATTCCTCCAAGTCAATCATCCACAGTGAAGCTGCAACGGCTCAACTGCGTAATTCGGTGGAGGTGCAACACACGGCCATAGCCCTGATATAAGAGCCGTGGGTCATGTCCGGCCCAAGGGCCTCTTCAACTTGAGAGGTAAGTTACTATACTCAAAAGATCACGACACCCCTAGATCGGTATCTTTATTACGAACAATATCTGTGCACAACCGTTAACAGATTTGTTCCAGAGATATGTACGCCGCAAGGCTACAAATTGAGCAGGACCTTTGTGTGGTGGTCGCCTCGGCATATATGCCGGAAGCGAACGCCCCGCGTCCTAGTAAGACTAGTGCACTTTTGCGAGAGGACGGGGCTCGAGCTCATCATCAGGACAATGCGCACCACCCCCTCTGGGGCATGTATAGTAGCAACGACCGAGGTAAGACCCTAGTCAAATTTTTATATTCTACAAAACCTACCCAAAATCCAATTCCGAGTGATAACTAATTAGTGCAAAAAGTGTCTGGGGAGAGAGCACTAGTTTGGTGGTGACCCCATCATACAGTAAGACTTTGGTGGACGCTAATCTAAGGATCGATCCCAGGACCCAAGAGCAAGCAAAGTCAGGGGCCGAGAAGGCTGTTAGCCGAAAATCCTCCAGCCTTACCAAAGGAGAAGCATGGGTGCACGGCACAGGGTGTTAACAGGGCCGGTGCAACTACTTCTAGTACCCCGGGCGCTAGGGACTCTTACGAACTCTCACGTTCCAACGATGCCTACACCTGGCAAGTAGTCATTCGAAAGGGCAAAGGCAAAGCCCCTAGAAAGTGCAGTACCGGCCCCAGGACAACGCACCGGCTAAAAAGAGGAAGACCTAGCAGGACCGGGAATGAGGACAGCGTGTCAGGAGCGTTCTCGGAACGGGATCCCGCCGCCCGCCGGGCGGTGATAATGGCGTGCCCTTCACCGACGATTAAATTCCTCCAAGTCAATCATCCACAGTGAAGCTGCAACGGCTCAACTGCGTAATTCGGTGGAGGTGCAACACACGGCCATAGCCCTGATATAAGAGCCGTGGGTCATGTCCGGCCCAAGGGCCTCTTCAACTTGAGAGGTAAGTTACTATACTCAAAAGATCACGACACCCCTAGATCGGTATCTTTATTACGAACAATATCTGTGCACAACCGTTAACAGATTTGTTCCAGAGATATGTACGCCGCAAGGCTACAAATTGAGCAGGACCTTTGTGTGGTGGTCGCCTCGGCATATATGCCGGAAGCGAACGCCCCGCGTCCTAGTAAGACTAGTGCACTTTTGCGAGAGGACGGGGCTCGAGCTCATCATCAGGACAATGCGCACCACCCCCTCTGGGGCATGTATAGTAGCAACGACCGAGGTAAGACCCTAGTCAAATTTTTATATTCTACAAACCTATTCATTTGAAAGGTATATTCCGAACCGACGTATATTAACAGACCTAGTCACACAATTATTGACCGTACTCTTGCCACAGAAAAGGTGGCAGAATATATCACGGAATGGCATGTCTCCAACCTGCTCCGACCTCAGATGGATCTGCTTTGAGATGCAGTCGAATATTCCACACATTCCTCCCAGGTTGAAACCCTAGAAAAACCTACGAGTCCTCTCCCCTAAAATCCACAAACTGCAGGCATAGGGGAGCTTGTGAACACAACAAACATAGAAGAATTGGTTACGAATCTGACTAATAGTATCCTAGAAAGTTACCATGAGGCTTGTCCCCTACTTTGCAAAATCCGCCAAACGCAGCAGGCAACCCTGGTGGGATACGAGCTGGATCGTAAGCGAAAGAAGCTCAAGAAAGCCTTCAACAAAGCTATGAATACATAAAAAATGCCTCAGGTACTAACGGACTGCAGAGTGACGTAAATTCTGCAGTAGCATAGAAACGTGCGAGCGAGCACACAGGCTAAGGAAAGTCCTAAGCCAACAAGCTATTCCTTGGCCATTGTTGAGATTCCTCGAGGAGTTAGGTTGGCTCGAGTACGCTTAGACAATTCTGCCCATACGCAAAATACGTGCTTGGACGCGGAGTTGCGGAAATCAGCTTGTCTAATCTGAAAATCGGATATATCTCAATTTTAGTGATAAGATCATCTTTCAAACCTACCATATTGCGAATCTCTTCGTTTCATTTTTGGTCGTAACGCCACACATTTTACGAAGAGATCGCATCTCCACTGCAGTCAACTTGCTTTTATGCTTCTTCGGTTTCGCTGCTATGTAACAAAATCGGTACCAGCACTGTGTTATGTATCGCAAAGCGTAAATTTTTCATTACACCTTGCCTTTAGACTACCGCTCCTGGCTAGAATCACCGCAACACGGACTCGTCCATCTCCTTAGCCTCCAATCCATAAATGTTTGAAATTTGTTAGATATATCAATTTAAATTTTATTTTCGAAATTCATTCAGTACTTCTGAATCTGATTAGCCTTTAGGAGGTAAGTTTATTTATTTATCTTCACGCACAGTCAGAGAACAGATCGCCAAGTGTCACAATCCTTACATAACTCTTTCGCTACTTTCATAATTTTCTTCATACATGCACTATGTCTAGGTATCCGAGTACTCTTGACCCTCCCTCTACGAGCAGTTTGCTCACGTCGTCTTCGAAAGTTAGTCTCGGCCTACCTCTACACCTTTTAATATCAATTTTTACGCTATTTTTTTCACCATTCGGTCTTCACTCATTTGCTCAATGTGCTCAAACCATCGAAGCACATCCTTATCAATTTTAGTATTAAGGTCATCTTTCTAACCTGCCATATTGCGAATCTCTTCATTACGTTTTCGGTCAACCAAGCTAACAGTTCTAGACATTCCTGATTAACTCAAATTTCACACTAAGTTTTTTCTTTGTCCCTTTCAAATACCAGAACCATAGTTTTATTAGCATTTAAACGGAGACCAATATTTTCACATTCCTCTTTCATACTCATGACTAATGTCTGCAATTCTACCTCTGATGGTGCAATAAGCACTACATCATCAGCATACAACAGACAGTTTACTTATGTGTCACCCAATTTCACACACAAATAACTTTCTTTCAGCTTTTGTAAGCCCTAAACACAGGCTTTGTAATCACAATAGAGGGACTGCACAGCCCTTAGCAGTCGGCCATCCACACCATTCCCCGGCAACAGATCCCACATTTTCTTCCTTATAACCTAATCAAATGCGTTCTCAAGATCCACAAAAGCACAGAAAATTTACTGGATAGCGGCCAGAAGCTTTTTTATGATTTGAGTAAACTTTACTTGCTAAACTAGTCAAGCTGATTGCCCTATAGCACCCGCAGTTATAATGTGAACCTTTACCTTTATATAAAGGCACAATGACCATGTATCGCCAATCATCCGGGATATCACCCATCCATCAGCACAAAGATGAAAGTTGTCCCAGACGTGAGGCCCACCATACTTGACCATTTCAGCAGTAACTCTATCTAGTCCTGCAGCCTTAACACATTTCAAACTTCGAATTGCACATTCAATCTTTTTCATACTGATGACCCCAGTATCATTGAAGTTAGTGGAAGCAAAAATACACATACTACACAAACATATTTTAAAATTTATTAGATTACCAAACTAGATACTGCCCACAATTCTGGCAGAGCATTACCAATAGTAAAAAAAACTATAGCCTATGCCGCTCTCCAGATCTCCAACAAATCAAATGTAGCCTTCATAAATTCTGCTCAGGAATTGTGAATTTTTCCAAGATTTATTAACTTTACTAATAAGAATTAAACTTTATAAATCATGGCATTAAACAATGTATCAAATTTTAATACAATATAGTATATTAAGTTGTAATATTATAATTAGAATCTTTAGTCTCATTTTAGCAATTATTGCATACAATAGAAAAATTATTTACCTTTCCCGCTGTAAGCATAGTGTCACCATCATCATTAAATTCTACATCTCTGCAAGCTTTAACATGTAATTCTAGAGTATTTAACAAGGTTGTTTGATCATTGTCATATTCATATAGTAAAACATCACCCATAATATTTGCTAATGCAATTAAATTTTTTGCAGGACTGAATGAAATATCAACAATAAAGTCTTCACAGATAATTGTTGGTGGGTGATCTCTAGGTTTTGATTTTTCTGCTTTTATGGCTTTTATTACTTCGTCCTCCTCCTCATTTTCATCTAACATACTATTTGACGAAACAGGATCATTGTCAGGTTTATCACTGTTCTCCTCCTCCATACTTTCTGCAAAGAATAATATCATCAAAAATAAAGAAACAAAACTAAAGAGCTTTTTAGAGGACTGCATGAAGCTATTTGTGTAGCTTCACCAAAATTGCAGAGAATAGGAGGCAATGTGGATGGATGGTAAGAACATCAAGGAGAGAGAAAAGAGAATACCAGTGATGTAAAAAAATCACTCCTTGTAAATGGCAATCAATGGCTACTGTAAAAACCATTTCACAGGTGAAATGTAATAAAAACCATTTCCTGGTGGGAATACCATCCTCCATAAAACTACCAGACCAGTATGGAGCTGACCAGTAATGGACAGCTGGTGTTGACATTACAGTTTCTGGTACAGCAATCACCAATACTCTTGTCCGACATGGCTTTTATGGTAAATCCTTAAAGGAGGGGTCTAGGTTACATAGTCAACCATTACCGGCCTTTAAATAAATTAGTAAGGCAAGGCATCCCCTTTTGTGTTACTGTTATTAATTAAAGTATTCAACAGAAAATATTTAGAAACAGAGAACAGCCAACTCATTCCCCTGCAATTATTATGAAGTTTTTTTTAGCAAATTTCATAAACCTCTTAAATATGTTTTGCTCATTTACTGAGATTTTGCTGTAGATGCCTATACTCTATTCCATAAATAGTAACTTACTCTAAGGGATCTAGTAACTGATGTTACAAGTGTTAGTTCCTTGTTACATTATTTACATCATATTCTTATTGATGTTTTTAAAATATTATATATGTTAAAATTATTAATGTTTTTATGCATTCCTTACATTTTCACAACTTATAACAACAAAATTTTTTGTTTAAAATTTTCTCCATGAAACACAAGGGTATTGAAAATCTTATTCTTACATGCAGTTTTCTTGCCATTTAAAAGCAGGTAATTAGCATTAAACCTATGAACTATACCACACATAGCATTATTCATCATACCATACACAAGACAAGTATTTATCTTAAAAATAAAAGAAATTTCATTGGCATTCAATACTACAATAAATTTATTCTCTGCAAAGGTAAAGCATTACAAGAAACAGAAATATATAGGTAATTTCCTGTGAAATCAATAGTTGGGCTAACAGTTGGGCTAGAGCCATTTTTGATATGAATTTTATTTTATTTGAAAATTCATTATAAAAATTAAAACCTTCCAATTCATCTATTAAAACACAATCTTCTAAAAACTTCTAAAAATGTAAATATCAAGAAAAAGAATAGGTCATCTTGCGAGGTGCCCATAGCAAGTCCTTTAAAAAAATTATTCTAAAAAACATCAGTTTTTAACTGAATTATTTTTTGATATAACATTAATAATAACCTACCGAGGAAAAAATATTTAAAGTGTAACTAAAATACTTAAAAATAAATTACCATCGTTTATTTCTGATTCATGACTAAAACTTCCTTCACTCTCATCAGATGAGTCTTCATCAAAATCACGAAAATCTACACCCATTATTTCTTTACTTAAGCCTCAAAACAAAAAAACACAAGGTGCAATAAATAGCATTTCCTCAACGCGCACTATACCTATAACGTAGTGATTATATTCTCTTTGACTATACCCAAAAACAATACTTGTACTGGTAATGTAGCATTATGGTCAATTAGTACATAATCACTACGTTAGTAGTGGTTATATTCTCTTTGACTATACCCAAAACAATACTTGTACTGGTAATGTAGCATTATGGTCAATTAGTACATAATCACTACGTTAGTAGTGGTTATATTCTCTTTGACTATACCCAAAACAATACTTGTACTGGTAATGTAGCATTATGGTCAATTAGTACATAATCACTACGTTAGTAGTGGTTATATTCTCTTTGACTATACCCAAAACAATACTTGTACTGGTAATGTAGCATTATGGTCAATTAGTACATAATCACTACGTTAGTAGTGGTTATATTCTCTTTGACTATACCCAAAACAATACTTGTACTGGTAATGTAGCATTATGGTCAATTAGTACATAATCACTACGTTAGTAGTGGTTATATTCTCTTTGACTATACCCAAAAACAATACTTGTACTGGTAATGTAGCATTATGGTCAATTAGTACATAATCACTACGTTAGTAGTGGTTATATTCTCTTTGGTATTAATCATTAGACTTTTGTGTATTTTATAAATAAATAAATATCTTCACGCAATTCCCAGCTCTAGTCTAAACAATTAAGTCCCTTCGACCCATCTTGCACCGATGATATTATCGGAACAACGTGATAGGTTGTGAGCCCGTCGCCTTTTAAAAAAAAAGCTTTTTAAAAAATGATATTAATCGACGAATTTTGTTGCAAAGTATCTGTATATACCACTTAAAATTTAAAATTTAATCCAAAATTAAAACCTTCCAATTCATCTATTAAAACACAATCTTCTAAAACTTCTAAAATGTAAATATCAAGAAAAAGAATAGGTCATCTTGCGAGGTGCCCATAGCAAGTCCTTTAAAAAATTATTCTAAAAACATCAGTTTTAACTGAATTATTTTTGATATAACATTAATAATAACCTACCGAGGAAAAATATTTAAAGTGTAACTAAAATACTTAAAAATAAATTACCATCGTTTATTTCTGATTCATGACTAAAACTTCCTTCACTCTCATCAGATGAGTCTTCATCAAAATCACGAAAATCTACACCCATTATTTCTTTACTTAAGCCTCAAAACAAAAACACAAGTTGCAATAAATAGCATTTCCTCAACGCGCACTATACCTATAACGTAGTGATTATATTCTCTTTGACTATACCCAAAACAATACTTGTACTGGTAATGTAGCATTATGGTCAATTAGTACATAATCACTACGTTAGTAGTGGTTATATTCTCTTTGACTATACCCAAAACAATACTTGTACTGGTAATGTAGCATTATGGTCAATTAGTACATAATCACTACGTTAGTAGTGGTTATATTCTCTTTGACTATACCCAAAACAATACTTGTACTGGTAATGTAGCATTATGGTCAATTAGTACATAATCACTACGTTAGTAGTGGTTATATTCTCTTTGACTATACCCAAAACAATACTTGTACTGGTAATGTAGCATTATGGTCAATTAGTACATAATCACTACGTTAGTAGTGGTTATATTCTCTTTGACTATACCCAAAACAATACTTGTACTGGTAATGTAGCATTATGGTCAATTAGTACATAATCACTACGTTAGTAGTGGTTATATTCTCTTTGACTATACCCAAAACAATACTTGTACTGGTAATGTAGCATTATGGTCAATTAGTACATAATCACTACGTTAGTAGTGGTTATATTCTCTTTGACTATACCCAAAACAATACTTGTACTGGTAATGTAGCATTATGGTCAATTAGTACATAATCACTACGTTAGTAGTGGTTATATTCTCTTTGACTATACCCAAAACAATACTTGTACTGGTAATGTAGCATTATGGTCAATTAGTACATAATCACTACGTTAGTAGTGGTTATATTCTCTTTGACTATACCCAAAACAATACTTGTACTGGTAATGTAGCATTATGGTCAATTAGTACATAATCACTACGTTAGTAGTGGTTATATTCTCTTTGACTATACCCAAAACAATACTTGTACTGGTAATGTAGCATTATGGTCAATTAGTACATAATCACTACGTTAGTAGTGGTTATATTCTCTTTGGTATTAATCATTAGACTTTTGTGTATTTTATAAATAAATAAATATCTTCACGCAATTCCCAATACAGGGGTATTGGGATTTGCGTGAAGATATTTATTTATTTATTTACAGAAATAAAGTAGGCCTAAGTTTGTTGCCTTGTGGGACACCATATGGTCATTTTAAATTCACTTTGATAACAGTTGGATAGGTTGCTTTTAAAATGTTGTTATTGAAAGGCTCTTACACCAATACAGATTAATAGGAATAGAAATGTATCAAAAGCTTTAGCGAGGTCAAGAAAATTTCAACAATATAGTCAGTCACTGCATAATATCTTCACGCAATTCCCAATACAGGGGGTATTGGGAATTGCGTGAAGATATTTATTTATTTATTTACAGAAATAAAGTAGGCCTAAGTTTGCTGCCTTGTGGGACACCATATGGTCATTTTAAATTCACTTTGATAACGGTTGGAGAGGTTGCTTTTAAAATGTTGTTATTGAAAGCCTCTTACACCAATACAGATTAATAGGAATAGAAATGTATCAAAAGCTTTAGCGAGGTCAAGAAAATTTCAACAATATAGTCAGTCACTGCATAAAATATAAAAGGGCGTTAAGACTGTTAAGACTCACCACCCTTCGCTTCGTTTTGCTGTATTCTTCAACACAAGAACTAGAATAGATGCTACAAAATCTTAGCATAGGAAGACTTAAGGCTGGATTTTAAATAAAGTTGTCTAAGGCCAATCTCATATCTAAGAGTATGGAAAAGACTGAAAATGTTGAAAGAATGAAATATATGTCCATCAGTACATTTACCTCGATAAATAATTTCCTTTCAAGGTCGCCGAGGCAAAGAAGTGCACCAAATTAGAAATGCCCGGAGTTTATTGGTCGATATTGGATGAAACAGAAGGCAATTTACTTATATCATTAAAACAAAACAAAAATAATATATTAAAACAATTACTCCTCGAATATTCGACCTGTAAAATGTTACGAGGACTCGGTTGACGTAGGTGATAAGGAACATCATTAATAAACAAGTCCGTCAAAAGTAATTATTAAGTTAGAAATAAGTAATTTTGAAAATATTCCATTTAGACTACTAAGGTTTTCTTTTTTTTAATATATGAAATAAATAAATGAATATCTTCACGCAATTACCAATACAGGGGTAGACAGAGGTCTAGGCTAGATAATTAAGTCACTTTGACCCACCTTCCACCGATGATATTTTCGGGACAACGGGACAGGTGGTGAGCCCGTCGCCGTCTTTATGTCCAAGCTAACGATATAATTCGTAGATAAGTTTTTGAAAAACCCACTGGTCGGTTTCTTTTTTTTAATACTTTATTTACGTAAACAATATTATGTTAATATTTATATATTAGTTTTCTTATTGTAGGCTACTACATATAAAAACAATTTATGTGAATGTAGGCCTGAATTAATTATTGGTTACTTGGAATGGTAGACTTGGCAACACTGGTCCAGTTGCTGTTTTCTAGAGCTGTTTATTTGCAGTTTGCGTTTGCATTTGGCGACTGATAGTCGTTGTTGTTCAGTGAACTTCGCTATAACGTAGTGATTATACTCCCTACTTCAAACCGAAGAACAGCGAGTGTATCAAATGATCGTAGTTTATTAGTAATTTTGGTAGTTTGTTTACGTATTTATAGGAACTTTCGTAGTAAATTCAATATTTGAATAAAAAATCAGTGTGTCGTTGAATACCACTTCCAATTAATGGTACTAGAAGTTGTAAGGTGTAATAAAAAAGAACTATGTAAGTTTGCAAATACCCAATTGTTTTTTGTTTACTTTTTAAAGTTTTTAGTTAATGTCCGTCAATGTTAGTAATTCACAATTTACAAATATTTCATACAAAAAAAGTTCAGAATAATTTAAATGTGAAAAATTCATAAAATTATGTCATAAAATTTCATTATTTATTTATACATAATGAATGATAGAGTTACATAATGTAGCTTTCTTTATAGCTGTAAAATTATGACAAGGGAGTCAGATGTTTAAGAGATATTACAATTCCCCTAAGCTGAACACAAAAAAAAAAAAAATTAAAATTTGCTCTCAACACTATCATTTGCTGCTGCATGCTGCAAATTTTCAATAATGTCTCAGAATTCATTAATTTTACGCAACATATATTCCTCTCTTGACCCCAATTACTGATAGAATATGTTAAGAAAAATATTGCTTAAGACATTTTAATAATTTATTTTACTGAAAACATTTTATTTAACACATTTCATGGTGTAAGTTATCCTACATTTTTATCCAGATTTTAAACTATCTGTGTCATTCATTTACACCTATTTTGATGAGATTGACTTAACTACATCCAAACATCAAGTTTCTGATCTATCACTCATAATATTATATGCAAGCTCTCTATGGTGTTTTCATACAATTTTATGTTTCAACTCCAACCAAAGAAAGATGGTCCAAAAAGAATGAATTAAGATCCATTATTCAGTGTTTTTGGTTGCTTAACACAACTTTGAGATATTATGATAAGATCAGATATGTGTGTCTGCATCCTTAAGATATGTTAATTGAGTTAATGTATCAACATTTAATATTGCAGTTGATAACTACTTAGTATGATGATATCTGCTATATTTTTATTTTTATAAATGTTTTGTGATATGTTATCATGAGCAATTTTTATTTTTTAATATAAATGTATATAAATATTAAATATCTTCACGCAATTCCCAATACAGGGGTAGACAGAGGTCTAGTCTAGACAATTAAGTCCCTATGACCCACCTTCCACCGAAGATATTTTCGGGACAATGTGACAGGTGGTGAACCCGTCGCGGTCTTTCTGTCCAAGCCAATGATGTAATTCATACATAGGTTTTAGAAAAACCATTGGTACGAGCCGGCCACCTGGGGATCGAACTTGGGTCTCTTGACTCGAAATTCTGACCACCCAACCACTCAGCTATCATGACTTTATTTGAAATATATATCTATAAATATACCAAGAAATGTCAATAAATATTCTTATATATAAAAATAATAATATTTATTATTCCCCTATTTGCTGGTTACCAACTTTTTATTGGTATTTTTTTAAACCTTTGTTGTAATGTCTTACCTCTTACTATTACAAGGAGTTTAATTTAAGAATTTTAATTTATATTTTTTTAGTGAAAGTTAAACAGGTGCACCAATTTGTTACCAAGCATAATAAATCACATAATTTTAAACATTTTTCTTATACATTTTTATTGTAGTGTAAAAAAATGATGAAATTGAGATGATTTATTAAGCTTGGTAATAACTCACAATTTTCTGCTATACATTTAAATTTATTTAATAAAGCATTACGAAGAACATTACTATGTTGGTTATAGTTTATTTTAATTTTCTCTTCAATTCTTAATTTTATTTCAGTTTTTAGTGCATTACTTTTGTTTTGTCTTTTTTGCAGTTAGGATTTTGATTTTTTAATTATGTATTTATTTTATTTATTTACCTGTGAATTAAATGTTTTCCAATGCATTAAATTTGTGTTGAAGAAAGCAACAAATTTGTCTTTTTTAGTCTGTCTATAGAGGCCTTTAGAATTATTGTCTACAAATAAAAATTTTGTTGAGTATGTCCAAATCTAATAATTTCTAGACTTCTTTTCCTCTTCCGAGTTGTGAGGATTTACTGCTGTTACATATTTCTTTTATCAAATAGCAGTGTAAATATTTAATAGCAAGAGCATAACTGTATTCTATGCTAAGAGAATAAAACACATCTGTAACCTTTTTTTGAAATAGTAGGTGTAATTATATGCTAGAGCCATTTCCCATCATCCTGGCCTCACCATTATCCTATAGCTATACAAATCTGCAGTTTAAATGATAAAATTTAAGGATTAAAACTTCAATAATCTGCCACACATTAAAGGTTATCTGTTAAAGATAGTCAAGACAGTTTAATATGTAAGTAATTTAAATTTTTCAATAAACTTTACATTGATATGAAATTCATCGAAATTTTCATTTCAATGTACACATCTTTGTATGGCATACGTAGGTGGGGGCAGATACGAGTTGAGGTGCGGTGAGGGACGTATCTTGCGGAGGACCGCACGTGTACCTTGCACGCGACTCGCGTGACCTACTATTGGCTTGTAGGAAAATGATGTTTATGTTCACGTTTTCGAGATCGCCGTATTTAGTGTAAAAATACATAATAGTTTAAAAAACTGTAAAATACGCTTTTATAACTAAGCTAACAAAGAGGTAGATAAAAATTTTCTATATTTAGAAAAAAATGAGACCGCTTATTACGATATTTTATAACTTTATATTATTACTAATACCTGTTAATAACATTTTTAAAAAAAATTACATCGAACAAACATCTCACACTGTTTTTGGTAAAATGATTTAGATTTTAATTAAACTGTTATATTATTTCTTATAAATTTACCAAATAATTATATTGTTATCGGTCTTTTATAATTATACGAAGTTTCAATAGAACCCGACGTTTTAAAGTGGCCTAGTTTTTAGTGTCCCTTTTATCATTTGTTAATCATTGCCAGTTTTTCATAGACAGAAAGCCCCAACCTTTAGTGTTAGTACGACTAAACGCAAAAACATAGATTGAGGTGTGTATAATGCTGAAATCCTATTTACACGTGACAATCGTTTAACAACGTGGGACGTTTACACGATTGATGTAGTCGCTTGTGAGTCGCCTGGCGAGTTTTGTCTTTGTCCTTAGACTAACCTTTTTCCGATGTGACGTCAAATATATTTATATATATTTCTGTGTGTATACATGAAGTCTTCAATTAGGTTCTTTCGACCCACCTTCCACCAAATACATTTTTTGGGACGACGTGACAAGTGGTGAGCCCGTCGCCGTCTTTATTACCAAGCCAATGATATAAATCGTAACTTTTTTGAAAACCCATTCGAATGAGCTTGCCATCTGGAGATTGAACTCTAGTCTGACTCACGTGATGGTTTATACAAGTTTCTAGAGGATATAGGTCTCTGCTGTTAAGTGGATTTACCTTAATCATCACCCTTATCAACCGGATTGCAGATTTGCAGTAGCAAACACCACAAACCGACAGAGATTAATAATTAGGCATTTTTGAAGCCATTTTTTATCCCGCCCTCTATTATAGACCTTGGTATTTTCTAGGATTTCTTGAAATTGGCATTGTCTACCGATCTTTTAGTTACCTGTTTCGAGGAGGAAAGGGTCGTGAATGAGGACCGCATTGATTATCATTTATTTAATTAATAACTAATTCTTTATTACATATTATTTAATAAATAATTAGTTTTGTGGTACTAACATTTTTTATTCATCTAAAAAGAATTTGCTCGGATTCTTTATTGTCGCAGATTTTAAAATTTTCTCAGAGTTGTTGAAAATACATATGGCAACGTTTCTTGCGGCAACTCCTTAATTATAATAAAAATTGCTCCGTAGAAATTTTTGCACAATTATGTAACATTTCTCAACTTATCAGAATCACCTATATTATATATTGTTTTTTAGGTCCGTACATAATATATGTTATAGACCTAAAAGTCCACAGATTGGAGTGAAGCTGACATATTAGGGGCAATAATATCATGAAAAGAAATTTGCCTGCATAATTTCATTCTTTATAAAATGACCTGAACCATTCTTCACAGTAACAATGGACTTAATTTCTTTAAAAATAGAAAAATAGTCTCAAAAGTTAACGTATTCGAGACAAGTGGTATTCGAACTAATCTCCGCCGTGCCTTGTGCCGGCTCAATGCTCAAAACTGTACAGCTATCAAAACAACGCTGTCTAATACCTGATAATACGGTTATTTTTTTTATTTTTCTAATATCTTCTATAATTCTAATTTCTAATAATTTTTTTTCTATTTCAAGCCCAGCATTTTGTCCCTATGGGTTTACATTCTAACAGGACGCCGGTTTTCCGCTTCGCTGAACATTCGTTGCCTTTCAGAGATTTCAGATCTTTTCCAGACTAGGACACGTCAGCTATTCGGATGAGTACTGATTCATAATTTGTCAGCAAACGGACAATTTAGAAAGAATTACTTAGAAAAGATGAGAAATGATGTGATTTTCTACACCATTTCTGTTGATAAAATCTTTTTCCACGATTTCTTCTTGTTTCATTCACCATAAGGTTAAGTTGGTGGTAAAACTTATAATGAGCGATACTAACATACACACATCATCGGCCTTTTAGAAACTCCTTAAGTACTACTACTTAATCACACTAAAATGTAGGGATAGTTAATATAAGCTGACTTAACATATTACGACGAATGAAACTAATTATGAAGACCACTAAAATCACCCCAATCCAATGTATCATCATTAGCTACGCAGATTAATGTAATACACAGGGGATACCGGGGGATGTACGACAGCTGTCCCCCAAAACCTCCTGTTTAACTTCATGAAAGTTTTCCGTTGTTATATAATAATCTAAATTTATAACATAGATTGCTATCTGTTATGACGTCAACGTGAGTCGCTTTAACAAGTACCTACTAGCTACAGCTTCGGCTACGAAGTCACGTTTAAACGGTCACTGTGTGTTTATATTGTTTTATTTTTTGGAATACTGATTCAATAATATTTATATCAAATGGAAGTTGGTTTTTATAAGAAATAGTAAAAGTAAAAGCTGAATATCACTTCCACCATTGCAAGTAACTAACAAGGAAAATAAGTGTCTTAAGCTAGAAAATATTACGTATAATGTCCTTAGGCACACTTGACTCGTGAGTTGGAAACTTTGAACGTTCAAGGAAAAATTTCATCACGCTTTTCATAGTTTATAAGGATGCTTACTTCGGAAAACGTGTCTACTCTAGAGTATACACGTTTTCGAAGTTAGTCGAGTTCCACTGTTTTACTGTAAACGTTATGTTTTATTAATTGTACTATAAACCTGTTAAAGAAACAACACCTATTCAAATCTCAATATTTATCTACCGAAATAAAGTTCAGACGACGGAATTTGTTTTCAAACTAGGAATCTGCAAAGCTTAACAGTGGTAGAGCCACGCATCAGCTTTTGTTGTTGCATGAATGGGCCGGCTCGACCGGGGAAGGACCACGACCTCACAGAATACCGGCGTGAAGTAGAAGTCTAATGAACTTCTGCGTTTCGTCTGGTGAGTGCACGTAACCGGAGGCCCACACACTCTAAGGGTGGCAACGCATCTGCTATGCCTCTGGTATTGCGGGTGTTCATGGGCGGCGGTAATCACTTACCATCACGTGAACCACCTGCTCCTTTGCCTCCCTTTTCTATAAAAAAAAAAAGCTTCCGTTCGGCTCCAATTTACTGATAAAGGTAATGCGAAGCGCGAACCAAGTACATATTAATTATATATTTAGTTTATGATGGTCATTTTTATATGACTATAATATAAATAAATTAAATATAATATAAATCGTAATGATGCCTATACTTAATATCTATTAAAAGCTAGACAACAAAAGAGCCAATACCTGTAATAATTACAAAAGTTAAAATAAGAAGAAATTGAGTTTCTAACAGAATTGGAGATGATTCTTTGAGTTGTTTTTATCGACATCTAAACCGTGCAAACGAAGAAAACTTCAATATTTATAGAGGTTTTAAGCACTTGAGTATTTTGTGATGTAATTCTGTTTTTGGATAGGATTGATGCCTAGGATTTGTTTGAGCTCAAACAACTGAATTACAGACACCTTGTGGATAATATACGATTTGTGAACAGAATCTGCCCGGTACATATTTATTGGCTGAATAGTTACGAGTGGGGCGTTTACTCTTAGGTAGAAAGTAATGCATATCGTAACTCTCTTATTGTCATCATCATCACCGTCATAGAGGTCCTCAAGAGAGTACTCCTATGTATGGGCCTACCTAAGTTTAAAGCTTCAAAATATTATTGAACTGATTGCTTATGTTTTTCCTTCCTAAAAATAAAAAATAACCGCCTGCAATAAAGGGACGAATTTTGATAAAATTTTTTTACAAGTAGTCACGATAGCCGAGTGGTAGCTCGGGTTGGGTGATCGGAATTTCAAGTCAAGAGACCCGAGTGCGATCCCCAGGTGGCAGGCTCGTACCAATGGGTTTTAATAAACCTTATGTACTAATTAAATCGTTGGCTTGGACATAAAGACGGCGACGGGCTCACCACCTGTCACGTTGTCTTCGGTGGAAGGTGGGTTGAAGGGACTTCATTGTCTAGCATAGACCTCTGTCTTCCCCTGTTTTGGGAATTGCGTGATGATATTTATTTTACAATTAGAACAATTGCTTCGAGTAATATAAAGATGATCCGAAGTGGACCTGGGAGACCTGTCAGAGGCAGCAACTGTGAGCTCCATCATCAGCCAGTTAGGTGTTGATGTATGTTTTAGGCTCTCTGTGGTGAAAAATGGGGTGTTAACACACCATATATGACGAAGTGCCACCGGATAGCTTCCGCCGTCTTTGGCTTTAAAACTTGTGGCAGCTACCATCTGGGATTCAGAAGAAGACGAGTATAAAGTTGGGCAACTTTATACTGGAACAGGCTTCAGAGGGCTTCGAAATCTTGGAACATCCTCAGAATAGCCCAGACGTAACCTCAACTGACGGTTATTTCTTAATGAGAAAGAAGAAATACAGCCTTAAGGGAAGAATTTTCCAGTGATGTAGAGTTGAAGACTGGGTTTTCGGCCTATTATGACAACTATGACGAAGCATATTTTTATATTAATAATGTACTTGTAATTATTGATAAAGAAATAATGTAATGTTATTGAGATATCCTATAAATTTATTAAGAGAAATATATTGAGAATGAAAAATTTAGAGTTTTGTTTTACATATGTATAATACATTCCACAAAGTTTGGGCCCTTGGTTGTATGTCCCTATAATCTATTACGTCTGTTTATTTACATACATACATACATATCTTCACGCATAGTCACTGACGGGGTAGCCAGAGAAAACTAATCGCCTAGTGTCATGACCCTTACATATTTGTTTATTTATTTATTTAAATATGTTCAAGATGTATTTTTAACAATTTCATAATAGCATTACAATTCCAATTCCATAAACTGTTTATTCAACCGACTTCAAAAATAGGAAGAGGTCAATTCGGTTGTATGTTTTTTTAGTACCTTACCTCATATCTCCGACATATGTGAAAAAATTTCGATAACTCTTAATATGTTTGAAGTAGTATAGATTATAAAGCATCTCGATATATGGCGATTTGCTAATGTAACTAACATAAAAAAGCACCGAATTATATTATGCGACAGTAAAATGATAATCTAATAGAATTCCTTCAAGAGAAAGTTTTTTTAGTGTTTCTAAGTGAAATTGTATTTTTCAGATACAAAATGGATTGGATACTTAGAGGACCGCAAATTCATAGTACATTCAGTAGCCTTGGATTTGCACATGCAAATGGATATCACGTAAATGAGCACTGTAACGGTAAGTACTTGTGTAACTTGTACCTTAATACTTTTAAAAATGTGAGAAACTTCTTCGCGTGGTCCGTCTATTTAATAAATAAATACATCGATAGGGACAACATCACATACATTGCTCGGGTCCCTAAGTATGTCGCTAATGTAATAAACTGTTCGGAAACAACCAAGGTACCACAGTCAAAACCCAGACTCAGGGAATCTGGGAATTAGGGAATCTTACCCGGGACCTAGCTGGCGACACCATGAAAACCGGTGTGTCTCATCTACGGAGGTCGTCAAAACTAATTAAAATTACCTACAGTAGCCCTCATATAGCAAATGTTTTAATATTATAAAATAACAACAATAGTAATATTATTCTTGTTTTGCGAAATATATAATATACAAGTATATAAGTATACATTGTATTATGATATTGAAATATTGTATCATCGCAATATATTGTGCTATATTTCTTGTTGGGAGTGGCCCTGTTTTTCAGCGTCTTAAGAAATAGAGACTAAAAGATGGTGGGATTACTACCACGAAAATTACTAGGCTATAATTTAGCAACCAAAGACTGGTAGCAGCGTCTAAGGTACACAAGGTGCGATGCTATGCGATTATAGCAAATCTTCCCTACCCTACATTCCGTGTAGACCAAAACAAAAGTATTGGAAAAATTTTAAACTTTAAATCGAAATAAAAGCTTGCCCTAAATTTTTGTAAGTCGCAGGAAGCGAGATTTTAATCTATCTATTTGTTACAGCTGCTCTGGAAATAATTTTGCATAATATTTTAACAGAAGACAAATATTTATGCACCTATCGCAGGAGTATTAGTTTCGGCCAAAACATCAAGAAGGACCTAATTCCTTTATTAATAAATGCGAAAGAGGATAAAACTGTAGAGCTTTTGATAAAGATTTTAGTTAATTTAACTATACCTATAGAATGTTTATTATCGGTGGATGTAATTTCTAAAACCGACTATGGAAGGCATACGATATACGAGATTAACAATTTGCTTGCAACAACTAAGGTCGCTTTAACTGATCATCGGGCAACTAGAGCTATTATTGAATTTGTAAAGAAAAATGCAGAAGCGGAATATAAAGCAAAGTTGTCTCCTGGACAATGCACAAATATCAGCAATACGCTTCTGTTTATTCGGAATATTTTGCATATTCCCGAGGACATGAACAATTCATGCCTCTCATACAATGGGTCTCCTCACAATGTACAAAATCAATTGATATGGAACTTGTTCAGTCAAAATATTGACAAAGTTCTTATAAGGCTCATGGGCATACCAGATGCGGTAAGTTTATACAAAACGTAAGTGCTCCAAGCAGTTACAACGTGAAATGTTAATTTTTATGTTAATAATGTTAAAAACTTAATAATGCTTTATGTATTGCAAGATCGTTAAGTGTTGAGTCGAGATGTGTGTTTTGTATGTGATTTTCCTTTCAGACAAATTGGGCCGTTACAATGGTACAATTAATAGCCTTGCTATATAAAGATCAGCATGTTACTACACTGCAAAAGCTACTTAATTTATGGCTTGAAGCTTCTATATCCGACAGTTCCGAAGACAATGAGAGTAACACATCGCCGCCCGACAGAGGTAAGATTGTGTTTGCGATATGTCCAGGTTTTATATTTCCTATGCCACTCGTCAAAATGAATCAACAAAATCACATGATTTCCCGTAGCCGTTCACCGTTACATAATACGTTTAATTTAAGAATAATAAATAAATAAAACAAAAATGAATATCTTCTCGCAATTCCCAATACAGGGGTAGACAGAGGTCTAGTCTAGACAATTAAGTCCCTTTGACAAACCTTCCACCGATGATATTTTGGGGATAACGTGACAGGTGGTGCACCCGTCACCGTCTTTATGCCCAAGCCAACGATATAATTCGTACATAAGTTTTTGAAAAAACCCATTGGTACGAGCCTGCCATCTGGGGATCGAACTCGGGTCTCTTGACTCGAAATTCCGACCACCCAACCACTCGGCTATCGTGACTATTTAATTTAAGGCTTGTTATTTTAATGTACTGTAAAATTATTTATACGTTTGGAACCCTCATAAAATTTCCGACGTAGTACTATAATGTTAAATCCGTGATGTGGATAGTAAAATACAATAAGCTTATATAGAAATATGGCGATTTAAAAACATATCACTGTATTTTTTTCTGAATATAATTGTAAAGGTTCAACAAGGACACTGTTGCAAGTTACTGTAAACTTTGTCACATAAAAAAATTACAACAGGAGCGATAGTAATAACTCTTTTTACTTAAAAAACAAATACGACGTTAGTATCATTAAGAATCTATCAGAAACATTTTCTTGTTTCTTAGACTATAATTTTATACATTTACAAACTTGTTATATGATTATAAAATAAATTTGCCTTACCTTATGCCGTCGGTCATCCACCAGATGACGTATTTTCTAATTTAACTCTATTGAAAATACTTTCGATACATATTAAAATATTATAATAAAGTTTGAATAACAGATACTACACCAAAAAGAATAAATTACTTTCTAAACAATAAATGACTATAAAACACAAACATGAAAATCTGTATTATACAACCCTGTTGCTTAATGCTGTTTTAAATTTCCCGTTCCCGGAGAAAAGTGCTCGTACCTCTTTCTTATATTTACGCTGTAGAGGAATCCCCATATGTTACACACGACCCGGCGAATGAAATGCTGAATTATACATTCAAGCGTTATGGTTCTCGGTAGTAGAATGATGATTGTTATAACGGAAATATTAAAATATCACCAGGAAAGCCTTATTTTTAATGCTGTATTATAACATTGTAGAGTTATGGTCATCGGTAGTAGGGTTGAAAGAATAACTTGTCTCTTTCCATGGGTAAAATAAGGGACGATTGAGGGAAAAGTCTTGTTAATCGTAATGATCTCGGACAGATGGTAGGACAACTATCTCGAATAATACCGGACCAAAATTAAGCACAACGGTTTAGGGCAGCAGCTTCTACGTAGCATGGTGTCCGCCACTGCGATGGTCAGCGCGCTTACCTAGCGCGATGCTGGGTAAGCGCCACTAAGTAGCCTTAGTCCTGTCTTCTAATTTTATAGAAGGTAGTTTTCCGGTGAATAGTATGTCGTGCTTGCTAAATGGCCTTTTCCTTTGATATTTTATTGGCTGTGGAAATCTTCTTTGGCACCTAAAAAAAATTGTCTATGAAAATGTATGTTATTGTATTTTTAGAGTATTAAATAATATAATATCAATCTAGGTAGCAAAGACTCTTCGCCTATGTTGACTTCCAATGCAAATTCCGATTCTTCGGACAATGGTGAAAGTGGTCTCAGTAACGATGTTCCCCCTTCTGTAAAGGAATGGGAAGATTCTGTCGTAAATAAAATGCATGAGAAACTAAACCATTCATTCCTGTCATCGTGGCCCAGGAAATCTTCAGCAAGAAAAATCAGCAAGTATGGTGATCATAACAATGACGTAGAGATGAAAACTGACAAAGTATGTTTTGATATATTATATTGTTATTTATATACATGGTTCGTTATTTAGTCATATAATAATAATAATATTATAGTACCCATTACAGTCAGACTCCATGTCCGATACAAATATAAGCAGCAGTGACCAATACATAAATGACAAAAAGGTGGTTGCCATATCTGAAAGTTCAGATTTTGGTTATGTGACTCAAATAGAAAACCAGGAATCGATATCGACGTCCAGTAACGAAGATGAATTACCGCTTACTAGAAAACCCATACATCAAAAACCTTACATGTGCAAGATGAGAGTAAACCCGAAAGTTCGTAACAATATTACCCCTCAGGAGAGGAAGAGAAAGAAAATCGTAAAGAAAGGCAGACTTCATTTGTGAGTATTACTTTTTTTACCATATTTAAACTTTAATGTATTTCATACCGTATAACAAATCTATTTTCATTTTAGAATCGCGTTACAAGGGCATAATTCGCTGACGGACGATGACATATCGAATATCCTAAAAGAGTTTACAGTTGATTTTCTTCTTAAAGGATACAATTCGTTAGTGCAAACACTTCATACAGAGATCTTAACGAACCTTCAGTTTGAAATTGATACCTCACATTTTTTCTGGCTTGTAACATATTTCTTGAAATTTGCTACGCAAATAGATCTTGATTTAGAGCATGTTAGCTCTGTAATGTCTTTCGAAATAATTTCATACTTGACTGCTGAGGGTGTCAATTTGTGTGAGCAGTTTGTGCTGGCAATCAAGTTGAATGGGAATGATTTGAAACCAAATACAAGAAGATTGCATTTGGTAAGACTGTTTAATATTTAAAATCTGTTTAATATTTAAAATTTGTTTAATATTTAAACTATGAATTGAAAATTACACATTTAGTAGTTACATAAGTCCCGATAGCCATGTGGTTGGGTGATTGGAATTCGAGTCAAGAGACCCGAGTTGGATCCCCAGGTGGCGGGCTCGTACGAATGGGTTATTTCAAAAACTTATGTACAATTTATATCGTTGGCTTGGAAATAAAGGCGGCGACGGACTCACCACCTGACCTAAAATATGTCTTCGGTGGTAGGTGAGTCGAAAGGACTTAATTGTCTAGCCATTGTCTGCCTTGATTTTTTATTAGTGTCTAATTTTATTCTTTCGTTGCAGGCTGTTACTGCTATTAGAGAATTTGTGCAAGCTATTGAGTTTTATAAAAAATCTTCGAACACAAGTGATGATGATCAGAAGAAGCTCATAAAACTTCAAGTAGATATGTGTGAGACACACGAGTTGCGCTCACTTTTAATCTTACTTTTACGTAATTACAACCCCAATTTTCATCCTAAACAATACTTGCAGGTAAGAGAGATAACCACATCCTGTTTTCTTTTATGCGATTAATTTTTAAATAGGTACTAAAAGTATATTCCCTCCGGGTTGTAAGTAACTACTGTAGCACATGGCCTTAACCAATACCTAAGGAAAAGGGCTATCGATAACGAATAGGATGGAATATCTACTAGTTTGTGATTGCACTGGCCATCTTTATCTTGAAACTGGAATCCTCCATTACTTCTACTGTTATTTCGTGACAGAAATGTTTTAGAGTGTGGTACTGCCCAGATGAAAAGAGAGTTAAAACATAGTTAAAGAAGCCTGTCTTTTAAAATTACCGATAAATTTGTCATAATAGATTACATCTTTTATATTGACATATAGCGAAATACACAAAACGGTATTTTTCTCGTTTCTGCATCTAAAATGTACAAAATAATATATTACTTACTAAAAATATATATATTGTTTAAAATATTATATACATCGTACATATGAAGCCGTGGCGAAACCCTAGTTTATTCACCTTCCTTTTTTCTATATCGCTAGCTTTTCGCCTGCAATTATTTTGAATAGGAAACTCAGGTCTGCAATTTTCCTTCGTTCATATATGGGAATTTGAAAATGTTTACAACGAAGAGTGTAATAGATTGTAATAAAAAAAACGCAAAAACCGTTTTTAAATGCTTTCAATTCTGTCTGTCTGTCACTTTATCTATGAACGATTCCAAAATTTAGAGGCATATTCCAAATGGCTGCACAAAAGCGCAGTAAAGAATTTTGTCATGATATTTTTAAGATCCGCTAGTGTCTATACATAAAATGAACAATCCACTTTGTAAGCGTAAATAATGGGGATTTCGTTTACGTATAAATGAACAAAAATCATTTAGAAATATTAGGTTATAGTTTGCTTAGAAGCGCAGTACACTTCCTATAAGGAATTGTATAAGAGAAAAGACTTCCGAGTTTGGTACCCAGGTCGTAGGCGCGAACTTTTTCTTTATAAAACATATATACGATTTTTATCGTTGGCTAGAACATAAAGACGGCGACGGGCTCACAATTGTCACGTTGTCTCAAAAATGTCTTCCGTGAAAGGTGGGTCGAAAGGACTTAATTGTCTAGACCGCTGTCTACATCAGTATTGCGAATGGCGTGAACATATTTTAACCTCATGCGGTTTAGAATAAGAACAATGTGATAGTTAACCTGCGTTATCGATTTTCGTTCATTTTCAAATATTTTTCTATCCTCTTTTGAGTCCCGGCACCCCGTGATTTTTCGATTGTTACGAGGGTATAAAATGTATCTACACTTTTGCGATAGATTGGATTTTAAATTATTGTTTAAAATGGATTCAATTTAATATTTTCTTTCCAGGACCTCATTGTCACCAACCATCTTTTATTGATGTTTTTGGACATTGTTATGAAAATGCCGGAATACAAAAGCTCTGCTAGTATGAGCGACCACATAAAACAGTTAGTATTTATATAAATCGTTTAAAGTTCGTTTAAATAACATGAGGATATTACAAAAATGATATTAATATTTCAATAAATATGTTCTAATTTGTAAGGTTTGCAACGCCCGAAATAATGTCATTATATGGACTAATGCTTGAGGATTACGAGGCCAATGGAGAATTTGTCAATGACTGCATCTTCACTGTAATGCATCACGTTAGCGGGGAGCTGGGGTGCGTGGCAGCCTTGTTGCAACCAGGGATCTTGAGGACGTTCACGACCATATGGAAATCTGATTACGAGACATGCGAAGTAAGTAAATAAATATACTTTATATAGAAAAATATCAATAGTTTCTGAAATGTGGCTTAAGTAAGCCCTGTTCACCGACTTTCTGTTATTCTGTTCCTAAATAAATAAATATCTTTACGCAATTCCCAATACAGGGGTAGACAGAGGTCTAGTCTAGACAATTATGTCCCTTAGACGCACATTCCACCGAAGATATTTTCTCTTTTACAGCCCCTCACTCCATAATAATTATTTTTCCTCATTCGAAAATACCCTTGAAGACTTCTCTAAACCATCATGTTATGTTGATGGCATCAACAACAACGGGTATTAAAATCGCCATCATCAACATGATGGCGATTTTAATACCCGTTTGTTAAAGGAAGACTATCGTACTAAAAACTTGTAATCAGCAGTTGCTTCCTGTAATTTACATATTCTACCACTTAATGCGACGTACAATTAACCCGTGCTCCTTCTTTACTTGACCTCATTATATATCTTTCTTGGACGTTGCATATCAAAGAGACAAGTGAAATATTGTTTTCTGCTACCTCTTGTTTACGACGATAGTGCAATTTCCTTCCCATTCCCACAAGAATAATTTTATTAGCAAAGACTTTGTTATTTCCCATTTTAGACTGCTTAACCACGTTGTTAGAATAGTACTGAGGAGCATTTAAATAAACTTGTGCGTCATCAATATTTTGTTATAAGATTTATAATTGGCCTTCGCAAATAAGATCACGTGTCAGAGTTTCACGCTAAGCTCAAGAGGCTTCTAATTAAACTTCGTCTGAACACCCACAGTCTATCTCAGCTATACTGTGTAATATTTGATTCTAAAACGTCAGACTATATCAAGACATTCGATTTTATTGAGCAAAAAAAAAAATAAAAATCACTCACTATTGGCAGACGAATTAATTTTACAAAATCACATTGTACGAAATCTCAAATAAGCATCGGTGAAATGTGGGCCGGTCGGACTAAATAGTCTAGACCTCTCACTTACCTGACTTCAGTACCGGGATAAAAGGGTACTTTCTACACCTCTTAGAATAATATTTTCTGAACTGACTGTTGTATATGTATCTTTACCGCTTCCTGTTCCGTGTTGCCATCCAGCTATATAGGTAGCTGGATGGCAACACGCTTACAGCACCTTTTGTCTAGTATTAGTGTGATCGGATTTCGAGTCAGGTGGCCGACTCGTACCAATGGGTTTTATTTTTCAAAAACCTATGTACAATTATATCGTTGGCACGGGCATAAAGATGGCGACGGGCTCACTACTAGTCGCGTTGTCTCGAAAAATGTCTTCGGTGGAAGGTAGGTCGAAGGGACTTAATTGTCTAGACTAGACCTCTGTCTACCCCTGTATTGGGAATGGCATAAAGAGATTACAGACAAGCATATTTATTATTTTTCTCATCGTATTAAAGCTGCTTATTAACACCTCCAATTCAATTCTAGCGTATTTTTCGTAACTTAAGTAATTTTCTTTCAGGATTGGGCTGATTTAATGCTGTACGTGATAAATACATTCACTAAGACACCACAACTATTACAAAACTCTGCCAACATTTCTTTGATCTCTCAACACTTGGATGTGAATCTAGCGCCGTCTAGGCAAGTCATCGCCTCCGTGGAACCCCAATTCGAAGGTGGAAATGAATTTGCCGACCAGGGAAGATCTAAGAACAGCACTACAAATAACTCACAAGAGAGGTGATGGATTTTAAAATAAGTTTAAAAAAGCCGTGCTTATCCTATTTTATCCTGATAGTGTCACATTCCTTATGTAAATTTTTTATAAGATAATGTGACAAACGTGAACGATTTTAAGAAACACCCATGCACACTCGCAATACCAACAAAGTTGTTGCAATGCCCTTTAAATGAGGAAAAAAGTAAAGAGGAGGAAAAGAAGATGGCAATAGCCCTCGCTTACCTCGCTCACTGGACGATACTCTTTGGTAGATTCGGGTCATTCAAAAAGGCAGTGGTAAACCGAGGTAGATTTTTTGAAATACGCTTTTTATGAAAAATTTTAGTACCTTCTTCCGAGGTCAGTAAGGTCAAATGGGGTTGGGAAACATGTTTGCGTGATCTTTTTAAATTTATATAAATATATGGTACCTAGCGATGTTTCATGTTTATATGTGCCCTACCACTGTAACTTCGCTTTAAAATATATTAAATATTTTATTGTTTCTGAAGGCTGAAAAAACGTCTCGCTTTTAAATTTATAGGGATTCGGTTGCGTCATTTACGAACGGGCAGACCTTTTACGAAACACTTCGCAAGCGTAGGTAAAGTTTATAAGACCGACACAATTGTATTTCACAATTTTGTGAACTCCGAAGAAACTGGAAAGTTCGGTCTTGCGTTACGATCTTTGTTAGTAGGAAGCCATATCAATTGCACTTGACGTTACTCTTAAAAGACGTTATTGACTTATTTCAACATTTTGTGTTTTATATAATTCTTCTTTGAAGTTTTTGTTTACGTTTACGCAATTATCGTTTCAATTTTGTAAGTGGTAAAAACTTTGCAATTACTTTAGTTGACATAGAACTTTCAATTATTAATTCATTCATAATTCCTAAAGATATGAGTAATGAAATATATTTGAAGAAAAAATAATATATGAATAGCCACGATAGTCTATTGGGTGACCCGAGTTCGATCTCCAGGCTCGTACTAACTGCCTCGTTATCAAAAAAAAATTTCTATTTTAACGTAACTTAATTGTCTAGACCTCTGACTGCTCCAGTATTTAGTGGCTTGAAGATATATTATTCAATAATTATAACAGAACAATATTGAAATATGTTGTTTAATCGCCACACTTGGCAAAGTGGATTCGCTGAAATACAAACCAGACTCCGTAAGCGCTGCTGTCTGCCACGGGTTGCTTATTTTTTGATAGTTTATATTGTAGGTCTAACACGTAACGACATTACTTCTAATAAATATTTAAACTTCTAGTTGGACTCCGAACGAGATTTCATCTTTAGGTTGGAACTACATGAAGTCTAACTCTATGTCCGACGTTATCGGAGAAATAGTCAGATTATTGAAAGAAGACGATATAATAAAAACAAGAGATTCCGTTATAAGAGAACTATACAAACAATACATGATAAGCAGGGAGGATTTTCATTATTTTCTACAATACGAAGTCGAAAGGAGCTCTAAAGCTGCCAAGATTATGAAGGATATGAAAGATGACGAGATAGGAAAGCTCTGTGAACAATTAGTACAGGACGGAAAATCGGAGTTTCTGGATTGGGTTCAAACAGTTCTGCTTGACATATGCTCTGCTAAGATTTATCTACAGAAAAAACTCCAAAATGATCCAGAATTTGCCAAAAATACTGGCAAAACCTCCAATTTTCATTTACAAAGGGATTTACCTAATGACGTTCTGATTCTATCTCCCGTATCATACCATTCACTTCGTAAGTTATTGTATTATGAGTAAGTTAAAGATACGTATATACATGCATATAACAGTAAAAGTCCACTGCAGGACTTTGGTATTTCCCGCAACGAGGGTTTATCGTAGTCACCTACTTACTATATTTAGTGTTACAAGTTATAAAAGTGCGACATCTCCTACTACAGGAATATTGTCTATTTTTGTTCAAGTTTGGTTTAGACATAATAATATGCATACAGATTTAACAAACAATAAATAAACAATAATTAATAAAGTTCTGATGTGCCGCCGTAAGAAATGAAGTACCATTTTATATTAAAGAAAATTTCTCTCTAAATTTTTATGTTAGAAACGGTAGTTGTAAAGTAACTCGTAACTATTATTTTTTTCAGTTTTAAGTCAGGCTGTGCCGCTGGTGCCATGGAACTGTGAACAAGCAAACATCTGTAAGGACTTAAAATTCCTGCAGCTTTTACATAAGCTTGGTTTTCATATGCCTGTTGATTCCGGTAAAGTATTCATTAGAATACCTCATTCTTGGACGACTGATATGATATTTGATGTCGCTAGCAAAATATCACCTATAAATAAAGGTAAGTGACGTCATGTGAATAATTTGGCTGCCTAAGTTTTGTTCGTGCTTGAAATGATTTTTTCTGTTTTAGCCAAATTGAAATTCTCCATCAAACAAGTCATGGGGACCAGTGCTGAAAAGTCTGAAATGTCACAAGCCGCGCCCTCATCAGAATCAACAGATGTCTCTATGACAACTGTCGACAAACACTTCTACCAAATAAATAAGCAGAAACATCTTGGAGCGCTTGTTAATTACACACCTATGTAAGCATATTTTAAATCAAGTGCGTCACGAAGAGTAGTTTGTGAAATAAGTGTGATTAGAAAAAGGACGTAGAAAAAAGTACTGGACTATATGCTGTTAACTGTATAATGTTCTTTGGATCACGAATATTGTAATGTTTTTCAAAGACTTTTTTATTTGAGTGGGCTGAAATACACAGTGCAGCTTTTAACAATGTGGCTACTGCAGGCCATGAAACCTGTAAAGCACTTCTTGAAGAGGTTCTAGATTATGTTATCACCCGAAAGACTAAGTAACCCTTCAAGTTCATAGGTAGTGGCTGTACTGGCTCTCTATACTCTTCAACTCAAAATGTAACTGTTAGTTATTCTGCTACCTAACGGCAGAAATATCTCATAGTGTGGTACTGCCTCAGACGGCTCTTAAGCGAAGAAGAGATTGGACTACCTTTTGACCTATTAATACAAAAACATAAACATGAAAGCCTGTTTTTGTTCACATTGTGTGACTGGATAGAATATAAATGGTATAACATAAGCATAAACATTAACACTTAAATATATATTTTTTTTGGAATAAATCTAAATCAACTGCTGTTACTATGTATAATAAATATATTGCAATATCCAACACGTATTCTTTTATTAAATAATAGCATTTTTATTTGAGTAGATATCAGATTAATTTTAAATTGTTCTTTCTTATTATTTTTATTGATTCTGGTATATTATTATATATTATAATAGCGTTATAGTATATTCCAGCTTTGAACATTTCAAGTTGAACTCATGACAGTATTATTTTTAAAGTTCTAATACCCAATTATCTTCCAGGCCTGGAATTATATTTAAAACGCCGAACGAAGAAATTCCGCTGCCGAATTGGCTTAAATTGATCCAAAAATCTCAAGAGCATAATATAAAATTCGATTTGGAAAGGTAAGAAATATAAATATGTCTGGAGTAATTTATGAAAATGTCAGTGGACAGTATTTACTGAGCATAAGGGTGTGATTACACTTAAGCTGTTGTTGATATGATGCTATTCTATAGGATTGGGCTGACTGGTTAGTCCTGTGGTTTGTGCACACGTGGTTACTGCCAGACTGCAAGAGCGACTACCCAACCACTCGGCTATCGTGACTTTCAACAAACAAACATTTTGAAATAAATAATAAACAAATATCTTCATGTACAGAAGTCACGATAGCCGAGTGGTTGGGTGGTCGGAATTATGAGTCGATAAACCCGAGTTCGATCCCCATACTAATGAGTTTTTCAAAAAAAGCTTAGTTACGAATTATATCGCTGGCTTGGACATAAAGACGGCGACGGGCTCACCACCTGTCACGTTGTACCGAAAATATCTTCGTTGGAAGGTGGGTCGAAGGGACTTAACTGTATAGACTAGACCTCTGTCTAGCCCTGTATTGGGAATTGCGTGAAGATATTTTTTTTATTTTATATATACAGTCCCTGACGCGTTAGCCAGAGAGAACCGATCGCCAAGTGCACGATCCCTACATACCTTTTTTGCTTCTTTCTATAAATATAAATAAATATCTTCACGCAATTCCCAATACAGGGGTACACAGAGGTCTAGTCTAGACAATTAAGTCCCCTCGACCCACCTTCCAATGAAGATATTTTCGGGACAACGTGACAGGTGGTGAGCCCGTCGCCGCCTTTATGTCCAAGCCAACGATTTAATTCGTACATAAGTTTTTGAAAAACCCATTGGTACGAGCCTGCCACCTGGGGATCGAACTCGGGTCTCCCGACTCGTAATTCCGACCACCCAACCACTCGGCTATCGTGACTTCTATCTAATTTATTATTTTTTATTTATCGTTGCTTCTTTCTAATTTATTATTTTCTTCATACACGCACGAACTGTTTACCATAATTATCTGATTGATGCACCTGTTCTCTCAAGTCTTACGCCATCCATCTAGAGGCATTTTATTTATGTTGTATAGTTGAATGTCGTTTAAGATGATGATTGTCTTTACAGCTCAAACATCAAGGAGGAATCATCGGATGTCAGTATGACAATAACTGAAGTGGCGGAAACTGACTCAAATACAACGGATGCATGCACGCCCGAGTCCGTTACGCTCACTGTACCGCCGGCTGTGGCAGCTAAGACGAAGATTAGCAACAACCCGAGAGAGCCCGAGTACTATAATAATAGGTTAGTTATATTTGTATCCTGCCATGTGAAAACGGTGTAAGAATAGCCTTGAATATTGTTATGGCAACCGAAAGATGGCGGGATAACCATCTCTAAAAATATCAGATCAAAATAATCAGACCGAAGATGGGCAGCAGCGTTTGAGGTGCGAGTGGTCTGCTACTGCGATCGCCGATCCGCCCACCAAGCGTGGCGATTATGGCAAATCCTCCCTATGGGAGAGGCCTAAGTCCTGCAGTGGACTTTGACAGTCCTTTGTGTATGTATGTATGTTTGTATATGTGTATCATTTTTCAACGACCTACGTGGACGACTGGCGTACACACAGGTTTTTATGGTGAAACCATATCTGAGGCCTCGGGTTCGATTCTCGATCGGCGTAATATCAAAAAACACCATTTCTACATTTTACAGAAACAGCGAAGGTGCCACAAACATTCAGATCCGAGTATGGGTGTTTGTAGTAGCTTAGTTGTTTCTGATTCCATACCAAGGTGCTTAAGCTGCTCACTTTTTGATCAGAGCAATGTATGTATGTGCCTTGGTCTACCTCGGGTCGTGTTACGTCGCGTGGATACTAGTCCCCAACAAAGCTCTCCCCATCAAGGACGTGGCCGGCCATTCTCCATTTAACTTACATTCTAATTCTGAAGCGTATTATTTTTGTTTCTTTTCTATATTTATAATAGTGTGAAGTCATGATAGCCGAGTGGTGGGTTGGTCCGAATTTCGAGTCAAGAGACCCGAGTTCGATCCACAAGTGGCCGTACCAATGGGTTTTTCTAAAAATCTATGTACAAATTATATCGTTGTCTTGGACATAAAGACGGCGACGGGCTCACCACCTGTCACTTTGTTCCGAAAATATCTTCGTTGGAAGGTGGGTCGAAGGGACTTAACTGTATAGACTAGACCTCTGTCTAGCCCTGTATTGGGAATTGCGTGAAGATATTTTTTTTATTTTATATATACAGTCCCTGACGCGTTAGCCAGAGAGAACCGATCGCCAAGTGCACGATCCCTACATACCTTTTTTGCTTCTTTCTATAAATATAAATAAATATCTTCACGCAATTCCCAATACAGGGGTACACAGAGGTCTAGTCTAGACAATTAAGTCCCTTCGACCCACCTTCCACCGAAGATATTTTCGGGACAACGTGACCTTTATGTCCAAGCCAACGATTTAATTCGTACATAAGTTTTTGAAAAACCCATTGGTACGAGCCTGCCACCTGGGGATCGAACTCGGGTCTCCCGACTCGTAATTCCGACCACCCAACCACTCGGCTATCGTGACTTCTATCTAATTTATTATTTTTTATTTATCGTTGCTTCTTTCTAATTTATTATTTTCTTCATACACGCACGAACTGTTTACCATAATTATCTGATTGATGCACCTGTTCTCTCAAGTCTTACGCCATCCATCTAGAGGCATTTTATTTATGTTGTATAGTTGAATGTCGTTTAAGATGATGATTGTCTTTACAGCTCAAACATCAAGGAGGAATCATCGGATGTCTGTATGACAATAACTGAAGTGGCGGAAACTGACTCAAATACAACGGATGCTTGCACGCCCGAGTCCGTTACGCTCACTGTACCGCCGGCTGTGGCAGCTAAGACGAAGATTAGCAACAACCCGAGAGAGCCCGAGTACTATAATAATAGGTTAGTTATATTTGTATCCTGCCATGTGAAAACGGTGTAAGAATAGCCTTGAATATTGTTATGGCAACCGAAAGATGGCGGGATAACCATCTCTAAAAATATCAGATCAAAATAATCAGACCGAAGATGGGCAGCAGCGTTTGAGGTGCGAGTGGTCTGCTACTGCGATCGCCGATCCGCCCACCAAGCGTGGCGATTATGGCAAATCCTCCCTATGGGAGAGGCCTAAGTCCTGCAGTGGACTTTGACAGTCCTTTGTGTATGTATGTATGTTTGTATATGTGTATCATTTTTCAACGACCTACGTGGACGACTGGCGTACACACAGGTTTTTATGGTGAAACCATATCTGAGGCCTCGGGTTCGATTCTCGATCGGCGTAATATCAAAAAACACCATTTCTACATTTTACAGAAACAGCGAAGGTGCCACAAACATTCAGATCCGAGTATGGGTGTTTGTAGTAGCTTAGTTGTTTCTGATTCCATACCAAGGTGCTTAAGCTGCTCACTTTTTGATCAGAGCAATGTATGTATGTGCCTTGGTCTACCTCGGGTCGTGTTACGTCGCGTGGATACTAGTCCCCAACAAAGCTCTCCCCATCAAGGACGTGGCCGGCCATTCTCCATTTAACTTACATTCTAATTCTGAAGCGTATTATTTTTGTTTCTTTTCTATATTTATAATAGTGTGAAGTCATGATAGCCGAGTGGTGGGTTGGTCCGAATTTCGAGTCAAGAGACCCGAGTTCGATCCACAAGTGGCCGTACCAATGGGTTTTTCTAAAAATCTATGTACAAATTATATCGTTGTCTTGGACATAAAGACGGCGACGGGCTCACCACCTGTCACTTTGTTCCGAAAATATCTTCGGTGGAAGGTGGGTCGAAGGGACTTAAATGTCTGGACTAGACCTCTGTCTACCCCTGTATTTGGAATTGCGTGAAGATATTTTATATTTTTTTTTATTTTATAATTGTTAAATTGATAAATCAATAAGAAATTTGATAAATCAACTGACACGGACGGGATTTGAATCTGTGACCTCTGCTGTACTGTATTTACCTCCGACTATCCTATACGCTTCAGTTGAAAATATAAATCTCTCTTTAGGCTATAGCGCCACTTGCCTGTAGATATTCTGACTTTTAAACGGCCATATATTTACAACTATGAAGTATTGATACGATAGCGCCAACTAACTCTTTATGGTGTTTTTTTTTATTGAATTGTCAGTCATGTTTTATATACTTTTTGTTAATAAATTAATGAGATTCAGTCGCCCGTGTCAGTTGATTTTTTTATTTTCTCAATAATTTATTTACCAAAAATCCAGGATGACTTTCATTCTTTAAAATTAGATAAAAAAATGTTATTAATGAGTTGATATTATTCCATATTTATTTCATTTTTATATATTGCACTTTTATCCGGCTATTGAGACCGAATAAGTTCCTTTATTAGATACTTGATAGGTTTTATCTTGTAGAGAAAGAGCACCTAATTTGTAATTTTTGGTTTTGTGTATGTCATTTTATTTTGTAGTGTACAATTATTTTATATATTCATTCATGCTTTCATACAGCGCATGCGAGACAGCGTCAGTTACTTCGGATCTTACTCGTATGTATGTCTCAGACGAAGATGAAAAATCCGAAGAGATATTACTTCCCACAATCAAAGAGACCCCTCAATGTGATGAGCAATCTTCAAGCGACTGCGACAACTACGGAAATGGAAAACGCCAGAAAACAAACCTCTCATAAATTTAAGTTTAAAGATCAAAAGAAAATTCATTGAATGTAGTCGTAATATTCAAATGGATTATTTTGTCGTATTGAAATACAATTAGTGTGCGATTACGTAGCATAGTCTGCTTGTGTTTGATGTGACTTATTATTTGTGCTTTATTCATTATTTTTTTGAATGATGGGTAAAGTAAGGCGTTACACCTAAGCTGGAGATGATATAGTTTTAACAAATGTAATTCATAATTTATGCTTTGTTTTATACAGAGTTTATGATAGCCTGTTATTTGATAATTGGCCATATAACAAGCCTCTTCCAAAGAGTGTACCTGGTGACGATTGTCGCGATCTTTAAACAATGTTATTTTTAAATAAAATAAAAACAAAATATTTTATAAATTTATTTACAAATGTAATGTCTAAGTATGATTTTATGTGCAATTTTTATAGATTTATTATGCTTTAATAAAAGTCTTTGCATATCAGTGTTTTTGTATTATTCATAATATAGGCCACACAACGGTTAATATACTATAACTTAAAACAAAGTTAACATTTCTAATACCTATCTAACAAACAATAAACACTCAAAATTTTCTGAATTTCATTATGTTACAAAAATCGGAAAATAATTCTTATTTACAAGAGTATGCTTCAAGCCACTCTGCTGAATCAACCATATATTTCATTCATTAGTCTCGTGAGAACTCGAGCTGTTTTAGCTTAAATCACAGTTAAAATACTACACTACTTTTAAATTTTTGTTAAAGTACAGTGAATGGCAATTTTTACAATATTGTGTAATCTAATGATGTAACGCAAATGCTGTGTTACTGGCTCTTTGGTTTTTTAATACTTTTGGAAACCTTCGTCGTGGCCACCAGATGGGAATGCGTTTATACCGTTATAACTACCACCAGATCCATAATATTCACTTAAAGGAGCACCGTGGTATCCTTCACTTGAGCCTTCCGAGGAATGTTCATTACCTGTTGAATAATCACTTGCAGAGTTAAAGCCTCCGTAAGACTGGTGATTCTGAACAGGTTTGTATCCATTACCTATTTCAGAAGACGGATTTTCATTTACTTTGTAAGAATTGCCACCAAAATCTTGACTGCTTTGGAAGGAATGGTCGTCTGATGCGCCGTAACCACTTTTATCTTTAGAGCCAACATTAATGACAGTGGGTACTTTCACTATTTGCGGAACGGGTACCGGATACGGTTTTGATATATGCACTGGATATGGCACTTTTTCAAGCACTTTCACTGGATAGGGAACAGGGATTTTTACTGCAATGGTTTTAGTAATTTTTATAACTTTAACAGGGGTTTCGTGTACATCTACATGCTGTCCCAGATCTTGAAGTTCCGTGTCGTAATTTTCAACAGGAATTATATGTGTATGTTGGGAGGCGAAGGTGATATATGTGCAACATAATAATGTTGTTAATTTCTGTAACAAAGAACAACAAAAACATTATACAAATTATTAGCAAATACAAATTAATAATTAAAACTATATATACGGGTTTCCGGACCATGCAGACATTTGAGCCTATGAGCAAATGTATTAACTACACAAATTGCAAAAGACATGATTGAATATTTTTATAACATTTAAGTTAAATAACGAAGTAAACAAGATTTGGGCTTCGGCATCCTGGATCAGAGTCACTTAGGGCTAACATAGCACTTGTTATTTAATAAAATACTTCTATATTATCAAGGCTACTTGAATAACAATACCCTTTAGTTACAAAATTAAGTAATATTATTAAATAAATAACGTAACAAAAAAATCTACGAATTGAATGATGGCATAATATTCGGTCCAGGTGTCTGCACATTCAAATGTATAACCGTTCTTTAGAGAGGCTGTGTTCAACTAAACAATTGAGTAACGTAATAAAATAAGAGATAAAAGGAAATTACGATGACTCCATGCCGTGATTTCTTGGGCAACGTAAAATTTTCCTTTTTTTATTTTAAATATACAGTCAGGTCATAAGTATTGTCACACAGTAAAAACTTTTCTTTTAGAATGCTGGCCACAAAAAAGTTTATTGAATTCGAATTGTTCATGAAAATAAAACTGTATACTTTATAGAATTTTACTCATTTTTAAATATGGAGTGGACGCTTAAAGAAGACCGTGTTGCAGTTATTGCGTTGCATCGTTGCGGTTATGCGCCAATTCAAATTTTTGACATACTGAAAAATTTTAATATAACCAAAAGATTCGTTTATCGTACCATCAAACGATACAATATAGACTAGTGTAGATGACAGGTCAAGAAGTCTCCAGCAGTGATAAAAGCTGTGAAGGCGAATTCCAAACGTAGGCAGAAGCTGTTGGCCCTTCAGATGGGGTTAAGCAGAACCACGGTGAAAAGGGTGTTAAATGAAGACTTGGGCTTCGGGCATATCGAAGAAAAACAGAATATCGTTTGAATGCACGTCGAATGGACCTGAGACTGAAGAGATGCCGCGCTTTGTTGAATCGGTACGCGGGAAAAAAATATCGGGAAATCCTTTTTTCGGATGAAAAATTTTTTACCGTAGAAGAGAGCTACAACAAACAAAATGATAAGGCCTACGTACACAGTAGTGGAGAACCGAGCAACCATATGTCGCGTGTCCAACGAGGTCATTTTCCATCCTCGCTCATGGTATAGTTGGTAGTTTCTTATTGGAGCTTAACAGAGGTACATTTCTGTGAGAAAGATGTAAAAACGAATGCAGTTGTGTAAAAAATACAATCCTGACGAACCTTGTGGAACCTTTTTCTCGTACCATGTTGAATAACAGGCACTGGGTATTCCAACAAGATTCGGCGCCAGCTCATAGAGCGAAGAGCACACAAGTCTAGCTGGCGGCGCGTGAAATCGACTTCTTCCGGCACGAAGACTGGCCCTCCTCCAGTCCAGATTTGAATCCGTTAGATTACAAGATATGGAAACACTTGGAGGAAAAGGCGTGCTCAAAGCCTCATCCCAATTTGCAGTCACTCAAGACATCCTTGATTAAGGCAGTCGCCGATATTGACATGGACTGTATTGGTAATCACGGAGGTCATTTAGAATAAACTTTAGTGTCATCTATGTTTTGTTAAGTTCATTTTGGTATATAAATGGATACACAATGAATAAACCTTTTTTCAATTATTTTATATTAAACATGTGACAGAATTTATGACCTGACTAGGTATATATACTTCTGTTCACAAATTATACATATTTCTAGGAAGCGTATTCGTCTTATTTTGTTCTTTGTGAATGAATTACTACACAGAAAACCAGTGCTATAGTTTATCCGTACCATACCAGTATCATTGATACTCCTTTTTTAAGTAAAATTATTAAACCAATATCTGTGTATGCGCATACGGTAAAGTCAGGACATGTTAAGTTAGGATATGTTTATGTAAGACATAAACAATCGTGTCTTACGTAAACAGTTATATAAACTGGAAGTAGGCTTCCGAGATGAGGTAATATTAAGTATTATAGCTAAAAAATTATTTGCTTCGATTTCGTTATGAAAGATCTACTGTAATATTAAACTTACCAGTAATTCCATAGTAGCTACAGTATGTACAAAGTGCCGATAAAAACTATCGAGAAGTAAGTGCTTACAGTGGCTTTTATATTATCACTCTCCCTCAATAGCGAGAGATTGGCTCTGTCCAAGCTAAACAATTACTTTCTTCAACATTCGCCTGCGACAAGCGTCGGCTTGCGGTGCAGACTACATTCACCGATGTGATATCATAACACAATTACTATCGTATTCTAGATCTAGATTTTATACATAATGTATTATAATTTTTAAATCTTTTTTTTCTTATATGCGATTATTACATGGTGATCCGTTCAAGTGAATATTTAGATTTCTAATAGTCTAGCCAAATTAGTATGGAAGTAGATTGGTGAACGAATACAGACTTGATTTAAGATCTATTTTCTTACGTTTACATATTATTTTTCCTACTATTTTAACTGAATAAATAAATATCTTCACGCAATTCGCAATACAGGGATAGAGGTCTAGTCTAGATTATTAAGTCCCTTCGACCCACCTTCCATTGAAGATATTTTCGGGACAACGTGACTGGTGGTGAGCCCATCGCCGTCTTTATGTCCAAGTCAACGATATAATTCGTAAATAAGTTTTTTGAAAAACCCATTTGTACGAGCCTGCCACGTGGGGATCGAACTCGGGTCTCTTGATTCGAAATTCCGACCACCCCGCTACTCAACTATCGTGACAGACACTTATCCATCGAAATGTTTAAAAATATGTCCCAGTCTGCGTATCCAATACACATATACGTTTTCATGAAGTTCTCTTTCTTCAACCTATTTAAACAGGCCAATTCATTACTTTTTAATATTAATTTAGTGTAAAATCTAACTATGCCGTTGGCCTGGAAACAAAGACGGCAACAGTCTATAAATGTAGCAAATACTCCTTTATTTATATATTATATATACTATTTGTATTTGGCAATCATATTTACAGGAAAGAAAAAAATATATGTCCTCACGCAATTCCCAATACAGGGGTAGACAGAGGTCGAGTCTAGACAATTAAGGCCCTTCGACCCACCTTCCACCGAAGATATTTTCGGGACAACGTGACAGGTGGTGAGCCCGTCGCCGTCTTTATTTCCAAGCCAACGATATTAGTACATAAGTTTTTGAAAAACCCATTGGTACGCGCCTACCAAGTGGGGATCGAACTCGTGTCTATTGACTCGAAATTCCGACCACCCAACCACTCGGCTATCGTGACTTTTCTTTTTGAAAGAGTATTTATAAATATAAAGCTAACTGTGTGATTATGGCACAAAATTGTATATTTCGTCGTTTATTCACCATATTTGGTGAGTGAAATGGCGATCGCAGTATGAGGTACCTCGCACGTTAGACTACAATCAACGAACTACTTCTTTTTTTTCCTACAATGTTTAAGAAGTAGTAGCTAAGTACTCTACAGTATTCTTTTTAAGTTTAATTTATGGAAATTTATTAACTCCAGGCTTGTGTTTGTAATAAAATAATAATGAGATTAACAATCTAAATAAGAATTCTGATTTAGCTATCAAATAAAAGTACAAGGTGCTTAAATTTTAAAAGTGCTTATTTATTTATTAATATTATACTTCATACACATAAATGAGCTATGCATATAGGCGGATTTATTGCCTGTGGCATTTTCTACATAAAGGGCAATGCAGAGAAAAGAAGTAGGTGTGGATACATTAGTAAATATAGACTAAAATGATTCAAAAATTTAAATGATTACATGTGCAATAATTCATAAATAAAAAAAATATATCTTCACGCAATTCCCAATACAGGGTAGACAGACGTTAAGTCTAGACAATGAAGTCCCTTCGACCCACCTTCCACCGAAGATATTTTCGGGACAACGTGGTGAGCCCGTCCCCGTCTTTAATACATAAATAGAATATAGAATAGGAGCTACAGAGATTTTTAATGTGTATCGGACGATTGACCTTGTCTTAGTTGCTGACTACACCTGGTTTTTAATAATAAGCCATTTCTGTTCACTATTCTCAAAATATATATGTATTTTGTGTATTGTTCAGTAGAGATGTTTGTGTTTTACTAACTGTTAAATGTTTCTCCCTTCTTTTATTTATCTGTCTTTTATTTCCCTCCTTGTCCTAATGGTTGAAGACGACCCGCCAGATGGAGGAAAGCCACATCTTCCTGACTATTCAAATCACGAATTAAGTAATTCACAAAATATATTAAAGTGCCGAGAATATACAGTCTTCGGTAATGAGTCCGAAAAAAAAATTACCCTCCCCTTGAGTGACAGAAAGCAGTTAATTTACACGGTTTCTGGTTTTGAAGACTCAAAATTATTGTATACTGAAAAGGACGACGGTCTTCCTCGGTTCATGTTTCCAAAACAGAAGCAGACTCTTCGGCTAATCTCTCTATTAGAGTATTGAAGTTCTCACAATTTTTGCATAAGAATAAAATTGGGTAAGCAAAGTTGTAGGTAGAAACAGAATATCTGTACAGTTCTAAAATTTCCAACTCTTTTGTTGACTCCCCCCTCCTTACAAATAACAACTTTACTGCTTTAATACCTAAGTTCCAAGTATGCAGAAGTGGAATCGTTAGAAATGCCCCCACAGACTGGTCACTTGAAGAATGAGTTCTTTTGAGCTATCTCATGTTGAGCGAGCGTACGTGTTGACGTATCATATAAAATCATTGAACACTTCACTAAATGTTATTTAATGTTGTTTTGTGTTGTTTGTGAAAGTACAAGTGATTTTTCGCAATTTTTAGTACTAAAACTTAGCTAATAGTGCATGGTTGTGAAGAGAATTTGATAAAAATTTAAATCATACCCTACGTCGTTTGAATTGTAAGGAATCTGAATAGAGACAAATCAAATATTTCATCGACACGACATACAGCATCTTAGCCCTACGCTTTATAAGTAAGCTATCACCGTTTACCTTTACGACCGAGGTTCAAGACCAGTTGACAATCTTCTTATTTGTTAACATTTTTGTAGCTTTTTTTGAGGATTTTTTTATTATTATTATTGTTTTATATCTCACAATAAAATGGTCGGAAGGTGTTAAGCTTGTAGGGCAAATATAAGCGTTACGCAAAAACGAATAAAATGCACAATGTGTTCGCACAATTACCATTCAGAGTGTATTAATTTTAATCATGATAATTCACCAAGATCTGAATGAAAGTGCCCCGCTTGTACTGTTTCTTGCAAGAAAGGTGGTACACAGTAACACCCCAGTAAGAAGTTATAAATCATCTTCGAGCACTAGTCAGGAAAAAGCTGCGCATATCTCTTCAACAAAAGTTTCAGACCAATCAATAAATTTTATAGAGACAACAAGCATTCAACTCTTTGATTCAGACTTAATTAAGAGCATCGAACTACTCCTAGATAAAAAACTGAAAGAGATAAAGGACGATATAATTCAGGATTTTAAATTATCACTTATTACTGAAATAAAGGCCGAAATTACTAACAACATCAAACAATTGGAGGAATCGCACAATACCTTGCTCAATAACTTCAATAATCTTAAAACCGACTTTGAAATTCTACAAAAAAAATGTTAAGGATGGAGAGATCAAGATATCAGAGCTGAGTTTGCAAATTAAAAAAGAACAGCAATGGGCAATACTTAGAAATTGTGGGTTTACCTGAAAATTCGAAAGAATCGGCATCTGAATTGACAGTCAAAATGGCCAATCATGCAGGCGTAAAGTTGACAAAAGATCAAATAGTTTTTGCGCACCGAGTTCAGACTATGCATAATTTAGGTGGCCGTTCAAAAAATATCGTTGTCAAACTTCACAACCGCGCTATTAAGGATGACATTATTGCAGGATTTCGGAAATTCAAGGGCATTACAACTACGGATGTAGGGCTGAAAGGCCCAACTAAATGTTTTTTTTTCAATGAGCATTTGACACCTGACAACAAAATACTATTAAAGATGGTTAAACCCCACGGAAGTTGGGTCAAAGTAAAAATCTGTGAGAGCACATCCATTGGGTTGAGAAGAGGGAGCTGTTCGAATTATTTCATTGTTAATTTGGGAGTCATGGGCAGGGGAGTAGGTTTGTCTAGTGCGTGCCATTTTTAAAAAAGCTGTATATCCATATTATTGAATCAATCTTGTTAATATTATGGTACAATAAAGTATCATTAAAATTATTGTTCTGGTATAAAAATAGGAGCTTAGGATTTGATTTTAAGAAACGAATTGTTGAATTGAAACAAAAGAATAGTGTATACCTTATACACTATTTTTTTGTTTTTGTATACACTAATGACATATCTTTGTTTATTGGGAAGAATTTTATAAATAGTTTTAAAATAGGGCATTTTTTTGTAAAGTTGATTGTGTTTATGTACATAAGATGTGTCTGCGTAATGTGATTTGCTAATAGCGATACAAAGATAAAGGGCAATTTAGTTATTAAACTAATTATACAATTTTGATAAATCTCTTTCTGATAGCCTGATCACCATAGCCGAGTGGTTGGGTGGTCGGAATTTCGAGTCAGAGACCCGAGTTCGATCCCCAGGTGACAGTACCAATGAGTTTTTCAAAAACTAATGTACGAATTACATCGTTGGCTTGGATATAAAGACGGCGATGGGCTCACCACTTGTCACGTTGCCCCGAAAATATCTTCGGTGGAAGGTGGGTCAAAGGGACTTTCATTTCTCTGTCTTTTATTTCCCTCCTTGTCCTTGAAGACGACCCGCAAGATGGAAGAAAGCCACATTGTCCTGACTATTTCAAACCAAGAATTAAGTAATTCACAAAATATATTAAAGCGCCGAGAAGATACAGTTTTCGGTAATGAATCCAAAAAAAAAAATAACCCTCGCCTTGAGTGACTCAAAGCAGTCAATTTACACGGTTTCTAGTTTTGAAGACTCCAAATTATTGTATACTGAAAACGACGACGGTCCTCCACGGTTCATGTTTCCAAAACAGAAGCAGACCCTTCGGCTGGTCTCTCTATTAGAGTATCACAATTTCATCATTTTTTGCCTAACAATAAAATCAATTTTTGCCTAACAATAAAATTGTGGGTCTGACAGGCGGTGGTATCAAAGCTGTAGTTAGAAACAGAATATCAGTACAGTTCAAAACTGCAAAATTTCCAACTCTTTTGTTGACTCCCCCTCCTTACAAATAACAACTTTACTGCTCTAATACCTAAGTTCCAACTATCCAGAAGTGGAATCGTGAGAAATATCCCCACAGACTGGTGACTTGAAGAATAAGTTCATTTGAGCTATCTCATGTTGAGCGAGCGTACATGCGTAGCGTTATATTTAAGACCCTGGGCAACCGCATATTCTTCACAAATGAAAAGTAGTCTTTTCAGTGCTAATCGACGGGCTCAGGAGCAACATATCGTCGGCGTAATTAATGTTATTCATACAAGTACTATCTATATAACAACCGATACCCGTGCTACTAAGCCTATCGAGCAGTGTGTTCACATAGGCATTAAATAATTTAGGAGAGCTTAATCCCCCCTGTCTCACACCACACTCCATTTGGTATCCGTCCGATACAGAACCACCCCACCTTACACGGTTGGTTTGATTATTGTACCAGTACCTAAACAATGATATAACCTCACGTGGCACTTGTTTCACATTCGAGCTTTTTCCATAGGTCATTGTAAGACACTAGGTCGACCGCTTTTGAAAGGTCCAAAAAACACGCGTAAACTGGGGTTTTTCTATCAGTATAGTACTTTACAGTCTGCTTGAGGCAAAGGATGGCGCTTTCTGTCGATAATCCAGATCTAAAGCCGAATTGAGAATCGTTTAATAGGATATTCATACCCAGATGCTTGTCAAGCAGACTGTCGAGCACTTTCGCTATCACTGTAGCCACTGAGATCGGTCTGTAATTACAAAGATCAGAGACATCCCCAGTTTTTATTTTTAAGGACTGAAACCACTTTGGTATGCATTAGTTTTTTTCGGTAAATAGGCGTGTCCAATACATAGTGTAAAAAACAAGGCCAGTACTCTATGCAAATGATCACCTGCATATTTTAGATGCTCTAGACTGAGACTGTCATGGCCCGGAGATTTGCCTCTCTTCATGTCTTTTATTATTTTTCTACTTCTTTGACAGAGAAAGATATGCTAATATACGCACCACAACTATCAGTATCGAACCTCTGATCCAAATCGGTACTGTGTTCAGGACTTACCCTGAAATACCTCTGGAAGTTATTTGCAATATCCGTTGGCTCCGAAGAACCAGCAACGCTCACAGGATGACTTGGCCTTAGGTTCAGCTCATTGGTTTTTTTCCAGAAACTAAAAAAATCTTTGTTTGAATGGCACTGAGCCATTATATCCGTTTTAATCTGTTTCGTGTTGTTTTGGCACCATTTGAGCTTAGATTTAAAACTATTTCTAGACTTACGCATATTTTCATAAATTAGACCACTAGAAGGCTTACCGTTCAAAGCCCATATTTGAAAAAACCCACGAGCCACCCTGTGAGCGTCCCTGAGCGCCCTTTTCCGGATTCATTCATTCATTCATTCATTCAATGTCATTATACATATCATCTATCAATTGTGTGTTATTAACATTAGTGCACAATTTTTCGCGACAGTCATGTAATTTTTTAGTTATAATAATCTTACCAAGCTCACTATTACATAATGTGAAATATTTATTTATCTGTTTTTTATTCCGTTCCCCCCATTTTACTTTGTCTATATTAGAATATGGTAACACAATTTTCGGTTTAATAACACTAATACAACATACATATAAGATTAGGAAGTGATCGGACCAGTACGTATCATAAAAGACATATGCCTCAATTACTGTCAACTTAGCTGCGGCAGTCACAACACAGTGCTCTAACCATCGTCTGCACCCATGTGCATCACTTATAAAAGTATGTGAGTCCGCAGGTAGTAGGTTCATATCATGACGTCCAATTTTTTTCAGCACAAAAAGTAATAAGTTCAGTATAAAACAACTCACCGGGGTGTGCATTAAAATCGCCCAGTATATAAACACATTCCACATTTTGACTCTCTATTATTGCATTTATTTCACTGAGCAAATCAGTAAATTCGATGAGATTATCATTAGAGTCAGTCGGCATATAAACTGAAAAAAATGAGCATAGATTTACCAGCTAGATCCACTTTAATAGCCTCGAGTCTCACACTATCACATTCACGGTAGAGAACACAGACTTTCTCCATAGTATCTGCCTATATAGGGTCTGCCTCTTAATATACCAGCAGAAGTATTAACCGCCGAAATTCTAGTAAAAGCAAAGTTGCTGTCTATACTACCCAGAAAGGGTATGTCCTCAGGGAGTAACCATGTCTCCTGCAATGCGATGATGTCTGCATTCCTGCATAACTTTCTCACACAGTCAACTGACCTCGAAATATTCTTACAGTTGAATGAAGGATATAAACTTAACCGTATCTGCCATTTTGCCTTTGGAGTACCATCTCCATCCAGTCTTTTGTGCCTAAAGTTTACAAACCGTCTATATGATACGCCCTTTTGGCCAGAAATCATCATTCAAAATCATTTCTAGTTTGTGCTTGGGTATAAAAACCTTAAAAGCGTTGTACGGCTTTTCCATTTTCATACTCATTTTCTCCAGAGTAGCCGTTATTCCCGCTTTTTTCTCGATATATTTTGAAACATCGTCTGTCGTGACCTCCTTCGACACATTATACACATATATAGGTACCAAGATTTCGGCTGCTTTAAAGTTAGTGTTACATCCCAACACAGCTTTTCCCTTATTTGCTGCAAAGCGATTGCGCGCTCTTTTTCTTTATATTTCAGTCCACTCGTTACTAGTCACCTGACGTTTCCATGTACCTTGTTTCACAACATCAGCCATTGTAACTGTTTTCTGTTGAGGGCACTTGTCCTTTTTGTTGTCACTTTGTGTAAGTGCTGGAGATTTAATTACAGAATGGTGTATATCTTTCTTACAATCACTGTAGTTACACATGTTTGTACATTGTGAATTGGAGGATATCTTCAGTTTTTGGACCGCTTGCTCTTCCGTTTGAACCGTCACGTTACTGTCGGGATATATAGGAAACAATCCCATTGGGCCACTATCACAATTTACTTTATCATATCACCGTCGCTCGCAGTGTTACATTTATTACTGTTTACCACCGATGAAGTTTTTAATATATCTAGGTCACTTTTTTAGCATATTTAATTGCCCTTTAGTCACATAATCCTCTTTCAGTTCACTAACATCCCTCTGTAGTTTTAATATATCTTTCAATAACCTGGTAACATCCACATGATCAAATAAAACGGGGGGTAGTTTTTGAAGATCTCGGGCAACAAATATTGGAATTTCATCAGGATTACTTTTATTTATTAAGCAAATAATATCATCTATATCTCTAAGACTATTTCCATCTCTCTTTCTTGTGATTTTACACTTTTTCGTCGGTATTGATCCATAGAATAATTTCTTCGCAGTAACTATATCTAATTCAGAGAAAGCACTAACACATATACGGCTAATACTTTCTTCGTCCATAACATCGATCTTATTATTCACAAAACATAGAACTTCGTTTATAACGACATTACAGTTGGAACATTTAACTAACTTCGATGACATCATTGATATTACTTAACAAAGCGCGACACGATGCATAACATTGGACTCCGAACACAATATATATATATATATATATATATATATATATATATATATATATATATATATATATATATATATATATATTGTGTTCGGAGTCCAATGTTATGCATCGTGTCGCGCTTTGTTAAGTAATATCAATGATGTCATCGAAGTTAGTTAAATGTTCCAACTGTAATGTCGTTATAAACGAAGTTCTATGTTTTGTGAATAATAAGATCGATGTTATGGACGAAGAAAGTATTAGCCGTATATGTGTTAGTGCTTTCTCTGAATTAGATATAGTTACTGCGAAGAAATTATTCTATGGATCAATACCGACGAAAAAGTGTAAAATCACAAGAAAGAGAGATGGAAATAGTCTTAGAGATATAGATGATATTATTTGCTTAATAAATAAAAGTAATCCTGATGAAATTCCAATATTTGTTGCCCGAGATCTTCAAAAACTACCCCCCGTTTTATTTGATCATGTGGATGTTACCAGGTTATTGAAAGATATATTAAAACTACAGAGGGATGTTAGTGAACTGAAAGAGGATTATGTGACTAAAGGGCAATTAAATATGCTAAAAAGTGACCTAGATATATTAAAAACTTCATCGGTGGTAAACAGTAATAAATGTAACACTGCGAGCGACGGTGATATGATAAAGTAAATTGTGATAGTGGCCCAATGGGATTGTTTCCTATATATCCCGACAGTAACGTGACGGTTCAAACGGAAGAGCAAGCGGTCCAAAAACTGAAGATATCCTCCAATTCACAATGTACAAACATGTGTAACTACAGTGATTGTAAAAAAGATATACACCATTCTGTAATTAAATCTCCTGCACTTACACAAAGTGACAACAAAAAGGACAAGTGCCCTCAACAGAAAACAGTTACAATGGCTGATGTTGTGAAACAAGGTACATGGAAACGTCAGGTGACTAGTAACGAGTGGACTGAAATATAAAGAAAAAGAGCGCGCAATCGCTTTGCAGCAAATAAGGGAAAAGCTGTGTTGGGATGTAACACTAACTTTAAAGCAGCCGAAATCTTGGTACCTATATATGTGTATAATGTGTCGAAGGAGGTCACGACAGACGATGTTTCAAAATATATCAAGAAAAAAGCGGGAATAACGGCTACTCTGGAGAAAATGAGTATGAAAATGGAAAAGCCGTACAACGCTTTTAAGGTTTTTATACCAAAGCACAAACTAGAAATGATTTTGAATGATGATTTCTGGCCAAAAGGGCGTATCATATAGACGGTTTGTAAACTTTAGGCACAAAAGACTGGATGGAGATGGTACTCCAAAGGCAAAATGGCAGATACGGTTAAGTTTATATCCTTCATTCAACTGTAAGAATATTTCGAGGTCAGTTGACTGTGTGAGAAAGTTATGCAGGAATGCAGACATCATCGCATTGCAGGAGACATGGTTAATCCCTGCGGACATACCCTTTCCGGGTAGTATAGACAGCAACTTTGCTTTTACTGGAATTTCGGTGGTTAATACTTCTGCTGGTATATTAAGAGGCAGACCCTATGGCCTTACTATGGAGAAAGTCTGTGTTCTCTACCGTGAATGTGATAGTGTGAGACTCGAGGCTATTAAAGTGATCTAGCTGGTAAATCTATGCTCATTTTTTTCAGTTTATATGCCGACTGACTCTAATGATAATCTCATCGAATTTACTGATTTGCTCAGTGAAATAAATGCAATAATAGAGAGTCAAAATGTGAAATGTGTTTATATACTGGGCGATTTTAATGCACACCCCGGTGAGTTGTTTTATACTGAACTTATTACTTTTTGTGCTGAAAAAAATTGGACTTGTTGACATGATATGAACCTACTACCTGCGGACTCATATACTTTTGTAAGTGATGCACATGGGTGCAGACGATGGTTAGACCACTGTGTTGTGACTGCCGCAGCTAAGTTGACAGTAATTGAGGCATATGTCTTGTATGATACGTACTGGTCCGATCACTTCCTAATCTTATATGTATGTTGTATTAGTGTTATTAAACCGAAAATTGTGTTACCATATTCTAATATAGACAAAGTAAAATGGGGAACGGAATAAAAACAGATAAATAAATATTTCACATTATGTAATAGTGAGCTTGGTAAGATTATTATAACTAAAAATTACATGACTGTCGCGAAAATTGTGCACTAATGTTAATAACACACAATTGATAGATGATATGTATAATGACATTGAATGAATGAATGAATGAATGAATCCGGAAAAGGGCGCTCAGGGACGCTCACAGGGTGGCTCGTGGGTTTTTCAAATATGGGCTTTGAACGGTAAGCCTTCTAGTGGTCTAATTTATGAAAATATGCGTAAGTCTAGAAATAGTTTTAAATCTAAGCTCAAATGGTGCCAAAACAACACGAAACAGATTAAAACGGATATAATGGCTCAGTGCCATTCAAACAAAGATTTTTTAGTTTCTGAAAACCAATGAGCTGAACCTAAGGCCAAGTCATCCTGTGAGCGTTGCTGGTTCTTCGAGCCAACGGATATTGCAAATAACTTCCAGAGGTATTTCAGGGTAAGTCCTGAACACAGTACCGATTTGGATCAGAGGTTCGATACTGATAGTTGTGGTGCGTATATTAGCATATCTTTCTCTGTCAAAGAAGTAGAAAAAATAATAAAAGACATGAAGAGAGGCAAATCTCCGGGCCATGACAGTCTCAGTCTAGAGCATCTAAAATATGCAGGTGATCATTTGCATAGAGTACTGGCCTTGTTTTTTACACTATGTATTGGACACGCCTATTTACCGAATCTAATGCATACCAAAGTGGTTCCAGTCCTTAAAAATAAAACTGGGGATGTCTCTGATCTTTGTAATTACAGACCGATCTCAGTGGCTACAGTGATAGCGAAAGTGCTCGACAGTCTGCTTGACAAGCATCTGGGTATGAATATCCTATTAAACGATTCTCAATTCGGCTTTAGATCTGGATTATCGACAGAAAGCGCCATCCTTTGCCTCAAGCAGACTGTAAAGTACTATACTGATAGAAAACCCCAGTTTACGCGTGTTTTTGGACCTTTCAAAAGCGGTCGACCTAGTGTCTTACAATGACCTATGGAAAAAGCTCGAATGTGAAACAAGTGCCACGTGAGGTTATATCATTGTTTAGGTACTGGTACAATAATCAAACCAACCGTGTAAGGTGGGTGGTTCTGTATCGGACGGATACCAAATGGAGTGTGGTGTGAGACAGGGGATTAAGCTCTCCTAAATTATTTAACGCCTATGTGAACACACTGCTCGATAGGCTTAGTAGCACGGGTATCGGTTGTTATATAGTTGGTACTTGTATGAATAACATTAATTACGCCGACGATATGGTGCTCCTGAGCCCGTCGATTAGCACTGAAAAGACTACTTTTCATTTGTGAAGAATATGCGGTTGCCCAGGGTCTTAAATATAACGCTACGCATGTACGCTCGCTCAACATGAGATAGCTCAAATGAACTAATTCTTCAAGTCACCAGTCTGTGGGGATATTTCTCACGATTCCACTTCTGAATAGTTGGAACTTAGGTATTAGAGCAGTAAAGTTGTTATTTGTAAGGAGGGGGGAGTCAACAAAAGAGTTGGAGGGGGGAGTTGGAAATTTTGCAGTTTTGAACTGTACTGATATTCTGTTTCTAACTACAGCTTTGATACCACCGCCTGTCAGACCCACAATTTTATTGTTAGGCAAAAATTGTGAGATGATGAAATTGTGATACTCTAATAAAGAGACCAGCCGAAGGGTCTGCTTCTGTTTTGGAAACATGAACCGTGGAGGACCGTCGTCGTTTTCAGTATACAATAATTTGGAGTCTTCAAAACCAGAAACCGTGTAAATTGACTGCTTTGAGTCACTCAAGGCGAGGGTTATTTTTTTTTTTTGGATTCATTACCGAAAACTGTATCTTCTCGGCGCTTTAATATATTTTGTGAATTACTTAATTCTTGGTTTGAAATAGTCAGGACAATGTGGCTTTCTTCCATCTTGCGGGTCGTCTTCAAGGACAAGGAGGGAAATAAAAGACAGAGAAATGAAAGTCCCTTTGACCCACCTTCCACCGAAGATATTTTCGGGGCAACGTGACAAGTGGTGAGCCCATCGCCGTCTTTATATCCAACTTTGTGTAAGTGCAGGAGATTTAATTACAGAATGGTGTATATCTTTTTACAATCACTGTAGTTACACATGTTTGTACATTGTGAATTGGAGGATATCTTCAGTTTTTGGACCGCTTGCTCTTCCGTTTGAACCGTCACGTTACTGTCGGGATATATAGGAAACAATCCCATTGGGCCACTATCACAATTTACTTTATCATATCACCGTCGCTCGCAGTGTTACATTTATTACTGTTTACCACCGATGAAGTTTTTAATATATCTAGGTCACTTTTAGCATATTTAATTGCCCTTTAGTCACATAATCCTCTTTCAGTTCACTAACATCCTCTGTAGTTTTAATATATCTTTCAATAACCTGGTAACATCCACATGATCAAATAAAACGGGGGTAGTTTTGAAGATCTCGGGCAACAAATATTGAATTTCATCAGGATTACTTTTATTTATTAAGCAAATAATATCATCTATATCTCTAAGACTATTTCCATCTCTCTTTCTTGTGATTTTACACTTTTCGTCGGTATTGATCCATAGAATAATTTCTTCGCAGTAACTATATCTAATTCAGAGAAAGCACTAACACATATACGGCTAATACTTTCTTCGTCCATAACATCGATCTTATTATTCACAAAACATAGAACTTCGTTTATAACGACATTACAGTTGGAACATTTAACTAACTTCGATGACATCATTGATATTACTTAACAAAGCGCGACACGATGCATAACATTGGACTCCGAACACAATATATATATATATATATATATATATATATATATATATATATATATATATATATATATATATATATATATATATATATATATATATATATATATATATATATATATATATGTATATATATATATTTGCTCACATGGTCTTCGAAAGTTAGTCTCAGGCTACCTCGACACCTTTTAATATTAACTTTCGCGCTATATATTTTCTTCACTATTCGGTCTTCACACATTCGCTCAATGTGCCCAAACCATCGAAGCACGCCCTTATCCATTTTTGTGACAAGGTCATCTTTCAAACCTGCCATATTGCGAATCTCTTTTTCTATGCTTCTTCTGGCATACCCAGGTTTCCCTGCCATATAACAAAGTCGGTACCAACACTGTGTTATGTATTGCAAGGCGTGCACTTTTCACTACGCCTTGCCACTTTTATGTCACCCAATTTCACACCCAAACAGCTATCTTTCAGCTTCTGCTTCTATTCTTCTTCTACATTTGACCTAGACACCTCACCGTCACCTTTGGCACTGCGCTGACAGATTCATCAGTGATAGATTTTTGTCAGACGCTGCACAGTTATCACCCCATTTTCTATTAACCCAATTACTGAACCTTTCAATTACTGGACCCATAAAGAACCCCCCCCCCCCCTTGCGTTGCATCGTTGTGGTTAAGCGCCAATTCAAATTTTTGACATACTGTAAAATTTGAATATAACCAAAAGATTCGTTTATCGTACCATCAAACGATACAATGAAGACTCTAGTGTAGATGACAGGTCAAGAAGTGGTCGCCCTCGGTCTGTTTGGACTCCAGCCGAGATAAAAGCTGTGAAGGCGCGAATTCAAAGAAATCGCAAACGTAAGCAGAAAATGTTGGCCCTTCAGATGGGGTTAAGCAGAACTACGGTGAAAAGGGTGTTAAATGAAGACTTAGGGCTTCGGGCATATCGAAGAAAAACAGGACATCGTTTGAATGCTCGTTTAATGGACCTGAGACTGAAGAGATGCCGCGCTTTGATGAAGTGGTACGCGGGAAAAAAATATCGGGAAATTCTTTTTTCGGATGATAAAATTTTTACCGTAGAAGAGAGCTACAACAAACAAACTGATAAGGTGTACGCACACAGTAGTGAAGAAGCGAGCAACCGTATTCCGCATGTCCAACGAGGTCATTTTCCATCCTCGCTCATGGTATGGTTGGGAGTTCCGTTTGAACCGTCACGTTACTGTCGGGATATATAGGAAACAATCCCATTGGGCCACTATCACAATTTACATTATCATATCACCGTCGCTCGCAGTGTTACATTTATTACTGTTTACCACAGATGAAGTTTTAATATATCTAGGTCACTTTTAGCATATTTAATTGCCCTTTAGTCACATAATCCTCTTTCAGTTCACTAACATCCCTCTGTAGTTTTAATATATCTTTCAATAACCTGGTAACATCCACATGATCTAATAAAACGGGGGGTAGTTTTTGAAGATCTCGGGCAACAAATATTGGAATTTCATCAGGATTACATTTCTTTATTAAGCAAATAATATCATCTATATCTCTAAGACTATTTCCATCTCTCTTTCTTGTGATTTTACACTTTTCGTCGGTATTGATCCATAGAATAATTTCTTCGCAGTAACTATATCTAATTCAGAGAAAGCACTAACACATATACGGCTAATACTTTCTTCGTCCATAACATCGATCTTATTATTCACAAAACATAGAACTTCGTTTATAACGACATTACAGTTGGAACATTTAACTAACTTCGATGACATCATTGATATTACTTAACAAAGCGCGACACGATGCATAACATTGGACTCCGAACACAATATATATATATATATATATATATATATATATATATATATATATATATATATATATATATATATATATATATATATATATATATATATATATATATATATATATATATATATATATATATATATATATATATATGTATATATATATATATATATATATATATATATATATATATATATATATATATATTTGCACACATGGTCTTCGAAAGTTAGTCTCAGGCTACCTCGACACCTTTTAATATTAACTTTCGCGCTATATATTTTCTTCACCATGAGGTCTTCACACAATTGCTTAATGTGCCCAAACCATCGAAGCACGCCCTTATCCATTTTTGTGACAAGGTCATCTTTCAAACCTGCCATATTGCGAATCTCTTTTTCTATGCTTCTTCTGGCATACCCAGGTTTCGCTGCCATATAACAAAGTCGGTACCAACACTGCGTTATGTATTGCAAGGCGTGCACTTTTCACTACGCCTTGCCACTTTTATGTCACCCAATTTCACACCCAAACAGCTATCTTTCAGCTTCTGCTTCTATTCTGTATAATGTCTATACATTTGACCTAGACACCTCACCATCCTCTTTGGCACTGCGCTGACAGATTCATCAGTGATAGATTTTTGTCAGACGCTGCACAGTTATCACCCCATTTTCTATTAACCTAATTACCGAACCTTTCAATTACTGGATCCATAAAGAACTCCCCCCCCCCCTTGCGTTGCATCGTTGTGGTTAAGCGCCAATTCAAATTTTTGACATACTGTAAAATTTGAATATAACCAAAAGATTCGTTTATCGTACTATCAAACGATACAATGAAGACTCTAGTGTAGATGATAGGTCAAGAAGTGGTCGCCCTCGGTCTGTTTGGACTCCAGCCGAGATAAAAGCTGTGAAGGCGCGAATTCAAAGAAATCGCAAACGTAAGCAGAAAATGTTGGCCCTTCAGATGGGGTTAAGCAGAACCACGGTGAAAAGGGTGTTAAATGAAGACTTAGGGCTTCGGGCATATCGAAGAAAAACAGGACGTCGTTTGAATGCTCGTTTAATGGACCTGAGACTGAAGAGATGCCGCGCTTTGATGAAGTGGTACGCGGGAAAAAAATATCGGGAAATTCTTTTTTCGGATGATAAAATTTTTACCGTAGAAGAGAGCTACAACAAATAAACTGATAAGGTGTACGTTAGTGAAGTAGTAGTGAAGAAGCGAGCAACCGTATTCGGCATGTCCAACGAGGTCATTTTCCATCCTCGCTCATGGTATGGTTGGGAGTTCCTTAGTGGGGCTTAACAAAGGTACATTTTTGTGAGAAAGGTGTAAAAACGAATGCAGTTATGTATCAAAATACAGTCCTGACGAACCTTGTGGAATTCGGCGACAGCTCATAGAGCGAAGAGAACACAAGACTGGCTGGCGGCGCGTGAAATCTACTCCATCCGGCACGAAGACTGGCCCTCCTCCAGTCCCGATTTGAATCCGTTGGATTACAAGATAGCAACACTTGGAGGAAAAGGCGTGCTCAAAGACTCATCCCAATTTGAAGTCACTCAAGACATCCTTGTTTGAGGCAGCCGCCGATATTGACATGGACGTCGTGCGTGCTGCGATAAACGACTGGCCGTGTAGATTGAAGGCCTGTATTCAAAATCACAGAGGTCATTTTGAATAAACTTTAGTGTCATAAGAATCTATGTTTTGTTAAGTTCATTACATTATTTTGGTATATAAATGGTTACATAATGAACAAACTTGTTTCAATTATTTTATATTAAACATGTGACAGAATTTATGTCCTGACTAGGTAATTCTTAATTTTGACATTGCCAAAAAAATCTCTGTGTGCAGATAAATTTTTATCTGCACACAAAATATGAAATTATTTTGTTTTAAATGTCCCCCACAGTACTCCTCTTTCGCAGGGGAATCAATGGCTATTTTGGAAGCCGTTTTATTTGCCGAAGCGCATAAACTGCACAGGTACCTAATTCTTACTGACTACTTGAACTGCCTTTAGAACATTCTGAAATCTCCTCTTTACTCTAAACAGATTTCATACATAACACTTAAAATAAGAGAGGCTCTGCATAAATGCTACATTTCAGACATTGAAGTAGTCCTTGCCTGGATACCTGGTCACTCTGGTATAAAAGGAAATGAGTTGTCAGAAGAACGTGCCTAAGATTCTGTAAATCATGGTTGCGAGACATATATCTTTCCAAGATTTAAGACTTGCTGCAAAATCATATTGTTAAAAAGATGGAACGTATGTGAAAACCCTCCAAACTTCTGGTTGGTTCCTAACAAAAAAAGGAAAATTTTATAGTAGCATCCAACCCAATCTCCCTGCCAAGCAATGGTTTTCATGCCACAGAAACTTTAGTAAACTCATCACTTCAATGATCATAAGGCTACTCATTGGTTATGTCTGTACCCCCGTGTTTTAGGCAAAATTAAGAATTAAAGACAACTCTTTATATGAATGAGGTCTAGATGAGGGTTCATTAGAACACCTGTTCCTTGAGTGCAGTCATCTGTCTGTCCCTCTACGAAATTCTTCCATCGAATATTTATCGCCCTGTGAATATACCTTTCCTGTTAATTAATATTCCTTTTGTGAATTCTTTGTCAAATTTCTCAGAATAAACAACTTAAAGTTATAATTATCTACTCGTTTATAATACAGGAAAATCTCTAAATCTTTTGTCTACACTGTTCTTCAAGTCTAAAAATCTTTGCTCAACGTTGATCCAATACTTGACAGATGTGCTTTTGCATTTATTCTTCCTTTTTAATATACATTCTAGAATGAGGCCTCATGACTTCTATGCTACTAATGTTAAAAGCTTTAATTTCAAAATCACGAAGCAAGGTTACATACATACATATCGTCCTGTTAAAATCCACTGCAAGACATAGGCCTCTCCCATAGGGAGGGTTTGCCATAATCGCCACGCTTGGCAAGCGGATTGGCAATCGCAGTACCAGACCACTCGCACCTCAGACGCCTCTTAGGACATCCACGGGAAGAAAGGGAGTAGCAATATTCTTACGGCGTTACCACACGGAACAACACGGAAGCAAGGTTACTTAATATGAAATAAAATAACAACAAAACAGTACGTTTCGTAAAAATTTATTTGATGATTACAATATTGACTTACATATTAAACTGATCACACCCTCATTCTATCTGAAAGGACTCTAACAATAGAACCGGATCCACCTACGTTAAATGCCTTTTCATGCCACAGCAATAAATGTCCACTGGAGCCTTCTGATGGATACTCAAATCCTCTGTAGATGTATTTCATTAGAATGTCTATGTCATCCCGTGATAGATTCCCAACAGCTTCTTCTATTTGAGCAGATTTAATTGCCAGCAGAACTTTTAAGGTAATGGCAAGTGCATTATCCTGTAAGGATAATGTTTATATGTAAAAGTAACGTTATAATATCTATTAAGTATGCGTTTTTTTCTCGTAATATTGAAAACTTTATATAAGAAATAAAGTTATAACTTCTCCCAATTAAAAGCTACTACCAACTGCTTATATAAACTTTAAGCTCCATATTGACTTCTTAGACGTGACATTTTGGAAATGGCAATTAACATGACTGACATTATTCTTTTTGAAATTATATCTCTCTAATACATGTGGGTGGGAATAGCAGGAAGTGAGTATATAGCCCAACGTAATCCGTAATGTACACATTGTACAGTAAGCGCCTTCTGGTTTGTTCAGTATTCTATTATACCCTTAATACCGAACAAATAATAAATATATGTCGCCTGGATGAAAACAATATTTGCCGTAATTACGTCATACATTTATTATTTTCTAACCCTAAGCAGGTATGTAAAAATATGTGCTTCTAACTTTCAAAATGACTGAAATCTATATGACAGTTATGTCTATCTTTTTAGTAAGAATTAGGAGTTAACATTTCGAAAATATTTAGCTGTGTGTGTTTTAGTTTGACGTTAAAGGCGTCAGTCAGGACGAGTAATTATTATTATATATGACGACATCCGTCGACGAGTGGTAAAAAACATCGATTTTCATTGTGTCACCAGCTCTGAGGTTTCACATTCGATTTCCTGATAGTACAATGTAGAAAATTACTTTTTCTACATTGTTTCAGATTTTTGATTTGATGATTAAATACAAATAGTCAGTGTATGAATTAGGAACAAATGAATGGCTGAAAAGAGGGAAAAAGTGTTTTGGTATTTTATGACTTTAAAGTTTTTGTACTATTTGTATTGGACTGGTTTTGATTTGATTGCCATTTACCTAGGTGCTATTAACCCTATTTGGGTAAATTTACGGACCATGATTTATTACAACATTCATTGAGGTGTTAATCTAAGAAGCTACGATATATTTCGATGGGCTACTACTTAATACTGGAGCCCCATGTCACGGTGAGGTGAGTTTCCTGGAATGAAGTTTTACAAGTTTGACCTAATCAATGAATCAATGAATTGGCTGTTTATCAATGAAGTGCAAAAATTTATTCTAGCATTTCTACTTACTTTTACTTGTTGATTCGATGATCCAAGAGGAGCACTGTTCAGAACTAATTTAAGCGCTTCTACATATCGTCCTGTATTCTGTTTTAAGAAAATTATTCAGAACTGTGTAGTGTACATCATATATATATATATATATATATATATATATATATATATATATATATATATATATATATATATATATATATATATATATATATATATATATACATACATATATATATAAAATAAATTATATTCACATCATTCCCAACACATGAGTAGACAGAGGTATAGACAATTAAGTCCTTTCAACCCACCTTCCACTGAAGATATTTTTCAGGACAATGTGAAAGGTAGTGAGCCCATCGCCGTCTTTATGTCCAAGCCAACAATATTTATTGTACATTACTTTTTTTTTAATAAAACCATTGGTAATAAACTCTGGTTTTTTAGTAGACTTTCGAAATATGATCACCCAACCACTCGGCTATCATGACTTTTTATATACGGCAAAAAGTATAGACATGACAGTAATATTGAAAATGATTTTAATCTGTTGTGTGGTATTGGAGTAAGAAAATTCAAAAAATTCCCTTTTCTTCCTGTGGATGTCGTGAGAGTGAGACAGAGAGTAACAAATGAAACTCTTGAAAATCGAATTGACTGCCAAACAAAACAAAGCAAACCACAGACGAGCAGCGGCATCTAAGGTGCAAGATTTAATGCGATTGAAAATCCGCTTATCAACCTTTATTACTTGAGAGAGGGAGGAGGTGCCCTATCTTTTAGTGGCCGTTTTGTACGTATGTACGTTTGTACTTATATAATAAAACAAAAGGATATTGATTGAGCAAAGCTGAAATTTCTGCTTCATCGGGGCCGGCAGGACCGGATGATTCAGCTTCATCTTCTTTGAAATTGTCTTCATTGTATTGATCAATATCTATTTTGCGGAATGCCGAACTAGATGTATTTTTCGCCATTTTATTTGTTTATGATTTTATATTATAAATTCTACAGATTTCTTTTTTTCTAAATAAGTTTTAAGCCAAATACTTTGACAACTTAGTGACATATAATAAGGTGTATGACAGCTGTAGTTTTTAATATTAGCTCAGGAGAGCAGGCAAGGGAACAAAGTCATAAAGCTAATGTGTGAGAGCATATTGTATTACCAAAGAAAAGTGTCAAAGATAATACATATGTAACTGAAATACGACATAAGTACTACGTTACGTATGTTTAACTTTCCTAAAACAATCACTAGGTTTTAAGAAAGATATTACTTAAAATTTATATGTAATATATAATAAATAGTCTGAATATGTGTTTACAATAATTCGTTGTTGGGCAAGACATCAAAATATTGACTAATTTCTGAATGTCTTTTTAAATTCCTATAATATTTATAATATATTGTATTCGATAATTACATAAACCATCATAAATCGTGGTGTTTAAATTTTGTCTTTTTATCCACTCCTTGGAGAAAAGTTTTCAATCGTTTCAGAATATATATTTAAAAACATAAACTAAAATACTTAACTAAATTATTTTCCATTTACAGTCCTGACCTTAAATTAATTATTAAAAATAAAAAGTATGGTAAAAAATAAAATAAAATAAAAGTATGGGGTAAGAGGATTTGCATATAAATGGTTTCAATCTTATCTCAGTAACCACGTCCAATATTACACAATAGAAAATTACAATCATATTACAGGTAACATAATAAAAGTCAGATCCCAAAAAACAAATGTTAATAAATCCACACCGCAAGGCAGTGACCTCGGTTGTATATTTTTCTTGATTTATGTAAATGATTTGCCTAAAATAATAGATAAACCATGCACTCTTTTCGCGGGTGATGTGTCAATAGTTATAGCTTCCCAGAACAACTCAAAACTAAATGAAAAACTTAGGTACATAAATTTTCTCCAAAATTGTTTACAGGCTTAACGAACATAATCTTATGTTAAACTTAACTAAAACAAAATTAATCCAATTTAAACCCTATCAAAAACGTTCTCTAGATATTGACTTTTCTTATGAAAGTAATAAAATTGAATGCGTAAATACACATACATCTTTAGGTATAAATAGAGACTCTAATATTGATTGGAAGCAACACATCGCTAAAATAAATACAAAGTTAGAAAGATTTACATATGCCCTTTATGAACTGAAAAAGTGCACTGATAAAAAAAACTGCTCTTTGCGCCTATTATGCCTTCGCTCATGCTTGGCTTCATTACGGCATTATAATATGGGGAAATAGCGTTGACATAAAGAGATTATTCCAGTTACAAAAAGATTTCTTAGAATAATAGTTAATATTGATAAAGTGATAAGTTGCAAACAATGTTTCATAGAATTAAACTTATTAACCCATACATCCATGTACATTTTGGAGGTAAGTTTGTTTGTGAAAAAGAACATGCATCTTTTTCCAAAATATTCTCGACCAAAAAATCTGAGACCACAAACTAGACTAGACAGACCATTTTCTTCAATAAAATTGTTTCATTCAGGTACTTATGCAAAGTCAATTAAAATTTACAACAAGTTACCACAATTTATACAAAACGAAAAAGATCGCCAAAAGCTTAAATCATTATTAAAAAGTTATTTAATATAAAAATGTTATTACTCATTATCTGAATTCCTTGAAGAACAATTTTGAACTGTAATGAGACTACTTGTTAATTACGTCCCTTTAATATGTTATCACAATTGTTATCAGTACTTATTATAGGTGTGAAATTGATTTTTATTGTTTTTGTTTTAATAATAATGAAACATAGTTTTATCACTAAATTAATAATAAGGTAGTAATTAATTAAGTCGAGAATGAGATATAGGTTTAGCTTTTTCCCCAATTATATACTAATATTTACTAATAATATAAATTTAGTTTTAAGATTTAAAAATGGTATAAGAAATCTATTCGGGTTCATGTTGATACTAACATGTTATTTTAAGAACCTTCTGTACATACATGAAAACGCAATAAATTATTGAGTATTGGGTATTGAGTATTTCATAATCAACTGAGTTAAATGCACTACTAAAACCCAATAATATTAAAATACTGAAAGATTTGTTGTCCATGGCCTGGAGAATATCATCAAATACCTAAGTTAAAGCACTGACTGTGCTTTAATAATAATTATTATTATTTAGCAATTTTAACGTTTTTTTGTGTTATATTTCAAAGAATATATAACACAAGTTTTTTTAACTAAGTTTAGCATTTTTTTAAATATAATAATTCTTTTGTATTTACGCTAATACTATACATTTATATAAAACTTACTAAAGAAAATTTTTTGCGGATTTTATTACTTTTTTTTTTCACTTTTCGATGTCTTGAGTACTTTTGAATACTGGTGGTTACGAGCCACTTTGCCGTAAGGGTTTTGTGACTTTCTCTATAACGAAGGAATTATATACTCTTTGATTTAGTCAGTATTCATTATGATTGATATCAATTTCAATAATGACCTGGCCACAAAATATAAAGCATTATTTTCTCTCAGTCTGTAGTACAAGGTTTTAGTATCCTTTTAGAAAGTAGTAATTAAATACCTTTGATTTATTAGTTATCTGTGGTTATTGTCATTTATTCGTATCGATCCAGGCCATAAAACCCAAAAAAAAATCGCCTCGATGCTTCATCTTTTATTACTAACCATAGATTAATTTGTATCTAGTAAGACCACTGACATTCCGGAACACGTAGATTTGATTACATATTCTTTGTTTATTAAAATTATAAACTCTTTGGGCATATCTTCTCTCTGCTCGATTTGTGGACTAACTTTAATTGTATGTTGACCATAATATGTTTTCAAGGTGATAATTGCTTCAAAATTACGTAAAGGAGTAGTCCTCAATAAAAATCGTGTCAGTGGTTTGCCAAAAAAGAATAAAAAAATCTGATCATAATGACAATGGGCGATGAACTGCCTGTTACTTCCTTAGTTTTACCAGTTTTGATTCGTCCTGTTTTATCTCAGGTAAGTTAAGATACCCCCTTAAATGCCTTTCTCCGTTTTTTTTTTGCTTTTGATATTGCAGACTCAAATATTACTTTTTAATGCAGAGGGTGTGTGCCAGTTATAGTTGTAAATTTATTTTCTGAAACAATTACATTTTTGGAACAAATAGAGACCAATTTGTCAATTACCAGAATTAAAAATAAAACCGATTTGCTTTCAATATTTAGCAGTTAATAAAAAAATATCAAGTATGACAAAAGCACTTGGCAATAGCTTAAAAATTAGGGAGAATTTTCTTTAACCTTCATACAAAAATATACCCACTCCTGTCCCAGTCCTGTAATGGAGCAATTGTAGTTCTAGACGATGTTGTGCTCTCGATCCACACATACAACTCTTCTAGAGAAATGTATATATTTATCTATAGCATTGTGAGTCAAATTTAATGTATATACCTGGCTTCCTTACCAGTCAATGAATTTAAGTAAGTAAAAGCCTAAATGAAAGTTTGTGACTGTAAGTGTTCATAGACCAAAATAAATTGTGTATCTCAATGAGAACTGGAAATACAAGAAATATGTTTTTGAAAATATAACAATATAATTAACAAAATTGCTTATGAATATAACTTTTCTCCTGGGTTTCTTCCAAAGATATTAAAATCATATACAAATCTGAACATCAATACCCACTTATTACACACTATTCACACTTGCTTTTAACATATTTGTAAAAATAAAAAATGTACGGGAAAGAATTCCAAAACCAAACTTTCGTCATTGGTCTTAGTTTTGGCTGAAATGAAAAAAAAAATAAAGGAAGATTTTTTTACATTAACTTGCTTTAACACTTGGATTGAAAGAAAAACATGATATAGACTTAGATATACTATGTACTACCAGTAGAATATTTTAATTATTTTGTACATGGAGTACACTGTATACTTAAGATTGAGGTAAGTAAAATAATTTTTACTAAGGTTATTTATTAACTAATTACTTTACAAGACGAGTGGTATACACACTGGTTTTCAAGGTGCCATGCAGGACGGGTTTGATTGCCAGATGGGTCAAGGTAGAAAAACCACTATCTTCTTTTTCTCAGCTCTGGGTGTTTGAAATGCCTTCGTTATTTCCAATTCTATAACACAAGTGCTTTTGCTGCTTACTTTGGAATCAGAGCAATGTATGTTATGTTGTCCCTATTGATGAATGTATTTACCACAAAGTAAAGCCTGAGTCTTTTAGCTATCATATGTATTTGTTCATACCTTTTATTGATATCAAGTAAATGGATATTTATAGAACATTTCAAACTGTTATTAAAGCAGATCCATACTGAACAATGTTATTATCTGAAAATGTATAACATTATGGAACAGTATGAAACTTTTTATCACTGAATATTCATGTATCAAAAGACTAATGAAAGTAGTCAAAGTAATGGTAGAATGTTAAAATCATAGTAAGTGGAAAATTAGATATTATGTTTTATAATTATATACTTATAAATATTGAAATTTTAAACATATTATAACTTATTATATGTAAACTAGACTTTTTTTTTTAATTTGAAACATAATGTAATTATGTAATGTAATTATAGTGCTATCATTGCCTGGCTGCATTAGGCTAAGAAACAAATGCAAGTAGATAATTACTCAATGTGGTAATTCACAGTGTTTTGCTTACACATTGCTAAATAGCAATAAGTAAATTGCTATAGCATGATAATTATATAAACCACTAATTAACATACTGTGTAATAAAATTTTTCGGTTAAATATTTTATAATAGTTGTCTATAATTTTTTTTCTAAAGAGGCAAATTCTTAAATAGAAAAAGAACTTTTAATTATTCTGTTATTGTGGTAATTTATTTACAGTTAGAGAAATATGACTTGGGTGCATCACAAACTTTGCGAGCTGCACTTACAAAGGCCGAAGCTGCTGTACCAGGGCTTAATTATGATTTGGTTGCTGGCATAATGAGGCGAGCTGATATACCTGTTAATATGAATGAAAGTTTGTTGCGGCTTCAAGGAACACTCACTGAAAATGAATGTAAGTTATTGTAACCAAATCCCTCAAATCTTTCTATCCATCTACTCTCTAGTAATATCATGTGATGAAACCTGAAGAAAAGAACCTGAAGAACAGATTTCACCTGAAATGTCTCCAAGATATAATGAACATCCGATGGTCTAACCGCATCAGAACTACAAATGTTGTGAGGGGTGCAAATACTGAAGGCACTGAGGCGTATCTGATGAGATGACAACTGCGCTGGTGTGGGCACGTGTTTCGAATGCCTGAGTGCAGAGTAGCATAGCGCATCTTCTTTTCAGAACTCCACTATGGGAATGGCAAATGTGGTGGCCAATATCTGCATTACAAGGATGTTCTGAAAATACACAATGCAGAGTTGTCTCCTCTCATTGGGGAATGAAGGCCGCGCTATGTTTAGAGTGGAGGTGTCTCATCCAAAAGCAGGTCAGTTCATTTGAACTCAGACGTCACATGGAGCTCGACAAAAAGAGAGATTAGGTCAAGGCTCGACTACTAGAGGCCAGTGACTTAAAAAATTTGGTATATTAGCCATCTGAGAGCACATCAAAAGGCAGAAGATCAAAGCTCTAGTCCATCTTTGATATGTTCGTCCAGTTGTACAGTCGCCGTGGCCGAAATCGGCTAGGAAATCGTCATTATTAAAAACATAAAAAAAAGACAAAAATTTACATTTTTTATTTTTAAGTGGCAGTTAACTGAATTACCTTCAATAATTGTCCTGTTTCTTCCATGCTACTTCAAAATAAACATGAATAATATTTTTAACTTACGATAATAGTTCTGAATTATTCTGAACTATTGGCTATATACTAGATTCTTCTTTACCAGCAGCTAAGTCATTTATTTAGTTTTTGAGATACTCTTTTACCTTTAATATTTGATGTAGGGATATGGATGATAAAGTGCTAACTGTAACAACCTTTGATTTCAGCATTGCGCCTAATAAATTTTCATTTAGGTTTGTAATTTTCTGGGGGTCATTGTAGAAGCGTGCTCGTCGCGACCCCTGCCAGCCCTTTTCAGGGCTGCAATTCTACACAGCTGCGCACCCATGCCTACGAGGATTAGGGTGTCCCCCCAAGGCGACGCACACCAGTTCGTCCCCGTTGGTGTGAAATGCAGCGCGCAAAGCGGCGATGGGGACCGCCACCCGTCACGCACAGCCCGACACGGCGGAAGGTGGAGGACGGAGTGCAGGAATGTTAGAGGAGGCATGAGAGATAAGACGAATGAGTTGATTGAAATAATGAAAGAAAGAGAATTAGATGTCATGTGTTTGTCGGAGACCAAGCGGAAGGGCAGCGGTACTGAAGAGCTCCCTGGCGGGGCGTTAGCTCTCTCCCGGAGAGCGAGAGCGCCTGCCAGGGAGTGGGGGTGCTGCTGTCGTCTCGGTTGGTCGATGTTATGACTGAATATAAGGTTGTGAACTCGAGACTTCTCTGGGTTCGCTTTAAATTGGGACTGACGAAGTTATTCCTTTTGGCTGTTTATGCGCCGGTGGCTTCGTCGTCCACAGCTGAGCTGGAGGAGTTTTGGGAGAATGTAAGAGAAGTTCTAGACTTGGTTAGAGGAAACGAAAGAATTGTTGTATGTGGTGATTTGAATGGATGGGTTGGTACCGCTCGGCCAGGGTACGACGCTTGGAATGTTTGGCGATAAAAGGGTTAACGATGCTGGCAAGCTTATACTGGCTGTATGCAAGGAAAAGGGTCTTCTTGTGACAAACACTATGTTTAGTCACAAGAAAATCCATATGTATACTAGAACAAGAGAGAATGAGAGAAGTATGATCGATTTATTCCTGGTGGATGACCGACTGCGAAAACAGGTGATGGATACGCGAGTGTTCCGAGGTGCTGACCTGGGAACGGATCACTATCTAGTGATTACTAGATTTAGGGGTCTGTTCGCGGGTTGGCGCCACCGGACGGCGATACCAGAACCACAGTCGGTCGGTAGCATCCGACGCTGGAAGCTTCAGGAAGCGGACACTAGGAATAAATATCAAGCAAGGGTAGCCGAAAAGCTGGACAGTATTGGTGTCAGGAAAGAATGTGTGGAAGAAATATGGCAGAGCCTTAGAGATGGAATGGTTAGTGCAGCGGAAGACGTGTGTGGAACTGTGAAAAGAGGTAGTAGTAAAAAGGGTGATGCATGGTGGAATGACGAAGTGAAAGAAGCTGTAAATAAGAAGAAGAAAGCATGGTTAGACTACTTGGCCTCTAGTAATGATAAGGATATGAGAGAGAAGAGGAAAGAAATATATAAGCTCCAGAAAGTTCACACGAAAGCATTGATTGAGGAAGTGCGTGAAAGGAGTAGAATGGAAGCGGACGAAAGGCACAACTTCAAGGAGAACTCCAAACTCTTCTGGAAAGAGGTTGGAAGGAGCCGGAGTGGTGCGACAGCCTTAAGAATGAATAAAGTGCTTTCGGGAACCAATGACGTCCTCTCAGAAAAATCGGACGTCTTGCAGCGATGGAGCGAATTTTATAGAGAGATGTATGCGTGTTATAGAGAGATGTATCTTAGTGAGGGATCCGGGGGTGACGCCGTGATTGGTACGCCAGACTCGGACCTCGATGACACTGAGGTCATCAGTATGAAAGAGATTGAATGTGCGATTAGAAGTTTGAAATGTGGTAAGGCTGCGGGACTAGACAGAGTTACTGCTGAAATGGTCAAGTATGGTCGGCCACGCGTCTGGGACAGCTTTCATCTGCTGTGCAATTTGTGCTGGCGAACGGGGGCTGTTCCGGATGATTGGCGATCCGCGGTCATTGTGCCTTTATATAAAGGTAAAGGTTCACATTATGACTGCGGGTGCTATCGGGCGATCAGCTTGACCAGTTTAGCAAGTAAAGTTTACTCGAAGGTTTTGACACGTAGGATGCAAGATAAATCGGAAAGATTTCTATGGGAGGCACAATGCGGATTTAGACCTGGAAGAGGATGCACGGATCAAATGTTTTCTCTCCGCATGATCACGGAGAAGCTTCTGGCTGCTAACCAGAAGATTTTCTGTGCTTTTGTGGATCTTGAGAAAGCATTTGATAAGGTTGTAAGGAAGAAAATGTGGGAACTGTTGCCGGGGTATGGTGTGGATGGTCGATTGCTAAGGGCTGTGCAGTCACTTTACTGTGACTGTAAAGCCTGTGTGCGGGTAGGGCATGACCTGTCACCCATGTTTAGCGTCCAAACGGGCGTAAAACAGGGTTGTGTCATGTCTTCCTGGCTATTCATACTGTATCTCGACAGCTGTTTACAGAAGCTGAAAGATAGCTGTTTGGGTGTGAAATTGGGTGACATAAAAGTAAATTGTCTGCTTTATGCTGATGATGCAGTGCTTATAGCACCATCAGAGACAGAACTGCAGGCATTAGTCACGTGTATGAAAGAAGAATGTGAAATTAATGGTCTCCGTTTGAATGCTAATAAAACTAAGGTTCTGGTATTTGAAAGGGACGAAGAAAGAACGAAGTGCGAAATTTGGGTAAATCAGGAATGTCTGGAGGAATGGAGTGCGTTTAGCCGGGATGGAAGATGTGATTTAGATGTGGACAGGCGTGTCGCTGCCGGGAACAAAGTCAATGGTGCCCTGACTGCGTTAATCAAAAGGCAAGGCGTTGTGAAAAGTGCACGCCTTGCAATACATAACGCAGTGTTGGTACCGACTTTGTTATATGGCAGCGAAACCTGGGTATGCCAGAAGAAGCATAAAAGCAGGTTGAATGCAGTGGAGATGCGATCTCTTCGTAAAATGTGCGGTCTTACCATGGCCGACGGAAAGCGAAACGAAGAGATTGGCAATATGGCAGGTTTGAAAGATGACCTTGTCTCAAAAATGGATAAGGGCGTGCTTCGATGGTTTGGGCACGTTGAGCGAATGAGTGAAGACCGAATGGTGAAGAAAATATATAGCGCGAAAGTTAATATTAAAAGGTGTCGAGGTAGACCGAGACTAACTTTCGAAGACCATGTGAGCAAATTGCTCGAAGAGAGGAGGGTCAAGACTACTCGGATACCTAAACGTGCATGTATGAAGAAGATGATGAATCTGAAAGAAGCGAAAGAAGTATGTAGGGATCGTGACACTTGGCGATCTGTTCTCTCTGGCTACCCCGTCAGGGATTGTGCGTGAAGATAAATAAAAAAATAAAATAAATAAATTTTCTGGCGACATAGTTACTTTAGGGCAAAGTATTTTCTGTTAACTCATTTGTATATGTATATAAATGTTGAATGAAGTCAGGAAGGCGAAGGTACTTTTTTCCTTAATTCAATTACTTCTAATATTATTGCAGGCGCTGATTTGAGATTGAACAGATCTGAAGAAGCATTTCAGGAATTAAATAAGAAGTCCGCCGCTTTGAAAAAAATTTTGAGCAGGATACCTGATGAAATTACTGATCGAAAAACTTTTTGGAGACTATTAAGTGAGTGAATCGTAATTAAGAATTATGAATGCAGTTTTTATTAAGTTTGAATAGTAAATGTATTATACTGGAATATGCCTTGTAAATGACGACTGGGTTGAATCCTGCTAGGGTCAAATATTTGAGTTATAAATCTGAATGTTTGTACTGGAGACATGGATGTTTATATGTACCTAGTCCTGCTGTAAGTTCTTTTACAAATGAAAATGCATTTTTTAATGAAATAATATAATATTATTAAAATATTCTATTCCAAATGGTCTTTAATCTGGCCACGAACCTATGGTTTTAAGCTCAGTTTTCAAGGGATATTTCTCCACTGCTTGCTTCAAAGATTTTTTAACAGACAAAATGTCGCCGTGTCGTTTAGAGCTGGCCATGTCCTCTAAAGCTGACCATAATTTGAAATCTAAAGGGTTGAGGTCTGGGTTCGAAGTGGGCTTGTCTTCAGCAGAGTTCGGCTGGACAGTCCACGGTCTATTTTATTGCTTAGAGGTTCCACAACATGATCCAAAACTATATCTTGAAACACTGGCTGAAATTATCACTCCTTTTTTACAAAAATGTAGTTTTGACTCCTTGGAAATGTAGTTAGACTCCTTGATGAGACTTGCCCACCAAACCATAATTGACGCAGATTGATGACTACGTTATAACTTTCCGACCACTTGAGCAGCTTCTTTAGAACTGTGTGCGTACACGTATCATTTTGCTTATTGTAGTGTTCTTTAAACGATATTTTCTGGTCTTCGACAGGGGAAGTATTTTTGTATCTGTTGATAGTACGATATACGAACATACAGCTGATACCAAGCTTTTGAAGTTTCTGGAATATGACTGACGGCTTTGTGCAAGGCGATCACTGCAGTACTATTTTCTTTAATACCCCATTCGATATAGTAATTTGATAACGAACACGAAAAAATATCTGAAATGGGTCTAAAAGACTATGTTGTCCAGACCTCTACCTAACGTAGTTGCGGAAATTGCGTGAAGATATAAAAATGCCTTGGATGTCATTAGAAATTATTAGAAATTACAGAATAAAGGAACTGAAAGAATTTCTATTATTATAATTTTTTATTCTTAGATAATACACATGTGAAGGTAGTGGTGGGCGCGCTAACGCGTTAAAAAATTGATTATACCTTTTTAAACTATGTATACAGAATTGAATATATTTTATTTACATAATTGATATACGGAATTATACATATTTATACACTAAAATATTATAAAATTATTTCATACAAAAATATTTTTTTTATATAAATTTCTAATATTTGTCTAGGTTTATCAGATGAGATTTATGTCAATTTTCAAATACAAAGTTCATTTGTGTTTGCGCACTTGGTTTTTTGGAAAATGTAGACATGTAGAAAATTGTGATAATGGTAATATATGTTTTTTAAGGTGCCAGTAATATTTAAATAATTTGACGTTAGTTTGTTTTTGTTTTCAGAGAAATAGCATCTGCCATTAAGAAATTATTAGATGCTGTAAATGAGGTATCGACATACACTCCGGGACCAGGAAAGCAGGCATTGGAACAAAGAAAAAGAGAGTTTGTCAAATATTCAAAAAGGTTTTCAAATACTTTGAAAGAATATTTCAAGGAAGGACAGTTAGTATATTTGCTTTTGGCAAAGTTTATATTATATATCACATATAATAGTGTCACTTAAAGGGGAAAATTGATTAATTTGTATTTCAACTGTTACTGTAAAACATTATTCATGCATCCCTTTGTCAACTATTTAGGCTTGGGTCAGTTAAAATTAGAATAAAAACACTTTACTAGCTACTGCCTTCTAAGAAGTTGGGAACAAAGAAATGTGTAAAATTGTCGAGGATAAAAGGTCTGGTATAAATATGTTCTCACATAGTAACAAAGAATACAAATTACATATAATATATTAGGAATTGTTGGTTGGTTTTTGCATTTATCAATACTTACAAATAAGTATTGAAATACACGAGAATTGATATGAGATAACATATTCTCCAAAATTTGTTCATTAAAATATCTCAATAATATCATAAGTTTTTCTTGTCTTTTGTTTCAGAGCAAATGCAGTTTTTGTAAGTGCACTGTACCTTATCCATCAAACTAATCAAATTTTGTACACTGTTAAAAACAAATCAGAATAAGAAGGAAGGAAGATGGAAAGTTATTAAATAAACTTGTTATAAATATTCAAAGTTACGAAAAATGTCGTTTAAATTCGTTTCATAAGAGTTTATGAAACTTAGTGTAATTCGATATTAAAAAAAATTATACATATTTTTAAAAATATAAAATTAAAATATTATTATGTTTTTTTTTAAATATTATGTATGCAAATTGATTTATCTAATGTAGAATACTTGAATAGAGGTGTATTAGTTACATTGGGAGAAATAAATAAAAAACACTGCTGAACAAAAGTTACTGTTAAACATTGTATCTCAAATATTAATGGAAAAGTTTCTGTAGTGCAGTAAATGAAGGTAATTTGTTTTAGCTTTTATATTTTGGCTTTTAAATACAAAGGGACGATCCAGATATCGCGCGTGAACGTAATATTTGGGCGCAAATGTATCCTTATGATGTTTCGGTATTATTGAGTGCAGTCTCGTTGTATACATTATGTAACTTAGTCCAGTATATGTAATCATTAACATTAAAACTAAGCGGTAAAGGTGATGTTAAATAATTGCACAAAATGGCATACCGCGGAATATGTGCGGTTTGTAAGATTTTATTAATGTATTTCTAATGTTTTAAACAAACATGAATTTAATACAGTAACTAACCAAAATACCTTTTTTGCATTACGGCATGCGCTCTCTGCGTCAAACTTTGAAATTTGCACCTCGACCTTGACCAGAGTATGATGTGTTATTTCGGTGATTAATTAGTAATGTAGTAAGGAGGTTTTATCTTGTTTTATTCATTCCTTATTTGATATCTTTATAATACTTGTTTGTTGTTGTTATAATAGAAACAATATTCTTAATAAATCATTTTAAATCTTAAAAATATTTGTTTATTTAAGAATAATACATAAATCCCTATTAGTTACAAGTAATGTTGCAATAAATGTAGAGTATTAAATGTACTGGCCGTTCTACTAGACCAGTCGTCTACTAGACCTATATATCTGTACCTAGAATGATTTTTCTGGAAGGGTCTAGGTATACAAAATCGAACCATGACACTTCGGAAGCTTGCGTTTTGTATTTTAAAAATTGATCTGCGGAGGTGAGCGGCTGACGCTCACCTGTCACGTTGTCCCAAATGAGCGTCGGTGAAGGTGGGTCAAAAGGACTTTTGTTTACCCCAAATATTGGGAAAATAAGATGCTGATATTTATTTTAATATATTGCATACTGCAATGGCGTGCCTTGAATACCTCTTTGGAGACATTTTACGCCGAAAGCATGGAGTGGAAGCGTGTTTGTCCTGTTCTTGAAGAAAGGGGATAGCTGCCTGTGCGTTTTTAAGAGTCCTCACGAATCGTTAGCAAGTCGGTTTTCGAAAAGACTATAGTAATAGGCTTCATACATACTATTCGATAGATTGTACTGGACATTTAGGACTACCATCTGTCATTGGGTTTGTCGTATGTGGACTATGGTAATCGGTAAAAATTTGGACGGTGCTACAGTCTCCAGCTGTGCCAGGTAGACTCCCAGTATATCGAAGAGTAGATATGTGTATACGAAGAGGCTATGATGTGTATCCGAGTACAGAACCAGATTGCGAAACCCATTCAACTGCAAAAATGTGTAAGACAGTGTGAAATTACATCCTCGCAACTAACTCTAGTAGTAGTTGAAGGACTGGGTGATAGTGATAAATTGTTGCCTAAAACCTTATCGCAGTGCAGTGATTTTGATCATCAGCTCAGCACCTTTAGATGTTGATTATTAAAGGTAAACAAATAAATTACAAAGAAAATAGCTAAAACACATAATGCCTGTAGTGCTTGATTTTCTTAAGATTTTGTTATAATCGGTCATATAAAACAAGTCTTAACTTGGTACTACTTTAAAAAATTATTTAGGATTAACTAATTTTTTAGCTCCAATACCAGAATCAATATTACCAGAAATTGCTTTAGTCAATTCAATTTCTTTCTTCAATTTCTTCTCTTCTCTTCAAGACGAAACTCACTAAAAATGTTTAATGTCTTGTGTAACAGTAGTGTGTGTGACGACCTCCGTAGTAGAATGGCGTTCACATCGATTTTTTAGGTGTTGTTGAGGTCCCAGTTTGATTCCCGAACGATTCCTTGTTTCTGTTTCAACGGATCGAACTTTCTAAAAAAAGGGATATTAAATTATTTGTTCGTCTGCCTCTGGGGTTGACGGTCACAATGATGCTGAAAACGAAAAAAATCTAGGAGGTAGACATTCGGGCAGAGCTCTCGATTGTCTGCCACCTCTTTTCTCACATTCTCACGGGATGGAGTAGAAAAATGCTTTACTAAGTTATTCGCTCACGGTTCTCATTAAGTTATTGAATTCCTAATGACTGCCTGAATACACATTAGGCAGACTTTTTGCTCACTAATATTTTGCTATATTTTCATATATATTCACATAAAAATATTTCTCTCGTGTTTTAACAATCGCAATTTTTATAATATTCGACGTAGTAATTATAATATTTAACGCAGAGGCAACTTGGAGGCAAATTAAGTACGACGTGACCTACTCATCCCAACTTACCTGTCCGGTAGTTGTGGTACATTGACCCGACCGGGAATCGAACCCGGGACCTCGAGATGGCGACACCTTGAAAACCAGTGTTTACGCCACTCGTCCACGGAGGTCGACTACACTTCAACATATATACATACACAGACCGCTTCCTGGTCATAACCCGAATACATGGCCTCTTTAAACGATGGCGACATCGAGGAGCTGAGCCTACGAGTGTTTTGGACAGAATAAAAGAAGATGAGTATGTAAAGAAACTGATAGAAATGTTTAAAGGCATAGAAGAGATATGTGTGATTGAAGATTTGTGGGATAAATTTAAGAAAGGAATGAATCGTGAATGTTGCTGTTGAGGTATGTGGAGTAGCTAAACGAAGGAAAGGAAGAAAGAAGTATAATATGTGGATGGATAAAGATGTACGAAGGGCTGTGCAAGAAAAGAAGAAAGCGTGGTTGGAATGGTTAGCAACAAAGGCTAACCAAAAACTTCAAAAGGCGACGAATGACGAGATAAAGGAAGCGAGAAAGAAGTATAAAAGATTCAAATCAGCTGCGAAAGATGTTGTGACTAGAAAGAAAGAAGAACAAAAGGATGATTTTGATAGGAGGCTCACTGAAGATTCCAAGTCAAACATCAAATTTTTCTGGAAATCCGTCAAAACAGCCAGAGGAAAAACTTCTACCTCGGAGCTGAGTACAATCAGGAGTCAAGATGGGAGCATTATAAAAGGAGAGGAATATTAGGAGAAGAGTATTTTGAATGTTTATTTGAAAAAGAAGAAGTACAGGTACAACACCCGGCACCTTCCATGGTTAATATAAATATTGATGATAGTGAGATAAGCGTGGATGAAATAGTAAAAGCGTTGAAAAGTATGAGATTAGGTAAGGCTGCCGGATATGATAGGATTACCGTCGTGATGCTGAGGACTGGACAGGGTTTAGTGGCTAGTCAGCTATACCGCCTTTTCAATTTGTGCTGGCGAAATGGGCAAGTACCGGGAGACTGGTGCAAAGTCGTAATCGTGCCATTATATAAGGGAAAAGGGTCACGGCAGGACTGCGTAAATTACCGCGGTATAAGCCTTCTCAGCGTCGTCGGTAAATTGTATGCGAAAGTGTTGATTGAAAGGGTTGTGAATGAAACAGACGATAAAGTATGGGATGCACAAGCGGGAGTTAGAAAGGGAATGGGGTGTACGGAACAGGTCTTTTCCTTGCGGTGCATAGCCGAAAAGTGTCTGGCTCAAAACCAAAAGCACGTTCATGGATCTAGAAAAGGCCTATGATAGAGTGATGAGGAATGAATTGTGGTCAGCATTGTCCGTGAACGGTGTCAGCAGTATCCTCATACAAGGATTGCAATCGCTTTACAGGGATTCTTGTGGTTGCGTAACGATAAACGGGGCATACACTGAATGGTTTAAAATCGAAAAAGGTGTTAGACAGGGATGTGTAGCGTCACCGTGGCTGTTTAATCTGTTCATGAACAATTGCTTGACAGATTTATAAGAGAATGAAAGTGGGTTGAGAATAAATGAGTTACTCGTCAAATGTTTTCTCTATGCTGATGATCAAGTATTACTTGCGTCTTCAGCCGAGGAGTTGCATGAGATGGTAACTGCTATGAGTAGAGCTTTTGTTAGAAAGGGGATGAAGATGAATGTAAAGAAGACGAAAGTGATGGTGGTTGAAAGAGATGAGGCCATGACAGACTGCAATATAATGATTGGAGATGAACAAATTGAACAGGTGAATGAGTTTGTGTATCTGGGTTCAAAGTTCACAAGAGATGGAAAGTGTGAGAGTGATATTGAAAGAAGAGTGAATGCAGGAAACATGGTGAATGGAGCTTCGCACTCTTTTATGAACAGTCGGAAGGTGTCTGACAAGGCTCGTTTGGCTGTGCATAGGGGAGTTTTGGTTCCGACACTCATGTACGGAAGTGAAAGTTGGGTATGGCAGAAGAAACATGAAAGCAGAGTTAATGCAGTTGAGATGACAGCATTAAGAAGTATGTTAGGAGTTAAATTGAGCGACAGGATAAGGAATTGTGAAATAAGGAAACGTTGTGGTCTGAAAGAAGGTGTAGTAACTAAAATTGAGAAAAGTATGGTGAGATGGTTTGGCCATGTCTAGAGAATGAATGAAGATCAATTGACGAAAAATGCATATAAGGCGAGTGTGAATGGAAGAGTAGGAAGGGGAAAACCTAGGCGGACGTTTCGAGACCAAATCAGGGATGTCCTGAAAAAGGGCCAGGTCAAGAGTACCCTGAATCGAGAATGTATGAAGGAAATAATGAAATTGGACGAAGCGATACAAGTATGTAAGGATCGTAGTTAGTGGAAAGAAGTGGTCTCTGCCTACCCCTACGGGAAAGAAGCGTGATTATATGTATGTATGTATGTATGTAACAGGATCATCCACAACGAGACGGCTCGGTACCAAGTGACCCAGGAGTATACAAAAACATTATATTTTGTAACATGGTTAAGACGCCCGATCTAAACGGAGAAGGTTTTTCTGTAAACATAGTATACTGAAATAATAAAGAGCTTTTCTGGCTTGGCGGATCAAATTGCTGTACTAAATTTAAATATTCAAGTCTTACGTAATTCTTCATAAACTGTAACACTTACGTAATTGTTAATAAAGCTATCGATACCGTCCACAAGAATATTATATTAATAGCAGACTTTTACTGGCAAAGATTGGATTCCCTAAGAAAGCAGAACACTTAGTGACAAAACATACATGTTTTAAAAAGAAGCCAAACATAAGATGTCGGGAAAAGTAAAAAAGAAATCGACTATATGTTATGAAACTTATCCTACTATACTTAAACATAAACTGCTTAAACTTAAACTATAAGATAATTAGAGTTAACCTCAAGAATCAGCCCCGTAATTGAAGCAAGACAACCCGTGGAGCAAGCTGTCTTTACGAAGGGTTTCTCTACGGTGGACTATACAGGCACACACTTTACATTTGATTTAGGTGGAATAAAGTTAGAGACAGAGCGACCCCTTGTCGCCACTAATATGTATAGCTATACTCAAAGTTGTCATCAACAAACTGAATACGTGCAACTAGCCAATACGAAAATACAGGATGTTTTTTGAGACATTTATGTTTATCCGGTGACAGTGATATTATTCAAGTCAGGCTTTATAAGCCTGTAGCTCATGATTGAAGATCTTCAAACAGCTGATACCAATGTATAACAAATCAATCTCATTAAGTCCTTGACTATGACTAACAATTGACTAAAATAAATAAAGTTTAATGGAAATCCACTGGTATACACATACAAATACATTTATTTAGGAAAAACAATCATGCTTGACATATAGGTGTCAAAGATGTCACGTCAAACCCAAACGAGGAATGAAGAGAAGACCCTCGCAGTTCGAATTCAGATCACCCAACCATTCGGCTATTGTGACTTTAAGTGACACTTGGTGATCTGTTCTCTCTGGCTACCTCGTCAGCGACTGTGCGTGAAAATAAGAAAGTAAGCGACTTTTAGTCATTTAGTAATAGAAAGAGAGATTTAAGTACGTATACCTAGTATGTAATTAGTAATGAATTTAATAACTGGCTTGGTCAAATAAAGGTTTTTATTTTAATTTTACGTAAGTAAACATCTGCTAACTGTAAGAATATAGTTGAAGGGCTTGTACTTAAGACGAATACAGTGTTACTATTATTTGTCACGTTTTCCTAAAAATAATAAATATATAAATATCTTCACGCAATTCCCAATACAAAACAGAGGTCTAGTCTAGACGATTAAGTCTCTTCGACCCACCTTCCACTGAAGATATTTTCGGGACAACGTGGCAGGTGGTGAGCCCGTCGCCGTTTTTATGTCCAAGCCAACGATATTCGTACATAATTTTTTGAAAAACCCATTGGTACGTGCCTGCCACCTGGGGATCGAACTCGGGTCTCTCGACTCGAAATCCCGACCACCCAACCACTTACCTAACCACCACCGTTAGGAAAACCACCGTTTTCCTAAACTTTTCTAAGTTTCTTAAGTTTCCTAAATAATCCAAATTTCCCACTTTTCTAAGTTGTTCTTTAATAAGTTTCTGTGAAAAAATGGTCGAAAGGACTAAGGTATCTACACCTCTGATTACCCAAGTATTGAGAAATCCGTGAAGATAAAAACATCTTGTTCGTTTTATAACTAGCATTTTATCTATTTTTCCAGAGAATGATTGTAGACAACTTACCAATACCTAAGAGTCGAATCTATTTTAGTCGTGGGAATAAAATGATTTGAGAGTTTTTAGCAGGCCGTTTATAGAGACCAGTAAAATGATTCACGTAAAATAATTTCGTGATCGCGTTGACTTGGGTCACGGGGCCTGCGTTTTGATTCGTCTCGTCGTGCGACAGCGGACAATGGCTGGTCGTGTCTCTTGGCCTCTCCGCCTCTCCACCGACCCTGCCCGTGACACTTGACACAGGAACCCGCGGTGCACGACCTAACATTTTTCCGCGTTCAAGTTTTTTTTTTACTTCAAACCTGCGTGTCCTATCAAGTATCAAAATAATTGGTTTTTTTAGCAAGTCCTTTAAAAAAGTAAAATCATTTCAGAAACCTGCACCAACAATTTTGACTCTTAAACACACCGGTGCAATAAGCGGAACACAAAATAAATAACATTGTTTATCGTAACAATATATAAAAGACTGGCCAGTTATGATAAATATCTATTGAAAAGGTTAATTTAAAAGTGGAATATAAGACGACGGTTTTTTTTCGATTTATTTCTGTTTTACGGTAATACTGATTTGTATGATTTCTACTCGTTCTGTGAAGAAATTTAAGTTTTATAAATTTGATTAATTTTAGTAGTTAGAATTATTTTCTTAATAATAAGATATTTATAATAAATAATGTAAATAAAATTTGTGCAAAGTTACGTCTTATATGTGGTGTAAACGGTTTATATGGTAATACAAGGTTATCCGCGGATTTCGTCTGCGCCACATTATAATAGATAAATAAAACTATGTTATGAGTTCTAAGGTTTACTTTCAACAAGCCTCGCCGAACCAGTTGATTTGAACTGTTGCATTCTACAATAGCAATTAAGATAGATAGTTTTAGATTTTTCATGGGAAAATTCAAAATAATAATCAGTAGGTTGCAATAATTGGGCGCGTTTTCTATTTTAAAGATCTTGAAGATATGCAATTAAGTAATATCATTAAGTAAATTATAAAAGTTTTAACTTTTAAAAATATTTTCCTATTTAAATTCTGCCATGTGGTAACGGTCAAAGAGCATACTCTCTGCTATGCTCTTTTTTTCTTTCCATCTTGTAATCTATCGTAAGATGCGTCTAAGGTAAAACCCATAAACTTGTCATTAACTTCTGACAGATGGCGGAATAACTCAGCAAAATACCTGACGAAAATTCAACAGACTGGTGACAGTGGTACCGTTTATGATACAAGATGTACCCGGTGTTGCTTTAGCCAATCCGTTTTTCAAGCATGGTAATTATGACAAATCCTGCCTTAAAAGTGTTTTCCTTCAGGTAGACAGTTTCTTTTTAAAGACAAAAAATATGGAGGTAGCGAGTATACGATGTACATTTGAATAGGTTATAGCATTTCTGTTTCATAAAACTTCTTTGTAGACCATGTTCGATGTATTAAATGTGATGATGTGTAAATACTAGTATTAAAGGTTATTGAGATCCCAACTTGAGATAAGATAACAAATGCGTCGGTGAGAAAATTATGTTTTAAGTTTTTCCTTAACTCTAGGCCTACTATAGAGAAGGATTGTCCTGTAAAGTTGTTTCGTTTAAAAGAATAGCACCTACAAATTAATTCAACATCTTCAAAGTATAATTGGAATACGTGGTATTCATAGACCTTATAGCTTAGTATGTCATCAATATGTCTGGAGGGTCCAGTGGGAATGATTGCTGCAATTACTTTATAATAATCCAGGTTTTTACTGACACTATTCTTTTACACATGTTGGGATGCTTTTAATTTGTAAGTAGCATGATGGCAATCCCAATTTTTTCAGATAAGGTTGTAATGTAGCAAACCAGAAGGATTCAAAGAATTTAAATCCTTCTGGTTTGCCCCCTTGCAGGTAGTGTACAATATTGTCAATGTTGCCAACGATATCTTGCAATATGTATATTTAGGGCTTTAGAGATTACCCATTACAAACGTAACAGCTCTGCCCCGAACTTGTCTCCTTAGTTTTTCGACTAAAATCGGTTATATCATGTTAACTATATATTAAAATCATTTATATAGTGAAAAATAATTTTAATCCAATTTACATAGCGAAGGCATGTGACGTATTTATATGAATTATGATTGATAATAAATAGGAGAAAAAATTATTTTAAATCGTGTAATAGAACTAATTAATAATTGAGCTATAAAAATAGTTATTGTGAGTCTACCTTTGGAGAAAGATATATGCTGTTCCGAAATTTTTGACATACCTTTTTTAGAGGCACGATTTTTCCAAACATTAGTTTCAGATATTGTTAATTATTTCGCTAAGAAATATCAGAAATGAGTTTTTGCTCCTAGTTTTGGAAATCTTTTCAATATTATGCATTATTTTACCCTATTTGATAGAGATAAGATTAAAGTTTATTCCATTAAAACCCCAAAAAATCAGAAAAATAAGGATAAAAAATATAAAAGTATAAGTAAATATAAAGCGGTTTTATTTCTTAAGTGCATGTGTTTTAGCTCCGGCTCTGTGGTGTGTCAGAGAGAACAGATCACCTTGTGTCACGATCTTTACATCCTTCCTTCTCCTCTGTCAGATTCATTAACTTTTTCATACAATTTTATATATTCAAAACATTTACACTTTCAATTTCTTAGAAGAAGGTAAGTACTTCTAAACAGAATAGCAATGGCCTACTTTCTTTCCGGACAAAGTAACGTCAAAATAATGGCACTAAATTTTAACAATGAGTCCATCATGCGAATCAGTTAAAATATTCATAGCTTTAAAGCGGGGGCGTAATCAATTTTAACTTGGACGCATCAGTCCTCTGCCAATGAGGTGCGGCGCCACAACAACTGATGAAAGTGGCAGATACGTTTAAGTTTATCATACGACACCGATTGTTGTATTCTACTTGCATTCATGTGTACGTATCATGTGTATCATGTGTACGCGTCAACTTTTATTTGGGTATGTCGTCGGTAGTTTCAATCTTCATAATATCCAGTATACTGTACCATATACTGTATACTTATAAGTATATGGAAATAAAAACATCCGGTGCATAACGGAAGTGATTTAGTTTCATGTCCTAATGATACATCATCATCATCACGACTGAGGCCTCTCGACACGCTTGGCAAGCGGATTAGCTATTGCAGACACCTTTGACGCTGGTGCCCGTCACCGGTCTGCTGAGTTTTACATACATACATACATGTCGGCCTATTAAAGTCCAGTGCAGGACAGAGAACTCTCATATTCGATGATGGCGATTATGGCAAATCCTGCCTAGGATTTGCCATAATCGCCGCATGTGGATTCGCGATCGTAGTACCCGACCACTCGCACCTCAGACGCTGCTGCCCATCTTTGGTCTGATATTTTTAAAGACGGATATCCGATTATGGTAACTGATAGATCGCCATCTATCAGTTGCTATAACAATATTCAAGGCTGTTTCCCTTAGTCGCCTCTCACGTTATCCTCGGGAAGAAAGGGAGTGGTAATATTCTTATGCCGTTACTACACGGAAGTGCTGGAACGGTTCTGAGTTTTGTTATTTTTCTATATGGTTATCTTAACAGGATAGTCTGCTGTAGCCAAATGCTTTTTTAAGGCCTTTCTCTTACTCACCTTTTATGACAATCACGGGTAGAAAGGGGTGGCAAATTTGGTTAGTTAATTATATTTCTTTATTATTGTCGTGCCATGTTTCACGGTGACTTTAGTAAATTTAACCGTTAAAATGTAATATATTCGGTGGAAGGTGGGTCGAAAGGATTTATCTAGACCTCTGTCTACCCCTGTATTAGGAATGGCGTGAAGATATTTATTGACCAGATTAACTCAAAAGTATTATTATTTAATATTCATTGACAAATTTGGTTGAATTTTTTTTCCTTGAAGCTCATTGTTTCGACAGCAATATTCTTATACATAATCCAAATTTTACTAAGGATAGTATTAATTTTACTAAGGATACTATTTAGATACTACCTAGAATGTAAATTATTATGTAAATATAAGAATAACACAAAATTATGAATGGCATTCGAAAGAAAGCACAACCTAAACTATAAGTGACCACAGGTTTACATTACATTTAAAATCGGTCAATCAAAGTTGTAGGTAAATGACATATTTTATTTTACAAAAGTCAATCTTTTCATTCTCAGAAAAAATTATACTGGACGATGGATTATTCTACTGTAGTACCATTTGTTACCATAAACGAATTAGCATCGCTGACTTCAGAAAAAGCTATTTGTCGATGCAACACATTCGAAATGTATGGTTCAGGAGCATCCGGTAATTGTTGCACATCAATCTCGTTCCGGGTTGCAAAAACAAAGCATTTGTTATTGAAGATATTATCATTCGATAACTGAAAATGCGATCGTGATTTATATAGGCTATTCAAATGTTAATATAATACCGTTCGTCATGCATGAAAGTTCAACGTTGAGTTTAACAATGAATTGTTATGTTGGCCTATGAAACTTACAGAAAATTAATTATATCCATTAAAAAACTACGAAATGGTGAAATAAACAATCTACTTTAATTGTATATGCGTACTTAAACACTCTCATACGTATATCAATGTATACCTGTTTCACAGCCATAAATTATACTAAACATTTACATCACACAACTAAAATATTATGTTTTTTTTACCACTTATGCCAGATGGATCGAGTTTCAAGGACATTATGTGTAATTCAAAATCTAGATATCCTGTTACAGACGAAATCTTGGAAAATATTGATAGACATTGTTGGCAGTCACATATATTACCCTAAATGTTTGTAGAGATGATAAATTTCCATATTTCAGTAGACAGATGTGTGGATGAAAAGTAGGATGGTATAGCAACCGTGCCTAATGCTATGCGTAATAAAATATTAATAGAGCATCTGCTGGCGTCGAAGTGACGGACAGCGTGCGGGGACGCGAGGGCCGCGGACGCATATGCAATGGCGTCTCACGGCGACCATCAACAGGCAAATGGATGCTAATTCCGCACACACTGCATAATGCCCTGTTTTGACGGGTCAAGTGTCTGTTTGTTGTATCACTATTTATTGCCCAGAGAACAAAGGTGATCATTCAAGTGAAACATTTTGACTGATAAGCAAGATGAGATGAACAACATGGAGTTTGTTTTATCTAATTTTAATTGTGAAATCTAATGCTTAAGCTACGTCACATTAAATTAACATGCGTAATTTAAATTTAGGCTTTGATAATATATGAAGAGATTCATGATGATTTCAGTCACGGCGCTGATGTACAAAGTAACACTACAAAGACCCGACTGCCGAGTTGGTAGTAACACTGCCTTCAACCTGCAAGAGTTGCGGGTTTGAATCACGGTATAGGCTTGGGCACGAATTGTGTAAAAATATGATGTTTATACATGAGTAATGTAAATATGTTTATACGTATATAAGAATATTAGACAGAGGTCTAAAGTATTTTCGACCCAAGTATCTTCCACCGAAGATATTTTTTGGGATATGGTGACAGGTGATGAGCCCGTCGCCGTCTTTATGTTCAAGCCAACGATATAATTCGTACATAAGTTTTTGAAAAACCCATTGGTACGAGCCTACCACCTGGGGATCGAACTCGGGTCTCTTGACTTGAAATTCTGACCATCCAACCACTCGGCTATCGTGACTTTGTTAATTTTTTTTTATTTTTTTAATATTGATGTAAGTAAATATATATGTCATTATATTGTTCGTGTTATTATATTGTGTTATTGTCACGGTGTAGTTATATTAATTAAATTAGTTGTATAATAAATAAGTGAGAAAATATTAAGATTGATAATTGAAGCCGTACTAAATTATGTCGCACTAAATTAAGTACTGATAAAATTTGAAGGCCCGTCAGTAACCGTCGAACCTAGTTTGAAGAATATGAATGTTACAAATATTCACAGTCATGTATGTTTGGTTGTCTATGTAGAATGATAATAAAATACAAGGGATCTTATTTTGTGGCTGGATGACGTCGGTGATCCATGTTCAAAAATATTATAATCCCTATGGTTACGGAATTAGAATAAGGGATACGCCTTGCAAATGCAACTGGCTACCAACAGATGGCGTGATAACCATCTTGAAAATTACTAAACAAAAGTAATATTAATACATATATTTTTAATTTATATTTATATGTTATAGTTATATTTATATATTTTGTAATATTAATATAAAAAGTCACGATAGCCGAGTGGTTGGGTGGTCGGAATTTCGAGTCAATAGACCCGGGTTCGATCCCCAGTTGGTAGGCTCGTACCAATGAGTTTTTCAAAAACTTATGTACGAATATCGTTGGCTTGGACATAAAGGCGGCGATGGGCTCACCACCTGTCACGTTGTCCCGAAAATATCTTCGGTGAAAGGTGGGTCGAAGGGACTTAATTGTCTAGACTCGACCTCTGTCTACCCCTGTATTGGGAATTGCGTGAAGATATTTTTTTTTATTGTAATATTAATACATTATAAAAATAAATCACAGGGTATTTTTATAGTTATTTATAAAATTGTATCTGACTGTATAGCTAGTAAGTGTGCATTGAGTAAATGTTTTGTTGTGTTGTATTCATTGCTGGTTTCGTCTATTCTAAACCCGGAAACAATTTCCCACAACCCCATTGAGGGTCACTCGTGAGACAATATTGTGAGTGACAGTGGCTGAGCCCCGGCATCTGCTCCCTGTCGTGGGAGTGCGTGCGGCGGCCGATCGCAGCGCCGTCAACAATAACACACAAATCAACGCCCGGGCAGGTCCCTCGAACTCACCCCTCTGGAAGCTGTGGGAACCACACCGTTCAATTAATAATATCACTCGCAAAATTCCCATCTGAATCCAAACAATACTTAACAAATGCTGGTGATCGGCTGTGCAACTTGATGCACAGTAACTATTATTTTAAATCTTTGTCTAGTACGGTTGTTATTACAAATATTTACTTCCTCATGAGATATAATATAAATATATGTAATATAAATAATATATAATGTAAATAAAAAAATATAAGATGCACTTTATGTTTATGTTTAATATAATTGTTTTGTATAATTTGGCTGTGGTTTTTAAGTAACGCGTGATGTCCAACACTCATTTATAAGAGACAAAATTAAAATAAGGGGTCTCATAAATGTAAGAAAGAAGAAGACACATATATTAGCTAATTATCAACTTACATTATTATAAACATTATTATCAATATATATTATCTATCTATCTATATATATTATTATAATTGGATTACTTTTTTGTTAACTAATCGTAAGGTGAATAAATATAGTGTTTGTATTTTATTTAAACGCCATTCCACCTTCAACCCATTCTTTCCACCTCAGTATAGGGAATGGCATGAAGATATATTATGTAATATAATTGGTGGTAACTAATAATTAGTATCGATTCATTATACACGTTTAAAAAAATTAAATCGTACTAATTTTAATTTTTGTGATTATATAAACGTTGAGTATATTGGTATAGTGAAATAACTAAACCATGTAACTTAAAAAAATATATTTTAATGTCTCATGTGTCTCATATGTATCATCATGATACATATTTCACGAGTAATGAAAATTATTAGGCCTTATTTAGAGGGCTAGTCATAGGTCTAGACAATTAAATCCTTTCGACCCACCTTCCATCGAAGAAATTTTTTTGGGACAACGTGATAGGTGGTGAGTCCGTCGTACTTTGTACATTCAAATCTAAATAACGTTTCCGATCACACCAGAGCAATAACAGAGGAGGATGATACAAAATATGTTTTTAGGTCTGCATACATAATTTAGTACGGCTTGAATTATCAATATTTATATTTTTTCCACTTATTTATTGTACAACTAATGTAACTTGTTAGTTTTGTCATATTTCGTTAAGTATCTTAAGTAATTATGACTTATAATTTTATGCTACAAATTAGCTTATATATCATGTTATTCGAACTCTATAACGAAATGGTAATTATGGTAATGATAATTCAATGTAATAGAATTCGTTGTTACTTAACAAAGATGACGTAACACGTGGATTATTCATGACCCGTGTGTGGGGGTGGCCATCTGACGCCAATAGCTAACTTTGCGTGACCATTGTATTCTAATTGTTAATGAAAAAAATAATGTTTGATATTGTATTAAACTACGTAAAATAAATATTTTACTGACACATTTCATCTACATTTACAATATGGTAAACAATTATGACTGCAATTACTAAGGCATGCATGCTTATTAGAAGTAAGTATTGTGCTCCTAATGCATTTAGAGTGCTTAGTAAGGAAAATCTATGGTAATCATCAATCAACACAATCTGTTGATTTATAGCATGGTGTTTTGAACAAATATCCATGTTTTAATAATTTGAACAACTCCATTGAAAAAATAATAATGAAACAGTGCAACAGAAAGAATTTTTTAATGCAATTTACATTAAAGACACGTTCAAATCAAAAATTAAGTGTTCGTCTTACTTATAATCTTATTACTTTAAATCAAATTACATTGTTATCTCGGTAAACTGCTATGATGAACTGAAATACATTATACCCTACTTTAGAGTGTTTTACGTGCTAAGTACATGTTAATATGAAACACTATCGTTATAACTGGAGAATTTGTTTCATAAAACTAACTAAATCCGCCTCTGTTTATATTGAAAACTTGAATACATCGAAGTGCGTTATGGTCCATAAGTTTTTCGATAATATTGCACGCGTGTCGTCCCCAACTGTTGGTAGCGGTCGCGTGCCCGCTTAATAAGCTCTTAATGAAATTAACGACTATTGCGTCCGGCCATATTGATAGGGATGACTGACGTAAACGCAACAATTACATTGATATAGGATGTATGTTGCTACAGTACTACCTCGAATCAATTACTAATGATCAAACTATTTAGATCAAAAAGTTTTATTAAATATGTTTCAGGCTTGTAGAACTTATATTCAATAAATATTCAATACTTGCGGCTTGTATTGTTTTGAGTGCATTTCCACTTCCCGTGGAAGTGGAGTGGAGTGTAAACTAAGACATAGTGCCAATCTGACATCTTGTTTCTGTGTTATAACAGACCTAACTTCCCGCTACATTTTCCATCTATCGTAGGAATAGATCATGAATGAAATTTTATGCCAAAAAAAAGAATACAATAGAACGTAAAAAATCCGTCACCATACTCGAACGCCTTATGAGATTTTATTAAATTCTATATGTATATCTATATGTATAGTCGTCTGGGTCAGTACCATACTCTTATTTATTTCTGCAGCCAATGACACTGTAACACTTGTATTGTTGTTGAAATCATGGGTATATAGAGTTTGGGCAACCACGGCCTTTGAGACATTCTGTCTGCGGCGAAAACGCACCATAAACCATGTTATATGTCATGGTCTACACATGTTATGTGCTACAGTAGTCATTTACCATCAGATGGCGTGTAAGCTCGTCCTACTCCCATCATCCACAATCATTAACTCTGCGACGACCCTGTACTGTTTACCGTTCGAAGTTTGTGTGATGAATATACACGTTCGTACACGAGTAATTTTTCTCGGATTTTTGTAGGTATACATAAATATTTATCCATGTAAATATTTATAAATGTAAGTATATTGTGCTATTACCTTGAACACTAAGACGGTGATAGGTTCGCTACCTGTCATTTGGTGTTAATTAGCTTTCAGTGAAAAGTGAGTCGAAAGGACTCCATTGTCATTCGATTTTTAATTGAATTCATTATTTTATCATTATTATTTATTATGGGGTATTTGTTATATTTTCTCGTCTGGTTGGGTTTTTATATACATAAAAATAAAAATACATAAAATTAAATAAATAAAGTACTATAAAATATATACGTTATAAACCCATAAAATACATAAAAATAATAAATAAATATTAAGACCCAACCAGACGGAAGCCCTCGACAGGGGAGACCAGACGGCCGAGGGTTAGGGCGATAGGGAGAGAAACCGGCGGACGATGCGGGCTGTATCGAGGAGCACCGCCTTCTGCATTTGAGCTCGGAGCGGTCCGTCACGGAGTCCCAGTCGCCTCAGATGTTCAGCGAGGCTGACTGGGATTAACCCATTCGCAGAAACAACTATAGGAATAATTTCAGCGGGCACCCCACCCCACATGTCGGTCACCTCGTGAGCCAGATCCAGATATTTCGTCTTTTTGTCTGTTTCGGCTTTCACGAGGTTCTCCTCATACGGGATGGTAATGTCCACCAAAAATATCCTAGACTGTGCCCGGTCCATCAACACGATATCAGGCTTATTTGCCAGAATCGTCCTGTCCGTGATGATGGGCCGGTCCCAATAGAGCCTGGCGCGGTCATTTTCGAGCACGACCTCCGGAGAGTACTTATAGTAAGGCAGTTTCCGTCCGACGAGACCGTATTTAAGGGCGAGCTCCTGATATAAAATCCTGGCTACTAAGTTGTGTCTATGCAGATACTCAGAGTTAGAAAGCATGGAACAACCGGAGATGACATGCCGAAGCGACTCCCCAGGATAGCGACAAGCTCGACAGATGTATATTATATTATGATAATGATTATTTATTATTATTATTATTTAGATTATTTTGGTAGTTCCAGGCTTGATAAGGCGTTATGGAGCTAAGTAGGAATTACATCCGTGACAAAACTATTGGTAATAATTAACCTTTTGCTACTTCTACTTTCTATTTTGCTTTTTCTTATGTTTGAGCTATTTCTACTTTCAAATCTGTGTATTTGATTGAAATAATTTCAATATTGTCACACCATCATACCGCTGTTATTCATGCGAAGTGTGCGAGGCTGATTCACTATATAATAATACATACATATATACATACACACGTGATAATAGTCACAATGCCCAGTTTTCCTCAAAAACTTATGTACGATTTATTTTTTTGACTTGGACATAAAGACGGCGACAAGCTCACGACCTGTCATGACGTCCCAAAAAATGTCACACGGAGACAACATCACGTACATTGTTCTAATTCCTAAGTAACTAGCTTAAGCACTTGTGTTAAGAAATCAGAAAGAAAGAACGTACCACAAACACAAAGACTCGAAAAAATTTAAAAATGTTTTTTCTTCTTTGACCCGTTCTGTGACCCGAAATCGTACCCGGAACCTCAAAGCTGGCAACACCATGAAAATCTCGTCCACAAAGTTCGACTGTTTTTATATCTTTATCTCTCCTAAGTTAGAGAATAAATATTATAGAACAAAGTCAAAAACATTGTGTATTGTGATTTTGCGAACAGAACATACAACATAGGATCTTAAATTAAGAGTCTTAATAAAGAAGTCATTTAATTTCAGCTCACACTTGCTCATCCACTCCGCCCACGGAGGTCGTCAAAAAATAAATATTTAGTTGACTCAGGCGCTACTTTGCGCAAATTCATTGTAAAGTTGTTATTGAAAAAATTACTTCGCAAAAATTTTTGCATGCGGAGTGTTGCGAAGTAATTTTTTCAATAACAACTTTAAAAAATAAATATTTTTATCACTCATTATAACGATCTTTACAGTATACTGTAGGCATATGTAGGTCTCTCCCATGTGTTAGGACTTGTCGAAATCACCACGTTCGGCAAGCGGATTGACAGATTGGCGTCCCTCAGCTAATATTTTTGTCTTGTATTTTCGAGATAGTTATCGGTCGGCACATATATACATACGGCCTGTCCTCTACTGGACGTAGGCCTCTCTCCCGTTGGAGTCAGCCACCAGGCTTGCCGATTATGGCATACACTCCACACACTATTGGCGATCACAATACTAGACATTTTACACCTTAGACGCTACTGACCCGTAAGCATATTTTTTCAATATGGGTTTCATTTTTAAGGCATTTCCCTTAGTCTACTATTACGTCACCTACGGGAGGAGTTGGGCCTGTTTAAAGAATACAGTCATATCATGAGCGCTCTGCGAATTCTTTGTAATTATCGCTGTAGGATGTTTTTGCACGTCATTACAGTTCATCCAATATGTTTTTTTAAAGGATTTTATGCGTAAAAGTGCTACATGATCAAAGTCACACAGGATAATTGGGTTCTATTTTGATGTATGTATAATGCTATGTACCGATCAAACCTCTTGTATAGATGATAGTGTATATGCTGGCATTTAAACGCGTGTGCCCATTTTCAGTGAATGAAAAAAAGTAACTCACGTAGCAGTTATATCTATGATTTAAAATAATCAATATAGTTAAGTTGGTGAAAGATACGCGGTACAAAGATTTTCTTTATAAATTGTCAAGGGGACGACGGGTGTTGTTTACACACGGCGCACATAATGTTACCTATTCCTGTCGCAATCCCCTTCTAAGGCCGAGTAGTACGTGGATGAACACGTGCGCGAGCGCAAACACATGTGTGCCAGTGCACATCGGCTCCTTTCAGGACCTGATTAGATAAGATAACTTGGGGCGTGAAAAATAATTAGCTCACGTTTTTTAGAGCATGATAATTTTATGGCTCTGGTAAGTTGGAGAAAAACAATCTTGAGTGGCTAACTTTCAAAACGACAAAAAATGATAGTCCACCTCCCAGGATGGAGTAACGACCTACACAATAGTGCGGATTGTCGATAGATGGACGTATCATATAGGATGATAGGAAGGCCTTGTGATCTTATATATATAGAGAGAGGCTGTTAAGAAAGAAAGAATAATATCACTAAATATTACATTGCTGTATGATTTGGATTATGATATATAAAAAATTATATATTATAATCCAAATCAAAATTTAAAAAAAATAATTTAGTTACGATAGCCGAGTGGTTGGGTGGTCGCAATTCCGAGTCGAGAGACCCGAGTTCGATCCCCACGTGGCAGGCTCGTGCCAATGAGTTTTCAAAAACTTATGTACGAATTATATCGTTGGCTTGGACATAAAGGCGGCGACGGGCTCACCACCTGTCACGTTGTCCCGAAAATATCTTCGGTGGAAGGTGGGTCAAGGGGACTTAATTGTCTAGACTAGACCTCTGTCTACCCCTGTTTTGGGAATTGCGCGAAGATATTTATTTATTTTTTATATATAAAAAAAGTTACTTGACAGACAACAGGAAAATGCTGTATAGGATGACCTACAACAAGATGAAGTATAAGTAAAATAATGCGGGAAGACGATCGGTGCCTTAGTCACTATATGGCACACACTATGTGGTTTCAGGGTGGCTTAAGTTCAGCAGTGGACTCTTTTTCATGAAATATGTCAGAGTAGATACAGCTTTGATTTCTTATTGAAATACTTACTAGACAAACTTAAAGTAGTTTACTGGGGACAACGGAAGAATATTCTCATTTCTATAGGTCTTAAAATCTAATGATTGTTCTCTTTACTGGTTAGAAGTTTTCAATTCACTTAAAAAATAAGTATACATGTTTAATTATTGGCTTGGATATTAATACGTCTGTCACATAGTCCCTAATAGGCTTCGGTGAAAGGTGGGTCGAAAGGACTTTCTCTAGACCTCTGTCTACCCCGGTATTGAGAAAATACGTGAAGTATACCTTGAGGTGTAGAATGTTGCTGTGAGCAGTTATTTTCGAAATTTCATAGTGTTGTTCCGTGATCCTCAGTTCGGCGACTACTTTGGTAGTAACATATTGATTTTATATTTACTTAACAGTTAAAAAGTTTCTTGTGTGCCAATACAATACAAAAAACATATAAAAGTATTAAATCGGCCATAGATAAAAAAATAAATCGAAGGCGTTCAATAAACTCATCAAAACTGAGACAGGAAGTATGAGACCCATTTGAATGCTCCTTTAACGATACCATATCACAACGTAGAAATGAATGGGCGAGAATTTTATGAAGATCATAACCCAACAGATGTGGTCTGCGATGCGAGAAGTCGTCTCTTGGAACATATTGCGTGCAAAATGAAATAGATTTTATTTCTTAAATACTTGAATATTAATACAATTTCGGTTTGGAGTTAAAGTGTTAATATAATTATCAGGTTAGCACAGTTTTTACTCCGCTATTTGGCGGCAGAGATAGCTAAGAGTATGGTAATTACCCAGACGACTCCTAGACAAACTTTTGTATGAAGTTATATCGGTTACCTTAGTACTGTTAGGGATATTTTTATTGGGGATTTTTTATTTTTATTTTGTTATTAGTTATAATAGTTAGTCACGATAGTCGAGTTGTTGGGTGGTCGGCATTTCGAGTCAAGCGACCCGAGCTCGATCCCCAGGTGGCAGGCTCGTACCAATGGGTTTTTGAAAAAACTTATGTACGAATTTTATCGTTGGCTTGGACATCAAGACGTTTTAGTTAGTTTATAAGGTGTACAATAAAGTATAGATAAATAAATAAAATAAATAAATATTTTATATTTATAATTAAATGCCTGAGTGAAAGTAAAAACAATACAGCTATCATTGTACAAGTACAATAGCTCCATTCAGTTTATCTTTTAATTTCAATAAACTCAATTCAGGAACTTACTACATAGCGAAATTTTAGCATAGCTACAGAAAACCGATGAAAGAGTAGATTTGTTAACTACATCGATGACTTTTTGAAAACCTCGTCTACGAGTTGGGCAAAAAACTGTCTTGTCAGAGTTCATTGAACAACATCGGGTGATGTTGTTCAATGACCCGCTGTTATCTTCTTGATATACAATTGAATAAGAAAAGAAAAGATGATAAGAAAGAATGTATCCGCAATTGGTCGTAGCCACTGGTGACAAGAAGGATTTACTTTTTAGGTTGTAATTATTAGAAATTAAATTTAAATATCTTCACGGAATTCCCAATACAGGGGTAGACAGAGGTTTAGTCTAGACAATTAAGTCCCTTTAACCCACTTTCCACCGAAGATATTTTCGGGACATCGTGACAGGTGGTGAGCCCGTCACCGACTTTATGTCCTAGACAATGATATAATTCGTACATAAGTTTTGAAAAACTCATTGGTACGAGCCTGCCACCTGGGGATCGATCTCGGGTCTCTTGAATCGAAATGTCGACCACCCAACCACTCGGCTATCGTGACTAATTATTAAAAATTATTTGCTTATTTGAAAAATTTCATATTTGTATTTTAAAAAGTTTTTAAATTCTTTAAAATATAAAAAAAATAATTTAATAGTATGTCAAGACGTTAACCATTCAGGAAGGTAATAAACGAGGATTAGGAATAGCAACTAAGTATTATTTTTTTCAAATTTAGAATAGTGTTTCACTTCTATGATAAGAAATATATTACACCCATTAAACATGTGTTAATAAATAAATATTTTCCCACTGTATATTTTATGATAATTAAGTTTGGTCGTTAACCAATATCTATAACGGTTTTTCTATACAAGTAGTGCGAGATTCATTAAATATTATGATAATTAATTCCTAAACGACTTTTTCTAATAGATGCTACTAATATCGTCCTGGGAAACGGATTGAGCACACCTGCCCCGAGCTTCCGATTGCTTATTTTGTTGACTTTCAAAAGGGAGACTCGTTCATGGCCGCTCAATGATTTTGTTTAATACAATTGAAAACGAGTTTGTAATGTATTCAATATAAATATGTACTAGTTTTTTTGATCCGATTGCCTTTGTTGTCGATCGAATTTTGATCTACTTGAGAACTATGTATAACAGAATTTTACTTAATGAATATTAATTTTATGATTACCATAAAAAGGTGACGTCAATTATTAGAGTTTTGATTTATTTTCATACCTTTTTCTTATAATATTGTATTCAATGTATAAAATTGGTGAGATATAATATATAAGCAATATAAATATACTATAGTCATAAGTTATTTCAAATGTTAAATACCTTAAAATTTGTTTACCAAATATAATGTGTGTTATTTTTTTTTAAAAAGAACATTGAACGAATTTTTTTGAAATGAATATTGATGGAAAAGTCGCGCAACTGTATGCTTAATGTAGGTATTTACCTACCTCTAAATAAATTTGGAACGCTTCTGGTACTTGCGCCGACTCCGGATGTAGGGACTTAAAATACAAATCGTATTTATCCAAGAGCGAGGGCACATATAACACGTGCTCGGCACATAGGTGTTCAGGTAAAAGGGGAGCGTACAGCTGCTTCCACAACAGTAACGTTAAACCACGCCTGCGTCACTTTACCTTGCGCAACACTTAAGTTATTACCTACATATTGAATGAAGAGGAATCAAATTTATTCCAACGTGTCTTTCATGCCTCTTCATTCTGTGTATGCAAGATAAACTAGTTTAATTAATTTATAGAGCAGAAACTGATTTTATTCAAAATAAACTATTTGCTTTCATTGAAATTTTACAAAAAAGAAAGGTAACCACTAACGAGAAGGAAAGGGATAATTTTTGTAGATATGAAAAACGGTGGATACAATATATTTTTTTTCAAATCTTCACACAGTTTCTAGTACTAAGGGAGTTAGAGATCTACAATTAAACCCTTTCGGTCCATATTTCATTGGTGCTTATAGGGGGACTTCGTCACTGGTTGTGTCGCTAATTAACTATTGAATTACAAAGAAGTAAAAGAAAGTATAGAAGAATGATCGTAATTCTAGGTGTTTTGTTTCGGCTGGGTACCAAGTCAGAAATATGTAATAATTAATTTTATTATAAATAAAATCATAAACGTACAAAATCAAAGAACGTTTAGTGATTAAAATTTAATGTTAACAAAGTCAGCTGACACTATTGTACAAAATCCTAACGCAACAATAGGATATACGCAATGGCAGTCGGTCGGATTGAAGGTGAATTTCTTTGAAAGAGAGATCGTCCTTTAGTTCTGCAGCAACCTGTAAAGAATCTTTTGTCAGTTAAGAATGCTTTTTGATGCAGCTGCCCGACGTAAAATTTGCAAAACCATAAGTTTGAGGCAACATTGTATTGAAAAACGGCAGTTGGAGGAATGCATGTGATAATGTTTAAGAAGAAAGTTAACGATGATTTTGGTTATTATTGAGTTATTTATTACGTATATTTTGGATATATCTTAAATTAAATATTAATCATTTAAAATGATTTAGAATAACTAAATATTCGAAATCAGCCCATAAAATCGATATAATAATAATCCGAAGGATTTAAAATTACGTGTATGTTTTATGATAAAAAAAACAAACAAGCAATTGATCGTGGATACTCTTTCAAAACGAATGGAGATTCCAAACTGCTCTTTTATACACGTTTACTTTATAACTTCAAGTTATTTTAAATAACACTTTAAGATTTAAGAGAAGCAGAAAGAGCCAAGCATATAGAACTTAATACTACAAGAACTAATTTAAAGTGAAAGCCCCACTTTTTCATTAATTTTCATTGCCTTTTTTCAGGTTTATTTTTTCTTTCTTTTGTATTTATATGTTTTGTTTTAAATAAAATAGTTTATTTTAGTATTAACAAGTACGCACCACCTGTGTGGTGAAACTTACCCTGTTTGCTACCCCTTTTGTGCAAGTCTAATTTTCCTTGACTTAAGGTCAAGCTGTAGCTATAAGACCTCCTTTTAGTGCCCAACTTTTTGAATTTTATACAAGAATATTGTAAACTTCTCGAAGGTCAACGAATCTAGTAGTGGCAAATAGATGGAGCTGGAGCATTAATGAGAAATGAATAGGAAATATTTCGTATAACTGGTGCTGTCGAAATGGCTGAAGGCGCTGGACAAGCAGCGTCGATTCACAACTTCGCAGGAGTGTTTTATATCTCTGTGATAACAATCCTGACTATGCTCATTCTAGTTTTATCATTGTCGATAAAACCGAAAAACAAAATAACTTAGAATAAAAAACAACCGTTATTGGAATTCTAGATTTTTCTATTTTTGATTTTGTGCATATTTTCCACCAGGTACTTATTTGGCTTATATAGATAAACAAAAAAAAAGTTATATAGATTTTTGTTTTTTGCGGTTACAATTTTACAACTTTGTGTCTCTCTTTTATTCTTTAAACCCCGCCCATGGAAGCCACTGATGTAAATTTTACTAATCAGTTTAATAGCTTATGTCTTCATCACACATTATAAGTAAACAAACACACATTGAAAATTAAATCTGTCCTTTTTATACTTTCCATAATCACTTTCTAATATTAGTTAGACGACAACTTTTACCTTCAGTTTTTATCAAGTTTCATTATTATGAATGCTTAGAAATATTTCGAATTATTTTGCTTTTATATTCCACTCTCTTACGTTGCTGTCGATTTTCTTCCAGTTACCTCTTCATCTCCGTAAAATAATAACATTACTTAACAGTTTAGAGGATTTTCCGAAAATATTCGAACTTTTACTAATGTACTCATAGTGTACAAAATATGAGTATTATGAATCACCTTACAAAGTTTGTAATATTGAATCAGAAAATGCTAAATCACTGATTGAAGTGGTTTTCTCTTGTTAACATAAAGTTGTGCAAGAGCACCCAGATAGCTGCGCACAGATAAAAGCCGTCGCAGCCCGGGCCCTGAACCCCGCCAACATAATTGACAAGTGGCACTGCTCACGCTTCACATCATCGATCAACTTGACCACCTCACATTGACTTACGAAATTCGCATTCGTGCCGATATTGATCCTTTATATGCCACGACATCTAACGTAACACAATATATCTATAATTATTGCTACTATTATTATGAAATAAATGCTGCAATTTTTTTGACAGCTTGACGTATCTTGTTACTTGTTATTATAGTGAATACTCCAAAGATTATAATTCCTAATTTAATATGATTTAGTAATTATTCAAGGTAAATTAAACATCTATTTCTACCTTCACTCACAAAATTTATTATTGGAGTATTTACAGACATTTAGATGTTTCTACTTTAACTCCGAGTATTAGTGCATAATGTAAAAAGCTGAAATGATTAGTGACATTGACTAAGGTACTACTTTATTTTGGAGATAACTATTACTTTACATGACAATTATGTTTATTAAATAGACATTGTACTTACTTACGAGTACATCCCAGTGAGTCTTGATCAGGATCTGACAATATGTTATGTTAATGTTATTCTAATAGATGACAATTAGTTTATTAATTAAATTGAAATAAAATTTAAAATTGAGATTTTACATAGTTATGTACATTATTTCCGCAATTTTGCTTTGATTTCAAACAATGGAACAAGTGGCTAGGCTTGTCAGTGCACCGAGCTGTTCAATAATTTACGGCGATTCATTAGTGCGGCCGCATAGCCACCGACTGCCTGTAGTACTTTCTTCAATTGCTTTGATACATTTAGTAACATATGAGACAATTGCTACCTTTTGCTGATTACGATAAATACTATACCGGACTTTAATGCTGCTGTTTTGTTTCTATATTTTAGTATTTTTCATAGTAGAATGCAAATAGTGTATATGACTCTGTGGATAGTGGCTGATGTTAAGCAATATTTGTATATATTTTTTTGATTTACATTTTCAGTCTCTTTTGAAGAAACTTAATGTTAATTTACAGTACTTGGGTGACCAAGCTGCGCCTGGAGATTAGTACACAATTATAATGCAAAATATCAATGAAACTTTTCGAGTAGTTGTAAATATATAATTATTATTTATTCAACATTTTTTTTGACGACCTCCGTGGACGAGTGGCGTAAACGCCGGTTTTCAAGGTATGGCCATCTCGAGGACCTGGGTTCGATTCCCCAGTCCCGGTCGGGTCAATGTAGAAAAGCCACTTTTCTACATTTTCTCGGGTCTGGGTGTTTGTTGTGCCCTTGTTGTTTCCGATTCCCATACCATAAGTGCTTTAGTATCTTACATTGGGATCGGAGCAATGGATGTGATGTTGTCCCTATCTATATATGTATTTATATTTATAAAAAAAGAAAAAAGAACATTAGCTACTTCGAAGTAAGTAAGTAACACTAAGTAAGTAAGTAAGAATTATATGTTAAATCTCGTATATCGCGGATGAGGTCTTACAGGAACACGGTAGGGTAAGTAGATGTATGTGATATTGTCCCTATCTATATATGTATTTATATTTATAAAAAAAAAATAAAAAAGAACATCAGCTACTTTGAAGTAAGTAAGTAACTCTAAGTAAGTAAGTATGAGTTATATGTTAAATCTCGTATATCGCGGATGAGGTCTTACAGGAACACGGTAGGGTAAGTAGGTAGGTAGCTCTGCGTCGAACTTTGATAACGCGATGGATATTATTGTGTTTCTTGAGTTGTATGCCACTAGTGAGTTTTCAATGTGAAGACATAGGTATCGCAACAAATATATTCGAATTTCTTAACCATTAATAGGAGGTACAGTCAACCGGCGACTTTTGTCCTCGCAAAAATAATCTGGCTCGATCGAGGTTTAACTATGGCCAGGCTCCTTTAAAATTATTTTCTCGTGGCGTAGCCTGAGGCCCCTGTAGTGAATTATAAGCCAGTTAAGTTGTAATTCACTCATTCACAATTCATAAACACCCTGACCCGAGAAAATGTAGAAAAGGTGTTTTCGACATTGACCCAAACGGATTTGGGAATCAAACCCACGACCTTAGGGCTGGCGACACCATGAAAACCGAAGTGTGTGCCACTCGTCCGCGGAGTTTATCGCAATATATACATAGTAAAACAAATACAATTAATTACATTTATTACAAATTTCCTTTTAGTTGTTACAGTTATTGTAAACAGTGTGACTTTTGTGGGATTGTGATGCCGATAAAAGTATGTCCATATTTATTAACATTTTTGTTTACAAGATTACCGAAGAAGATTTGTGAACCGCCTGACACCGTCTTAATGAACAGACCTAAGGTACAATATACTTATATTATATACACATAAACTTCCCTGACGTAAATCCAAACATTCATATTCATCATACAAATGTTTGCCTAGCCTGATTCGAACCCACAAGCCATAGCTTCGAAGGCAGAGGCACTACCAACTCGGCATCAGGTCTTCGATTGTTAAAAGTAGTTCCTACCAAATAAATTTGAAATTATTTGTAACATCTTTTTTTATAAGTCGTTTAAATTGTATATTTTTAAGAGTTTCAAATAGATTGTGCCTTTTGTTACATTATGTCACTTTTTAAAGAACCAGACACCAGACTTGACGCTGATTTATTTATAAATTATACATGCGCATTAAAAACACTCGAAATGTATTCCTGTAGGTAATTTACTATACGTTCAGGCGACTTTATTAAAGCGTCAGGTATTTGAAGATATCATTCATATTCTACTTTAGTAACATTATTCCTCTTTTGTTTGGGTGAATTGGAGACTTTTTTATTTTATATTATTATGAATATTATATCATAATATATAAAATATCTTCACGTCATTCCCAATACAGGGATAGACAGAGGTCCAGTCTAGAATTAAGTCCCTTCGACTCACCTTCCACCTGGGGATCGAACTTGACTCCCGTCACAAAATTCCGACCACCCATACACTCAGCTATCGCGACTTCAAGGCACTGTAATATATGCGTACAAAAAAATGTGTGTAAAAATGTTCTTCACACCATTTTCATAATTATAAGAGGTCAAGACATTTTTGGGAAACGTGTCAGTATATCAATATTTTATTTTACTTAATTCTGTCTCTATCATATTATCTTCTTCAACTACTCTCTCATCTCATCTCTGCATCACCCAAAGGTATATACATTAAAGTATGAAGTTAAATAAATAAATAAATTATGATGGTGACGGGCTCACCACCTGTCACGTTGTCCCGAAAATATCTTCGGTGGAAGGTGGGTCAAAAGGACTTTATTGTCTAGACTAGACCTCTGTCTACCCCTGTATTGGGAATTGCGTGAAAATTTATTTACGCATTGATTTATAAATTTAATTTAACATTTACAGATAGACACATTTTAAAAATAACGTTAGAGATGTCACTGCTAATATCTATTTATATAATTCTTTTGTGCGCGATGATGAAGTGCAGCCTAAGCATAAGCTACACCATCATTTTGAACACGCAAGGGTTTCCAGTTCTTCCTGAATCGTTATTTCTCGTTATTGACAGCAAGAATAACTGTGTGAGCATCTTAATTGACGCTTTCTTGTTACTGCGGTCGATATTTTTTCTGTTAAAGTTTTTGCGCTATTAAATGAAGATATAACAACTTTTTTTATAAAGCTAATGTCGTCCAAGTCTTATAAGAAATATTTTTGTCGGCTTTAATAGCTAATATTTTGATTTATAGGTTTTAATACAAGTATAAAACTGGTATCCCTTTTATGATAGACTTGTCTGACGTTTAAGGTAGTTAGTTACACGAACGAAGGAGCTACATCGTAGCTTGTTCTTCTAATAAGTTAATTGTGCGATTTTAGTATTCGATATTGGATTGGTTATCGACAGATAGTGGCTGTAAACACGTCGCCAGTATCGCAACAATCTATTTATAATTATCGGGCTGCGGGACCGCTGTGCGTTGAATGTTCGATATTTACGATTGCGGAGACAGGGGCAATACTATACATTTTATATGTATATTTATTTAAAGAGAATAATTCATAGCCAAATTTTTAGTAGTTAGTGTTTTAAAATATGTATATTTATAATAATTTGTGTTATTTTATATACCTAATTTATGTAATATTCAAAATATAGGAAAAATCATCAGTTACACAGCTGTGATCCCCAAATAGCTTAAGTAAGTAGCTTAAGCAAGTAGCATAAGTATTTTTTATGGAATCAGAAACAACGAAGGTACCAACAAACACCGCAAATTGAGAAATCTATGTATGATTATGATTATAAACATGATAAAAATAAAAGTAAAATTTCAGGGATAAAGGGATGTACAATACCACACTTTTCGCTGAAGATCCATCATTTCCAGACAACCTTAAGCTAAGAAAGACTTAAAGACAGGGGAGGTGGTGCGTACGTATATTAAACATACATGGAAGTACCTATAAAAATAATCTAGGAAAATAATCAATATATTTTATTAATATAATAGACTAATACATACAAAATATATAAAATAGTCGCAGTATCCAGTGGTTTAATGCTTAACGCGGACCCCTAATTATTTTTTTTATTAAGTAGTGAAAGTTACTTCGTATAACATCAGCTATTTGCCTGTGAAAGTCTCGTCAAAATCGGTCCAGCCATTTCAGAGATTAGCCGGAACAAACAGATAGACAGACAAAAATTAGAAAAACTGTTATTTTGGTGTACCGTATATATTCATATACATCTAGTAAAAAACAGTTATTTCAATATTAAAGACACTCAAATTTTATTTATATGTATAGATAGATATCGTTGGCTTGGACATTAAACTTATTTAACGTCTTGACGAATTGACGAATTTCGAAGTTCTAAGGAACTTCTTTCTTTCTGAGGAACTGAGAAAGTTCGTTCCTCAGTCAAATGAAGGCATTGACCATAAAGGAGTTCTTATAATTTTGGTTAATAACAATTAGTTTCATATATTTGTGATGTGAGAATAAGTTCTCCGACTGATCGCAGGACTTTATCCTCATACCTAGTTCAAAAGAGAGACAGTTTGCAGATTCTAAGTATGTTTAAGTTAGTTCTATGAATCTTTAATATAATAAATTCTTCACGATAGTGCCCTATATCAATTAATAAGAGATACTAAGGATAGAAAAACAAGACATCAGACGCTTTCCTAAGACTTTCTTAGGAATTAAATTGTTATATATTTTAGCATAGCACTATAATTAAGTAATTAATGCTTAATTATAAACCTGAAATAGTCTCACAGCTCGTTGAAGTCTTTTATTTAATACTTTTATTTTATACGATACCTAAACAAAATTTGGTGTAAAATAAAATTTATTACATCTCGTACACACTGCATAAGTAAGTATTACCATTTGGGTTACTAGAACCTATCGATATAATACAACAACAATATCGTAGGGCACTGCGCCCAACGATTAGCGCAGCCGAGTACAACTTAGCGCACGTGCGCAGCGACACGGTGAGTAAGCCCGCAGATCGACTTTACAAAATCTTGCTTTATCTAAATCTTATTTCTTCATTGCAATACATATATCATTTACAAATACAATACTTTAACTTTTAAATGACAAAATAGAGACCCCATTTTGAATACTACTTGTATAAAATTTACAGTTCGTAATAATACCGAAAGCCAAAACCAGTGAGTGGAATATGAGTACATATAAATCTTTTATATCACCATCATAATGGCCTCAGCAGATCGGTGATGGGTCGCAGTGTATATGTGCGATTAGTCTGGTACTGCGTAAATCCTTCCGTATAATAGAGTTGTATGAATTGCGGTGTTCATGGGCGGCGGTAACTACTTACCATCAGGTGAGCCGCCTGCTCGTTTGCCGGCCTTTTCTATAAAAAAAAGTAAGCTTCATTGAAAACTGAGTCGAAAGGAATTCATTGTAATGGGAAAATGCGTGAAGATAAAAAAAAACAGAGAATTAGATCATAAGTTCTGCGAGCCATTATTATGAAATACATTTCAAAATGCAATTTTTGCGCTAGATTTGCGCCTTTAATTAATAACAATAGTAGAGGTAAAATGAATAAATTTAAACATAGTTTTATTAAATTAGAAAACGTTTTGTTATAAAATAGTTGTCTGTCATCGGATGTACGCGTAAAGATGCGCAAGCGATCCCCTACCTGCGCCTTTCGTATTAGTATTAGCAACGCTCATCACATCACTGTTCCGACCACCCCTTCGCTACGATGCGTAGCAGTTCTCATTTATTTTCATTAAACAATATCCATTTATATCCTCTAATGAATTTAAGATGATTCTCTAATATTTGATAGGTTAAATAATAGACTGATGTGGTTTTAATAGATTAACTAAATTTGACGAAAGATGTTTAAATTAAGTTTTTACCAGTAATTTGTTTATTCACAGGCGTAAGAAAATAGTTAAGTTATTTTATTTTATTTTATAATGTTATGCCTATTATTAAGATTGTAACCATTAAACGACCAACATTCTTTATTACTGATTCGTGAATGAAGAGTTACGAATATTAATCGGCGTGATATTATAGGTTCACATTGAGTAACATTTAACAATGTAAGCGTAACCTGCTATTACCTTTGATCCCCTCATCGAGGAACAATACCGATCTGAATAATGAGTACAAATATTCTCACAAGCCCACCACTTTTGGATTCTGGTAATTGGTTCATTTTAAGTTCACAGGGGAGAGCTATTGTTAACCGACCCAACAATAAAAATGACTGGTTCTCATTTCAATTGCTTCGATAATGTTTGTTTATTTAATGGAAATGGATATCGAGCATGGTATATATGAGAAAACACTAATTTTTTATCATTAATCTTGTATTATGATATGGTATACCTAACTTAATAGTCTATGAATCCACGTAATCCTCCACTATAAAAGAGTTTATAATAATATAATGATGTATATAAATATTATTATTACATACATACATACATAATGGCTCATTAAAGTCCACTGCAGGACATAGGCCTCTCCAATAGCCTCCCTATTGGAGAGGCCATTTGCCATAATCATCACGCTTGGCAAGCGGATTGGCGATTGCTGTACCAGACCACTCGCACCTTAGACGCTGCTGCCCATCTTGGGTCTGATTGTTTTGAAAAATTTTATATTTTCTGTTTGTTCAGACGAGTAAAGTAGCGGACGAAGCTAGTTAGCCAGTATGAAAAAATATTGACCTTTTGATTCATTCCTATAAGAACTACTTACTGATGTAAGGTTCTCATACTCTTTCTTTTTCTAAGTCGGTTAAAAGCGAATATGTTACTTAGTCTATTCTTGCGTTGATGTTAATTTGATAAAATTTAAAAAATGTTTGATTAAATTTTTATATAATATATTAATAGCCAAAAACTGTTTTATTTAATAAATATAAGATAAAGTAACTAAAGATAAAACACGCCCTCAATACTTTTTAAACATGAAATTAATCATGCATAATACATGGTAAATAATATTTTTTTAATATTCTATTTTACGTTAGTTTTTTATTATAATATGACATATTATATATGTTTTTACTTTCCTTTTCAGTGATTCACTGGAACGAGTACATAGAAATAAAGAACGAATAAATGTTAATTCGTATCTAGAATAAATCACCTTTACTGTTCTTTTTTCCATACTAGGCGCACTAAGTATAGGAGAAATGCGAGCACAGTTTCATGTTAAATGCCCTTATGATATAGCCAAAGAAGCCGACAAGGGTCTGGCGAAGGAACCCTAATGTAGTGTCTATGTCGTTGGATAACCGGAGGCTATCGCGCGCCATTTCTACTTGCGTTGAATCACAATCGATGATCTTAATCTCCCTTAATTAATTTAAATCATTATTAAAAGAGGCGTTATGTAACAAATTTTATTTCTTAATCATGGTGATATTATTTTTAAGTGGAAAAATATTTATTTACAAGGATTTATGCATTTGTGTTAATGTTAACGTGAACAACGGTTCTTTAGTTATAATAATTATATCGTTGGCTTGGGCTTAAAGACGGCGACGGGCTCACCACATGTCACGTTGTGAAAATATCTTCGGTGGAAGGTGGGTCGAAGAGACTTAATTGTATAGACTAGACCTCTGTCTACCCCTGTATTGGGAATTACGTGAAGATTTTAATTATATATTTATAACATTTTTAAAGATTGATATTACATTAACATTGAGTTAATGTAGGCTGTTACATAGGCAGCCATAAATATATCATCCTTTTATGATTACTTATAGGCACAAACAACTTAAATACATCACAAAACTATTTCAATTTAAAATAATAAAAAAAGATAACAATTAAGTTCTTTCGTGACAGGTGGTGAGCCTGTCGCCGTCTATATTTTCAAACAATCGATAAAAATCGTACAAAAGTTTTGAAGATATTCCATGTAACTAACCTGTCGTGTAAGTAGTCAAAATTTATCAAATTTGAAGAATTTGCTAGATTTCCTTCCATTATCAGATCCTGACAAGGATACAATGGAATCCAACTGCTTCAGTTAACTTATTATTTTGAGATTAACAACCTCTTTTAAAATCAAAATCAATAATAATATTTTTATAGAAGTCACGATAGCCGAGTGGTTGGGTGGTCGGAATTTCGAGTCAACAGACCCGAGTTCGATCCCCAGATGGCAGGCTCGTACCAATAAGCTTTTTCTAAAACTTATGTACGAATTTATCGTTAGCTTGGACAAAAAGACGGCGACGGGCTCACCACCTGTCACGTTGTCCCGAAAATGTCTTCGGTGGAAGGTGGGTCAAAGGGACTTAATTGTCTAGACTAGACCTCTGTCTACCCCTGTATTGGGAATTGCGTGAAGATATTTCATTTCATTTCAATAATAATATTAAAAATTCAGGAATTAAACTGTCTTACAAAGATAAGACAAAGATCAAAAATGAATAATTTTGTTCAAAAATTTCAATAAATTTCATAAGGTTGCAAAAGCTAAAGTAGAGTCGGAGGAACGATCCCCCAAATTCAGAACCCCATTTTGTCGTAGAATTGTGGCAGTTTGGAAATCTAAAGTAAACCAAGAATATAGAATGTGGCTTAACTGTATGCGGATGCAGGTCTCAGGTAAACGCTCCAAGTGGACTTGTAAATCACCGTTATGCACCAAACGCGTTTGTTCGTTCTGATTTTTGTGTGAAGTCCGAGAAGGTAGATAGATCTGTTTTCAGGTACGTGTAACCTAAAGGGAGAGGTAGGAGGGATGCGAGGGAGGTTGGGAAGCGTAGACTTGCCGATAGGCGGCAATGACGAAACATTATGGGGCTATACTTAATGTGAGCCATTTCCCGAAGTATAGCTTCTATGACTTTGTAGTCATTTTCCCTCTCCCTAGCCGGTGTTTGGAAACAACGCCAGTGCAAAGTACAATTATCCTGTCAGAGGTCTGAGATCAATCAAACTGTATGACGTTATGTGGGTCATTAATTATTGTAAACAGTAATTACTTTAATTATTCTTGACAGTCTTTGTGTAAAGTCGTGAAGTCGCCGGGCGCCACCGAAGGTCGATACAGATTATAATAGATGAGGAGGCGCGAAAGGTGATTATTTTGCTACCATGAAAGAGAACATACAATGCGTAGCGATTGCGATAGCAACTTTAGCGACCTACATAAAAGCATTCTTAGGCGAGATCATAGATACCTGCACTTTAATTCAATAAGAGTTAAATTTTAATTGCTACAAGTCTAATAGATAACTGGCAAAAGTTACGCCACTAAGAGCTTATTGTCTAATACCGATTGAGTAATTTAAATAAAAGATGTGATACACATACAAAAAAAACATAAAGGCCTGTAAAAATATACCGAAGGGTAAAAGCCACTACCATAATCGCCCTGCTTGGCAACTGCATCAAAGAAATCAAAGTATCAAACATTTCGAACTTTGAACCAAAATTTTGGTCCAAAGTGCGAAATTGGTCAAGTAATATTCGAGGTAGTTTTCCCGCGTTCTGCAGAGAGTTAATGGTATTTTCAAGGCTTTTCTCAAAGTCGCCCTTTACGACACCCACGAGAAGAATACGTGAAATGGTGGTATATTCTTTAGCCAATGCATACCACAGGGAAAATGCGTGATAAGCATTCGCAATAAATGATGTACTTTTCACATTAACATGTAACTACACTTTCACATTTTAATTACACAAATACAGTATCCATTTACATTGCGTTCGGCGCATTACATGTAGTCGCTACCAGAAAGTTGCTGCCTACATTATGATTAATTGTATCACATTAAATAAGACGGCGACGGGCTCACCACCTGTCACGTTGTCCCGAAAATATCTTCGGTGGAAGGTGGGTCGAAGGGACTTTAATGTCTAGACTAGACCTCTGTCTACCCCTGTATTGGGAATTGCGTGAAGATATTTCATTTCATTTCAATAATAATATTAAAAATTAGGAATTAAACTGTCTTACAAAGATAAGACAAAGATCAAAAATGAATAATTTTGTTCAAAAATTTCAATAAATTTCATAAGGTTGCAAAAGCTAAAGTAGAGTCGGAGGAACGATCCCCCAAATTCAGAACCCCATTTTGTCGTAGAATTGTGGCAGTTTGGAAATCTAAAGTAAACCAAGAATATAGAATGTGGCTTAACTGTATGCGGATGCAGGTCTCAGGTAAACGCTCCAAGTGGACTTGTAAATCACCGTTATGCACCAAACGCGTTTGTTCGTTCTGATTTTTGTGTGAAGTCCGAGAAGGTAGATAGATCTGTTTTCAGGTACGTGTAACCTAAAGGGAGAGGTAGGAGGGATGCGAGGGAGGTTGGGAAGCGTAGACTTGCCGATAGGCGGCAATGACGAAACATTATGGGGCTATACTTAATGTGAGCCATTTCCCGAAGTATAGCTTCTATGACTTTGTAGTCATTTTCCCTCTCCCTAGCCGGTGTTTGGAAACAACGCCAGTGCAAAGTACAATTATCCTGTCAGAGGTCTGAGATCAATCAAACTGTATGACGTTATGTGGGTCATTAATTATTGTAAACAGTAATTACTTTAATTATTCTTGACAGTCTTTGTGTAAAGTCGTGAAGTCGCCGGGCGCCACCGAAGGTCGATACAGATTATAATAGAAGAGGAGGCGCGAAAGGTGATTATTTTGCTACCATGAAAGAGAACATACAATGCGTAGCGATTGCGATAGCAACTTTAGCGACCTACATAAAAGCATTCTTAGGCGAGATCATAGATACCTGCACTTTAATTCAATAAGAGTTAAATTTTAATTGCTACAAGTCTAATAGATAACTGGCAAAAGTTACGCCACTAAGAGCTTATTGTCTAATACCGATTGAGTAATTTAAATAAAAGATGTGATACACATACAAAAAAAACATAAAGGCCTGTAAAAATATACCGAAGGGTAAAAGCCACTACCATAATCGCCCTGCTTGGCAACTGCATCAAAGAAATCAAAGTATCAAACATTTCGAACTTTGAACCAAAATTTTGGTCCAAAGTGCGAAATTGGTCAAGTAATATTCGAGGTAGTTTTCCCGCGTTCTGCAGAGAGTTAATGGTATTTTCAAGGCTTTTCTCAAAGTCGCCCTTTACGACACCCACGAGAAGAATACGTGAAATGGTGGTATATTCTTTAGCCAATGCATACCACAGGGAAAATGCGTGATAAGCATTCGCAATAAATGATGTACTTTTCACATTAACATGTAACTACACTTTCACATTTTAATTACACAAATACAGTATCCATTTACATTGCGTTCGGCGCATTACATGTAGTCGCTACCAGAAAGTTGCTGCCTACATTATGATTAATTGTATCACATTAAATAAGACGGCGACGGGCTCACCACCTGTCACGTTGTCCCGAAAATATCTTCGGAAGGTGGGTCGAAGGGACTTTAATGTCTAGACTAGACCTCTGTCTACCCCTGTATTGGGAATTGCGTGAAGATATTTATTATTTATTTATTTTACATTAAATAATAATTTTGTAATATATTTGAAAACGAGTAACTCCCATATGCACAACTTCAAATATCACATGTTCCTGTATAAACCTTGCGCATTTATATCCCCAAGGATGTGATTTTCAAAATAAGCTAATTCGTACCACTTCAGCTGCAATAAATTATAAACTGCTATTATTTTATAAGTTGGTTTATTTTTACACTGCACTGCACAGTTCAAAAATCGGTTACGTCAGTCAACTGCGAGCCAACGAACGACGCTCGCAATAGTCCAAGTCGCTGTGGCCGAAATCGGTCACATATAAAAGTTTGAATGGTATAGGGGAATCAGACGGTATAGTATTTAAAATATAACTATTAGATTGAATTAAGTGTATTGAGTGTAGCGCCATTAGGCTCCTATCACCGAGGCGCATCATCGAGCGCGCGACCTGAACAAGAGCAGACATCATTGACGGTTGTGTTAATTTCGCGTTTTTTCATAATAGCTAAGTCGATTCTAAATATGGTACGGCATAAAATTTGAATTCGAAATCGGAAAGCATTGAGTGTTCACTTATGTTTGTGTTTAGATAAAACTATTGCAAGATCATAATGTCTTGCGCACTGTTGACAAATTAGATTAAATATGTAGATATCTGATGCAGTAAAATAAGCAACAAGATTTTATTATTACTCAAGAGAACTGTGAACAGAGTAAGAACATTTGTGGAAAATATAAAAATGAAATTAATTAATAATAGTTTCATTGTAAGAATAGAGAGCTAACCTAAGCGAGCTGTCAAAGGAACCCCGTCAGGTGATCCTTGGGACCGTGACTCAACAGTTACACTAACGAACCGGTGCGGCGCGTGCTGCAGTGTGCCGTACTATCTATTATTATCTCGCTAGCCCAGATACACTACTCTAGGACGCATGTAGCAATAAGGCGTAAAACAATAAACCATATTATATTTGAGAATAAATATATATGACTTTAGTGTAAATTTTTAACGTGCAAAGCTGGTAAAGCATATTTTATTAGTCATATTTTAAGTTTTCATTAAGATTTCCATATCTATCATATTTATCTCTCTATTAAAACGACCTATAAATCATTATTTACCCACAGAATTTTATTTTGATTCATCGCAAGTAAAAAATATATAGTAGTAAAGTTATTAAAATATTAAAATTATAAATTATATTTAACAGTTCTTAAATGTTCTACTTTTAACACTTAGCGAAGCCACATTCAAATGTCAGGCAATCATTCTTCATTGTAACGGTATATAATTGAAGTTCGGTTATTGTTAACATTTTTATTTAGAACGGTATATATAATTAGAATGATCTAGGAATTTAGACTAGATATAAACTTTATTATGGAATAACGATTTTAAACGAAGCCGTAAGCATATTTCGCAGGTTAAAATAAATCACTGATAGACAGCGAATGATGCTACGTTTTTTTTGTAAACATCCGATTCATGGTTTATGATTAATATCATCAAGTCCGTTTGTGATACTTATCGATAGTTATTATGTTTCATTAGCCTTGTAAACTAACTGATCCGTCAAAGCGATCCATCAAGGTGTTAAGTAGAATCATCGGTATTTTAGGAGCAAAAAGCACGTATAATGCTGGGCATAAGACGCCGGCCTGTAGCACCTGCCATCGATAAGCGAGACCCAATCATAACATATGAGGTGTCGAGCGCGCCCTCCGTATCGTCATTAAATCATCACTATTGTTATGATGTGTTTTATCGACTTTATAAAGCGCCTCTAGCTAAGAGGTGTACTATATTTTAAAATAACTTTTGCTTATTTTCAACCTCATTGCCTATAGAGTATCAGTAACAGATTAATGTTTTTCATTTATTGTAAACTAGCTGCCGCCGCGGTTTGCCCTTCGTTTAACACTTAACGCCGAACTCTAATTATCTTTTTAAAGAAATAGTGCAAGTCCTTTTTCATTGGAACTCCCATTTCCGAGATTAACCAAACTACAGACAGATAAAAATTTTTCAAAACTGATTTTTGTTTAAGCACCGTATGAACTTTTTGCTTAGTGAAAAGCTATTAATTTGAGATTACAAACATATACTTCAATTTTATTTATATATATATAGATAGTCGATATACTCTTGTGTGATTCAATTGCCGATGTTAATACATTGTTCCTTGACTGTTCTGTGTTAGCACCACTGTGATGAATTACGTAGTCCATTTAATGATATTGTACTTGAGTCAGGACAGCCGAGTGGTTGGGTGATAGGAATTTGGAGTCAAGAGACCCAAGTCCCATCCATAAGGCTCGTAACAGCTCGTAACAATCGTACATACGTTTTTTAAAAAAACGTATGTACGATTTATATCGTTGGCTTGGACATAAAACACAGCGACGGGCTTACCACCTGTCACGTTGTCCCAAAAAAATGTTTTGGGCGGAAGGTGGGTGAGAAGGATTTAATTATTTAGACCTCTGTTTACCCCAGTACTGGGAATGGCGTGAAATTATATTATACCGAATATATATTTTTTAATCATAAATATTTATTTACAGAAAAAATTATGTTAATATTTACAATACTACTAACTATTATAATCGTAGAGCCCTACTCCTCGTGGCATGGTACCAAGAACGCTGGCTGCATTTCCACGTTGAATGGCTAGACTTAACAGTTGAGCGAGAAAAGAAGCAGCAACGATAAGTCGCGGATACAATTCCTTTAGAAACTGTATCGCGCGGGGACCCCACGGACCCATTGTCTCTACGGCAAATGGAACAAATATATAGTCTCCTTTCAAAGACTCATATTTCCGCCATTTACACGATTCAGCTGCCTCTGATGCCGCCCCGGCCCTTATCGAAGTACCCTTGATATGAGAGGCCGCTAATGTATCGACGCAAGTTGCGTCCCACACAAGAGCTTTGCGTCTCTCCCAAGGGACAAAAGTCAAGCCGTCGGGTCTCTTACCATCCTCCCTAAATATTCCACAAGGCTCTAAAACCGATGGAATATTTATGGAAACAAGAGCCTTTCGGATGATTTCATTCAAGGAACCGTGACGAGATAGTCTGCCGGCACTTTTTTGGCATGAAAGTCCGTGGAGGCCTAACTCGTCGACGTCGCTGCCACAAGGATATCGATGTGGCATCGAAGCCAAATCGATGCTCCCAATCGTATTCCTACAGCTATACGTAAACTTTCGTTATCTAGTAATGTACCAAGGTTACTTCATGGTAAAGCATGTAGCCAGTAACTGTATTCCTTTGTCGAAACACCTAGAAAGCGGGCGCGGTCTCTGTCACAGTGAAAATTGTTCAGTAAGCATTTCTGCACATTATGAACCAACGGGATATCCCACTGTTTTTGTGAGTTAGGTTCCAGTGGAATATTCTCGCTGGGATAGAGACGTAACCATGTTTCTCTTGCCTCGGTAGCAAAGGTCAAGTCCAAATCATTCTTAAGAATTTTACGTGAGAAATCATGAACACTGTGTACGGAGGCAAGGAAAGCCGGCAGCGCAATATTTGAAACCTCTCTCTATAATATATATTATGTTATTACAATGTTTATAGAATTTTCTTTATCATGTTAAATATATTTAATAAAATTGCTGGTGTTTGAGTTCAATCAAATCCATTGACCTCCTCATTTTAAATCTAGTCCTGTGATTGTATTCAAAGCCAGCCTTTCGTAACCAACAGTTAATAAAAAATCAATCATACGGAAAAGTCTTATGTCTAAAATTTAGTATTAATAATATTAAAAAAAAACTGCATTGCAATATGCGGCGTATGCGCAATACACTTAATGTCATGACACAGAAGGTAATGAGCGTGGCGGTGGCGCCCGGACGAAGCGAGCGCGACGGCGCCGCGGCGTGACTGGTCAGCGTCACTCACGGCGACATTCGAAAGCATTACTGCGAATACTGATCCAGCATCCATTCGAACTCTCAGCCTCCATTCGTGTAAACGATGATCCCAAAACGTTAGTCACGATTGTGAGATTAATAATTTGTTTTTATGCGTTGTTGTCGCGATTACCGACCCGGTGCGGTCGTTTTCACAACGTCCGATGTGTAGGTACACCGGTGCGAAGAAATAGGCTAAGTTCGGAATCACGACGTCGCTACTCAACTTTCGACTGCGGCCGTCGATTAAGAATCACTTGCGACAACGCCGAATTGATCGATGTAGCCCTTGGCATTTGTGAGATATAACTGTACACTACAGATGACACAGTTAGTTAGCGAGTAGTGTATTGACATGTGCATGTACAGATTAAATCATCCGAAGCCATTATTAGAAACTATGTCACCAGCGAGGGATAATAGACTAGCATTCTCAAACTACCTTATCTAATTATTTCAACTTTGTCTTTGCCGCATGTGTATTATGCTACGGTATTATATACATTCACCGAAAATAATTTCTACTAAGTAGTACATGAACCGATTTTATTAACAACTATGAGCGCAGTGCATCCAACAAAAACCGACAATAGTCCAAGGTTATCAGCATGCTACGGAAATCCCGGTTCCCGATATTCCTCTGCATAATAGAATCGTCAACGACTTTCGCAGCAGGACCAGAGTATCCTCACAGTACACTGAAGGCCGCGCTGGTCGTCGGTTGTGGGCGAACCATATACGACGAGACGGTGGAGTGACGACCTGTGCAATATACAGTATAAAAAGTGTGTACAAGATTTCAAATAAATTCTGATTTAAAGAAATTCTAGGGCAATCCCATTAATGATTACTGTAAGAGGTATTTATTAATACACATTGGTGTTGGTATTTTTTCTGAAAAACATAATAGAGTATTTGGGGCGAGATAGTTCAACATCGATTCGAAAATTAATTCTAGAAAACTCGAAATAAAGCGTGTTGAACCAGCGGATATCTCTCATCCCTTTTTGTCTTTTTTCTATCCCGGTGGTGTTAATATTACGCTATATTCCAACGCAAAGCAATAGTTAAAGCAGGTTATGAAAACTTCAAAAGCGATATAATAGAACCACACATTTTTCTATTTATCGTTAAGTATATATTTACCACCTTGAAAAGGAAGGAGATTCTTTGTTCGCCTCTATGCCTCTTTATTTAATTTATTCACATTATTATTAACAATACTTTTGCCACTACTATTAATGGTAGCCGTATGGTAAAGTGTAAGAATATTGGTCCCGTCTCTTCATATAAATATGTCTATCGGATATAGTGAGAAACTTTAAAAATTGTAAGAAGCATTTCAAAATATTAATACGGCGTCGTTAGAGGCAGGACTAAAATGAAAAAAGTATGTATCTATCTAGAGGTATATTTCATTTAAATACTGTAGAATTTCCCGTCATTTTAAATTTCCACGAATATCCTAGTGAGAATTACTGTCTAGACGCAGTATCGTGTACTGAACAAGATTTTTTGCTGCATAAACAACCGTAAAACGAGTAGCTGTAGACAGTAACGTAGGATCGGGTTAAGGCGACCGCACGTGGATAACCAGCGGTCGGCGGTAGATCAAAGCAAACACACTCGTTTATTCCAATTGTGCACGCGGGCGCGCGCAACTACAACATGTAATTATACGGTTACCACACGCACCCCCACTTCGCCCTAATATAAAAAATAACCATCTGTTGAACCATAATCGGGATAGCGCCTGCTGGGTCAGTAATTGACCGCCGACACAGTATTTTCTAAATTAAACTTTTTGTTGCCGTTTTCGAAAACTATTATAAATGGGTCAATAGCCAATTTATCTGTGTTTACTGTGAATAACGTTAAATATGAAGTTGGTGAGTGTATGACTCATGATGATTGTCTCAACTTGTAATTATAGAGTACTGTCACTGATATTTGTCTTTGATATTGGTATACGCGATTGTTTTCGCCATTTACTTTTATTATTACAAGTGTTTAGATGATGATTGACTTGAATATTGCCATTTGGCAATATTCAAGTCTACGTGGCTCTACCACTGAAAAGTGTTAGACCCACGCATCATAGTATAATTAATTATTTACCATTATATCTGGCGTATGTGGACTATGAGAATATCGATTCGGTCGAAATTTGGGCGGTGCTACAGTCTCTTCAGCGATTCCATATAGACTCCCGGTACATCGAAGTGTTGAGATGCTTTTATGATCAGACTACGATTTGTATCCGAGTACAAAACCAAAGTACGAAACCTATCCAATTGCAGAAAGGTGTAAGACAAGGTGATATCATCTCGCCGAAACTCTTCACTTCTATATTGGAAGATGTCTTCAAGCTACTGAACTGGAAAGGATACGGTATTATCAATGGCGAATTCATCACTCACTTTCGGTTTGCCGATGACAGGTTCAGTTTGGTCTTAAGGACAAGTTAAAAATCATGTCTAATGTCCATGTCAGACATAAGTCTGACCGGCATAAGCCGGTGGTTGTTTGGGAACATTAGGATCGAAGTTGTCGACGAATACGTATACCTGGGACAAATTATCAAACTGAGTAAGTCCAACTTCGACCCTCAGATTAATCTTCGAATCCAACTCGGGCAGAGTTCGGAAAACTACTCCACATCTTCTTGTCGAGTATACCTCAAAGCCTTAAGGCGAAAGTATACAAACCAGTGCGTATTGCCAGTGATGTCTTATGAACCTGAAACGTGGTCCTTCACTGCGGTAGGCCTCACCGTATGAAGAGGCTCAAAGTTGCTTAGCGTGCTATGTGCTTAGGGGCTATGCTCGGTATTTCTCTGCGTGATAGAATCCGAAACGAAGACATCCGCATAAGAACTAATGTAACCGATATAGCCGTAAGCATCAGCGCGCTGAAGTGGCAATGGACCGGCCACATTGCTCGACGATAACCGTTGGAAAATGCAGTGTCGGACGACCCCACACAAGATGGAGTGCCGACTTGCAAAAAGTCGATGGATGCAGGTGGCTGTGAGCCGTTCGTTGTGGAAAGCTTTGGGGGAGGTCTATGTTCAGCAGTTGACAGTAGAGAAGAAGAAGAAGTAATTTTAGTTTATTTTTACTATCTTTAAAACCTTTACGGCAATGTTTACTTATTTGCTGCATGAAATAAAAATAAAACTATGACGTGATTTAAAGAACGATGTTGAATTGAATTAATTGTTTTTTATGGAACATTCAGCGTTAATATAATGCTATTAAAGACACAGGACCCCGAAACAGAAGTTTCGAAACAAAAAACGCGGTTAACCGCGTGTAATATGAAAATTATTAATAACGTTATTTAAATCAATTTCCGCCACGGGCTAAACCCTTTAGTCGAGGCGTTACAAGCGTTTTTAGTTTTAAAATAGTGTGTAATCACTTAGTTGAATCTTTTTGATCGTATGCACCAGCTGTGATTGGTGGTTATTATCTAAGCTTGTCGTTCTAATAAACGCTCATAATTTAAAATTTGGTATTGTAGTAATGTTTCTTATTTATTTGCAGTTATTTTAAAAAGCATTACGACCATCTGGCAAAAGGCAATGTCACAGATAAATAATAGTAACATCGTGAGAAGTATGGGTATACAGCAGCCCGTGAACAAAAGTCACGTTTAAGGAACTACACCCATAAAGTAATTGAAATCAGGTGGTTCCGTCAGATAATATGCCAACTTTGTTTGTGCCACGTGCTCCGGCTACAATTGTATTACTTACCCTCTATTGTTTTATGAGGCAGTAAGTATTACACCGAGAGCGGTTTGTATCATGTCTGGAGCGCAGGTGGCGCGCAGATACTTATTTCTAAACAGAATATTGGTACTGTACAAGTCATTAAATTGGGGCCGTGTTTGTTAGTTAATTGCTTGTTTGTCATAGCTGGTACGGTGGGAAAAATAGTATTTGAATAAAACAAAGGCTATTTTAATCCTTTTCATAGTCAGCTAATATTTGTACCGTTGTTTGTCTTAATACAAACAGTTTTTTTTTATTTCTTAATTTTCTCTCGGTATAGTTTTATGAAGCATAAAGTGGATATATAACTTATAACAGATCCATATAATTAACATTGGTGGTCGTGTAGTGAAGTGCTATATCCGATTATTTGGAGGAAGTATTTATTTAAAATAGCGGAGGAAGTGAACTCGAGCGCGATTGCGGACGATGGAATCTGCTCCTTTGTCATTGAAACAACCTGTTCCGTGGGGTTCGAACTCACGGCGAGCACAATGTGATATAACGGGCCACCTGATTAACCGCGATTCCGCCCAGCTATGCAGATATCTACCGCCGCGCCCGGCGGGCCGTCGCACCGCGCCACGCCGAACACTGATCATAATAATTTCAAATGATAGATTGCTTTTGATTGTTAATGCCTTATTATGTGATATAGATAACAAAATCAAGGTTACTGCTCCTACCAAACGACATAAAGTGCATAATTATTTTGTTGATTGTTGGGGTAATTTTATCGCGATCTTTAGAAGGCGGACAAATCTTCCATTTGATCACAGTAATCCACTGTTTGCTCACTTGACAAACTCAATAATATTGAAATACGTTTTTGTTGATGTTCGTTTTTGTTATAGGATTTTTTGTGCATTTAACGTGAAACAGGTGAAGGGATAATGTTTCACACGGATATGGTGAGCGGTTAAAAAATTGGACGGAAGAAACTGGGTTCATATTTAGTCATTTTGATTTTTTTTTAATTATTACTTTTAACGGTAGAAACGAATTCCGTAATTTGAATGTTTTAAGTTAGTTACAGGTTTCCTTTCAATTGTTGATATTATTTCAGAACTAGTGGCTTATTATATTTGTGTCGACTGTTTTAAAGTATTAATAAAAAATTAAATAAATAATTATTTTATTTATCCTAGACAGTAACATGCATCTAGACGCCTAAATTAAAAATAACCACGCTTTATTGATTATTATTATGAATACATAATTGTGTACTTCGTAAAATATATCCTATAAATAAAACTCAACTAAACTAATTCTTTGTAATAAGGAGCCGTAAGTACAAACGCATTTTTTTCTTTCAATTTCTTTAAATTGAACGCGTTAAGTCCTTAAACTCTACTTTCTTTCGGAACAAATCTTTCGTATGTATGTAAAAAATCGGGCCACCTTTTGCAACATCCGCTGACAATTCTCACGAGACAGGTAGCAGCTTCCGTCGAACCTTTTATTACATATTCGAATTGAGATAATAATTAGATACAATGAAATGTCACTATCCCTGTCAACGTACTATGCATCAGGCCGAGTATCTACCGAGCTTACTTTCAATAGCACCTCTAACTAGGTTACACGTAGCCAAACTGAACAGGAACTACCTACATGCTACTTAGATTTTTTATAAACTAGATCGTTGTACTGTATTATTCCTCTGTACTTATTAAGAAATACCTAGCATTTTTTTATTTTTTAACTATTTGCATAAATTGGCTGCTTTATATTTAGGTATTATAACTAATGTATGAATCAATAATATATGCTTGATTATACACTAGACAGACAGATACTAAACATCCGCGATTAGTTTTCAGTACTTTATGAAAACATTTCTTAGTTTATTACAAAAAGTATCTCACTATTTCTGTCAAGACATTAAATATGACTCCATATATACAGTCACATAGACAAAGTTACTTTAAAATTTTTAACATATAAAACATACTTTTAGTATATATACATATTCTTAATATATATTTTTATATCATACAAAGAAAAGTATACTGATGCGGTCGTGTAAACAGAAGTTTGTTGTTCATTGGGAAGTATATACCAACCTCATATGATTATCATTTCAAGACAGTTTTTTAAAGAAGCAATTTATAATTTATTCCGTAATTAAAATAACGGATTTTTTAAATATCAACGGCTTTGTATTTACTGACAATCAACATTACAAATGCTAAATGAGAGTTATTCTGCTTAAGGTTTAACAATACAATAAATAAATTAGAATAAAATTAAATGAGGAAGTGTTAGGCAGGTTACGTAGCAGTAGAACTAGTTCACCGCAACAAGTTGTATTCACACAGTAGGAGCTAGCACCCGGCTAAACCCACGGTACAGTTATGTTGTGTCGTATTGGCTCTGTGAAACAATATTGTACTATTAACTTTATTTTTTTATTTTAAAAGATTTCTTGAAAAAGATTAATTTCGATAATGTAATGTGTTTTATCTATACACCCCTATTGTTTTCGAAAACTTTTAATCACTAATAAATATGCATTCGTTAAGAAAATTTTTGTGAAAACAATAAGATTAATATCGTGACATAAATATATTCTTAAATATTTATTACAGAGATTCAAAGAAGAGCACCAATATGCGACAATCCCATATGAGCTAGAGTGTAAGCGTAGTCGCACCGGCAACGTACTTTCAAGTTAGCAACCCTCCATCCGCGTTCGGTGATCTATTGTTTGCCAAGAGAAATGAAACGAGAAAAAATCTCGTTCCCAAACCCATCGTGAGAAATCATGAAATGTGCTCCGCATTCATTAAGCGGCGCTCCGTCAGAAATCAATAAATATCACATTACGCTTTGCTAGCCACGTTCTCTCGATATCGGCATATTGTCGATAAGATTGTTAAACTTGTACATGAATATAGAATATTAAACAGAAATATTTTTTTTCAAAGCTTTATTGTGAGCAAAGCGTATTTTTTCATTATAAGTACTTCGTAGTAAATGAAGTTCATACTTTGAACAATCACATGAATAAATTGTAGACCTAATCTTGTATTCGTCTAATTACATCGTAGAGAAATAACATATAGAAATTATAAACAGAGAAATCCATTACTCGATAACAAATATCTATTGTTATCACATAAATGTTTCCGGTTTTTAAGAGAAATCAATTGAACTATATGGTCGTCAGATACCCCATACAGGGGCAGTTAGAGGTCTAGTTTGTTGTTTCCAAGCCACAGACACAAATTTTACATAATTTTTCAAAAAATTCAGCGGTAGGAAGGAGTGTACCGAATTTTGAGTATCTTCAATTTTATTACTTAAATTTGGATCACCGTCGTTGTTAAATAAAAGAAACGTGAATAATATAAGACATTCAAATTGTTAATAATTGATTAAAATTAAAATTTATATTAAAAACATTTGTCGTGCTGAGTCTTATGTATAGTTTTCGTTATCTATTCCAACTTATCTAAATTGGTCTTTTCGTTCATAGAATTTGATTAAGTGTAGTAGGTAAAACAATTGTTGTCGAGCAGCGGTATTGCGATATTAAGCAAATTACTCAAGTCAATCAAGGATCTTAGTAACGGTAGTTACGAACCTCGTATTCGTAACCACTCTGGCGCAGATATCTAATAAGAATTGTTTATTTTGGGTAACACCTGTGCTATGTAGAATAAATCGATACAAGCTTTGTGACTGTCAGTTTTACGTGGGCGGGTCAATTTTAATACTTTAGTGTGGTATAAAATACTTGTTTATTTGCTGCCGTACCTGCATGCAAATAGTTAGTTACACAATTGTGTTGTTTGCCTATACGTTAATTTAGTAATTTTTCTGACTGACTTCTTGATAACAATACAAAGAGTACTGTGCAATATTTTTTTCGGTCAGTAGACTCATAAAAATAAATAGGGCAATGAAAATTTTTAGAACTTTGTAGTCTATTTTCAATTAACATATACTTACTATATAGAATGATAAATAAATAAATATCTTCATGCAATTCTCTTGGTTATACCACATTGGAAGTTTTCAATTTAAGTACTGGCAAAACTACTTAGCTAAGAACCGTTCATTGTAGAAAATTTTGAGGGAGGCCTAGGACTCTACCGTGGACTCCTGATAGTGAATTGAAATTAATTAATATTAAACAGCTGAAACCAAGTATTTGATGTAGTCTGATCGTGTGAACCAATTTTGTGAAATAAAACCTTTAAATCCAAAACTTTTTTATTCTATTCGTCAATGATAAGAGGCATAGGGTTGGTTAAGAATAGGTAAATTAAAGGCTTAAGAAAATGAACAAAGGACTAGCATTTTCCGATTGGAATGGCGATAATACCGATGTTGTGGCGTGCCTTAATTATCTGTATAACGCTAACAATGAACAGTCATGCAGTGTTTTTAATGAAACAGCGCTGCTGTTTCGAAGACAACGGTATGTTAAGGTTAACACATGCTGTGAATTTAATATAGGTCGTTTAAAATTTTAATTGACGTAAATTTAATCAATCAGTGATATTAAAATGTAGTAATGTATTTCCTAACTAACAGCCTATAAAAATTTTCACCGCTGGCACCTTGTACGCTGGTTTTTGATATCAGTCTTAATTTAATTATTTCTGATCAGGTTCAATTTAGATCTATTTTTTGATATGGTAATCTCTTTTTGTGGCTAACCGTTCTAAGGGCCGAGGTTATGCTGCTACCCATATGATAAGCATGACAGACCCTCGTACTTAGAAAATTCTGATTTGATATGTTGTTTTTTAATATGACTCTGGACATTGCTTTCCCATGAAGCAAAGGTTGTACAATCTGTAAAACACATGATTATGTATGTCAACAGCAACTTATAAAAAACAAACATTAAAAAAACTGTTTAAATTGCATCTTATCAATAACCTCACATGAGAGACACCACCATAATTATTCAGCAAAGAATCATGTGACTGTTGGACTCATTAATTGCTTATGAGTCTTCTGGATCAGTATTGCTATTACCCATTTTTGCACGCGATATTGTCCACGCAAATGTAATTATCGTGTGAATTAATATCCCAAAATAAAAAGTAACCAATGTACCTCTCTGGACTCTAATGCCACAAATCAAAATTTGTTCAGAAAAATTATGTTCCGGATGTCTTCCACATATTTACCCAGTTTCTTAGTTCCTGACTAACTTACACCCTGATGTAACCTATCTGTGTTTCTAGTTAAAGTTTTTGGGTTCATCTGTTTTAGGTCACTGAGTACAAATATCCAAATATCTAAACTACTATCATACTTTTCAACTTTTACCTATAAAATATTAATAAGATCAGATGAAAAGTTAAATATTTGCTCAGACCGGGGTGAATGCAAATTCGTAGTGTCTTGCCTACGTTCTGTATCATATTTGATAATCGTAAAGCATTAAATATTATTTAGGTACTCAATGAATATTTTGGGATTAGCGTTTGACTCATCTTTCGGTAGATTTTAAAACGGTAAACAATCTAGTGGTAATGTATTACCTATTTTAGTATAAATTTATCCCTAGACAGCGGCTCTGTGTACGGCGACTGTAGGTTGCGCCACTCGGCGTCGCCGAGCCACTTGTTTGACTGACTCATGCCTATGGATTCCCGTTTACTACCTACAACCAGTGTAGTATCACCGTAACATTATGCCCAAATGATCTGCCAACGCATTGTCTTTGAACTTACTGTGCGGCGATAAATGTCCGCTTTGATTTACAGACGTTCATTTCTTCGACTTGGCAACTTTCAATCAGCTATGATATCATGAATACAATATAACGCTATAAATACATTTTGCATTGCAATCTAAATTATATTGAATGAAAACTATAGAAGAGAAACATTTTATATTACATTGATTGAAATTAATGATTTAGTTAATGTTTTTACATAATTTTACTTATTAACTTGTAGTATTTCTCATTACTGATTAACAATAGTGTTTGTCGCATCAGCGAATGTTATAACGTAATCATAAGTTAACACCGACATCCCTCGCATGTCGTCGCCCCGTCTAGTTTCGCAATACAATAAGCCATTGCGGGCACGGCGCCTATAAAATATATTTCTGTCAGACTTGACATTTGATCATGTCATAATTCTAATAGTGTTTGTGATTACGAGTATTAATTATATCTGTATACGCAAGAATCCAATATGATATCTGTATGTTATATATTTTTTATTAAACATGGTAATCAAAAACATATAAGGCTACTTGTAATGCTGTTAATTACATAACTTTTGAAATATTAAAAAATAAATTTTCTTTTTTTACGAAAGATAAATCATTGATGTAATTGAGAAAAAGACTGTCCTCTTTGATAACATCGACCCCTTTGATAACATCGAAGAACTTGCAGTATTGATTAATACTTTTGACTTCTCTTACATTAATATGAGTTAATGTAAATAAGACAAATATAATTCCAATGATTTCATACCGTATACCTGGAATCTACACTTGTAGAACACTAAATACTACTTTAAATACTTGTTTTTACAATAAATTAAAAATGTTGTCGACCACCGTATGTAAATAAAACTATCACATGAATATCTTATGTATGTATATTTTATGTAAATTTATCATTCTTCTTCTTATATTCTCCAAATTCGAAATTTGTCGATCTATTTATTAAATTGAAATTTTGACAGGTTGTGGCATTGTTACCCCAAATGTGTTTGTACTTACTTTGTAACCCAATGTTTCCACGGGAATGGTAAACATTTTTTATTAATGCTAGTTGATTTATTTTATAGATTGCCACGGTAACTGTTGTTGTTGTCAGGTAAATTATATTTTTTGCGTTGCTTTCCTCAAAAATTAGCTAGTTTAGCTAGTATTTGTATGAAAATATATTTTATTTGCACTAATAAGAAACAAGAGTTGCATATTCCATAATATTTGTGTAATCTGTCTTATTAATTAAATATTATATATTAATAGTATAGTTATTAATTTTCATATAATAAGTTATGAATTTAGATGCCTGTGTTCGCCCGCAGTGTATAGACTCACATATAACACACAGCACAACCAAAATAAGTATACATTTAAAAAAGTAAGTTATGTAAAATGATAATGTTTTACATTAAAAATTAGGAATTAACATAAATGTGGATTATAGTCAAAAGTCAAAAGTCACGATAGCCGAGTGGTTGGGAGGTCGGAATTTCGAGTCGAGAGACCCGAGTTCGATCCCCAAGTGGCAGGCTCGTACCAATGGGTTTTTCAAAAACTTATGTACGAATTATATCGTTGGCTTGGACATAAAGACGGCGACGGGCTCACCACCTGTCACGTTGTCCCGAAAATATCTTCGGTGGAAGGTGGGTCGAAGGGACTTAATTGTCTAGACTTGACCTCGGTCTACCCCTCTATTGGGAATTGCGTGAAGATATTTATTTATTTATGGATTATAGTCAAAAGTAAGTGTTATTGTTTATTACTTGAGTAAGTAAAATTTTCCTTCGTCAACAATGACTGTTGCAGCTCCAATACAAGTTTAATTGAGCTAAGCTCAGGTCAGAGCTAAACTTACAATTGCAGTTAAGCTATAGGCTCAATGTCAACAGGCAAATTATGTACACTGTGGAATAATCTGACTACCGTAGTGACGAAAGCAAACCATTTCGTGATCGACGCCGCTTGATACCGAATCAATGCTGAACACAGTTGTACGCCTTATCAGCAACTATGTTGACTGCGTAACCGAGTACATACTTTTACTTTTAATTTAGCTTTGATTATTTTTAATGAAAGTCTACTTGTAATGAATTCCTTTTTTATAATCATTTTAAATTTAGTAAACTATAGATTAACGAATTTAAATAAATACTTTTCTTTATGTTAGCTTTTAATTACTTTACTCTCTGACTCTCCCTAAACGTCTCTTAACCGTGTAAATGAAGCCTTGTGCCCGTCTTATGAAAAAAAACTGAAAATTGTAATTTCTTTTGTTTTTTATGTAATTTAATTTAATAGTATTAAAGCCATGCGGTAGTTTTTGCTATCGGATGAATATCCGATACCAAAAACTACCGCATGACGACCTCGACAGCCTAGTTGGTTGTGACGGCCAAAAATTTGAGTGATGTACGCGAAGGATTCTACTCGAGTCACGGAAGTTTATATGTATATATGAATATTTATGGCTATATATTTATAAGTTTATATGTATATATTAATTATACCTCTATGTATATATTGTAATGTTGGCTCGGACAAAAGGACAGCGTTGATACGACGTTGCGTATGTCAGCTAGTATATTAGTCAAAAATAAATATTTTCTCGCTATTCTCATTACTTGGGAAGGCCGATGAAGGAAGATGTCTAGAAAATGAAGTCCATTCATCCGGAGTAATGGTTTTTGTGGTAATGAACGTGTTTAACGTGTTTCACAACGAACATAATTTTGAATTTAAATTTGAATTTTTAAATAACCCTTTGGCGAGCCTACAATCAGGGGATCGAACTCGGGCCTCTTGACTCGAATTCCGATCATCGAACCACTCGGCTAACGTGGATAAATTAGTAAAATTATTGCTTTAAGCTCGAATGATATTTAAAGTTTGTGGGTTAGCTTTACACAAAAGACTATCGCCCTGGCATTTCAATTATAATACACAGTCAGGTCATAAGTATTGTCACACAGTAAAAACTTTTCTTTTAGAATGCTGGCCACAAAAAAATTTATTGAATTCGAATTTCGAATTGTTCATGAAAATAAAACTGTATATTTTTTAGAATTTTACTCATTTTTAAATATGGAGTGGACGCTTAAAGATGACCGTGTTGCAGTTATTGCGTTGCATCGTTGCGGTTACGCGCCAATTCAAATTATTAACATACTGAAAAATTTGAATATAACCAAAAGATTCGTTTATCGTACCATCAAACGATACAATGAAGACTCTAGTGTAGATGACAGTTCAAGAAGTGGTCGCCCTCGGTCTGTTAGGACTCCAGCAGTGATAAAAGCTCTGAAGGCGTGAATTCAAAGAAATCCCAAACGTAAGCGGAAACTGTTGGCCCTTCAGATAGGGGTAAAGCAGAACCACGGTGAAAAGGGTGTTAAATGAAGACTTACGGCTTCGGGCATATCGAAGAAAAACAGGACATCGTTTGAATGATCGTCTAATTGACCTGAGATTGAAGAGATGCCGCGCTTTGTTGAAGCGGTACGCGGGAAAAAATATCGAGAAAATCTCTTTTCGGGTGAAAAACTTTTTACCGTAGAAGAGAGCTACAACAAACAAAATGATAAGGTGTACGCATACAGTAGTGAAGAAGCGAGCAACCGTATTCCGCGTGTCCAACGAGGTTATTTTCCATCCTCGCTCATGGTATGGTTGGGAGTTTCTTATTCGGGCTTAACAGAGAGAGAGAGAGAGAGAGAGTACACTTTATTGCACACCATAAAGTCACGATAGCCGAGTGGTTGGGTGGTCGGAATTTCGAGTCAATAGACCCGAGTTCGATCCCCAGTTGGTAGGCTCGTACCAATGGGTTTTTACTTATGTACGAATATCGTTGGCTTGGACATAAAGACGGCGACGGGCTCACCACCTGTAACGTTGTCCCGAAAATATCTTCGGTGGAAGGTGGGTCGAAGGGACTTGATTGTCTAGACTCGACCTCTGTCTACCCCTGTATTGGGAATTGCGTGAAGATATTTTATTTATTTTTATAAAAAAAAAGAAACATAATATGACAAACAGTCTAAACATAAATGGTTGCACAATGGGCGGCTTTATCGCTCAAAGCGATTTCTTCCAGACAACCTTTGGATGGACAGGATTTTGAAGAAAGAAATCTGGTGTACGTAAGTAAGAAATGAAAAGAAATATACCAATACAAGTATTACACAAAAAATAGATATGTAGTCAATTAAAGATACATACATACATTCATATAAACATACAAATATATGTATATATATATATATATATATATATATATATATATATATATATATATATATATATATATATATATATATATATATATATATATATATATATATATATATATATATATATATATATATATATATATATATATATACGAACCTTGTGGAACCTGTTTCTCATACCATGTTCAATAGCAGGCACGGAGTATCTCAACGAGATTCGGTGCCAGCTCATCGAGCGAAGAGCACACAAGACTTGTTGGTGGCGCGTGAAATTCATCGGGCACGAAGACTGGCCCTCCTCCTGTCCAGATTAGAATTCGTTAGATTACAAGATATGGCAACACTTGGAGGAAAAGGCGTGATCAAAGCCTCATCATAATTTGGAGTCACTCAAGACATCCTTGATTAAGGCAGCCGCCGATATGGACCTCGTTCGTGCTGCGATAGACGACTGGCCGCGCAGATTGAAGGCCTGTATTCAAAATCACGAAGGTGATTTTGAATAAACTTTAGTGTCATAAGAATGTATGTTTTGTTAAGTTCATTTTGGTTTATAAATGGTTACATAATGAATAAACTTGTTTTAATTATTTGATATTAACAGAACTTATGACCTGACTAGGTAGTAGCAGGATGTTTTGGCGCTGTTACGGTTCTTTAGTGTATGCAATTCAAGTATTTTGAATTTTATGATTTTAAAAAATTAGGATAAGTCACGATAGCCGAGTGGTTGGGTGGTCGGAATTTCGAGTCAAGAGACCCGAGTTCGATCCCCAAGTGGCTGGCTCGTACCAATGGGTTTTTCAAAAAAACTTATGTACGAATATCGTTGGCTTGGACATAAAGGCGGCGACGGGCTCACCACCTGTCACGTTGTCCCGAAAATATCTTCGGTGGAAGGTGGGTCGAAGGGACATAATTGTCTAAACTAGACCTCTGTCTACCCCTGTATTGGGAATTGCGTGAAGATATTTATTTATTTATATTTAAAAAATTAGGATGAACAATGGTCTGGGTACGGAATTATTCCATCAACATTTTGATGACTTGAAAACTTGGGTACCGGTCTAATAGAACATTGTAGAAAGTTATATTCCACGAATTATTTATTGTTGCATGTAAAAAAATAATGTTACTAAGAAAATGGACTATTGTACATAAATTATGTAATAAAAACTTAACTGAGAAGTGTACACCACCACACGTGGTCGACCTAAGTATTTCTGTCTTCTGATCTCAGTTTGATATACCAGCGAAGTCTTTATCTTTATTGCTTTTCTGGCTTTGATTTGTTTATTTTCAAGTCTGTATCAATTTCGAATCTGATATATGGCATCAATAGCTATAAAAGTGCAACGACATGTAACAATTTTTATTGATAATAAAGGGACAAGTCGTTTTATAATATATAACCCTTCGTACATTTTCCGATTAAAAAGTATTTAAAGATTTATTCTTAGATTTTACTATATGAAATCAGAAATTTAATGAATCTGGTACTGGCGAAAGTGATCAAGTTTCGACACTTGAAGATCTGTTCTATTACAGGGTACTTGGCCAGGAATAATACTTGACAATGAGTAGGGAAAGATTTTCTTCTTATTATTTTTAACTTTCTACTTCCAATTGCTGACTATAACTTCGTTATTCTGCTTATTACACTTAGATCTGTGATGTTGGGCTCGCACCGACTAAAACCTCGATGTTCCGCCATCATCGCATGTTGACAGGGCCACGGGAACGCTTTTGCACACATCCGCCGCGCCGCGCTGGCCGCCCAAGGCAGCCCACGGATAGAATAGACTCTCTCCCTCTACCTCCTAAGCGAGACGCGCGTAATACCGACACTCCTCTCCAATACATATATACCAAATATATGCAAATTACAGTCACAAGATTGTAACGCTAGAAAATAGAATCCCTAAAGTAACTCGTTTATGGGATGTTATTACATTAAAATCTCAGTAATTGTGGAAAGCCTCGCTATTAGAGATAATTGAACAGATACTTTAGAAGGACATTATTACTCTGTAAGGTACTTGGAAGTAACTCTGAGAACGACTTTGGTCGCTACTTCTATTTTAAATAATTAATCGCGAAATGACCTTTCCGACCAAAGATCTTTCAGACTTACATACAGACAACAGTAATTATTATCTTTATACTTATTTTTTCCTAGACTTCACTTTCTTTGCCGTGGTTGGTCAATCCTGAAAATCTTAAAAAAAAATATCTTCACGCAATTCCCAATACAGGGGTAGACAGAGGTCAAGTCTAGACAATTAAGTCCCTTTGACCCACCTTCCACCGAAGATATTTTCGGAACAACGTGACAGGTGGTGAGCCCGTCGCCGCCTTTATGTCCAAGCCAACGATGAAATTCGTACATAAGTTTTTGAAAAACTCATTGGTACTGCCACCTGGGGATCGAACTCGGGTCTCTCGACTCGAAATTCCGACCACCCAACAACTCGGCTATCGTGACTTTTTGAAAATCTTTTGGTTTCCATTTCGCAGCAATATAGCTTAGCTTTCATCAATTGTGACGATGTCAAATTCAACACTCGAGTTACCTCGGTGGAACTTTTTTTAACATTTAACGACATCTGTAGACGTTTTTTATCTGGACCTTTGGCTTCTGGCCTTCGGTCGAAGTATGAGTAATCCATATGGGACAAACCTTTCTGACGCTTAAATGTTTGTATAACATTTTTTGTACCTGACTTCTACTAATGTCCAAGCTATTCAGTATTATTTTCCTTTATTGTTGCATCGTACCGATATTATCATAAGATGTCATTATTGAAGGAAGTACCTTATATATATCATTACTGAGATTGCTCATTTCACGTTTAAATTCATTAAACTAGTTGTAAACAAAGGCACGAGATGGGGCTTCATTATTAAATGTCAATTGAAGTCTATCACAGTTTGATTGTTGATCAAGACCACCAAGAATATCCTAAAAAAATATGAACAGAAAATTTTCTCGCATCATATTCATTGATCAACTGATAAATAAATGTAATGGATTACATTGTGTTACCAAAGATTTTTATAATCATAGTAAAAAATCATTCATTATTAGTTCTAAAAAAATCAGTGCCATATAGGTATTTTCTTTATTGAAAGTTATGACAAAAGTAAGGTGAAAAATATTCTTTAACCTTTAGATAGCATTTAGTAAGAAGGATCTATAAGCAACAGGTCGTGGATTAAAAAATTACCATCGATGGATTAAAAACAATAATCGTCAATGTAATAGGTAAAAACTTCCGAGTTAGTGATACTCGTTGACCATTTTCATTTGAAAAGAAGTTTAGATGTGAACAGGCATGTTATGTAGATGTGGACAGCCGGGAACAATCAGTGTATTCGCAACAAGTGAGCAGAATAGTTTATGGTGCCCTTTGTCTGCATCAGTAAAAAGAAAGAGTGTAGTGTGAGCCTGCTAGTACATTGTATATGGCAATATAAACTGCATTGTATATGGTAATATACGTCGCAGTGTAATAGCATACTTTTAGCTTTTTATATAACCGTGTTATTTTTAATAATTTGGTCATTTCTACCTCTTACAAATTTATTTTATGAGGGTTTCCACGTAAATACGAAATATTTACTCGTCAAAGTTTTTTCTTTAGATTCTTTGATTCCCAACGTATTGGAATTAAATAACGTGATTAAGTAAAATCAAGTGAGTAAGTGATTAAGAAAAAGTAATTCTCTTAATTAGAAATAGAACTAATACCATAAATATAACTAATATAATATAACTTTTCTAGCACGGCCTCAGGAGAGTAGTTAAAGTAGGGCAATTTCCGATCCACATGAGCTAGCTGCTGATATCGAATTCTGGCTACTAGGTTGAGGCAGATACTCAGACTTACAATACATAGAAAAACCGAAATTGTTATAGTATATATCGAAAAAATCATGTCGAAGCGACTCCTTAGGATGGCGTCAAGCTGTCGGTATGTCGCCGGTGCCATTCTTTAGAATGTGTCTTCGATAATGTTCTTCTTAATAACCCAACTTTATATATTATTATTATTAAATTATGCTTTAATAATCATAAACCATTTTTAAATTAATATCTATAATATTCTTATATATTGTTTTCAAGTCATTTTATAAGTAGTAAATAGGTTTCATGTTAGGATGGACAGCGTCTAAATGGTTTCTCGTAGATAAGTGATTAAAAAAAATCTAAAGGGTGATGATTGTGTACAGGGGTTGTTCTCGCACGGATAGCGATTTACATTCCTCACGACTTCAGGTCGTGTCGTGTCGGGTCGGGTCGTTTCTGATACTCGTTTCATAAAAACTCAATTACGTAAAGAATTCACACAAACATTCGGTCTCAAGAATGTGAAGAATTATTTCGTTTTTAAATGAAGCCGGTAACGTGGAAGATATTGTAGAGATTTAATTTTTAACAGATATTTTATTTAAGCATGAATCTGAAAAACAAATACGTTTGTTTATATTATGAAACTGCAGCATTTATCTATATGAAAGAAAAAACATACTCTGAAACTTGATATATCTATTTTAAAGATGCCATTTGTTTATTATATGTTTCACGTTATCTTGGGGCTTTTAATAATAAAACCGCAAATTCGGTGTAAAGATATGAATGTAGCTTGGCGACTTTTCACGTGTTGGATTGTCATGCAAATAATTAAAAGCGACGGTGTTTTCAAAGCGACCCGGTATTCGAAGTGAACGTTGCTTAGCTTGCGTGACACTTGGATAGCACATTGTCCACTCGCATAATATCACCTTGCAATTAAATACTTGTATTGAAATAAAAATTGATCAAGTGAGAATAAAATAAAATAAATAAATATCTTCACGCAATAAAAATACGAGCCTTCCACCTGAGGATCGAACTCGGGCCTCTTGACTCGAAATTCCGACCACCCAACCACTCGGCTATCGTGCCTCAAGTGAGAATTACTTTTAGACAGATTTTAAGACTTTGTATATATATTTATTTATATTTATTTATCTTCACGCACAATCCCTGACGGGGTAGCCAGAGAGAACAGATCGCCAAGTGTCACGATCCCTACATACTTCTTTCGCTTCTTTCAGATTCATCATCTTCTTCATACATGCACGTCTAGGTATCCGAGTACTCTTGACCCTCCTCTCTTCGAGCAATTTGCTCACATGGTCTTCGAAAGTTAATCTCAGTCTACCTCGACACCTTTTAATATTAACTTTCGCGCTATATATTTTCTTCATCATTCGGTCTTCACTCATTCGCTCAACATGCCCAAACCATCGAAGCACGCCCTTATCCATTTTTGAGACAAGGTCATCTTTCAAACCTGCCATATTGCGAATCTCTTCGTTTCGCTTTCGGTCGGCCATGGTAAGGCCGCACATTTTACGAAGAGATCGCATCTCCACTGCATTCAACCTGCTTTTATGCTTCTTCTGGCATACCCAGGTTTCGCTGCCATATAACAAAGTCGGTACCAACACTGCGTTATGTATTGCAAGGCGTGCACTTTTCACAACGCCTTGCCTTTTGATTAACGCAGTCAGGGCACCATTGACTTTGTTCCCGGCAGCGACACGCCTGTCCACATCTAAATCACATCTTCCATCCCGGCTAAACGCACTCCCCAAGTATACAATTTCATTCAACTGTTCTAGACATTCCTGATTTACCCAAGACTTTGTATGAATACAATAATTGATTAACAATCAATTACAGTAGTTAATATTTGATGTAATATATATAACGTAATATACAATTAACAGCAGAATAATAATTAAGGCTTAGGTTTTCTACTTTAATCCGCCGCGACTTTGCGAGTACAACTACAAACTACAATCTACTACGTAACGTAAAGTAATGCGTATGAAAAAAAAATAAAAATATTTTTTCTTTATAACTGATCATTTTCCTTGAGTATCTCTATAAATCTTTTGTTAGTATTATAGAGATATAATCGCGGGTTTCCCAAAAATTACATACATCAAATGAACGAATTCGCGGTAACAAACTAGTTTTATGTTTTAGTTTTTATTAGAAACGAAATTGAAAGCTTTTCGTCCATAAATAACATCGCTAAACAATTATTGCTACTTCCACTTTATTTTTTTTTATATTCCCGGGCTTAGAGAAATCCAACAAATCACATATGCAAATTGGTCAAGCCGTTCTTAAGCTATAAATGGTATAATTAAACTGATTTTGTTTTTAAGTACAGGTTTAGTTTTTTAAATATAGATTTAATAAAAAATAATCAGATATTAAATAAATAAAAATATTTTGGTTGTTAACATAAAATTATAGAAAATAAAATTTATAAAAGAAACTAAAATGTACAAAAAATATGCTCCAGGTGAGGCTCGAACTCACAACCCCGGCATTGCTCACGAACACTGACTTATAAGTACCGTGCGCTAACCAATTGCGCCACTGGAGCGATGAGCAATGTGACGAAATTATTATATAGTCGGTATTAGGCCTTCCTCACCTCCCTCCACTCGAATTGTTACAATGACAAGGTGTAGAGATTAAAAATACGGTAACGTGTGTTTAGGTCTAATTTATTAATAAATTATTATCAATGTTTGATAAAAGTATGTAGTATACATATATTTTAGTAATATTAAATGCGCATCTTAGTATTGCCCAAATCGTTAATTATAATTGTAAGTCCTAAACAATTATAACACGAGGTCAGAATTAATAAATTAAAAAACTACTTCAATAAAACGTGATTTCCACTGTGTGAAAAGTGGTGAATTTTTCATAATTACCAGACTATTACATAATGAAATAATAATTTTATTCAATTGTTGATCTAAACTATTATCAAATTATTATCTATCGTTATTTCCATTTCATTCTGTGTTTTTGCTTTTAAATTAAATATAAAATTAAGTAATAAGTAAGAACCTCATGACGCCATTCGCAATACTGGGATGTTCCTAACGATGGTTCTTCTATAAAAAGTTTAATCCTTTCGATCTATATTTCATGGGCTTTCGTTTTTCTTATTGGTCAATGACACGAAAAGTTTCGCAAAACACAAGTCTTCTTCAACAGCTTCTAAACATATTTTACAACAAGTGGAGTACAAACCGATTTATATAGCGTCACCAGACGTGAAACCGCAGGTTAGATTTCCGGTAATGTAGAAAATGTTTATTCTACATTTTCTCCAGTCTGAGTGTTTGGGGAACCGACGTTTTTACTGATGCCATAACACACGTTCTTAAGTTACTTACTTATGAATCAGAGCAATGCATGTAATGTTGTGACATTGATCTGTCCGGGAATCGGACCCGGTACCTCGGTGATGAGGGCACCTGAAAACCGGTGTGCACGCCACTTATCCATGTATGTGTGTTAATGTTTTAATTTTTTTTATATAGACACAGAGCGTCTACCGTAAGAAGAATTTGTCTGTCAACATAATAATGCGTGCAAAGTGCACAAGTATCGTTCATGTATGCAGGTTCCTATTTTTCGACAGTGTTTAGCAGCAACTAATTCACAACATTAATCCATACTTCATACTTTAATTGGCATTGGTGCACGTATCATGTACTTTTTCGATTTAACTAATATCCTCTTTCCTTGTTAAATCGCCCAGAGAAACCAATTGTTAATAAAGTTTAATTAATATAAATGTAGCCTACTAGAAAATGATCCTCATAACATTACCTGACATCCAAAGAGTGTGATTCGGATATTAGCAGCAAAAAGAGGCAGATAGAAATTTTAGTTACTAGTTACAATCAAGCACATATATTTTATTATTTGTATAGGAGATAAGCAAGAATGTTGTAGTCTTCACAGTAATTCCTTTCAATTCCGAAATAGAACAGCCTCGATACTCTGAACCCAGAAGGTGGGCCTTTTACTCCCCCAGAGCGGACGACCCGTACTGTACACCAGCAGAATATTTTAATTAAAATAAAAAAAATATCTTCACACAATTCCCAATACAGAGGGTGGACAAATGTCTAGTCTAGACAATTAAGTTCCTTTGACCCACCTTCCACCGAAGATATTTTCGGGACAACGTGACAGGTAGTGAGCCCGTCGCCGTCTTTAAATCCAAGCCAACGATACAAGTGATTACCGCCGCCCATGAACACCCGTAATACCATCGGCTTAGCAGATGCGTTGCCTCCCTTAGAGTACGAGCTTGCCACCTGGGGATCGAACTCGGGTCATTTGACACGAAATTTCGACTTTCAATTAATTATTTTTTAACAAAAAAAAAGTAATTATTGTATTTTAAGACAGAAAAGTTCGTTTTTTAATTTTAGGTTGTTTTAATTGAAAATAGCAAGGTTTTAACTAAATGCATATGAAAGTATATGCGGTACTTACATAAAAAAAAAAAAATTTAAAATTTTTTTCTTAGTCTATGCTGCAATAACTTATGTCATAAAGAGTAACTTAGGCTTCTTTTATTTTAGAAAAAATATTAGGGTTCCGTATTAAGTGTTAAACCGCAGTCTAGCTGCGTGAGCATGCTAGAGTCAAAGCTTTGAATCTTAATGAACAGAGGCTAAAGAATTTTAATTAGTATACACCTATATGAAATGCATTCAATTACTGTAAACAAATAAATCCCTTATTCAGACAAGAAAAAAAAAAACAATTTACTTGATCCTTGGCTTACCCTATGGCAGTAGTGACGCCCACTATCCGAAATCTTAAATTTTTAAATCAATATTTTCTTTAGCCAAAACATATTGTTATCATTGAACTGTAGCCTTATAATTAAATAGGGTCTCCGTAGGCGGTGAGGCAGTAAGCAGCCGCGCACGTGTCTGGCGCGGCTCGCGGCCATTCGATTAGCGCGCAGCAAAATAATATGTTAATGGCCTATCGGGATACGTACTTTATTGTTCACTGTATCATACCTGTGCCACTGGCGCCGCCACTCCTCGCTTCTGTTCTATTCTAACAGCGCGGTTTAATTACTACATTTCACATGACTAATTTAAGACTTGTACATAAATTTTGCTATACTACTATAGGAACTAATTACTTGCCATTCAGATTGATTTAATTACTCATATTTACTTATAATAATTATATATATATTTATTAAGTCGTGTTAAGAGATCCGTGTTCGACCGCTAGGTATTAATGGCTTACTATTAATGGGTATTTTTTCCAAAGTTTATGTACGATACATATTATTCACCGCCTATCGCGTTGTCTTAAAAATGTCTTCGGTGAAAGTTGGACAGGACAGGTGGGAAAGGACTTAACTGTCTAAACATCTATCTACCTCAGTATTGAGAATAGCTTGAACATATGATCTTCTACATTGACCTTGCAAACTAGTGTCGACGTTACAGAAAAAAGTACCGTTAATCTAGCTTCCCGTGGATGTCGTTAAGGGTAACTTAGGAAAAAGCTTTAAAAATCCTAATAGCTATCAAATGGTGGCGGTATAACCATCTTAAAAATATCAGACATTAATGAAATAGACTTGCGAGCAGCAGCACTGCGTAAATAACAGGTCTCTGCGTACTGCGATTGACAATTATGTACGATTATAGTCATTTATGTGCGATTGATATCGTTAGCTTGGACATAAAGGCGGCGATGGGCTTACCAACTGTCACATTGTCCCACAAATAGTCTGTGAAAATACGTGAAGTAGAATAAAATACGTGAAGATAAAAAGTCTCCGTGCCATACCTACATATCAAAAATGCCATTAATTAAAAACAGAATTAGCACGTTAATCACGTTAGTATTATAAACCGAGAATGTTGGCGCAATAGTTGGAAATATCGAACAGCGGCAATTTGACTGATCAGTGTGACTGAACAGGACAATTGCCCTTAATGAAAGTAATTAACACGATGCGATCGGGCGTAGATAACGGTCCGCCACGCAGCCGCCCGGTGACGGATGTCGATACTACAATGCATGCCTAAAACTACCTACACATTTGTTTATTTATCGACACACACATAACAATATAAAACACAGAAAACAGAACAATTTAGCTAATTTAAATTATATTAACAATGGCATCTATAAAAGATGTGTGGCGACTTTATAAATCTAATATGGTCATAACCCATATATTCTATATGAATATATTCTATATGAAGGGTGTTGGTTACAATAAAAAAATTATCTCGTCTTGACATTAAATTCTGTAGCCATTCATGTTGCTGTAATAACAAATTCTAATACAAATGTTTAAATCCAAAAAAAGTACAGTTCCATATAAACCTTTACGGCGAGAGCATCCTAAAAATCTTAGCTTACGTCTCTTAAATTATAATTCTAAATTAAAGGTCAAGTAGTTTTAGAGATTTCGCGAATAAGTTCTGAATAGCACACGACTTTCCTAGAGTTGCCAAATAAGAGATTTTCTGCCTCCCAGAAACATTTCCTTTCCCCTAATATATTAGTATAAATAATAAATAAATAAATATCTTCACGCAATTCCCAATACAGGGACAGACTAGACAGAGGTCTAGTCTAGACAATTAAGTCCCTTAGACCCACGTTCCACCGAAGATATTTTCGGGACAACGTGACAGGTGGTTAGCCCGTCGCCGTCTTTATGTCCTAGCCAACGATGTAATTCGTACATAGGTTTTTATAAAACCCATAGGTACAAGCCTGCCACCTGGGGATCGAACTCGGGTCTCTTGACTTGAAATTCCGACCACCCAACCACTCGGCTATCGTGACTTTTTTATTAGTATACTTACATGTATACATGAAAAAAGTGCTATTATTATTACTACCTATCTTAAAACATTAATATCATAAAAACACTTACAGTTTTATTACTATCTCTCGCCTTAAGTCACGAATGGTAAAGGCACTCAGGTATAAAATTTCTCCAGAACAACTTGTAATTGAAGCACCTGGTCGTTATGTGAATAAGATCTGTGGGAAAGTGATCCATATCCCAAACTGTTTCACACTACAAAATGAATAATAAGTCTTTCGGTACGCTTCGACTTATTTGAACCTCAACACAGACTTTCAATATTTATACACTTCAGATCAAGGTTAAAGCGAGGTTTATCTTTATGGATAGTGTAAATCAAAAACAAATTTATCGATAAAATGGTATAAAGCTAATAGTGCGACTTGTTGGCTTATTTGTTCATGATATAACGCAGATCCCAATGTAAATGTAAATAACGTGGAATAAATAAAACTATCACACATATATCTTGTCTAAAACTTTCAAGGTTAACGGAACAGTGTCGCATTCGGGTAAATAAGTCAGAACCCTTAGGTAGGTAATTCAAAAATGAAATATTTTCTACTTCAATTCCGACTATTATACTTTTTGTCCATCTGCAATTATCTGATTTCTGAATGCATTAGTTAATTCAACTTTAGGAAACAACAGGTTCATAATATTATGGATTTCCTTCTGAAGCAAACCTAACAAAGAGGAGAAGAGGTTTTATTTTGGCAACAGTATGTAATTTCTGCTTACTTCGTTTAACATGTGTAATTTCTAATAAAATTTAAATTAAAGTAAGATTAAAGAAAATTACACAACTCTTCCACGTTACTTGTTTATACTACCACGTTACAAATGTGTTTATGACACGTGACTTCTTGTTCGCATTATAATACAGAATTGCTCGCCACGAGTGCTGACTTAGTACTTGGTAAATCGTTCATTAAACCGTGCTGTTTTGGTTAAATACCCTATAATAAATATTGTATTAAAAATAGGTGATATCGGTAACCATTGCTGTAAAATCAATTCATACTTTTCATAAACGAGCTTTGTTTACCTTCTCTTATTCAATTGTTTAAAAATGTTTTCTACATCCTTTTATAGTTCTACGGTCGGAAATAAGCTTGTTTCAATGTTATGCAAGTTGTTATCGTTAAGACTATCACGCAGAGGGTTTATAAACAATGCAAATATAGTAAAAGTCACGATAGCGGAGTTGTTGGGTGGTCGGAATTTCGAGTCGAGAGACCCGAGTTCGATCCCCAGGTGGCAGTACCAATGAGTTTTTCAAAAACTTATGTACGAATTTCATCGTTGGCTTGGACATAAAGGCGGCGACGGGCTCACCACCTGTCACGTTGTCCCGAAAATATGATCGGTGGAAGGTGGGTCAAAGGGACTTAATTGTCTAGACTTGACCTCTGTCTACCCCCGTATTGGGAATTGCGTGAAGATATTTTTTTTTATTTCAAATATAGTATCATACAGGAGTCAGAACAGGCTATACAGAAGATGGAAAAAATTCTTTTCTCTCTTGAGCAATTTAAGTTTTGTTTATTACTGAGCCTGCATTTGCCGTCCGCTTCCTTTATTCATGCGTTTATCCTGGAATGGAATTTAACTGGTTGCTATTTATGATAGTATGTATATATTGAGATTCAAAATATAAAAAAAAATATAGGGTCAGTTCTTGACAGTAACAAACTAACTAAAGAACTTAAATTTGACCCTGTAGTAAATAAAATAGTTTTATAAAAATTATATCTTCACGCTATTCCCAATACTGGAGTAGACTGAGGCTTAGACATTTAACTCCTTTCGAACCTCCTGTGATGTCCTGATGGTAAGCCCGTTGACGTCTTTATGCCCTAGCCAACGATATACAAATCACACATATTTTTTTTCTTTGGAAAAAAAGACCCGATGGTACGTGTCCGCCACCTGGGCATCGAACTGGGGTCTCTTGACTCGAACTCCGATCACCCAGCCACTCGGCTATCGTGACTTCTTAAATGGAATATAGTACAAAATAGTTTTAAAACTGTAATATTTAATATTTCTGATAATCTATTTATTTCTGATATTTAATATTTTTGATAATTCTGATAATCTATATATTTAGTAAAATCTGTTTTTAGTATATTATCAACAAACAGTATGTAAAAAAAAGAAAAAAACGAGAACGAGTTTCAAAAGCAAACATAAAAGCATTCCATGTCCAACGATGAATGATCCAGAGCATCACTCTTCAATAGAAGCGGGCATGTTGTTCGATTGTACGTTGGTAGGTACTTAATGAAAAAACTCGTTTACTCTCAGGTGCACACCTGTTGAGGCGCCGAGACCGTGGGATTACGTCTGCAGGTAAAGATGTGCAAAATATCAATATCGCACAAGGTGTGATAATGTGAGTTACGTACCTCATTGAGAGCTCTGACTTTTAAAATAATAATCTAATAATTATTTTAAAAGTTTTTATAATAATCTAATTTACTGTCTAAATGACCAGATTTATATTTGTTGTTCTAAACGTTATGATAAACATTATACATCAAGTGTTAATATGTGTGTAATTGTTTATTATCTTTTATTACCATGAAGTTGGGTCAAAAGTACTCCGATATTTAGAGGTGCACGTAGAAATGAATAAATTTCACAAAAGCATAATGAGTATGAAAGGATGACACTTTAACCTGTTCTTTGTGGCTACCAAGTCAGTGATATTGTGGAAAAATTTAAAAATAATAACACGTTTTGTCCTAAAATATATCAAGTGTTAAATATACTCAGAGCTCTCCAAGTACCCGTGGTGGCTAGTGTTTGCACTATATTTATGAAAGGTGCGATCATCCTTGCAAGATCGTAAAACTTATGTTACCTGTTATTTAATATAATGAGACAAAATCTAAAGCCTTTCACATAAATAATAATATTCAAGTCAATTCTCATATCGAAATGTTTGTTAAGACACGCGAAAGGAATTTAAATTACCATCAAGATCTTATTTTATTTCCCATACAAAGGAGGAACATAAAGAAAGCACGAAGCGTTATGTGTAGGCAGGAACCTACTCAGATATGTGCTTTCCGTGTTTTAATTTTTGTCCATATTGGGAGGCAGCGGTTTGCCGCCGCATGTGGACAGATTCAGATATGCCAAGAGAGCGTAGTTCTAAAGATTTTTCTGGTTGTAGCTGCGCCATCTTTTGTGGGTGTCAACATTTGATATCACAACTGATTTATGGGCATGCGCATAGATTCTACCTGCACGAAACACACAAGTGAAAGTGTACGATCACATGCACCAAGGAACTTCAAAACCTCGTCTAATTTCTTACGAAAATAAAATACGTCGGGTGTTCTTTGTAGTTTTACGAAAATTCGTAATGTAAACATTCCTTTTATATCCTATTGATCGGTGGGTATGTGTGATTTAGTGCGTCGTTGATTTTATCCACATTCCCCGTTGTACAATACCACGAATTGTGTATTGCGAAATTCCATTAGGCTTTTTGAATGCGAACGAGAAGAATTTTTTGGAAACAATCTGACGTCGTTCCCGAACAGGTTATTGTTCTGAGGCACAATTGTATTGTTACGATTTTAAAAGTTTAAGTTAAATTAAAAATATTTTACACTCGCCTTCAATATCAAAGACAAAAATGTAAGCATTTGTAAACGTTTTAAGTAATGATAATATTTAAAGGCACCGCTGTTCGTTTTTGAACTGCATCACCTTCATATATTCGCCGTACTTTCATATATATTTATATAGATAATTATTTATAAAAAACCATGATAACCGAGTGGTTGGGTGGTAAGAATTTGAGTTCGATCCCCGAGGCTCGTACCAATGGGTTTTTTCAAAAAACTTATGTATGATTTATATCGTGGACTTGGTCATAAAGACGGCGACGGTCTCATCATCTGTCACGTGGTCTCTAAAAATGTCCTCGTGTCGACCTACCACCGTCTAACCTAGTGTCTAGCCGTTTACCACGTGTCTAACCCTCAGTCTACCCCTGTATTGGGAATGGCATGAATATATTTATTTATTATTTATTAACAATTATTCATCATTCATACACATATGATTCACCCACTCGAGTACATCACACTCACACAAATATTTGCCTTTAACGGGATTCGAACCCGCAACCCTTAGTTTTGAAGGCAGGGTCACTACCGACTACGCAATTGGGTCATCTTTAATAAATTTAAATAAGGTACTTTTTTCTTTTTTTAAAAATCATGTAACAATGAAGTCTAAGTCACGTTATAGAATTTAACATTACAACATTTTGCAATAAAATATACCTTTTGTAGTTTGTGCCTTGTCTTATTTAGGTTGACTTAATAACATTTATTGTTAATATTTGTATCGCGTTATAATATTAGTATTCCGTTTTTATAAACGTGATATAAAATACTCATACATATAAATATCTCAATACTCATTCATACTAATCATATAAAATATCAATTAAAACACAAAAAACTTATCTCAATACTGTTAGAGTATTTTTATAGCATAGACAACCACTTCTTTCATACAATCAATTAAAGATAGAATTTCATAGCAGATTTTTCTTTGTTTATAAAATTGGTACAGTTCTTTGTGTCCTAAGAAAAAGAGTGTTTATTTAATCAATTTAATACAATGGTTAACATTAAAAATGTTATTATATTTCGATAAAATTAGATTTAATTCCTTAAATTAATGATTTTTTTGGAGGAGAATATTATATTTAAACTATATTGTATTTATAAAAAATTTGAATATTACCATAAGAAACTACAAAACTTATGAAATTTAAATATACATAACATTTCCTGGGTAGTTATGAATCTACTATTTTAATAAATCCCCCCTTTCTTCCCGTGTTTGTAGTGGCGACTAAGAGTAACAATCTCAAAAAGTACCCGATTAAAATTTAGCAGACCCATAACGAGCGGACTAAGGTGTATGATGTCAGGCACTACGATCGCCAACTTACTTGCGAAGCGTGGCGATTATTACTAATCCTCCCGTAAATGTCTATCTCCTACAGAGGGCTTATACCGGCCGTTATGGCGATAATACCATAAAAATACATAATCATTTCTCATTTCTAACAAAGACTGTGAGACTTGGGCCTTTCACGTATGAAGAATTTGTTGACACCTCAGACGCTGCTGCCCGTCACTAGCTTATGAAAAATGATCTGGTATTTTTTGAAATAATGTTTCTTACAATAAACACGGTAAGGAAAATGGTTGTAGTTTCTTACACCGTAACAACACGACAAACAACATATTATGCCGTCTTGTATTTTCTTTCAGAATATATATTTACAGACTATCGTGCTTTTAGTGAATCCGTAATTGAAAACAATTGTAATCAGTGACAATAAGAGCCAGCTTGCATTATGATTTCCGCGCAGTGTGTCACGCGGTAACCGATACAGAATGTGATCATGATCAGGGATGAGATATGAAACGCTTGCCGATAGAGCACGTCCGACTCCGCGCGGTCATCTTCACGCAGATAAGCCTCAACCTGCCCTCCGTTATCTTGTAGCTTTGGCCTTGTCAACAGTGCCTATGCAAATAAATGGTTGAATTTACAATAAAAAACGAATCACGTGTTACTTTGTAACGGATGTAATGTATCTAATGCCTGTTAGGACAACATTTTGAAATGAAAATTTTTAAGCACCGCTATGATTTAAAACTAAATAAGAACGAGTGCTATATGTTTCTGCATTACATAGTGATTTCAGAATCACTATATTCATATACTGACGGTTTCATTCTGTGTGAACTATACAGCGTCTGAACTTTTTATTCTGTCTCACGTTTCAGTTTTTATTCAGTCCTTAATTTACATATTCCAGTGAACTGGAATATAACTAACTCATTTAGTTATATCAACAAATTCGTGTATGTCGGTATATTTACAAAGCCACAACACGAAAGTCATGTCGCGATGCCGCGATTTAACCATGACAACTAGTACGGCTATCTTTATAGACTGCAATGTAATAAAAGTACGAAATAGATAAAGCAACTCGCGAAAAAGGTTCTTGTCTAGTTTCAAATGACAGTCATTATCTTACAGGTGTATATCCCGTAGAACTCTGTTCGATCCCCAGTTGGGATGCTCGTACCAATGGGTGTTTAAAAACTTATAAAAATAAAAATATAAAAAAATATAAAATATCTTCACGCAATTCCCAATACAGGGGTAGACAGAGATCTAGTCTAGACACTTAAGTCCCTTCGACCCACCTTCCACCGAAGATATTTTCGGGAAAACGTGGCAGGTGGTGAGCCCGACGCCGTCTTTATATTGATACATAAATAGTGATCACCTATTAAGGTTACAAGTGCAAAAGTTTGTAATATAAACTCTAGTTTCTTATAATAAGCGAGCGGCAGTAGCCTAATGGTTTAGGATACGGACTGCGAAACATGACGTCGCAGGTTCGGGCCTGGGTTTATATAGTATTCGAGTGGTTGGGTAATTGGAATTCGAATCAAGAGATCCGAGTTCGACCGTTAGGAGGTAGGCTCATTCCGATGAGTTGAGTTTTTCAAACCTTATGTACGATTTATATCGTTGGCTTGGGCCTAAAGACGGCGACCAATTCACCATCTGTTACGTTGTCCCAATAATAAGGCCCGGTGAAATATGGGTAAAAAAGATTAAATTGTCTATATCTCTGAAGACCAGTGTTTAATAAATACATGTTGGATATTATAACATTGACAAAAATAAATAAATAAAAAATCAAGTGTTCAATAATAGCTGACAACTGTAATGGAGATGATCGATAAGTACGCAACGCCGGAAGTGCGGCCCACTACATCGATGACAGTTTATTTATGTAGAACATAGCGAGAGACGTATACGCAAATGTATATACAAATATTCGCGAAGGTCAGGATGAGTGTGTCGAAGCGGCACTTCCGCCGTGTGTCGGGCACGTGCGCTGGGATGCGCACATGCATGATACCCTTCAATATCGTTAATTTATTTAAAAAGTCATGGGAGCCGCGCTTAGATTCAGCGTGTGAATATGTGGGCCATCGTGGGGCATCGATTTAATCACATCTGACGTTTTATTATTAGGGATCAGTGTAAAAGGAGTAACGGAACTCTTTTCTGATTATTGTTGTTCTGATCGACCATCAAGAGTATTTTTGATAAAAAAAAACGTTAGTATTTGGTAAATTAAAACATTAAATAAATAAAAATTAGTCTATCTATTTACCTATAACTTTATATGTAACAAATTAAAGTATATAGTAAATATTGTAATATAGTAGTATAGTACAGTATATAGTAATAAAGTGTATAGTAAATATTTACTATTATTTCGGGTGTTTTTCTGAAATTTTATTTAAACCTAATTCTAATATTAAACCTTATTTAAAGAAAATATATAACAATTTTTAAAGTAAAACGTAATAATACTCGAAAACATTACAATATAATACAACATAAAAAGTGATTACGGATACGTAGTTACGAAGGGATAATTCTTTTACTGATGTGATATACGGCGACATTCATAAAGGTGGAGAAAAAAATTAATTCGTGAATTCTTTAAGTTATTGGCACAAAAAGGTAAAATTTAAGACGTGCCAGACCAGACAATACGAGGTGCTGTTAATCTTACCACGATCAATAAACTCTCTGATTACACATTCGTGTAATACCTTGCGCGTCGGCGCGGCCGCGAGACCAACTGCAGGTACGTATGCCGGAGGCTCTCTGAACAACAATTCAATAAAATTAAATTAGTTTTTATTTTGGATTTTGTACTGGGGGGATGTTTATGAATAATTGAAATTCATGTGTTTTCAGTATGAACATGTTTTGGCATAGCAATTGATATGTTTAAGGCAGATTGGTTCCCAAGACTTATCCGTGACGTATAGGTTTTCGTTAATAAAATAAATAAAAATTCAATAACTAAAAAATGGAACTTTAATTAATGCTAAAGTCGTGTTTGATTTGGAGTAACATACGTATATCTACACCAAATCTTCAGTTGCATATATTTTGGTATTCTTGACTTTTCGATTTTGTTTAATATTTGTGTACTTTCCGTACTGAGAAATATTTATCATTTTTTGTTTAGATAACACATACAAATATTGCTCGATTGAATCGTAATCACTTGCATAACATGGGATATAACCAAACCTAAGTAAAGATTTACATAATTGATTATACATTTTATCGTAGCGATGACCTTCAAATATTTGTTATTATAAGTCTAGTCTGTACGAAATTTACTTTTACAATAAGTTGTGAATACAGATATAAAATAAAGCGCATCATTGTCATAGTTTAACAAAACGTTCTAAGCAGTTATGTCTTAGTTAATATGTTATGACATGTCCTGAATATATAAAATATTACCTAAACCCGGCCAATGCTTCGCTGTGTGCCCGTTGTTAAAATTATTATTTGTCAGACAACAACAATGGTTATCATGGCGTTCTATAAAACAACTACACTACGTTGAAGTAAATGATATACCATTTACTACCAAAATAGTTAATTTTTCAATTAATTAATAAAAAATGTGTGATAAAAATTATTTTATCTTGGGCAGCTAGCAAAGCACACATTTTAAAAAATGAAACGTGAAAGTAAAAAATATTCTTTGATTACACTTTAGTTAGGAGCTTAGTTTAAATTTAGTGAAAGAGACCTACTAATCCTTTATGTTTTACATAATGCACACCTTAATGAGTATTTTGTCGAAAGAACATATGGGTGCAGTAAAAGTTGCCGGTCAACCCTGTTGGTTCATCATCGTAGTGGCATAAAAAAAATATTGCCAGCTGACCGCTTTCCTCGCCGCGCCATTAATCGTTTATGAGGATAAACTAGGTGACACGGGCGAAATTGGTCCATCTGTCTGTCCCGAGCTGTCTCGGTAGCCGGTGGCTAAAAGCGTCATCTGTGTTTCTGTCCGAAACAATTATTACCTGCTTTTAATAAATGACGGTTATAGCATTAATAGCATTGTTGTGTTTGATTCTAATTAAATAAATTAGCATTTTACAGTTTCTAACCGCCGTTTAATAATCTTATGCTGTTGTAGTTAAGAGTTGCGAAACTGAAATCATTATTTTTAAATTGTCTATGTAGATTAGTAAAAATAACTTGAGCACCGTGGTAAATTTAAAAAAAAATGTATTAAGAATAAGGAAAAAGGGTTTTAATATTTTGCTAACCTATAATGCGAAAGGAAAAGATGCCCCCACCTTATCGAGGAACCTTATGTTTATTAACTTTAGTCAATGTTTGAGAACATTGATTAACATATTTGCCTGATAGTGGCACATTCAAAAGTTGACCAGGTTTCAAAGAACCTTTAAATACATGCATAGGAAGGCACCATGGCATAATTGACTACACCTAAATATATACAAAATGAATTGATATGATCACGGGTTGTAAAGCCTCAACTCATAAGCATTTGAATGAAGTTAATAAGCCTTTATTCGGATGCGTGTCCACGAATTACCTTGTCGATCTCACGGCTTCACAATGTCTTACATTTGACAAACATGTCGCTCTGTATAGTGATTTTCGATGACACATCTCCGCTCTTCATCGCTTATTTGAAACGGGTGACCAAATATATGATAATCTACCGAAGAATTTTATCGTTTTGTTATTCACAATAACACACTAACTTCTTTACAATGCAGCCAACGAAACGCTTTCTATCCTATTGCCGTGTTAATAATAGTATTACTGAATATACTTATTAGTATGAAGTGTTGTACAACTATGCCAAAATCGCGTTCAGTTGAACAGTGTCATATTACGGCGGGTAAAGTCCAATGCAAAAGAAGAATCTCGCTATACTTAGCAAACAGAAAACACACACAAATTGTGACAGAAGATTGCCTTATTTTATTTTGAAACGTATTTTTTTAAAACGTATTTAAATTTCTAATGCAACGTTTAAAACAATATCCAGGCAAGAAATATGATTTTTAACTTGTTTACTTGAATTACATTTTTTCTTTTAAAGCCAAGTATAGTTATTGTAGTAAACTGTCGAAAATTCTAATCATATCAATGTTCAATGTTAGTGCATTGAACATTGATGATAATGCTCAACAAAAAATTATAAATTCATATTTAGTCAAATAAGGTACCAACAAAAAATGTTGTAGCCTTAAACGATCAAAACCTTAGAATATACACCTGCTTGACGTTAAATGATCAGAGGTGAGTATAATAACATCCATTGTAATTTTAAACAAAAATGGCGTTCGATAGACAACAATATTATATTGTATTAATTCTAATACAGAACAATGCTAACATCGATTTCTATGCCCACTTTCTTTCGGAGAAAGACAACAAAGTTCCTACTAGAGGGGACGGTGACAAGCGGGCCTCGAGACAAAGACGATCGACAGCGATTGCCCGTGGAGCACAAAGGTCAACGTGGTTCGAATTCACCTTACGTGGGCCGCCCGCGCCCGCGCCTCATCGCACTTCGTTGCGTCTTTACCGCGCCGCGTCGTGATACGACGCGCCTCGGCATACACTTTTGTTCCACAACGACGAGTATTATCGTGCGATCTGGGAGCGGAGATTCTCCTCATAATGCGTCCAGATAAACCCGCATTGTGTCGTGTGCTCTCTATAACAAGAAGAATATTCCATGAAAGGAGCGCGCAACGCAACAGGTACATGCCCCCGCGATTATCTACCAGCTTAGGTGACGTGTGGTCGCCTCTTTTGAATTCGTCCGTTTTCAATTACGGCGTAGAAGTTTTGAATTGAGCTTAGACGCTTTAGCTTATTTAAACGTAAAATGATTCAAGTTACGCAGCTAAAATAATTTAAATTTATAAAATAAATTTTAATTATATCAAATATTTCTTTTGCATTGAGAGAAGTAATTTATTTATTTTTTAAGTATAAATCAAATATTATCATCAAACGTATTCTCATTACTGAGGTAAGCCTTTAATAATTATTTTTATAAATATCATAACTTTTTATTATTCCGGCCCTTTGTTAAACCAGATTGTTCCTAAGCTTTAAACATTTTGTTCATTTAAATCGGAAACACAGTACCTATAAATATATACACAACTAGAGATGTGTATATATTTAGTGTAAGAATGTATTAAAAAATATGATATCAGTTGATGAAATAGGAACAAATGACTTGTTTTGACTGGGCGCATGCGCCGCGACACGTTTAGTAAGACTGAATTAAACAATCACGTCTGACTCATAATACCGGTTGGCTATAAAGACAACAGAAATTATCTTTGTCTAGTTTATTTCACAGACAAAGCGCCATGCTGCTTCAATGTAACAATTCAAAATACAACAAGTTTACAACTGAGCTGTATATTATTGTTGATTCATAACTGATCCTTAATTCTTCGGCTCTCTGGAACAGGCATTAATACATTTTAAATAAATAATAATAAATAAATATCTTCACGCAATTTCCTATACATGGGTAGACAGAGGTCTAGTCTAGATAATTAAGTCTCTTCGACCCACCTTCTACCGAAGATATTTTCGGGACAACGTGACAGGTGGTGAGCCCGTCGCCGTCTTTATGTCCAAGCCAACGAATTAATTCGTACTTAGGTTTTTGAAAAACCCATTGGTCATCTAAAATAAATCTGAGCTTTTAATGCGTAAAAATATGATTAGCTTGATAACTAAACTTAATTACTTAATTACACTCAAAAATAACAACTTTGTTTATAAAGATAATATATATCTATCTATATAATAAAAAATAAATATTATAGTAATGAAAAATTTTTATTTAATTTTTTTGTTCGTCTGTTATGAATATTCTCCGAATACTAGCTGAAACTTCAGAGGAATTGCAAATATTATCTGAACACAAAGCACTCACTAATTGTATTCCTCTCCTATTCCTATTTATGAGTTGTCTACATTTTTAACAACGATTCAGATGCAGAAAATATTTTACGGCGTAGTTTGAACATTGAAAGGTAATTTCAGACAAAATTGAAAACTATTCAACGCAGCGTCTAATTTCCAGGCCCGTTAAACGCACAGAACTTTCCCCTAGATCTATTATCAGTGCTGTACGCCTAATTGAGGCAACATTGAATTAGTTGCTGTTTATGTTTGTGTATAGACAGCTAAGCTATCACATAAAGTAATTTTGTATTGTGCACTGCGTCGCGTGTACCGAAGAGCTTCATTCTGTTAACTCGATATCTTTATGACCAAGCGTTAAATAACGCTGGATAAAGAGCAATAGCTCCGTTGTACATGTAAACTGAATTAAATGACATGGAGCTAGAAGTTGGATAGTGGTGCTCTACCGTTGGTACGGACAGGGAATGCAGTTAAGTTATTAGAGTTTACTTGCAGATTGCGTGAACGCGTTCACGGTCGCCGTGCCTTTGTTGGAAGAGCCGCGCTGGGTGGGCCGCTCTATCGCATGCTCCATATTGCACGCCGCAGGTACCCAGCCACGTAACCTCACCACACACTACGTCCAAAACATACAGGCAATAGATTTTGCGCAAATTGTTTGGCAATTGTTCTGATTATTTGCGAAGGGATAACGAGCAATGATCACGAAACATCTGGATCTTTACACGACATCGCGCTTTTGCCAATTGAAGTGTGCAGCAATGCAGCAATTAATGTATTTAAAGTATGTAAATGTAGATAAGTCAATAAATAATCTAATAACCTAGGTACTATGTTGTAAAACTATAACCTAAAAGTAAAAATTCTCTATGACGAAATTTTTATTGAATGCGCAAACAGTCTATCATGACTTATGATAGACTTTTTACGACTTTTTATACTTTGATAGACGTTTGTTATTAAAGTAAAGGTAATAAAATAATAAAATTAACTGACCCGTGCGGGATTCGAAACCGTCATCATCTGTCGTACCATAGTCACACACAGTTTATTTTTTAAATTTCTTTTTAATTAAATAGTAAAAATTCTGACTGACATTAGCATAAAAGTACTAATAACATTAGGATTATTGAATTGATGCTTTCGATTCAATTTCGATAAATTGTACGTAAGAAACATATTTCATACACACAACACATTCACGTTTCACAATGCATTAAATGTATAGATAGACGCGATGAAGCAAGATATTAACTAAGCAAATGAACTATAAAATAATTACCCTTTCATTTTGAACTTGTTTGTATAGAAAATTAATTACCTTGTCTGGGTATTGATCTAATTACTCCTAATCGCATATTAGGAACAAGCGGCCAGTGGTGTATTGATGTGATTAAATATGACAGGCGAATAGCTGAGCTTTGCATGTGCGTGTCGCCGCCAACCGGCGAGAAATTATGATTGTGTGGTATGTTGGAGCAGGCTAGTTACTGACTCGACCTGTGCGGTTTAATTAAATCAAAGCGACATCGAACGTGTAGCGCAGATAAAGATTTACGAGGAAGCGGAAAATGTATTGAAGATCTTTTTTAGATTATATTAAATCTTGAAATAGTCTTGAAAGTGTGTAAAAATTTGTTTAAATTCAGTAAAAGTGCTATAATTAGCTCGTTCTGTAGAATTTTAACACTTATTTCATGGTACACAGCGGCTTCGTTTCCAATTTGTCCAGTTACATAAGCAATGTTGAAATCGAATTAATGCAAGATCTCATTATGAGGGATCAATCTATCCATTAAATATAGAACAAGTGATGCGGTAACTTCACGACGGAACATCGATTTCACTGTTTCATCGGCAAAGCATCGATTATTATTAGTTTGCGCAATGACTTACTCTCCTAACTCGATGGTCGATGGCTAATGCGGCCACTCTGTGCAAATCGGTCCAATTATGCAAGTGTCTTGACTTGAAAATGAGATGGTCTGTGCGATATTTGAACACGATTGATTTACTTACGTAATCATTGCCGGAAACAATGTCAGCAAATTCTGAGAAAGGAATAACTTATTGTTACTTCGTCAGTCAGTTCAATAATTAGATCATTGACTATTGTTTGTTATTCTCCAACTATTTTCGATGTTTGTTATTTAGAAATAAATAGGGTTATACACTAATCACTATGATTACTCGCGGTCCCGTCCGCATTAATATAGATTTGAGAAAAGTATGTTATCATCAGGTCTGTACCAGAGGTTATTAAAATTGGTACGATTAGGCTTTTATAGCGATTTAGGCTTTTATATACTTTTTATACTTTAGTGTAACAAAAAAAAAAACAAATTTTCGTGTAATTATAATATTAGGTTAACAGATTATACTCGCGGCTTCGCAACACTTTGTAATACTTTGATTTTTCTGAGTTAAAGCAAGTGCAATATAGATGTATACACAAGTAATTTTTATAATAAAAAGTATTATCTTTCACCAGACTTCTAGCCTAGTGATAAATTTTCATCAAGGTAAGGAAAAGGTACGAGACAGATAGACGTACAGATGTACGTTCACATTTACAATGCTAGTAAGTCGTATGAAATGGTATGGCAAGATTTAAAGACGTGAAGAAGAATGAAGAAATTTCATTATTGATTTTACTTCATATATTTTGATTTATTTCCATTTCTAATGGCATTTATCATTTGGTAAGTAAACGTGTATTTAGAATGATAAGTATTTAGTACGTGTATTTAATACTTAGTTGGAGAAAGCGAAATTGCACCATTAGTGATTGTATCATTTGGATAGTTAAATATATATAAAGATTACGTATTTCTATTTTACAATAACAGGTTACCATTATCCGCGGCATTTTGATGTTAATAAGATGTACATTTAAGTTAAAAATTGCTTATACCTATCATAAATTTCATTAAGATCTGTTTAGCAGTTGAGCAATGAGAACGCTGCAGTGACACCACGAAGGTTACTTTTTTATTATATAAGTATATTATTGATATCGTTACTAAAAATACAATCACAACTTAAATACTCTGAGTATTTAGATCTGTTGCATGTTGCTATCGAGGTGAAATGCAATTGTATGTAAATATTTCCTAGCTGTTCTATTCTTCTCTGAAATTGACGTATTTTATAAACATCAAAGATAGAAAAGGAAAAAAAATCTAACAAATATTGTGTATATTACTAGCTCATTAAGTCTACAGCTGTGTACAGGAATTTTCATTAACAGGATTGGTTGCGCCATATTATTTTTATTTAATATAAACGCGCCACACAAAAACTTTTCGAGAAGCTATCTAAAAACTTTGTTATGAATATTTCTAAGTCATCTTTTGTGAAACAGCTTAAAAATATGCTATCATACAAGAGGCTGTCCGGGAATAAACTATTCGCAGAGACGACTACCGAGATAGTGTCAGTCGACGTACCACCCCGTCACCTCGTGAACTAAGTTCATATATTAGGAGATTCTCGTCCCAGGAGATTGTAATGCCCACCAAAAATACCCTAGCCTGAAGACTGAAGATCATATACTGAATTGACTCGAGATGACTTGACAGATATTATCGATGCCTATCTTGAGGATGTATCACTGGTAGTTAATATAATATACAACAGTGGTAGAGCCACGCATCAGCTTTTGTTGTTGCATGAATGGGCCGGCTCCACCGGGGAAGTACCACGACCTCACAGAATACCGGCATGAAGTAGAAGTCTAACAAACTTCTGCGTTTCGTCTGGTGAGTGCAGGTAACCGGAGGCCCACACACCCCCTAACCCAATTCTGGGGGAGGGGGGCACTCTAAGGCCGGCAATGCATCTGCTATGCCTCTGGTATTGCGGGTGTTCATGGGCGGCGGTAATCACTTACCATCATTTGAGCCACTTGCTCGTTTGCCTCCCTTTTCTATAAAAAAAATTACAATAACTTGATCATGTATCCCACTGAAAAAATCCCTCGGTTTTCCAAAAGAGGTCACCGTATCGTAAGGTTTAGGTAGGAGATAGTATCAACAGTAGATTCATGTAGTCTTGTACCTTCTTTGGAGCTCTTTCTCCTTCATCCAGATATCTTCTGTATTCAAGGTCCTGCCTTTTCTTTTCTCGGTTATGTTTTTTTTTTTTGTTTGGAATGAGAATTAATTTAATTTATATTGCATTTCCCAACATATTATTAAATTTAACCTTATTTAATTTATGTATTTATCTCGGGTCTGTTATTATTTATCGTTTTATCCCTTTGCCTTTATTTATTAGATCTTAATCCGTCTCCGAATTCGTTTTAACCGTTTATTGAGTAACTTTTATTCATAAAGTCTACTCTGTTAATTTATATATTATTTTTAACTGTTAAAACTACTTCTAATTTAAACCCTATTCGCATATAAGTAATAAATTGCAAATGCTGTGTGACATCATGTTTTTCTTCTTCAGTGTGAACCTCTGCTTTAATTTTTTATGATTTTTATCTTAGAATAATGTTTTTTGTTATCTCATTTTGAATACGACAATAATTTAAATTGAAAGCGAACGCTATTTGTCGATACATTCAGAAAATATAAAGGAAGGTCAGGAACATGTGGTTCCGATATTTTTGAAATTCATGAGGGGAGCGTGCTCATTGAGGTCATTGCTCCGTTTAACGAATAGGAGGGTTGTCACCCGTGGAATGTCGCCGTACGTGAGAGGAGCTGTAAAAGAGAATTGTGTGAGCGATGTGCCTTAGGAAACGGCGCGCAGGTGAGGGGTTAGAACGGAAATCGGAGTCGAGACTGGGGCTTCACGTTACGTCAGAACGCGAGCTACTTGTTTAGTCATCTACAGCGGCAACTCAATTTTAATCTCGTAATTAGTATGATTTACAATAAAAACTTTTTTATCTAATTTGTGTATATTATTTTATTTGTCTCTATCATTACAAATTTTTGTACATTGTACTATCCGTTTAGAAGAGAAGTGAAATCTAGGTAAATAAGGAATGTCTGTAAATCGGCGTATGAAGATGTACACTTGCAAAACATTTGTGACTGGGATGGAATATGCAATGCAGTTTGAACAGGCGAGTATAGCTGTCATCAACAGAGTGTCTGTCTGTAAATTAAAACGTAGGGTGTTAAAAGTACAACATTTGTCATGATGCATGAGTTTGACGGTAGAGGTGTGTAAATTGTCGATCTGATGGCTGTAGTAATAATTTTAAGGACAAAAAATTCAGGTAAAAATAAATTAAGTATGCAAATGCACCTATTGTTCTATAGGAAGGACATGGAGAGCTTGTCAATGTACATTGAACAGTTTGTCCGAGCCATTAAGTTCCTCGGTCGGTGGCGGCCGCGCCCGCTCTTGTGTCATGCGAACGCAATAATTATCGCTTCACTGCTCTTTACAATCGACTGATATTGTCTTGGGCTAATTTATGTTACTATAAAAGTATATTTTTCTCAATAAATTAAAGAAATATTTCTTGGAATCTTTAAGATTATTGTTACATTGTGCTTTATGCATAGAAAATGACTCTCGACATAGTTTAAGAGAAATGGCAGTGGGTACACTTATCAGCAGAGATGTTGCCGGCGCTGAGTAAGGTAAGGGTGACAGTAATTGACAGGTCGGTGAGCGCAGGACACTTGATGCACGTGCGAGAAGGCCGGAGCCGCGCGCTAAGCAGGATGTCTTTAAATAGACCAAATGCCTTTGTGAAGGTATGCCCTCCGAAGGGTGGCGGCATCCGGCAACGATCGCGCACACGATTCGCTTCTAAAGAGGAAACTTATAAATAACTTCTTCAATTATTCAGAAGCATTCAAGTATAAATGTAATGGTTGTTGCTCGTGAGTCACTGCGCACAGAGAGTCGTTTGTAACGCGCTGCTACCGGACCCTTATCGAGCATCTCGTCGACACACTGTTTCACGGAATGCCCATTGTTTGATTAATAGACTTTACACTTCACACTGTGGAACTATTTGGATTACTACAGACTCGCTCGGAAGGAGGTTCCATATTAAAACTATAATCAGATGTTTCGCAAGACTGAACGAGTAATGTTATGAAATAATGAATATAGCTAGTAAACTGTTTAGATATTTTTAGCATTTCCAAAGTAGACATATTCATAATTCATCTTTATATAAAAAATTGATTGCCTTGCCAATAACAATATAATACAAAAGTGATTGAAGAAAAAGTAATAAAAAAAAACTGAAAAGAACCGGAGAAAATACGATAAAATTAAAATTAGCAGCTTTGCATGGCAATACACTTAACATCACAATTCACAAGTATTTACATTGAAGATGGCTAAAGTGGCGGGGCATAGCTAATTTGAAATTAATGAGCGATTTGTTTTTTACGACATTACTAATCTGATCGTCCAAACTGGGAAGAAAATATTTGTCTGGTAAAGTGCTATAATCATTATCTTTGACAAGTGACAGTGCGATCGAAGTATCAGACGCAACTATTTCTTCGACGCTAGATTTCAGGTTTTTTTTGTTTTATTAGTTAATGTACAAATGCGTGATCCTTGCATGAAATGCAAGGCATGGAAATGCATGCACCTTCGCTTTTATATATAGTAATTTGTTAAATGCTTTAACACAAACAATTCTAAATTTAGCTATAGCTATGTGTCGCTGCAGGACATCATATGTATCCAGATTTATTGAACAAAGAAATTCGTTCAGATCTGCAAGGTGAGAAACGACGCAATAAAATCCGGATCGCGAAGAGGGGATTACTCCAAGCTTGCACGTGTTAGGAGGGTCCCGCTGGGCTCCTCAGACTTATGTATTTGTATAAAACTGCTGAGAATGTACCTGCGGAGCGTTCAAACAAGTGTATCCGGTCATACGACTATATCCGGCGCGTAATTCAATGCAACTTGAATTCGGGTGAAGTACTTTTGAAACATTCAGTATAACCCACATGCATTACATATTTCTGAACAATCATTAATTTTAATGCAAGGGTTAATGCATGAATGAAATTTACCCTATGCTGTACTTTTAATTTGCTACATACTAATTTTATTATTGAAATATTTATATACAAATAGTTTAATTCTGCACTTACTTTAAATAATGAGTCAGTAGTTTTTAATTCCGATCGCATCGAGATTCGAGTTTCCCGAAGTAGGAATACACTCCCTTAATTCTTATCTTGACCTTGTAACACCGGCGTGTATGTATGTATGTTTTCTTCGTAAAAGCTGACTAAGGGTTAGTTAGAGGTTAGAAAGAAAGAAGAAAGTGTTAGATAAACAGGCAAATAAATGTTATGGATTACTGTAGAATTAGAATTACTGTAGAATTACTTACGGTTATTTTTACGTCATTAGAATTACCGCAGAATAAGAATACTGTAGATAAGTAGCTTTTGTTTTTTATGGAAGTTGTTGGAAGTAGGATAGAAACGTAGTATTAGAAATAGACTTTACCTCGATCCATATATGTAAATATACACGTATACACATACATACCTACATATATATATATATATATATATATATATATATATATATATATATATATATATATATATATATATATATATATATATATATATATATATATATATATATATATATATATATATATATATATATATATATATATAATTCCAAAAAATATTCAGTCTTAACTTTGCGCCGGCTCGACCGGGGAAGTACCGCGACCTCACAGAATACTGGCGTAAAGTAGAAGTCTAAGAAACTTCTGCGTTTCGTCTGGTGAGTGCAGGTAACCGGAGGCCCACACACCCTCCTCTCCCAATTATGGGGGAGGAGGGACTCTAAGGGAGGCAACGCATCTGCTAAGCCTCTGGTATTCACTCACTTACCATCATGTGAGCCACCTGCTCGTTTGCCTCCCTTTTCCTATAAAAAAAAATTATGCTGAACTTTTATGTCATCAAATTACAGAGAAAAAAGTTAAAATTTCAACTGACATCATTGGCATTCATTGGCATACCGCCCGTGTCAGTTGAAATTTTAACTTTTTTTCTCTTTAATTTAATCACATAAAAGTGTTTTGGTAATTTATACAAAACAAAAATTTTCTATTTAAATCTCGAGTCATTCGGAAAGTGATAACGTTCAAAAATGTAGTATTGAATTTTACAATTTGTAGCTTTTTATTTCTCGTTAGTTCGCATTGTGTGTAATTCAGGATGAGTATTAATACAATAGTTAATTCAGTATATGTACCGCAAACGAATATTCATTACACCAATTTTCTGTTTAAATCGTTATTATGATAACGAAGCGGCTTACGTGAGGCTTGTGCCTTACAAATAATATAAATACATATTATTACGAGCCCCTCCCCAGGTTAGAATTTTATAGCTTATAATGGAATGCACCATTATAAAATTGCACGTAAAGTGTATTCATAACGATTTAAGTCAACTATTTGTATATTTTATATTAATACACGTATTTTTCATCTCATAAATTAAGTAAGTATTTCGTAAGTAGACGAAAATCCGGTTGTTAAACACATGGGCTGATCCGAGTGGAGTAAATTCAGTTCGTAGAGCTGAATGGGTGAGCAGAGCGGCCCCGCGGCGTCATTCACTCGCGAGCTCACAATAACAACGAGTTCTGCAGGTGACGACTCGGCTCAATAGCGCTGATTACACCTCCATTCAATGTCGCCATGCCTTACCTGGTCGACCTGTTCCCTTCAAATTTCCTAAACTTTGGACTTTAATCAACCATGTTCAAAAAATCATTCCTAATACGTCAGTTTATTCAACAAAAAAATCATTATTTGTGAAGAGATTTCATCATTGTTGCTTTTATATCAATATGATTGTTTGCTTACCTTGTATGCTTATGACATTGGTGTTACGGAATAATTTATTCTTTTATTATATATTTTCTAATACACATTTATACAATATAAGTATAACTGTATAACGGTACCAGTAAACCATTGACTCTTGATTTTCCTTACGAAAGAGGCCTATGTCCTGCAGTGTACTTCAACAAATATTTAATTGATGAGTTGTTAAATTAACATTGGTGTCGAATATTTGCGCATATATAAAATCATGTGTTCTAAGTATCTGATTCAATGACGCAAAGCCTTAAAGTTTAATTTTTGCCTTTATTGTTGTAATCATCTTCCAAGGAAGGGATGCAAAATCTGAAGCCAATAAGGGCAGAACTACCTTAAAGGGGCCCTGTTTATTATCTTGGATTCTTAGTGGTTCCCATATTAACCACATCAAATTTTCAGATATATAAGTCATACACAAAGCTTTTTGTCTACACATATATACATAAAGGCCTGTTTAATTTCTATGCAATACACAGGCCTCTCCCTAGGGTATAGGGTTCGCCATAATCGCCACTTTAGGCCTTAGACGCTCCTGCCGTTACCGGTCAGAAGAAAAATGGTCTAGTATGTCTCGAGATGGTTATTCTGCCATGAACTTTTTAAGGTTTTCCCTTTGTCAGTTCTTAGGATACTCTTAGAAAGATGGTATATTCCTGTGCCGATACCACATGTCTAATATGTTATAGTGAATAATATAATAAATTTACAGAGCGCAGTAGAGCGAATCAAACCTCAGTGAACTGGTAAAGAGCTAGCGTCTTTTCGTCAATTTCGTCGCTGCACCCAGGAACCCCATTGTCTTCCATATCATTAAAGCCATTATATTTGCTTGTTCGAGCGTACGTTTCCATATTAAACTTTGATCACTGTCTGACATCTTCATAATGATTTTCAATAATCATTGTTTTATGATTTCACAGACAATAGCATAATAACAATGCTAATAACAACCTATATAGGATTAAATGAATCGCAAGTGTAATTGCGAGAACGTAGATAATTATAATAGTAGTAGGAGGAAAGACGAACGTATGGTATTTTCTAATGCTTTATATTTTTAAGTATAAAATTTTTACGGCTGCATATTCAAAAATTTGTATGAATCAAAAAACTTGACAGAAACGAAAGAGTTTTATAAGGATAATAATGGAACTCGCCTGAGTGATGCTTTGGTGAGCAAAATGATTAATGAATAAGTTAAATAATAGTAGTAAAAAAACCTTTAATTTTAAAATTACTGCAACTAACTTTTTTTTTACAGCAACTACATAATCATAAAAAGATAGCATACATTTTTTATAGACACTGATTGAGATGAGACTTTGATTGAGTCACGATAGCCGAGTAGTTGGGTGATCGGAACTTTGAGTCAAGAGACTCGAGTTCGATCCCCAGGTGGCAGGCTCGTATCAATGAGTTTTTCAAAAATTATGTTCGAATTATATCGTTGGCTTGGACATAAAGACGGCGACGGGCTCACCACCTATAACGTTGTCCCGAAAATATCTTCGGAGGCAGGTGGGTCGAAAAGACTTAATTTTCGAGATCTCTGTCTACACCTGTATTGGGAATGCCGTGAAGATATTTAGAGATGAGAATTTGATTGATTTTGTATAATAAATAATATCTTTTACAATATTATATGAGTATACATCATAATAACGTATAATAAGATGATTGGACGCCTCACTGGCCAAGTTGGTAGTGACCTAAAATAAAATAAAATTTATAATACTACAAAATTAACGCATATTTTAATTTTCATTCCTAATTTTCATATATACATATTGGCCTATTAAGGCCACAGCAGGACATTCACACCCTCACACACGATTCACTCTTTACCATCGCAAAATGGTGTAAATAGAAACAACCTACTAGATAGCCATATTTTTACAAGAAACCTGATATAAGACAACATTAAAAATCCTTGCATAAGTACGACACAAAACATTAGCGTAAACATACTTGATTGGTGACTGCAACAAAGTCCTAAGGCAAGCAAATAACACAGGTCAATGGCAACTATGCTGAAGGACGTTATGTAATAATGTAGCAATTACGTAATTTTAGTGCAAAACATTTCCGAATAATTTTAGAATATTTAAATTAATTATTCGAGGATACGATTTTTTCTAAAACAGCAAAGAAATTTATACAATGAACTCATTTCCTATCGCATCTCGAACGCGTTAATGTATCTTCGTAATTATTCACCTACATATTTCAGTACTATTAGAGACGACATAAACTAACGCACCGATATATGACCATATTTATATTTGAACAAATTATCAAAGGTAATGTAGAGTAGTGTACATTTATGTGATGTCTTTTTTTTATTTATCGGCAATATCTGTCGAAAGATTCGAATCCACGTCAAATTACAAATTTAAGTTCAAGACACGTCAAAGTGATTTACCTTTCTTTGGCACTTAAAATCCGAAGGCCATTAAACGGAGCGATATTTCGTCGGAGAGTTCGGCCCGTAAAAGTTTTGCAAGAGTCGGTCGTAACCCATATTGGCCATAACTCGCCGTGACGCTCTTTCACTCGGCGATCATGGCGAGCAGAGAAAATATGGGGACGGGTATTGCCGAAAACAACAATGAGGTACTGTTGCTATAATGACACTTTATGAGCGCAAAGATTGTACGACGACGGTGGAGTCTGTACGGACGCGGCCTGTTAAATGAATGTGTTGCGCATTGTGTTTGTTCTCATACTCGATACTATATACAATACATACATAATTTTCAACTTGCTTGATTCTTGGAAGGAATTCGTTGGCTGATCTTGTAACTGCTGACGACAGGTACTTCCAAGGCGAGCGCATTTTAAAACAAAGAAACGGTCATCGTGAACAAGTGAATATGCATTATTAAGGTACACTTTACTGATTTCTAGGTCAAGCGGACTTTTTTACTTTTTACAAACGTATTATTGAATATTTTATTGTTTTTTTTATGTTCACGTCATTCTCTATACTAATACGCATGAATTTAGACAATAAGTCAGAAGCTAATTATAAAATACAAATTAAATTTAGAGCTATGCGACGACTTTTACATGAAAGAAAAGTGGAAGTGGTATTTTCTATACCATTATAGATAACATTCAATTACATAATCGTGTTATGTAAGTTTGTGGAGGATTATGTTTCGCAATGGACTTCTGATAGGCTAAAAAAGAAAACAAAAATAGAATGATTATCACATTAAAGAGAAAAAAATTACTTTTATGTGTGTATGTATACTTATTAACGTTTGTGTATGTCTATTACAAATATCTTCATGCCATTCCCAATACAGGGGTAGACAGAGGTCTAGTCTAGACAATTAAGTCCCTTCGACGCCACTTCCACCGAAGATATTTTGGGACAACAAGACAGGTAGTGAGTCTGTCACCATCTTTAGGTCCAAGCCAACGATATAAATCGTACATAGGTTTTGAAAAAACCCATTGGTCTGAGCCTGCCACCTGGAAATCGAACTCGGGTCTCTCGAATGAAATTTCGATCACCCAATCACTCGGCCATCGTGACTTTTTTTACATTAAAGAGAAATTTGAGGAAATCATCTGTCATTTATGGCATGGGTGATATCTACCGGGAGACATTCCATATTTCAGCTCAACGTCCTTAACTACGCAGGTACAAAAAATTAATACGATAACGCGATTTACGCCCTATTTTATTGTGAATTCGTTGTGGTGAATCGTTGTTACCAAATTAAGAGAAATTTAAGAAAATAACCGACACGGGTGGGTGGTTTCGAACCCGCGATCTCTGCCTAGGCCTATATACCTACCTAGTACAATGATTAATCAAAAATGTCGTTTTCTTTCTTTTTGTTTGATACCATATGTTAAATATAATGATTTAATATGAAATTGCAGCCAGGTTTTTAGTATCAACGAGCTTAGCGCTATAAGATCATTGTGTCTTTTATTTAATAAGTATTGTAAATATTAATTCAATACATAATATAAATAAATAAATAAATATCTTCACGAAATTCCCAATACAAGGGTAGACATAGATAAGTTTTTGAAAAACCCATTGGTACGAGCCTGCCACCTGAGGATCGAACTCGGGTCTCTCGACTCGAAATTCTGACCATGCTATCGTGACTTATTACAATTATTTATATTATATATTAATTACAATACATAATATAATACATAAATTTGTTTCTGTGCTTAAAGTTTAGTATATTCAAGAAATTATAGTTTTCTGTACATAGTACGGTAACTGTTTCTTTATTATAATTTATGGACAAAGAAAAGATTCTGATTATGATAATGTAAGTCACCGGAAATTGAGGATACATCAAAACTGGTTCCTTTATATTGTCAAAAAGAAAAAGAAATTGGGCCGGCGCGGATGACACTTCAGGGAAATGCTAGTAATAAATAAAATGACTTAATCCCACTGATATGACAATATATTGCGAATACACAACGCGATGTGCTGCTAACCTGTCGATAAAAATTCTTAATACGATTACCAAGGTGGATTGGTTGCGTTTTTATTATTATAAAAATGAAGTTTTGTATCGTGTCTCAGCCTTTTATGGCCTTAACGATGAAGTTGTATATGTAGTCACAAAAATTAAGATTTGGCACATTCTTTAAGTCATTGCTCTTCCACATCTTTTCATACAGTGTTTATTATTTTTGAGCTTATGCTAGTGAAATAAAAAAAATATGTTCATTCAAACATTCAATCATAATCCCAAACCCAATAATAATCACTTCTACACTGTAATTCAGTAAATTTATGATCACTTAAAAGAAAACTCATTACTCAATAAAGTCCTGGTTTTTTGTTATGCATACACATAAATACATTTTCTTATTTTAGCTATAACAATGAACAACGATGTTACGTTTTAAATGTAGACATAGAGGCATGTTAATAATAAGCGAATCTCGTCTCTCGAATTAAGCTCGTATGTTAGGACTCGGAAGTGTTGACTCTTCTGTATTCTTTTTTAACAATTTGTAAAATAACTTTGCATTGAGTGATTTTAAATAATCAGTGTTAGAGTTTGTTGTATTGTCAATTACTTCTGATGGTAATGGTAGTTTAAACTCAACTCAAGATATTTTTAACAAAAAAAAAAAACTGTAGTTAACAGGTACCGTGATAATATTTAGCGTCTCGCTGGGCGGTCGATAGTTGACAAGTATCAACGTGGATTACGAGGCTCACAGAGCAGTTCACTGTTCACGCACGCGATCTACATAGCAAGCCGACATAGTCCGGTAGATTGGCTTCACTTCATACGCTGGGTGATCCGCCGTGTGGTCCAAGTTAACATGCTATGTTACGCTATACCTACTGACGCACAGTTTCGCTCAGCTAATTTATTATTATTGACAACTTTCGATCCTCTTTGATACATTTGATTCATCTTATGACAAATTTCAATATGCTTTCAATAACTTTAAAAATAAAGACAATTTAAAATTTGATTAGTATTCTGCATACTTATTCTATGATAAATATATTTATATTTTATGATAAATATATTTATAAATTACCTAGAAATCTGTCTATAATACAATAAAGGGGATTGGGCCTGTTTTGTAATGGTGCGAAGCTTAAAGCCTTGCAGTTTTAGCGCTGCTGCCCGTAACCGGTCTACTGAATATCGATATGGTATTTATCGAGATTGTTATCCCTCCACATGTCAGTAGCCATTTTCATTTCCAAAGCATTTCCCTTTGTCGCCACTTACGACGCCGAATGTTTATTGTTATTCCTTCTATGATACACGGTAAGGCGGAAACATCTTATTGTAACTAAAAGCATATGGTATCAAAAAAATATTAAATACGTTTACATTTTTTGAGTAGTAAATAACTAAATATTAAAGTGAAAATATTTTCTTTTATTAATCTAGTAATTTACAGTTAGTTACAAAGGTAGCTCGTCATCAACTCTATCAAGTCCCCGAGGTTCTTTACAATCTGGTGAAAGATATGTGTGTGATCTATAAGGTCATAGCCTTTTTGGTAACTGGCTAATACAAAAGGCTGAAATAAGTCAAGTATGCTTGCTTGATGATTCAATCAGAAAACTGTGCGTAGACGCGGCTTCAGGATGAGGCGTAAGGATCAGTACGTTAAAATGGCAATGGGCAGGCCTCATAGCTCGTAGAACTGACAGTCTGTTATCTGGAGCGCAGCCGTAATTCCGTTCTCATGAAGGCCATCCTAATCTAGCTCAGACTAATTCCCGGATGTAGTCAAAATACTGAGGGTTAAGTTTGGCTTTTGGTACGCTACTCGCATTACGTAAAATCTCTCGATCTTCAATGATAATAACACTCCGCTTTCATGCGTACACTTCAGTTAGATCCTCCCAATTCAGTTAGATCCTCCCTTAAAAAGATATTTGGCAAAGACTTTGAAGCATTGGTTTCACTATTACGTTCCTCAAAAATTTCTGTAATATTTTGCTTCATTAATTTAGAGATCTATTCTTTCAGTGGATGGTATGCTGACTTACCGGTCTTAGATTATAAGTTATGTATGTTTAGTTTTATAGTTAATATGGGAGTGTTAAAATTAGAGCAGTGTTTCTTTGTAAGTCTTGATCTTTGCGAAATCCTTGCTCCTACAGCATAGTTGGCGTAAATAATGCTTGATTTCGATCAGAGAAGAAGCTTAGTTGACTACAACTACTATATTATAACATAATCACTTGGTTTATAGGTATATTATAGGGTGGTGTTATCAGTATCCTTAAAAAACTCTTTTAGCTTTATTCATTCCTATATTTATGGCATTGATTCATGCACTTAGATGTGCATCATAGACAGAGCGTGTATATCCGTTACCGGGCGCAGCGCGTGGGCCAGGTGCATCAATCTCGGTTGTCGCTGAGCACGCGCACCCTCACTGCGCTTTTAATAAATTTCTATACACATAAAAGACCTATGAAAAGATGGCGACGTCAAATAAACCGGTGCTCGTTTCGGTTGCAGTGCAACTATGCTCTACGTAAAACCCTCCGCGAACTGAACACCGCTTGTTGGGTGTGCAAACAAGTTTTGATTAAATGAAAAGGTGTCCCGGAACGGGTGTGTCGCCGTTTGCTCTTAGTAATTACATTTTACGCACTTAATATTTGTGGGTGTCATAGTATACCATTATATATAGTATATTATTATATTAGCGTGTTGCAACTGTAAACGACTAGCTAATTAGGGAGAGCATTAAGTCTAATATACGAGATCAATCTGCTTACGGTAGATCTTGATCTAAATCGAAAATTACCCTACTATTATTTGACCATAAGCATTTTAGGAATATTTTGTTTAGTCATTTTATGTTTTATTCGATGTTACACAAATACATTGTATACCTACATGTGATAAGAAGTACAAACTTTCCGGTAAGGGTCTATGACCAGCAGTGGACTCTTACGATTCGTTATGATGTAACGAGAATGTATATGTACACATTTGAGAATATATATTTTTAATGCCTAGACGACGTGAACTGCATCATCGATTTACTGCTTACTGTAATGTAGTGTATTACTGCTAACTGTAATGTAGTTATAATTTACATCAATTTAATTATGTTGGTTAGAACTAATTAGCTGAAAAACCAACTGCTGTTCTTTATTATAAGCAATAATCGCCAATAATTGAAATAAGTTAAATACATTTATGTCATTCTTTACTAAGTTATTTATGATGCAAGAGAAAATTGGTTTTTTTCCCATTTTTTCGGAGTACCTAAAGTATAAAGTACTTAGCAATTTAATAGGTACAATTATCTTTAATTTTTTTACGAGACGACGGAAAAAAGCAAAAATGGTGCATTTTAATGTTAGTAACTACTATAGCTCGTGGTACCTGTAAACTTAAGAAGAAGTGGCTTTATTCTTAGATTCGCGTTCACTCCTGACGTCTAAGATGGAAAACCGCAAAGCTTGTGATTATACTATCTCTCTTTACTCTTCAAAATGAAACACAACAGATGCTACGGCTATTTGTCAGCAGACATAGGATTATAAGAGTGGATGATTAATGAAAGTGTGGTATTAACCTAGACAAACCAAAGGCGGACAAGAAGTCTATCACGTTTAGAACGGTTACATTTAGTTTTCAGAACATCAGTGAAACGTCCAACATTCTTTTAAAAACTCGTAGATGCATCTATGCATAGGCCATAGAGAGCTAATAAAGATTAAAATTTTCTACTTGATTACACAAAAAACTAATTTAACAAGAACATTATTTTTATTGATTTAATAATTTATAGTTCATTTGCTAACTTATCTGGCGATTTGTTTTATATTTTAATTATTTGGGATAATTTTGATGTACAAAATTAATTAAACGGTGGTTAGCGTTTTAATAACGTCAAAGTTTTCTTATGAATTAAAAATTTATGTAATAAATAAAATTACACATAAGAAAAAAATCTACCTCAATAGATGTTTTTAATTTTCTCGTTAATAAAAACCGAAACAAAAAAAATTATTTTAAAATTATTATTTTTTGTATTGTATATGATGGGCGAACTTTATGACTGTTATACTATATTTTATTATATTGAAGAAATCGCTTTGAGCGATAAGGCCGCCCATTGTGCTACCATTTATGTTTAGACTGTTTGTCATATTATATTTCTTTTTTTTAATGGTGTGCACTAAAGTGTACTCTCTCCCTCTCTCTATATATATATTTTAATAAAAGCTAAATTTCATTCCATATTTTATAACTTATGTTAGATAATCACGTATAAGTAAACGACGACTATTAAATTAAGCATTTGCACTATTATCTATTTTAATTTATTTTCATTGTATTATTTATAAACACTTTATGGGTTTTCAGTAACATCGGTAGTCATTATTTCATTCAACCCAAAGGAATAACAAGGCCGCTGAATCCGTCATTAGATTCATGGTAATCCCGAGCTAAACGGTGAACTTGTACGGGCATGCTCCGGCGCAACAGATGCAGCTGCTTACCAACCACCCCAGGTCTTTCCCCTTCTTGACATTGCACTATAAATACCTTTTCGTTACTAAGAAACACAAAAAATTGGGATAACCGTTATTTTTGAGAAAAAAAACAGAATGTGGGAACCAATCTATTTTAGTTTCCCCAGATTTTAATTTCAATACAGGACACTTTCGTATAAGAAGAAAATAAATAAAAAGTTTACCGCACTCGATATTTTAACCGATCGATATCTGCACAATTATTTTATACTTACTTTTGTTTTACAATTAACTAATGATTCTTTTTTAGATAAAACATTTCTCTAACCCAATTAATTTATTGAATTCTGAACAGAGCACAGACCTAAATTGAGATATTAATTGACATTATTTGAGGGAGCTTAGAGATAAGAGATTTCGAAACTTCTTCAATAAATTATTTCACTAAGGTTTTAGGATTCACTCCTAAGGATTATTTTAAAACAAGCAACAAAATTGTATTAAATGTAAACGCAAGGATAGATCAGAATCAAAGTGATGGACAGAAAAACTCCATGAAAATATACCAAATTCTACGATAAGCTTAAAGATGACCTTTTACCGAAATCATTGCAGACAAATCGTCTGCTCATATTCTGCTCAGTCATAAGTGATCACGATTTTCAGTCAGGAATTGTCGACTACTGGGATATTAATTCAGTAACATTTCTATATATATATATATATATATATATATATATATATATATATATATATATATATATATATATATATATATATATATATATATATATATATATATATATATATATATATATATATATATATATATATATATATTTAGTTAATCTCTTCAATTACTTAACAGATTTCAATGTGTATTAAAAATAGGAGTATCTATCAATCTATCAAAAGGTTGGATATTTTTGTCTCGGTTAATGATTGTTAAGTATAACCCGAGTACAGCAGCCAGTATAACTCATAATTGAAAAGAAAATTAATTCAAAATAAAATATTTTTATCTTTTTTCGTCTTTTAATTATTGATCATTTTTTTCTTAGTAACATTTAAATTTCTATATTCTCCGTGTAGTAACGTAACAAATTTGCAATATTTTATCTTTTGTTATAAAACAAAAGCTTTAATTTTAAGTAAAATTATGACTTAAAACCAATCAGATTATAATTTTGTAAACATTAGGCTTTAAATAACTGACGAATATAAGACCGCTGGGGAATACGCGAGGGGTGAAAGGTGGCCGCGTCGCGTCGCGCACCGGCCGCATATAGCGTGTGCCCAAATCTCAGCTGTTACGGTGAAACTGTATACAGCATGTCCAGATTTATTATTATTTTATATTTTTTTACGTAACCAAAATATTACCAATATTGTATATTTGTTACAGTTACGTGAGACGAAGTTTAAAACGTCATAATAATTAAAAATAAGCACAACATTAAATAATATAGGTAATGAAGATTTGTACTTCATTACCCGACAAGCTTTACAAAGTAAGCTTAATACTTTAATCCATTTATTTAATGGATAAACATTCTACATATATTTTTTTAACATAATCGAATAAAATATTAAGAAAAGTTTCGGATTTGTAAAGGTTTTAGCCTATAAGTTCACTTAAACTAAGAATATGTAGAAAAAAGAAGCAGTCTGTATAAATATATTCAATCCATCTGTATTAAAAGTGTTTATAAAAGCGTTGAATGGCCCAGTGTGCTTTATATAGAACTCTACAGCTATGCCATTATTCAAAATTAAACTACTCACCTACCTGCAAGTTCAATGAATCAAAATCAAAAAAGGACTATATCCCTTATTTTTTAAATCATGAAACAGAACTTTATTCGCGTATTAGAATTTGAATCACGAGTAAAATTCAATCTTAATGCTAAAGACTTTGCACATTAAATAGCTTGTAGGCATCCCCCTAAAGTGTAACCGAAACATCAACGGCTGCAGTGGAAAAACGACAGAAGATCTTCGAATTTTATAGTCGCTTATGACATTTCCGAGATTACATTCGAAACCATGAATGGCGCGACCCTTACCGACTCGTTCACAATCAAAACGCCATAAGGGGAATATAGTTTGATAGCCGCAAGTAGGAACGTCTATGGCGCTTATGATGTTTATGATTGTTAGCTTTAGGCTCGCTGCAGATGTGCGATTCGGGTACAGACATGTGATTCTGCACGCGCTGCCAGCTGCCGGCATAGCTGCACTGATTCAATTCAATGGCAGCTCTGTGCTCGTGGGTGCCTTCGGCTTTGTGTTGCATTTTATATTGGGAGGTAAAAGGTAAGCTCAACAAACAATGATACAAATGCCCGCACGATAACAATAATAGATATCGTTTCAGGTGTGCAGCATTTTTTATCTTTGAGTCAACAAAATATTTTGTAACGGATTGTTAAATACTATTGATTGTTTTAACAGTCAAAGACAGAATTTGGGACAATTTTTAAATTAAAGCAACAGATGAAATATACTACAAATCTTTTTGAGAGGAAGAAAAAGTACATATTTTTAATCCAGTAAAATCAGTTTTATAGAAAAAGGGCGATTATGAGTGATTAGCGATACCCATCTACATACGAGTACACTATATTATTTTTTTTTATATAGAAAAGTGAGGCTAACGAGCAGGTGGCTCACGTGATGGTAAGTGATTACCGCCGCCCATGAACACCCGCAATACCAGAGGTATGCCTCACTCTAAGGCACTCTAATTAGAGTGCCCCCTCCCCCAGAATTGGGTTAGGGGGGTGTGTGGACCTCCGGTTACCTGGTCGGCCGAGCCGGCCCATTCATGCAACAACAAAAGCCGATGCGTGGCTCTACCACTGATCTGCAGGAGAGTCGCTCCCCTGTAAGGACCTGTAAGGATTTATCTTGTACCTTTATTTCACTCTAGTATATTGCGAGGCCATAACTACATTGGTTTAACCGGTTTATGAATAGGGTAAAACTTTCTATCAGATTCTTCTACACACATTGTCTTAAACAGAACAAAACAATGTTTATATTTACAGTACTTACTAACCAAAAACTCCAATAATCGTATAGCCCCCCACATGGCATGGTTCCAAGAACGATCCATTCGGATAAATTGCATTGCAACGTCTTATATATATATATATATATATATATATATATATATATATATATATATATATATATATATATATATATATATATATATATATATATATATATATATATATATATATATATATATATATATATATATATATATATATATATATATATATATTGATAGACAGAACTATGTCACCTTTTTCTCTCTCACTTTTCTCTACTAATAATTAGGCTATTATTACTAAATACTGTTACTTCAGTTCGTCTCCAAGTTGAAAACTTCATTGCGTTTATAAATTTCTTCTTATTGTGTAATTATTGTGAATAAAAAAAATCTCTTTTGCTTTTGAAATACAAGTTTAAATTTGGTGTATATACTTTTTATTATATAGCTTATAACAATAACAAAATAAAAAAAAAACATAATAATAATGATATTAAGTTGTTCCCATTAGTGTTCACTCTTAAAATGTACTCATCAAAAATCCCATTAGTTAATATGTGCTATATTAATTTTTATATGACGTTATTCAAATCATTATAAAATGTATATGAAAGCGGCGATTTATTTCATCGAGTAATGTATGCGAGGAATTAACCGCCAATTGTGCGACTCGTCTGGTAGCGCACCACCTGCTCGCGGCGCCCCTGTCCATCGCTATTTCCGCCATAGCGCACGGCGCGCTCGTGCCGCGACCGTTATGCACGCGCCCCGCGACAACACACCTGGTCGTGCACCCCGCTTTACATCCCACCTCCCTCACCACCCCACTGCATGCCCCTCTTGCGAACACCCGCCACACAGACGATACTCGACCTGACACCTATCATCGAGTAATTACTGCATGGTTATTACAGTAATTTTAACTTAATGTAAATGATACGCGATACTTAATTAATTTGTTTTATTTTCTCACAAATTGTAAACAATTTTAAGTTAAAATTATATATTCGAAAACACGTGAATATTACAGATACAACCTAATTATCTGTATTAAATATTTAGTTAAATGAGTAACAAACTAATGAGATATCATTCGATGAATGTGTTTATTTGTTGTTTACAGTCTTTCTCGTATTAATGAGTTTACGTTTCCCACGCATGAAACAGATAAGAAAATTCATTCACAAGTAGATACGAAATACGAAGTAATTACTTTATGATGGACAACAACAATATTGTTGATAAGTGAAATGCTTTTAAGTATATAAAAAACACCAAGTGATTAAAACTGCAATCCGTTTTGGTTTTACTAATTGACCATTGACCAAGGTACAATATTAGTCACCGTTACGCGGAATATAAACTGACCAGTGTTGTTCACAATGATTCCTTGACACATATGCTTATTTGCATATGTGTCAACATGATTCATGTGATGAATGATTTCTCTATGATATACGTTACAATAAAATTTTAAAGTATAATAATATGCAAATATAGCTAGTAAAATGTAGAGTGAAATGCTAGGTATATTACTTTAAAGATCCCAGAACACATTCATAAAACATTAAACTCAAAATCGTAAATACCACCACAATTTGGTCTTTCCATTATGAATATTCCTGAAGCAAACAGGTTCTGTGAGGATGGCCAAATTGCCCAACGATCAGCTCGATCTGTGGGAATTAACACTGAGCGCAAAAAGAATGACAAAGAATGGACGTTGTACTTCCGTGTTAGAAGGGGTTGCGATCATACGAGTATACTGTTTGTCTCGATACGCACACAATACAATCTTTGTTATTACAACGTTTGCAACGAAAGAACGGGTTCCAAGACTTCCCGGTTCACAAATCAGTAAATTATTATTACTAATGTGTCGGTATTATTGAGGGCACCTACGAATGATATGTTTGTTTAGTTATCGCTGATATCACCGGTGGGTTCTTCTCAGTGCTGGCAATAACTATTTAACTCTAGGAATTTTACTTTCAGTCCTATTTAAACTAATGATATTTTTTCGTAATCATTTAAAAATTAAAAAAAATGTTGTTTCATTTAAAATATCTTTTAGGATAAGATTTCATTTTCAGAAATTTCATGCTGTTATATCTAATTTTCTAGCTAGTTTGCATGGAAAAACGCTTATAAATATGGCCCTTTTTATAACTTTTTTATAACGATTCTTATTTGTTGTTATTGACATTTAATTCATAGATAGATAAAAAAATTCCTTCACACAATTCCCATTACAGGGATAGATAGAGATCTAGTCTAGGCAATTAAGTACCTTAGACCCACCTTCCACCGAGGATATTTTTCGGGACAATGTGACAGGCGGTGAGCCCATCGCCGTCTCTATGTCCAAGCCAACGATATAATTCGTACATAAGTTTTTGAAAAACCCATTGGTACGAGCCTGCCACCTGGGGGTCGAACTCGGGTATCATGACTCGAAATTCCGACCACGGAACCACTCGGCTATCGTGACTTTTAAAAAAAAGACTAAATAGATTCTATATTTTAAAAAAATAGATAGATGACTGTTGATTAGAGAGCTCTGGGACAGAAAACAAGTCATTAAAAGAAGGCAACAGTAAAAAAAAATTAAGTGATAATTTCGTTATTTCTAATTCTACAACACAAGTACTTTAGCTATTCAGATTAGGATCAAAGCCATGTACGAGTATGTATCCTTATAAATTTTTTATATTAGTAAAAAAATAAATAATCAGTCGCGACAGCCGAGTGATTAAGTAATCGGAATTCAAGTTAAGGTATTACTCAGGTATTATTTATGTCTTTATCATGGACATAAAACGGCAACAAGCTCACCACCTGTCACGTTGTCCCAAAAAATATCTTCAGTAAAAGGGTGAGCCGAAAGGACTTAATTGCCTAGATCTCAGTCTACCTTAGTATTGGGAAAGGCGTAAGAAATACTTATATTTATAAATATTTATATTAGCAATAGCAATAATGGGTTAGGGTTTACTTTGCGAAACGTGATATCGCACCGTGATTTTCGTGTACTATTAAAATTAAAAATATTTATTAAGGTAATTTATAATTTGTGATAAAATTAATTTGAAAGTAATGGGAAGTGCTACAACCAATGGTTGTGTTGTTTGTGTGGACCTGAAAACTTAAGTAACTTTAAGGACGAAAAATGCAAAGTAAAACAGTAATATTATGTCAGTGTATAATTTTTATCTCATTCTTCACTTACACAAGTGAAGGCAGTGATTCTCTTAGCTGATTAAACTACAATATTTATATTCATAAGTATATAATTACTCGTACGTAGGTCTTAGATTGATGTTAATAACAAATGTAGATTTTTATTGTAGACAATTTATTATTGTGCTTATTCGCAGTACTTCTACGCTATAATTCTACAAAGAATATGTATTAATAGGAGAACAATGTAACCATGGTATTTTGTAAGTATTTTATTATCGGTAACTACCAACTTAGGTATACACCGCCGTGGATAAACAGTCAGCTCGAAACAAAACACTCCATCTTTATATTTAAATAGGTAATGATTTTATCATCAAAAACATAAAAGGAAATCGAAACCATTGCTGGAATGAGGACAAGGTCAGCGCAGATAGTATAGGCACGGTCCAAAGCTATGTACTTGTTATTCTTGTAACCTATTTAATCTGTGTCTTCTCGTTACTACTAATGCGTCATTATCCGTTTTTTTCATTACTAGATACACATTCGATACCTTGACTATAAGTCAGTACATATTAACATAAAGTCACGATACCCGAGTTGTTGGGTGGTCGGACTTTCGAGTCGAGAGACCCGAGTTCGATCCCCAGGTGGCAGTACCAATGAGTTTTACAAAAACATATATACGAACTTCATCGTTGGCTTGGACATAAAAACGGCGACGGGCTCACCACCTGTCACGTTGTCCCGAAAATATCATCGGTGGAAGGTGGGTCGAAGAGACTTAATCGTCTAGACTAGACCTCTGTCTACCCCTGTATTGGGAATTGCGTGAAGATATTTATTATTTTTATTTAAATAAATAAATAAATAAATATCTTCACGCAATTCCCAACGTTATATAAACATAATTTAGGTATTTTAGGGAAAGCACATATGCATGCAATACAATTTTCGAAAATATTATTATAATAATCAACGTTAAGGAATGAATTTTTGATTTTATTAATCGGTACATGAATTCCTTTGTGTGTAGAGCCACGATCCACGACGAGAAGTTCAATGCGAGAAAATAAAAATAGTAATAACGCAAGGGATCTGTCCCAAGTTCCCTAAATGCAGACGGGACCGTTTTCACAAAGACGCATGGCTCGGTTCAAAGGTGCTTAACCCCGAATGTTGTGCAAAAAATTAGATCGCTGGCTAAGAGGCTCAGACCGGAACGGTGCTGAAGCTGGGCATATTGCACTGAGAGGCTGCGAGGCGGCCGGGTGCGGAGGCGCAGGTGCCGCCGCCCCGCGCCGCGCCGCGCCCATTGGCCGGCCCGCGCCCCGCCGATTGGGCACGGCGCACGTGCGCAGCCTACCCGTCGCCACCTGGCCGTTGCCGACGTAGCCGCCGGGGAGCGCATATAAAGAGCGGCCTTCCCTCCACCGCACCATTCCGACTTCCGGACGTCGACGAGCGCATGCGTACGTCAGTCGCGTCTCAACCTCCCAGTCGATACGAAAACTCCGGCGCACCACTGTGATGTTTGGACTGTTACTTCAAATCTGTGACGTGATTTTATAAACTTTAAGGATTTAAAGACTCGATTTATTTACGGTTTTAGTGTTTGTGAATATAAGTGTAAGATGCTTGTGGAAGAAGCTCAGATGACCCGTTCTCTGATGACGAAAAAATACGCGCACTGCCCGCTGAAGAAGCGGCCAGTGCGGGAGGAGCGGCCTGCGACGCCGCCCACAACACCACCACATCCCGCCCACTTGGCTACGCGGCTTTATTACGATTATAACTGTAAGTTAATAAGAAATGCTAATAAAAAAGATAACATTAATTTTAATATTAGTACTAGTGAATTTTGCCATCTTTTATAATTTCACTAATTTTATTTCAATATTTTCGCGAAGAATTATGTTTTTCAGTTAAGTGTACTTAAAAATAGTATTAATAAATTTCGAGAAACTCTTACTAAAAATATTTCGCAAGTTATATTTGTATATTTATATTATAACATAGTGTTATGTTTTGTTTAAAGGTGATACTGAGAATGATGAGCCGGAAAATTTAAGCACGAAACCAGAAGACCTTTCAAAGACCGGCAATTATCCTAGTAAGGCGTCTTCTCCACTATCTGCGGCGACAGTAAAAGTGGAACCACGGGAGTGGCAACAACACCAATTGGATTACCTGTCAGCGTGTCGTTCCCGTCTCGAGCCTACATTAGCGCCCACTGAACTTGCTCGTCCTACACCACAGTACGCCTACCTACCAACTCTCTACACGTACCCCCTAGAAGAGCTTTATCCTGCAGCACCAACACTATCGCCACCTGCCCATCCACCGCTGTACCCACATTATTCACCAGCTTCCCCACCTTCATCTTGTTCACCACCGCCTTGCCCTGAAGATCTTCGGTCGCCGGGATCAGTTTCCTCAGACTCAGGTGTTTCGGTTTCGGCACCGCGCCGCCCGCGCTACCAATGCCCTGACTGCTCTAAGTCCTATTCAACATATTCTGGCCTGTCTAAGCACCAGCAATATCATTGCGCTGCGGCTGAAGGCAGCCTGGCAAGAAAATCTTTCAGTTGCAAGTACTGCGCAAAAGTGTATACGTCGCTAGGTGCTTTAAAAATGCACATACGTACCCACACGCTTCCCTGCAAATGTCATTTGTGTGGAAAAGCTTTTTCACGGCCGTGGTTACTGCAAGGACATATTCGCACGCACACAGGTGAAAAACCTTTCTCCTGTCACCATTGTCGTCGTGCTTTCGCCGATAGATCTAACTTACGTGCACACTTACAAACACACTCTGATGTAAAAAAATACTCTTGTACTGGTTGCGGCAAGACATTCTCTCGCATGTCGCTCCTAAGCAAGCATTTGGAAGGCGGATGCGGAGTTCCCGGTAGTTCACCCTTCGAATACCGACCTGAAGTGCTGCCCACAACGCATACGCATCAAAATCTACCCCCGGCAGCTACAGTTCATGCTTACTGAGAAGACTGACCTTGCCTGCGATCTATCTTCGATCTCGAAACCAAGATGTAATTTGTTAAGGATCTACGTATTCTACAATAATGCCTTAATATGTAAGATTAAATTATTTTTGTAAATTGTATAAAACTAGGATGTGTGTCTTTAGAAATTGTTTTGATTGGTAACGCTGCGTATTGCCAAGTTATGTGAAATAAAATGTTAATATATAAGTTAGAGTAGTTTAAGTCTTGTAGATATTGCCAACCGCTTCGGGGCGGAGTCGCTAGTCATGTGGCATTTGCCAAGTGTCATACACTTAAATTTCTATTTTTTGTATCCTAAGCCATGTACAAAGTGCCTTAAATATAAATGATTAATATATTCCTCGAAAATATATAGCATTATGTCATTAGACGCTATTATTGTTTTAAAGAGACATGTTAGTACCTATTTATGAGGCTGTAATATTGAAAACTATTGCCGTTTTGCGTTCCTTTCTGTTACCTCCACATGCAGAAAATTAAACATTATAAAAACAATTTTTGTTTTAATAAAACCTCATGATATCTAAGTTAATACTGTCTTCGATAGACGACCTATTACGGGCTAGTAGTTAGTTGGTGGAAGTTGAAATCGGTAGCTTCAAGTACAATGAAGGAAAGCTCATATTAGGACTCGAATTTTGGCAGCCTGTTGAGGGTAAGATAAATAAATTTTTAGTACTCGGCAGTTATAGTCTACATATTATATAATAAAAAGATTATGTGATGATATTTTAACGAGAGAGATTATAAAAGGATTTAAGATGACTAATTGTCACACATGCAAGCAAATTGGCGACGTAAATATCTTGCACCCAAGCTTTTTAACTGTGAGTCTGTTTTTATATCACGGTATTCAAAGCTTTCGTTTTGGTCGCCTCAAAATGTCAAACCCACTTGGAGAAAAGTTCTAATTTTTACGCTAACTCCACACAGCATAAGTATAAATAAAATAAATAAATAAATATCTTCACGCAATTCCCAATACAGGGGTAGACAGAGGTCAAGTCTAGACAATTAAGTCCCTTTGACCCACCTTCCACCGAAGATATTTTCGGGACAACGTGACAGGTGGTGAGCCCGTCGCCGCCTTTATGTCCAAGCCAACGATGAAATTCGTACATAAGTTTTTGAAAAACTCATTGGTACTACCACCTGGGGATCGAACTCGGGTCTCTCGACTCGAAATTCCGACCACCCAACAACTCGGCTATCGTGACAGCATAAGTATAATTACCAAAAAATTTAGGAGGATAAATCCTGTTTAATAAATTAACTTTAATTTAAAAATAAAACCCATAAAGGCGATGGGCTCACTATTAGTCACGTTGGCCGGAAAAAGCTTCGTAAGGAATTGATTGCTTAAAATCTCTACTCCAGTGTAGAGAAATACGTGAAGACAAAAATCTCAACTAGCTTATATTACATTACCTGGGCTTGTTTAGTCTGTAAAAATTGCATCTAAAGTACATATATTTTTTTTTCTTATTTGTACATAAAATGCACTAAGCAATATTACCACCTGAGGTTAAAAAAATATCTTAAGAAGTTGTTATTACAACAAACACAGATAACAAACGTTTTAAAATATATCATAGTATCGAGGAAGTAATGTGGGTCAAGTGTTAGGATGTGGGCGCTGGGTCAAACTTCCAACTCGCATAGGGACTCTAGCAAGATTATAACATAACAAAATTTAACGAGATATTGTACGAAAGGAAAGTAAATAATACAATTGATATTTTTTTGCATATTTAAACATTTGGGAGGGTCAAGAGTACTTGGATGCCTCGACGTGCATGTATGAAGAAGATGATGAATCTGAAAGAAGCGAAAGATGTATGTAGGGATCGTGACACTTGGCGATCTGATCTCTCTGGCTACCCCGTCAGGGATTGTGCGTGAAGAGATAAGTAAGTAAGTAATATCTTTGGTTGATAATTTTTATCATATTGTTTTGTATACCATTAGTTTTTTTTATATGATACCTAATACTATAAATTCTTATTAGAAAATGTTAGTTAGGTCTTTTTTCTCATCTTAAGACATTTTATTCTCGTCACAAAGACCCATTTGTAAATGTTTATTTAATACGAAAATACAGTTCTTTGTCACCACACAAATACCGTATAGATATTTTTGGAGTATATATAAATTATTTTTTAGTAATATATGCTATGTAAAGGTGAAGACGGCAATTAATCCTCTACCTATTACCCATTTTTATTGCCTCATGTCACTGTAACAACTGCTGTATTCCGATTTACAATAACCATATTTTTAGTCAAATATGTATATATATATATATATATATATATATATATATATATATATATATATATATATATATATATATATATATATATATATATATATATATATATATATATATATATATATATATATATATATATATATATACATATATATATATATATATATATATATATATATATATATATATATATATATATATATATATATATATATATATAAATATCTTCACGCAATTCCCAATACAGGGGTAGACAGAGGTCAAGTCTAGACAATTAAGTCCCTTTGACCCACCTTCCACCGAAGATATTTTCGGGACAACGTGACAGGTGGTGAGCCCGTCGCCGCCTTTATGTCCAAGCCAACGATGAAATTCGTACATAAGTTTTTGAAAAACTCATTGGTACTATACCTGGGGATCGAACTCGGGTCTCTCGACTCGAAATTCCGACCACCCTACAACTCGGCTATCGTGACTATATATATATATATATATATATATATATATATATATATATATATATATATATATATATATATATATATATATATATATATATATATATGTATATATATATATATATATATATATATATATATATATATATATATATATATATATATATATATATATATATATATATATATATATATATATATATATATATATATAATGAGGCGATAAAAATATAAATCCATTGGTATGAGCCTTGGGGATCGAAATTGGGTCTCTTGACTTGAATTCGGAATAAATATTTATATATGACTCGATTCAATAAGGCCCCCATATATCTGTACTCGCAAGTATATAAAGCTTTGCAGCATATGATGTAATTAAAATAAAATGCCTTCCTGATGTAAAAATGGCTACTATTGTTTTAGTTATTTCTATAGAATAATATCATATGGAATTTTTCTATGGGGCATTCAGCTGACGTGGAAACGATATATATTCTTTTATCAACATTGTATTTTCCTTAAAAAAATAATAAAACTGGGTAACGAAATAAATAATAAAAACCTCCGAAGTTTCTTTCGCCTGTTTCGTTCTCGTCTCAGGAACCTTATTACGAAACGATGATACATTACAAAAGATTACAATCGATTAACGTAATGTTAAATGATATAAGTAATAATTGTATCAATGAATACATGATTTCCATTGATTTGTCCGTATGTGTGTGAGTATATTTTGGGATAATGCATATTAATAAAGTTAAAGTTTCTATCCTTATCGACCACTTATTCGTGCTTTTAAATCCGATAGCGCTCCTCCTATACAGATTCATAATAAAAAACAATGTCAGTGACAAGAAAAGTTGTCCAATATGATAACTATCAGTTGAGTATTAACCTATGACCCTGTCAGGCAAGTGCACGTTTCTCACAAGTTACGATATCTCTGCAACTATTGTAGAGCTGCTTTAATCGAAATGAAATTTAAAATTAAGATGCTATCGTTTGGAGCGGTTAGGTAATGGAAATATCTGATTAGACGATTAACTTACTAGTGATCTTAATGATTAAAATTGAGACCATTGTTATGATATTCAAGAGTTGACTACACGAAATGCGTTTTAAATCTTATTATTTATAACTACATGTTTTAAGTCACCTCTTTGTCAAATTTAATTAGATTTAATTAATTGAAGTAAAAGTGTTTTACCTTAATTAATTAAACAGAATTAATTTATGTTTATCATATTCATTTGATGTATCAATAGTCATTAAATAAGCTTCAGAATATATTTAAGAAGAAAAGAGAAATTTATTTCGAGTCGATTAAAGAATAAGGATTTAGATGTTTCTCGTCGGGATAGATATAAATGGCAAATTTATTAAAAAATTCGAACCTTTATCGCACTAAAAATGGATTCAAGTTATTCGCAACTAGTGCCGGTCTCGGAAGGTGTACGCCGAGATTATGCTAGCTAATGTACATATTAGCAGATAGAGAATAACCACATCAGGCAACATGAATGCCAATTAGAACTGGGCAGTGAAGTGGTCACCGAGAGCGTGCGCACGGAAGTGATTGGTCACCGGCAGAGAGCGAGCGCGTGCGCCGCGTCCGCGCACCGCGGCCAATCCAACGCACACTCATTAATTAATTCTGTTCCTATTTGCATCGTGATAATCTTATCCGAGATTGACCATCGATACGCGATACCAATTAGAGTTCACACTTAATAGTCTAATAGAACTTTGAACTTTTCTATTACATATAAATGATCGGCTCAAAGATAACGCCAGCAAGTTTCGACACTAATTTGACCTTGTTTTCAAAGATCTTTGATATTGTTATATTCAATTATTTTATGTCTTTAAAATAAAATAACTGATTCACTTGGTAAGGACGTTGGAAGCAAAAATGTAGGTAGGTAGCTAATAAAGTGATTTTGCTTGATCATAGACACAAAGTGCGATGAGACGCCCAAGGGTAAGTGTGTATCTAGATCCGTGTAGATTTAGGGCTGGCGGCGGCAATGGAGCCAGTCGGGCGCAGACGATAAGCATGATTTGTAACGTCGCACGTCGGCGCGTGCGCACAAATAAACGTTATTTCAATGCGCACCTTTCAATAAATTACCTAACCCACTCTTGATATGACAATCTTAAAATTTATTATCTTCTCATACTTAATCCTTTCTGGTTTTATTTGTGCGTGTAAAAGTAACAGATAAGAAATAAGTCATGTTGACATATTCTTTGGCTGAAACTGATAATTAAATTACGGTAATTAAAATTGACGGTATGCTATTACATTTTATTATAATCTGTAAGTATATTCAAAAATACAGAAACATTCATACTATAAAAGTTTAAAAATACAGGTACGTCAGACGTTGAAAAGATCGATTAATTTTAAATTTTTGGCAGGTCTTTGCATTTTTAGTTTCTTATTCCAAGGTATATATATATATATATATATATATATATATATATATATATATATATATATATATATATATATATATATATATATATATATATATGTATATATATATATATATATATATATATATATATATATATATATATATATATATATATATATATATATATATATATATATATATTCCCCAATAGGCTGTCGGGGTGATGTCTATATAACATGTCACAATATAGACGAATCCAACGCCTCTAGATGTGTTGAAATACATCGCGTGATTACGGTTAATAAGTGAAGCAAACAAATATGCATACATAAATAAGTCTTATATACGTAAAAAGTCCTTTTCTTACCTTTCTTTCAGTCAATAGGGTACCGACTATACACTATCGAAGAAAGTAAGCATATCGTAGTGTATAAATCTTTATCAGGATTAATTTAGATTCGTGAGCGTAAGAAAGTTATCACAATAGAAAGCGTAAGGCTTAAAACCGCGCGGTAGTTCCTTGAAAGCGTTAATGAGAATCAATAACAGTACATTGGTAAATGATCACGCCCGATATATGCGGTGACTGTCGCTTGCGCTAATTACACAGTTCAATATGAGCACATCGTGATACGCGTGTCTACATTACCGATAGCTCTGACATCTCAGAAACCAATATTATTGGTCGCTGAAAGTTATTTATGAGTAAATGTCAATAGTATTCAAAGGTTTTTTTTATTACAGTATTTTACGCAGTGTTATGTCCATGCCTCAGAAACCAGTAAAGCAAAGCAAAACTATAAAAAGAACTGGTTCACTAAATGAATGTTCGTCATTTTTCAAGTAGAGGTATAGTGGAAAATAAATTTATACGAAAATTATATATTTACGTGTCGTAATTATATATTACGTGGAAATTCATGCAGTTATTTTTCTTTTGTAGTCGTTGGATCTACAAAGACCTCGAACTTCTTTTGAACATTTTAATCTAGACTTCTAAGTCTTTTTTTAATTTTGGTTTAGTTTGTATACTTTATAACCTTATTAATATTTTACATCCATTCAAATTAAGTTTGAAACTTATTTGCTTTAAAACTTACTTGCGAATGCTGGCGTATCTGTAATTTAAATGAGCTGTGTATTCCTGATCATACCGCTTTTTTTTTTCAAAGCCATGAATATATTTAGTGGATAAGCCTTTCTAAATCAATAAACAGACAGGGTCCGAAGTGTGAGGTTTAAACTACTATTATCTTTGCGCTTAATTATTTATAATGAATTCAATGACATGCCTGTCGATGGGATGAAAACAAATCATTATTTACAGGAAAATATGTATATATGAAAACCTTTGACCTGCAATGGTATAATAATAGAATTATTATTCGATTTGATTTGATTAGAACAATCTTTTCGCTTAATAAAAATGCGTCATAAAAAATTATAAGTTCTAATATAATTTTAAAAAATTTTTTAAGCAAATTTGTCTTCTGTGTATACTTCATACACAACGTTTTAGAGTATTTTACAGAGGCACTGACTCTGCGACATAAATGTTATTTGCTAAGGTAATGATCGGATCAATAACTAGTTCCCGGTACAATACTGACGGCATCAATCGAGTAGCGTGGTACGATGGCGTTCGGAGTCAGAACGATAAATCGAGTGATCCCGTGCCAATAGCTACGAGACGGTAAGGTATGGCGTACGCATCGCGTGGGCGGCACACGACGCGCTTCAACGCCTGTGAAGAGATTATTCACTGGTAGCGATGCCTTGTAGTTCCTTGTTCCTTGCATACTTTATTTCTATGGGTCTTTCACCGCCAGAAATATAATATCTCAATTCCATTTTATTTGAGTTGAGAATATTTTCTCTTAGCTATAAGAAATTCAAACGACTAAGGGATACCCTTTAAAAATGGAACTGGCTACAATATACAACCACTTCAAAAAAATACCAAACCAAATTTTAACAGACCGGTGACAGGCAGCAGCGTCTAAGGTGCAATTATCTCTTAATACGATAGTGAATCCATTTGCCAATTGTTTATAGTAAACCTGCCCAAACCAGGCCTATATCCTGCAGTGGCCTTTACAGGCCATTATGATGGTGGTGAACTGAATAGAAAAATTTGACTTTGAATGCCCTTAATGATTTGAACTCCGAAATCTTCCGAAAAATTTGACTTTGAATACCTAAAATGATTTGAAGTTGTTTAGTAAACCAAAAAGGAAATTTTTTTTATTTGCTATTATAGTATAGGTGTCAATGTTTACATCAAATTTAATGTTAATGTATATAATGTGTGTATTGTAAACATAAAATAATGTTTTTCGTAGCATTAAAGTAATTCATACAAAAGACTTCAACGAAAGCCTACAAATAAAACAAATATAATAGGTGTACCTATCTACCTTTCTAAATGTATGCTTTCTTTCAAGTACTTTAAATTAGGTCATTGTTCTATGATTATCATAAGTTATAATGTATGGAGTGAATCATAATGAGTTCATTATAAGTTTAAGAAAGGACATGAAATGGAGAATCATTGTTATGAAATTTCTTTGCTGCGTCTTAACGGATTCATATTTCAAAATATTACCATTGAAACATGTGAAAGATTTTAATTATTCCTCAACACTGGGTCAGTCAGAGTTCTAGACAATTTATTCCTTTTTGGATTTTTGGACCTGGACTTCAAAGGAATCTTCCAATTTTCCTAATTTTTCTGCTCATGATATACATACATACATAACGGCCGTCCACTGCAGAGTATAGACCACTCCCATAGGAAGGATTTGCCATAATCGCAAAAGCGGATCGTAGTAGCAGACCACTCGTACCTCAGACACTACTGCCCATCTTCGGTCTGATTATTTTGGTCTGTTATTTTTAGAGATAAACATCTCCAACCGCCATCTGTAGTTTGCCATAACGATTTTCAAGGCTATTTCCATTAGTCGCCTCTTACGACATCCACGTGAAAGAAGACAGTGGCAATATTCTTACACCATTACGATACGGTGTAAGAATACATATAATTTTATAAAATTTGTTACGTTATAAATAAATGAGAAACTAATAACATTTTAGTTTGCCGCTTGTATTTTTTAAAAGAGCTACCTAAAATAGTAATAACATTAAGTAACACTAAAAGAAAGAATGCGGTAAAAGTTACTGTGCGTTATATCCCAGACAATAATAAAAAGAATATATATTTCTCATAACTAATAACATGAAATAAGATAAATACAGTATTCATTTCAATAAACTTGAATGACAATAAACTTAGTAACATTTATTGATTTAAGATATCGTAAAGAGATTGTTTCTTCGAGGTACAATGAGACGACGTTGAAGTCGTTTCCTGGTACAGAGCAAGAGGGCGCGGGCGTTAATACAATAATCTTTAGTCGGTATAAAAATTAACCGCTGTATAACGGTGCTATGCGTAGGCGATGCAGCTGCGACCCTCACCTCCAACCTGCGTACCAATTGGACTTACTCATTTGCTACATCAGCACCCCTGCATTTAATCATCAAAAATTTCAAATAAACTTACTATTATCCAAAAAATAGCCTACAAAAAGGAAATTATGATAAAGGAATGTTTTTTTACACTATGGATGACAATCCAAACTTTTAATGTTACAAGAAAGTTAAACATTAATGTAAAAATTCCGTTTTACTTTCTGTTCATTTTATGTATCGAAAAGGTTATAAAAATCTTAATTATATCAATTAAATCGCCACTACCAAATGATGAGATCGTTACGTATGTGTTTATAAGGAGAAATCGGTACGAAATATAGTCTCTTTAGTGAAAATCATTCGTTTAAGCCTACTACGACGAAATCTGTATCAAGAAACGTAATAAATGCAATAACAATGAATAAAATGGCAATAATAGCAGGTGAAATCGCAACAGGTCCGGGTATCGGGTCGTCGGCCGTAATTATAAATAAAATACGGCAACCGTGCGCTCGTGCTGCCGCCCCCGCAACGTGTGTTCGTTTTTGCAAATTTGGCCGCTATGACGTCCTCTATCTTCTTCTTTTAATTCTTTATAATCCACAATCGACATGTTTCTTTTTGAATGTTTATTGTACATGACATTCAATTAAAATAACAATTTACTGTTTTGTTGTTGTCTACTTTCGTATGTTCATCTATCTTCTCGTCTCGTCTTTCTGCCATTACATATATTACTTAATTATAATACCACATAATTTAACTTTTTTGTGTTTTATATGTCTTTGATACCGATCTACATCTATCAGTTTCATCTAAGTATTTAGATTAAAATACCTTACTGATTCTACCTGTGACGTTATCCCAAATAGACTTTAATGGTTCAATGTAGAAAGTCGCCATTATTTTGTTGAATTTAGAAAGTAATCTCCGTTCGGCTTTATATGTTAACGACTGTGAAAAGCAGTGGATCTGTTCTTCCTCAGGGGTCTCTTGTATAGAAGAGTTCGTAAACCGAATACCTCGATATTGATCTTTGGTCATCGTATTGATTTCATATTCAAACATTCAATTGTTCGTTTTGTGGAATGCGCTAAGCCTTGTTGTGCTAAAGGCGGATCCTACTTCGAGGGCGTTGCAGTCAAACATTTTTTTTAAACAACAGGCTTACAACAGTTTACATACCAGTCTGCAGTAAACTATCAGCAGTGTCCAGAATGATGTCACCTCAGTTGAACTTTTGTAACATTTGGCTACCCACACATGCAAAGAGGTTTATGGTTTTCTGTCAAAATATGAGGAGTCTATCTGGTACAAAGCTTCCTAAAGCAATATTAGGTTGGTAATTAATGAGTTGCAATCTGTGTAACTGTAAGCAATATTATAAAGTTTGAGTACCAGCTAGGTATTGTTGGCTATTTAGGATAATGTACTTATCTGATATTATACATTATTCAAGATAGCCGAAGGATTGGGTGTGTTTTTTCAAAAACTTATGATCGATTTATATCGTAGGCTAGAACATAAAAGCGGTGACGGGCTCACCACCAGTGACATTGTCCCAAAAAAAAATTTTGGTGCAAGGTAGTTCGAAAGGGCATAATTGTCCAGACCTCTGTCTACCTCAGTATTGGGAATGGCTTGAACATATTTTTTTCTTTTTTTTATAATATACAACACATAAAACGATTCGTCACAAACTAAACCTAAATTGTCTACTATTCCTTATTAAATTGTAAAACAATAAAGTAAAGGTTAAATATAGTAAAATAAATGTTGACTATGATAAATGTTGAAAATGTTCATGTGGTCAAACAAAATTTTATCTGCAAAACATCAACCACATAATACATAATGTTCCCCACATGCCACAATTAGTATTCACTTGGATCGGATCCTCTTCCTGTTAATTACAGGGCAATGTTAATGTGATTATTTGTCTTATCTCTGTTTAGGTCCATATGTCGTGCACATGACGGTTAGAAGAATGTTAGTACGAATGTTGTAAAAAGTAGTAATGTCACGGTGATGGGGGTAGAGGGTGTAAAGCGGCGGTGCGTGGCGGGGCACCCGCTGACGGTCACCGGCCACGCGCCGATGTATTCTGCACGTGCCGTACATAAATGTCACGTATAACTATCCGTGCAGCTTTTGACACAACCTATGTTTAGTATTATGTCACTATAAATAAGTTCAAAAGAGAAACTTACTGTTATAGATTGTCTTGTGTTTTTGATGCGAATCTCGCATGTATACTTTTTCTCGTAATGCATACTTTTTCTCTAAAAAGTATTAGAAAATATTTAGTAAGCTTAAGTTTTGGTTTAGAAAGCGAATATTTAAAAAACTAATTAGTACAGATTTTGCGTAAGGCAAGTAATCTACAAGTACTTTAAAACTTACTTTTTGATATTTACTGATACATTAAAATTATAATAACATAATTATAGATAATATTTTCAATGTCTTGTACGTGTCTATATTTATGTTATAATTAAAACAAAATATATGTAATATTACATGAACTCATTTACAGTTAAGACCTATTGTGTAATCTGCTTATAGAAGGAAACTTCTCAGAAAATTCGTTGTGCATAGATGCTAGATAAGTTTAAAAATAACTATCTATTCCTCCGTAATCATTGGTCATAGTCAATATTTAAGTATAATTCTCCGCTCATGTATATTTTTTACGTATTATACATATTTATTAATGTTTATGTAAGTTGATTTATTTTAGTTAAGTTAGTTTTAGTCAAGTATTAAGGACACCACCTCCCACCAGTCATTAATTTAATTTGACCTAAGGTTGTTTGGAAGAAATCACGAATAAGAAACGAATGAGACCCTATGATGCCTACAGTTTAAGCTTTATTTTATTGTAACTCTGTAATCAATTATTCTTGGTGTACAATAAATTGTAGACATATATACATAATTATAGGAAATGATAATCTACTAAGCCTTCCTAAAATGTTACGTAATCTCTTGAGGTCTCTAGTGATAACCTTTGCCTGAATACAGCGTAGGCGATCTAGTTGTTTGTTCACTCCGGCCACCCAGTGTGCCGATATTATCCTCAATATTTTCGTATCTCCCACTGGGCTTATGTGCTTTGGTGTTGGTGATATTCTTTTATTAGTTTTTAATAAACACAGTTTTATGGACACAGAATGGCTTCGCTAAGTATTAATATTTTAAGCGTATAGAAAAAGTAACTGGGCAATTACAATTTTGATGGGCTTTTTCAAATAAATTATAAAATACATATTACCTTACGCGATGTACCGCTACTGAGTATCCAGTATTTTAAAGTATGGGTTGCAGGTTCAAGCAAAATCTAGGCTAGCTAAGCATACTTTTGTGTGTTGAATGTGAATGTTTGTACTCCTTTATTTCCTTCCCCCTCTAAGAACTTAGGATCAACATTTTTGTTTATGTCGTTAATGTCGTTCTAAATATCTGTAAACAAAGTGTCCGTTTGTAATTCTAAATTAACAGCTTTTCACTAAATGCTTATGAATATACTTATATTATGGAATCAGAAAAAATAACGAATCACAAACACGGAAACCCGAGAAACTGTACAAAAACTATTTTCTACATTGGCTCAACCAGGAATCGTACCCGGTACTTCAGAGCTGACGATACCATGAAAACCGGTGTGTATGCCACTCATCGACGGTGGTCGGCGGTCGGCATATGTTTAATATTTGATATCATGTAATTAATGGCCATTATGTGGTAATCACTGAATAAACGCAGTGTTACCAAATCCTGCTCGTCTAATGCTATGTGGAAGCCTTTTTAGTACATCGCAGATGTTTCCTATTTTTATGATTTTTTTAAATCTGTAAATGTTCTAGTTTTTTCTCTAAACATATTTTTATGATAATTTGTAATTGTGTCAAAAAAATCATTACTGACTTACACGACTACTGGATATTTATTATAAAATTTTTCAATGCAAGTGTTCTGTTATGTAAGTGTATCGTTGGCTTGGGCACAGGCGGCGATAGGATCATCACCTGTCATATTATTTTAAATTCATTGAAATGTATTTAAAAAAGACTTGAAGATACATAAAAATAAAAAAATCAAAGACTAGGACTACCATTATAAATAGATGTTTACGTGAGCTGGAAAAATAGAAGACTGTTTACGAAAATAATTGTTTGAAATTGTTATGTCAAATGATGTTATTGTTTTTATAAAAAAAGACATCCCACCTGATTATTAAAAATGTCTGACTTTCAGGAACATCCACGACACCAGTAATCGGTGAGGGTGAAGGGTGGTGAGTGATAGTACCTGAACGACCACGAACAAAGATAAAACAGAAGACAACACATTTTTAGGTCAAGTTTATGCTGGCTGCAATAAAGATTTTAAATGAGTTGTTGTGGAGGAGGAATGGAAGCCATAGGTTTGGCTAACATATTTTAAATGTAATATGAAATTCTTGCAAAAACGCAGACTCACAATTCCTTTTATAGCAGTTTATAGCAAAATATCTTAACGCAATTCCCAATACAGGGGTAGACAGAGGTCGAGTCTAGACAATTATGTCCCTTCCACCGAAATATTTTCGGGACAACGTGACCGGTGGTGAGCCCGTCGCCGTCTTTATGTCCAAGCCAACGATATTCGTACATAAGTTTTTGAAAAACCCATTCGTTTTTGAGAAACCCAAACGAGCCTACAAACTGGAGATCGAACTCGGGTCTATTGACTCGAAATTCCGACCACCCAACCACTCGGCTATCGTGTTTTTTTTATAGCAAAATTACTCAAATCATTTCTTTTTCAAACATTCAGTATATATTACGTTTGTTCGTCAACCAGCCAACCTTTTTGGATTTCGAAATTACGTAAAATACGAAAAAATAAATAATAATATAAATAAAATATAAAATATATTGTAACGCTATTCCCAATACTGGGGTAGACCCAACTTCCACCGAAGATATTTTTTTTGTAGAAAAGGGAGGCAATCGAGCAGGTGGCTTACGTGATCGTAAGTGATTACCGCTGTCCATGAATACCAGAGGCATAGCAGATGCGTTGCCGGCCTTAGAGTGTCCCTCACCCCAGAATTGGGGGAGGGGGTGTGTGGGCCTCCGGTTACCTGCACTCACCAGACGAAACGCAGAAGTTTGTTTGATTTCTACTTCACGCCGGTATTCTGTGAGGTCGAGGTACTTCCCCAGTCGAGCCGGCCCATTCATGCAACAACAAATGCTGATGCGTGGCTCTACCACTGCTAAAGTTTTCTTTTTTTGGGACAACGTGACCGGTGGTGAGCCCGTCGCCGTCTTTATGTCCAAGCCAACGATATTCGTACATAAGTTTTGAAAACCCATTCGTTTTGAGAAACCCAAACGAGCCTACAAACTGGAGATCGAACTCGGGTCTATTGACTCGAAATTCCGATCACCCAACCACTCGGCTATCGTGTTTTTATAGCAAAATTACTCAAATCATTTCTTTTTCAAACATTCAGTATATATTACGTTTGTTCGTCAACCAGCCAACCTTTTTGGATTTCGAAATTACGTAAAATACGAAAAAATAAATAATAATATAAATAAAATATAAAATATATTGTAACGCTATTCCCAATACTGGGGTAGACCCAACTTCCACCGAAGATATTTTTTTTGTAGAAAAGGGAGGCAATCGAGCAGGTGGCTTACGTGATCGTAAGTGATTACCGCTGTCCATGAATACCAGAGGCATAGCAGATGCGTTGCCGGCCTTAGAGTGTCCCTCACCCCAGAATTGGGGGAGGGGGTGTGTGGGCCTCCGGTTACCTGCACTCACCAGACGAAACGCAGAAGTTTGTTTGATTTCTACTTCACGCCGGTATTCTGTGAGGTCGAGGTACTTCCCCAGTCGAGCCGGCCCATTCATGCAACAACAAATGCTGATGCGTGGCTCTACCACTGCTAAAGTTTTCTTTTTTTGGGACAACGTGACAGAGGGTAAGCCCATCGCCGCCCTTATGTCCAAGCCAATAATATAAATCGTTTCTGAAAGAACCCATTGGAGCTTTGGGGATTGAACTCGGGTCTATTGACTCGAATTTCGATCACCCAACCACTCGGCTATTGTGACTGAAGTAAATACGTAATAAATACCAAAATATTCAGAGAGGCTGACTGGAATTAACCCATTCGCAGAAATGATTATGGGAATAATTTCAATAGACAAACCACCCCATATGCAGGTCACCTCAAGAGCCAGGACCAAATATTCTTCTTGTCTGTTTCGGCTTTCACGAACTTCTCTTGACATGCTATTATAATGTCCTCTAAAAATATTCACGACTATCCAGGCACAGTCCATCAACACAATATCCGGTTTGTTTCCCAAAATCGTCCTGTGTGTGATTATGGGCCGGTCTCAATAGTGCCTGGCCATTATTTTATGTGCTGTGAGTTAAAGGTATCAAATAAATCTCTGTTTGTGTCTTTGTCTGTATTATTACTTAATTATAAAAACGAAAGTAACTATGTGTACATATTGGTTTTATTGCTAAACATTCCGTCCATTGAATTTTACTAAAATGGATAATGAAATTTTTCCGTTTTTTTTTTTACAAAATAGTTACAGATTTCTGTAAGAAATCAAGTAATATTAATGGCAGAATCAATTTGAATGAAATTAGATGATAATATACATCATAATGATGGACGTAGGTGACTTTTGTGGTATATTTGCACGCCGCGGTGGTCATGACAACAGGACATCGGAACAGTGTTCACGTCAGGTGCCGCTTCACGCTCGGTGGGTGTGGTGCGCAGCAAGTGGCGGCCACGCTCGAGCGTGCGGCGGTTGGCAGTTGGTGCTGCACGCGCCGCGCACGCGACAGGTGGACGTCACGCGTCGTTACGTTGCCTTCACGTACCTTCATACACTATGTCTAGGCTAATTGAACTGCTCTACTAATAACAAAAAGAAATATCAGTATAACTCCAATACAATTACTTTTAAACCGTCGAAAGCAATGGAGGAGCTTCTCAAGTCAACCCACAAAATTTTAATGTTTCGCTACGGATAAAATTTGACCGAGTAGTCTGATTTCGATAATTTAATTAATGGTAACAACGTATAAATGTAAATAAGGCGCGAAAAATTCACACAGAAAATTAAGGAATGATTGTTTGTTCACATACAGAAAGTTTGTTTTGAAAACCGATATAGAACTAAACACACATATCATCATCCAGTAATAAAATAACGTGAAATTCTTTTTCGTTTTATTCGAGATGAAATTGAGGATGACAGTTGAGGTAACTTCTCAATAGTTTACAGCAACAGCTCCCTCTTGTTCTCTTATATTAATTTCATGTTCACAGTGGTAGAGCCCCGCATCAGCTTTTGTTGATGCATGAATGGGCCGGCTCGACCGAGGAAGTACCACGACCTCATAGAATACCGGTGTGAAGTAGAAGTCTAAACTTCTGCGTTTCGTCTGGTGAGTGCAGGTAATCACTTACCATGACGTGAGCCACCTGCTAGTTTGGCTTCCTTTTCTATAAAAATTTAATATATATATATATATATGTATATATATATATATATATATATATATATATATATATATATATATATATATATATATATATATATATATATATATATATATATATATATATATATATATATACGAAACGCAGAAGTTTAGACTTCTACTTCACACCGGTATTCTATGAGGTCGTGGTACTTCCTCGGTCGAGCCGGCCCATTCATATATATATGTATATACAAAATCAAAATAAGACATCTTTCGTAGCTTGACCAAATCCTACACTGTTGCCAATACCTTAATAATTTTGAAGCGGAGCAACATTAGTCTATGCATAAATTGTTTATTACATTACTTATAAGTGACCGTATATGTCAGTGACATACTGTAGAGGTTAAGGTGCATGCTTACATTTTTTCTCTTTGTGAAATATCATGGTTCAAATACCAGGGGTCTTTGGTGACGAGTTAATAGTCTCTACTGATACTTTTTGGCGAAATCTATATTTGAATTTTATTTTATCATTCATTTCATCATTTCAGAGGAAGTATTTCATTTCATTTCATCTATAACTTTACGATAATTTTGGAAATAAATTGGGAAATTGGACAAATATCACTTAACTATACGACAATACCTATTGCTGTGAAATGTTCGCTATTTTCAGTGTCTAGGTACAGAGCACACTTTCTAAGTTCCAATCTTTTTGCTGACAATGTTTAGAAAATACTTGGTCGGTTTCATCTATATTTTACAAGCACACATATGATTAAAGTGTATTATAATAAAAAAACGCATGTCATATCTTTGTGTCGATCAAATCTTGCAAGCAGAATTAAAAACCAATACCTTTAATATTGAACAATATCATTCAAAAACAATTCTTTCCGTAATTAGGTTAAAGAAATTTCTTAATTACAAGTTAGCAACACAGATATACGCAATCACATACGATGACTCATTCAGAGTGTTATCAGGACGTAGGCATATCACACATGGCTAGCTACAAAGAAGGTGTCTCCTCAGTGTGTATAAGTACATACATGAAGTATTGTATATATATTAGGAAGAGCTATAATGATTTCTTTCTTAATCCTTTTAAAAAAGTTGTTCACAAAACGTTCATACGCTATCTGCATCCAACGTCTCCATTTACAACCATAACAATATTGCTTATATTGTGCAGGTCGTCACTCCATTGCAGAACTTTGAGAGAAATAATAGTTGGAAAGATATTTCAATACGACTTGATTACTGATATTAAAGTACATAAACATATTTAGACTTTGGGTTTACCTAGCAAATAGGAGTTATACAAACAGGGGTTTTTAATAGGAGTTACATTAATATATGTAAATACCATTTTAATTGTAGGTATTAACTAATGTATGTTTTATATGTAGGTCGTCAAAACATACTCGTATATCGGCAGCTACATGCAAAGTTTCTACTTTCCATAACGCAATTTCTTCTGAACAACAGAAGAAATGTCGACGATGATATCGATCGTAAATTCTTTTGACAAGTGCATTTACGAGAAGCGTTTCGGCCATTTGACGGCTGGCATTATCAATCAATTGGCGCTGCGCATGCGGCACTCGGGAGCTGCCGCTATGGCAAGTACTTCGACCTCACGCACTCGCAATTTACAGCTTTATCACCCGTTATTATTCTTAATAACATACTACACTGCGACAACGCATTAACCTCATCAAAATTCACAACTTCTTCTTTTTAATTATACAACCATTTTTGTGACGGAAAATCGAAAAGTCGATAAATGATTTTAAAGTGTTCGTTTAGTATACAAAATCTTAAAAATCATTTATTATGATACTTTTTGGAAATCGGTCATAAATCATTAAAAAATAAAACAGAAAAATGCTTAGCGTATCTTCAATCTTTAGATTAAGATCATGCCTGTTTGCAGAGATTTTAAATTCTTCGCAAACCGAAAGGTTTTAAAACTCATTACATAACCGTTATGGGTCGACAACAGCGTGAAATTGTAGTAATTGGTAATATTGTGGTAAGACCTAAAATTACCATAATAATTTATCAGAAAAACCTGAAACATTTTTAAACTTCAATAATTTTGACGTTATTTTAAGTCTGAAGTCTTTTATTGAGTAGCAACTACAGCCAAGTGGTTGAATGATTTCGCCTGTGAACATCTACTAGTAAATGACATCTTTCATCCCCGCTAAAAGCACTCTGTAGTTATTTAATATCATTCACACGTTCTGGACATTCCTGATTTACAAATATTGTCACTTATCCCAATGTAATATCAGAACTCCAGTTTGTTTAGCGTTCAAACGGAGACCTTTTTTCATATTCTATTTTATACACGCGACCAATGAATGAACGTTGCAGCTGCAGTTTTGTCTCTGATGGTGTAATATCCACTACTTCATCATCATACTGTAAATAATTTACGTCTAAGTACTCAATTTGTTTTAGCTTTCCTAAACGGTTGTTGAGCTATGCATATGATATAAAATAAATGGCCAGGCAGACACGATATAAACCTCTTTTATGCTCGTCGGTAAACATGGATGACAGGTCATCCTCATCCACACATAGGCTTTGCTATTACAATAAAATGACTGCGTAACACTTAGAAGTAAGTAACACAGCAGCCTGGCAACGGTTACCAGAGTTTCTCCTTTACTAACTGGAAAATGCCTTCTCAAGTTCCGCAAAAACAGAAAATCTTCTAATTAGCAACCAGAATCTTTTTCGTGGTCATGTGGAGATAAAAATTCTGACCCTCTCCCAGGACTAAATCCGCATTGTATTTCTCATAAAAATATTTTCAATTTCTCTTGCGTACTACACGTCAAAAGGTGGTCAAGCTAAAAACCTGGTCAAGCTAATAATCCAGCATTGAAGGTATGATCCTAGCCTTTAAAGAGTGACTCATTGAATGCCAAAAATTTGGGATTTCATCCGTCTGTCCACATAAGTTGCATAACAGAAGCTGTCTCCGATGCGTGTTCCGGCTTTTGATTATTTCAGCTTAACTCGGTCTAGTCCCGCAGCCGCGCTGACAGCTGCACCCCACGTGGTCTCCGGCATTCCGGATATTGCTAACGCCTCACCGATTCTTCAGTGCTTTTCTCTTCATGCCTTTTCGTTTCATTTCCGATAAAAACACAACGTCTATTTCTCTTTCTTTCAAAATTTCAATCAACTCTTTCATCTTATCTTTCATGTCTCCTCTCACATTCCGCTCAGTCCTCCACCTTCTGCCACGTCAAGCTATGCATGACAAGTTACGATTCACATAGCAGTTCTGCTCGTAGTCTTCCTCGCCAACAGGGACGACCGAGTACGCATGCCCTATGCCTTGCTTGTGTGTGTATGTGTGTGTGTATACTCATATACACATAGGTATGTATACATAATATTGACATTTAAAAGTAATAGTATTTACGAAAAGCAATAATAAAATAATATAGAAAATAAAAGTTATTAGCAATAATCATAAATGCGACTACAGTGTCACACTGGTATTTTATAAGAATCAGTGTCGTGTGTCAGTGGCCATTATGTTGTAATCAATCATTACGCACGGACAAGTTTCAATCTGCGTTTGGCTTCCTTTTGGTCAAGCGAGGCTTTCGACACGGGCGCAATCAATATAGCAGATAAGTGAGATAAGATCCGACGCAGCCTCACCGCGTCGTCCCTCCAGTTGGGCCTCCGGCTAGCGCAGTTTCCGACATCTTCATCACATATATACTACAATAAAAACACGGTAGCATCTACAGAATTTATACCCATACCTTGCCTATTGAAATTAAGACAATAAATGAAAAACTAAAAAAATGGTTAATTAACATTTGTTAATTAACCATTTTTTTTTCAAACCATTTGGTTTCACTCAATAAAAGCATATTTTGAGTCATGATTATTACAAAATCATAGGTATAAACTTGGTCTAATAATATGCTATTGAATGGATATTATTACATTGTGATAAAATAATGGAATAGTTATTGCAACTCTATCTTTCATAAAAATGTAAATAATAACGAATTTAATTACTGTTAATAATTTGATTTCATCTACATTTAATGAGCTAGCAAATAGAAATCAATCCAAAGTTGAAAAAATATACTCCAGTTATGATTTCTATTGGAACAAAGGTTTATGTGAACCTGTATACACCCACCCATATTATACAAATAAATAAATAACGCGAAAAGCCCGCTCACAGGACTTCTGCCTGTCACCAGTCAGTTATATTTTGTTATATATTTTTCGAGATAGTTGTCCTGCCACGTATCGGTAGCCAATAATATTTCCAAGGCACCCCTTAGTCGTCTCTTACGACACTCACGAAAAAAAAGGTAGCGGCATATTCTTAGACATAGTTCCATGTGGCATATACAGGAACAACTTTGGATAGAAAATAAAAACAAAATTTTAATTTTTATGCAATACTAGCCGAAACGACTAAGGCTACCCTAGGCTAGAACTCAAATTAATTTTTTTTTAGAAAAAGCCAACTTATAAGATGAAAACGAAAATATCTTTTGAATTTTTTTTTGTTTTTTAAAGAATACTAGCAATGCCGAATAACATTACTAGTGTCTCTGTGAACCACTCCAATTAAGCTGCAATGCTTATGTCTGGAGTTGGTTTACGTCAATAGTCGAATGGCGTTTCGCAGTCCGCACCCCAAACCATTAGGCTATTGCCGCTCAATTATTCAATTTAATTATAACAACTAACATGGCAATCTATAAAACAAATTATTTAAATAATACCTGACAACTATATTTAAAAAAATTTGTCTCACTCATCTGAACCTAGGGATAGATAATATTTACGAGCAGTCTCAAAACTTCAAGTCAGCCTTATTGACAATTTACTGTCTAATAAAGAGTTTTGCAATGACAAACATTGTATGTAGATAATGCCATCATTAATTACCGTGTATTAAATCTTAAAAAATAACAGTCCTACTACATATACCTATAATATGTGCTTGTCAAAAACGCGTGCGCAGTATCATGTGAAGTGCTCTTAACAACTAAGTGTTGATGTACCAGAGTGGAATCATTTATTATTTTATCTTATGATTGAATCTTGTTTTTGATTTACTTCTCGGAACTCTCCAGATTCTTGATGTTTTACAATGAAATATATTAATCATTGTTCTCTTATTTAGTTACGAGTTGATAAACGGGCAGCAGATCATTTAGAGAAAAGTAACTTATCATTGACATTTTCTCACGTCCATGAATATCTAGAATCCAATGCACGTTTGACTAACATTTATTTTAATAAAATTATTCTCTATTATTTTCGGTTGGTTGTAAAAAACAACGACATCTGTTGTACTATACAAATATGGTATTCCTAATAAGTAGAAATATCTGGTAACTCAAGCCTATTTAGGCGGAGAATAGATTCATTAGACGTGTTTGTATACTCAGGCAAATAAATGTGCACTTCAATGACCCAAGAGCTTGTTTCTGATAAGTAATAGATGGACATCACGACGTGTGTTCACCATTTATGTTAGAAGCGGGCATGCGGGCACAGGTGCGTGCAGCATTCGCGCAGGTAGCCCTGTTAACTGCCGAGCCTCTTTCCACCTGTGATTCGTAATAGTGACCAACATTCTTCGACACACTACCAGGAAAAGATAGAATAACAAATAATGAATAAGTTAAAATTTTACCCATTAAATAAATCATTAAACTTTTCTATTACATTTAAATCGTACCTTTGTCAAATGTCTTGTTAAAACAATAACTCATTGACCTTTTGTCAAGCTCTAATCTAGGCTCGAGTGCGATAATTACGTTTTAAATTACAAAGTGAAATGTTGTTTGATGTCGATTATTAATGGAAACTATCCATTAATGAGCGATATGAGACGGCTGCTATCGTTGGCAATAAGTTCACGAGCATTATTAAACTAAAACTAATTGCAAAGGCTGGCGAAATTCCCAGGTAATGTTAAATTACAGAGAATTCCATGTTTAATAAAAAAATTACAAGATACTTTACAATTCGAACATAACATGGAGTAAATGTACTGCTTGTTTATTACCAAAACTCCCGTATTAGTTGACGATTTTTCTATGAGATGGGTTGATATTTTGAGATCGCAATTTCGAGTTTTGAGATCACTTTGATGCTGGAATGTGAGAATACGACACTTTATGACACTAGCCTGAATATTTTAATTTTGACTCATTAAGATTTTGAACTTCACTTTAACACTATAACAAAAGCAGTATTCTATCGTATGCATAGACTCATTCCGACATAATGTAGTGAAATCAGCTTAAGATAATAATACAAAAAACAACAACTGAAGTAATGAGATGACTGGGCATGTTTTTAGATTAAAACAGGTACATTTTTTCTTTGCTTGTTATTTCATTGTTTTGTCGGCATAATATGTTCAACTTGTTTTTGCAATACAAAAAAACAATGTTGCACCATATGGGATCATATCTTTTAAAAACACTCTTAATGACAATGTAACGAAAACATATGGCCAATTAATTTCTGCCAGGCCCGCTAAACGAATGCCATTGGAGCGGTTCTAAAAAGGTGTTATAAACTGTTAGATCATCAGAGCTCGTGGCAAACCGTGGAAATTGGATTTTTTGTCGTAAACATTTTATGACAATAAACACACTTAAAACAGTTTAATTTATAATTGTTTTCAACAATATAGATTCAGAATGTAATTTACATATAGCCTTCGTGAGGCTGTGTTAATTGCATGCAATTATTATTTTTTGTTGGAGTAAAACAATCACATTTTATGTCCACATCTCGTTATTAAAAACTGATTGCCGCCATCCATTTGTAATAAACATTTTATTTTTAGTTTAAATTTCTCTCGAAGATGACTTATTTTACAATATCGTTTAATAAGCCATAACTATGTTTGTGTCCAGTTTTGCAACAGTTAATTCAGATTTGTGTAGCTGTTTTCTTGTGTTTGTAAGCTCAGATGAATATGCGTGGTAAGTCACAACCTGCTCGAAGCGAGTTTCTCGGCACGTCGAGGCGACCATCTGGTGGGCGAGAGCTTATTTTTTATTTTCCAAACGTGTCGTCTTGGATTCTTGTTTTTTGCATTGGCTGGCGCTCGCTCCTTTTCGTTTTTTTTTTATATTGCCAAGTTGCAGTTAACAGGTGGCTGCCTGTGTGCAGGTGAGATCTGAGATTTTAACACAAGTTAACCTTAGTGTGAAAAGTCTCGCTTACTTCCTATACTGGTCCTAATTAATAAATCAATAAAGACTTTGATCACATCATAAACGTTTTCATTTAAAAAATAAAACACTCGGCATAATTAATCTTTAAAAAAAATAATATTAAACTTATTTAAAAATCACTTTCACGAGAAATATTTTGGAAATGCGTGAAAAGATAAAACTGAAAATACTGGATTAGCCACCGGTCGATAGCGAAAACCATTTCTAAAATATCAAACAAAAATTAAGTGGACCTGTGAAGAGCAGCAGCGTTTAAGGTGACAGTGTGTTTGCCAATCCGCTTGACAGGTGGGGCAACTATGACAACTAGTCTTCTCTAAAGAGATACATGTTTTGGACAGAGGCAGCATAGCGGTGCTTCTTTTTTCGACCAGTTTTAGGTAGTCCGACTCATATGCTGATTTCGACGTATCTGATCACTGTACTCAGTACCAAGACAATAAAGAGTGATTTGTATTAATTATTCATCTTAATTTATTATTTATAGGTAGACAGAGGTCTAGTCTAGACAATTAAGTCCGTTCGACCCACGTTCCACCGAAGATATTCTCGGCACAACGTGGTCACCACCACGTTGCCGTCTTTATGTACAAGCCAACGATATATTTCTTATTTACAAGAATCTATTAATTTATCTATGTCGATTAATTAATCCCATGTTTGCTTTTTTAAATCAAATGTAAGATGGAATTGAATTTAACTTTGCAGTAGAGTGGATTCTATCGAAGAGGATAGAGGCTTTCGCAAGTTCCGAAAAAAAATTCACTGTACCTGTTAAGTCAAATACACATATAATTATTGTGTTCCATGTTTTCCTATTCAATAATATAATAAGAAAATTTTACATCCAAAGAAAATTAAATAAAATTACGATTCGATACATTTATTATACTTACAACAATGAAAACGGCCCAACTAAAATAAAAAACAACAAGGATCAAGTTAAAAAAAAAACAAATATTTTATTTTTTTACGTAATTAAAACACTGAGTATTAGGCTTATGCTTTAAACCCTATTTGCAAACCCACCGTGACATTTATATTTATATTTAAAGACTGCATTTTTTGTTTTAAATATTGGTTATATTGTTATTTGATTTTTTTATATTATTTGGTTTTTATATGTTTTTATTATTCGGTAACACATGATTCATAGATAGTGATCCCAAATTGAAAAAAAAAAAAACTTTTTGCCTGAACACTCTAAATTGAGTCTTAGGCTAATGTAAATAATAATGTAGAGTCGGCCAATCAAACAAACAAGTCTCAATGTTTGTTCTATGAGTATGCATTTAAATCAGTCAATTTGTAAACAACTTATAAAAAAAAATATGTTACTTATGCCGTAGACAATTACAAAAAGCGAACGGTGGCATCATACCGAAGTGTAGAATTAAGTGAGACTAAAACGAACCTTTTTTATTTTTAACTAATAATAAGGACCTTTAATTTTCATTTTTAATTTCTTTGTTGGAAAGTTTGGTTTTTTTTTTAGACTAAAATTAAGTAATTTGTCCGTTATCAGACCCTTAATTGCCGTCTTAACCTATAAATCACAAGTTAGGTATATTGTCCTTATTAAGATAAATGAATTCGCCAAAACAAGAAGCTTCTGTAAATTGTTAAGGATTTACCTAGGCAGCTCTCAATATGAGATAGAGATTAGAGGAAATATGGTTTGCCTCATATTATATTATAATTGAAACTACCTAAGCATACCTAGTTTCAAAAAAATTGGACCACAGATGAAATCCAGTAGGTAAAGTTAAAATCATTCCCTATTTTTCTATTTTTATCTTGGAGGACGATTTTATTCATTTGTTTGTAAGTTTGAAATCCATTGTACAAAAAAAAAACAAATATACGGGTTGATTTAAGAACCGCCCCTGTGTTTTTCGTCGGTTAATTAGTAACATATATTACAAGAAATTATGTTTACAATTTATTAAAAAAATACATATGTATTATTCAAATAAGCTACATTTATAAATGGTAATGGAACGAAGGGATTTTATTGACACACAACTTTCTACTGAAATATATAAAAAAATTCGGTCGCTGATATTTTTTTAATTTATTGACTTAGCAAGTATTAGCAGCTTACATGAAAGCTTGAAAAATTGTGGCTATTACAAAGAGCACATTGAATAGGCTCGCAGACCTGCACCGTTAGACTACAGATCACGACTCGGCGGATTATTCGAAAGCACAAAGCGAGCGAGTGCCGCGCAGCGGACAGACAATCACTCATACCGTGGCGTTTGTCATAGAGAGCCGTGCGACAACGGCGCGTCGATCACTGGCCGACACGCTTTGTCATAGCCTACTCCGATTTGTTACTGTGATAGTTCCACTTCGATCGCTCCTTCGGCAATCAAATGTAAACACAGAGCTCAAAAGAAATTCCTTTCGATAATATCGACCACAGTATATAGACTCGTAAAGCATCACTGACATTTCACGTACGTCGATTCTAATAGTCTATATTTAAAGACGAATCATTTGAATAAAACAATAACATCGCCTGATCATAAACATAAGGAAGTTTGTTAAAGCATAAGTAGGTTTACTGCATTGACTGATCATCGAGTAATTATTGCAGAAACTTTCTACGGACGTAATTGTGGAATTGTTCGCGAAAAGGTTATAAAAATCGTCCACCCATAAAGTGAAATATAGGTTAACACAGGCTCTCTTAAAAACCATTCAAAGTACCGTTATCCCATTCTTTTATTTTGTAATTTCTTCTTACCACCAATTTTGAGCAGTCGTTCAACATTTTAGGGCTGTTTTTATGAGCTCGCGTCTGATGAACATCCCACACTTTGATTTTGTGTTACGACGTTTTGAATACGACGAATACACATAAATCGCGTCACGATTTATTCATAACTGTACATATTATACTTGTAGTTCATATTTGTGTTAAACATTAAAATAATTGAAGAAGAAGGAATAAAAATATCTATAATCATTAATAATGTAATGCTATTTCCAAAGTTCAAAGTTTATACTAAATAATGGGTTAATTGATAAAATATTTTTTCTAAGTACCATATTAATTAAATAAAACAAAAATTTTGTCGTCTACAGACGCCGGTGGAAACAAATGGTAATTAGGTGCATAAATGGGGACAACATCATACACATTGCTATGATCCCAAAGTAATTAGCTGAAGCACTAAGCACGAGTAATAAACACCAGCATTCATAATAGAGCTTTTTCAGAATCTATTAAAAAATAACTAAGTAGAAATAACCTTAAGGCCACCATATGAAGACGTTTTTGTTTTGTGTTCCCGGCGTCTTTATCGGAATCACGGGAACGTTTTCGTACACTACTGTAACCCCGATGATGCTGGTTAAAAAGGACCTCTTCACATTTATTCGCAGCAGGCACGCATCTCAACGCCATGAAACTTTATATAGTTTCCCTTTTCGCAGCCTTCTTTTGCACCATGACCTGTTCCCAAAATGAAATTCCTGCGTTAGACGATCTTTCACTGCTTACCATAGCATTTACGATGGCTGGAAGTAAAAGATCTTGTCGCAATGCAGCGACGACATCTTGGCACAGCTCAGACCACACCATGCTTCTCATTCCTGTAGCGTATGCTCTGCTGCCTATTCGTTGCTGCCGCAATGGTGGCATACAGTTATAGTCTTTTTGCAGACTTTACGACACTCTGTGCCAGCTCTGTGTGATAGAGGTGGCATGCCACCTCTTAATCCAGTCGTTTAAGACAGACCGGGCTCATAGCCTCGACTGTCCGGTTACTGGCCCGTGGGTTGGCTAGTCGCTTCTTCCACCTTTCGATAATAGCTTGCCGAGCATGAAACCACATTATTTCACATTCCCACAGTGATATCCCACAGTGATATTTATATTACCCTTAAAGGCGAAGGTCTGAACGCCATATGTATGGCGATATATGTATGCCAGAACCTTTGCCTCCAAATACCACGGAAAGGAAATCCGCTAACGCACACGCCGCCTAGTAACAGATTGGATGGTATCCGCGTATGACCCTGAAGGGCATGGCCATTGGTACCTTATTGGGTACTTATGAGATGTAATTAACTAAAATAAATGTTAGTATTTTTATGAAACAAAAATTCTAAGCGCTAACTTCTCCACTTGTCTTGACTATTTTGAAAGAAAGAAAGAATATTATCAGAAAGAATATATAAAGAAATTTACAAGAGAAAGTACCTATCGTGGTATTCCAAAAATTGTTTATAAACATTAATACTGATTTTTTTTGTCGTCAAGCACGCGGTACAAGATTTAAGAGTCTAATAAAATTTCTTAAGCTCCAAACAAGGCACTCGGATTACGATGACTTGTTTACATGTTTAAAAATTATAATTTTTTTATTTATTTTAAATATTCGCTTAGATATTTATATTGATTAATTTTTTTTTGTAAGATATATAATTTTACGATACGTTTTATGAATACAAAATAAAATAGTTAATAATTGAAAATCGCTAGTATAGAAATAGCTTCATTAAATCGAAGTTTAAACTTACAATGGGCTCCTTTTACTTTTGACCCTTGTGTTATTACAATAGAATGTCATGAGTGCAATATGTAAGTTCGATAAATGTATGTAGCGAAGGCGGAAGCGGATGCGTGCGCGGACACTTTCGGCGCGTATATTGACGGGGCGGTGTACGGGAGCCGCGCGCCCACGCCGTACCTCGCGTGTCCATGTCAACGCCGCCACGTACAGTGTACGTCGGCTTAAATATCTTACTTTCACAATTGTAATAAGCAAACGTCAAGTACTCATCATGTTCAACAACAATAAGGCACGTGTCTCGCTTCATCGTAACCAATTTTCTTAGTGCTGTGTAAAATTAATCCGATGATTTAAATGCGACGTTTCTGTGTCAGGTAAATGCTTCACAACCTATGTCATCTCGTCATAAGTTGCGGTTGTGTAGGTATATTTTTTTAATGCACAATGAATCGACAATACTGCCTTTCTTTGTAATTTAAGATTAAAAATTATATAAACGTATTGAAACTTCCAAACTAATGTTTTAAGGCTCATCGCAAATTCGAAATTAAGTATCCTTGACGGAGTGCCTTTTCCGAAGCATAGAAAAATTCTAATAAAATTATCGCCTTACTTTAAGGTTGATTATAGAAATGAAATCTCCTAAGGACCAGCCGGCCTGCAACCATTACTTCACCCGCTCAATGCATTTTGTAGTTGTATTTGTGAATGAGAAGTCTGATAAAATACTTTAAATAATAAATATTTAGAACTTGACACTAATATTAAGTTCCCGGCAGGGAAAACTATCTCATATCTCAAGTTTAATGAAGTAATACATTTTAATACGATTTGATCAGTAGTTTTCGTGTAAATTATTGGATCATATGGATATATGAATATTTGCCGGCCTTCAGGGAAAAAACTGGTGATTCCACTAATTTTTAGCGCGTTGTGGAAAGTTTAGAAAATGCACTATGGTATATTGCCAGTTATCAAGATTAAATTGTATCAATGGAACTTATGATTCTTTCTTAGTCCAACAGAGAATTGACTTTGGACTCAAGTTTGTTTCGACACTCTTTAAGGTTTGCCTTAGAAATATGTAATTATTTCATCAGCTTATGTACAAGACACCACCAATGCTATCATCTACCCAGAAATGAATGCCACTGCACTTAACCATGTTCACAGATTTTATTCCCGAGCATGCTCCATCCACAATAACACTTATGCTTCGGTCCATGAGTGTATGTTGGCGACCCAGTAAGACAATCTTTCGGGAAGTCCATAGGATGGAAACTTCGAAAGAAGCCTTTTGGGCCATACCCCTAAGAGGGCTTCGCAACTAACAACCAAGGTCTCCCTCTGTCCACCGGTTAGTCAGATAGACTAGAAGATCAGCAAACCGACTACGGCAAAAATTTACCTGCAATGCAATGCAATGACACACCCAGCAATAATATATACATTGCTTTCCCTATTATGTATTTAAATTATATGCATGAAACGAAAATGTCACTCATTCACTGACGAATCATTATTGGCTAATATACGAAAAGGTAAAATGCTCCGAAAAATAAAAATTATAAAAATATTATAATAAAGCTTAATTTTTAGTATTTAGTATATTTTTATTAGAAATTACATATTAGTTTCGTGCATTCCAACCTCAAATGAATTTTGTATGCGAAATATCACACTTCTTCATGCCATTTGTAAAAAAAACGGTTTGCAAAGTTTATTAAAACCCATCTTTTACCTAGACGTAGTTCTAAAAATAAATATGTTCACGCAATTCCCAATACAGGAGTAGACAAAGGTCTAGTCTAGACAATTTAGTCCCTTCGACCAACCTTCCACCGAAGATATTTTCGGTATAACGTGACAGGTGGTGAGCCCGTCGCCGACTTTATGTCCAAGCCCACGATGTAATTCGTACATAAGCTTATAAAAAACCCATTGGTACGAGCCTGCCTCCTGGGCATCGAAATATGGTCTCTTGACTCGAAATTCGGACCACCCAACCACTCGGCTATCGAGACTTATTAGTTTTATTATAATATTTATTAGTTCTTCTTAGTTATTACAACACAGACAAAGTAGACATATGACCGATATCCCAATAGACACAAAGAAATGCTTAAGAACAGCGAGATAATCTCAGTGTTATATTTTAATATGACACATTATAATATGAGCCGAAATATAATATGCAAATGAAGAACTTTCGATTCGTTGTCGGAACAATGGCAATGGATTCGCGGGGGTTTGTCTAGTTAACAGATGGAGCGATGAATTTTAATAGTGTGAAAGTTCATGAGACCAGTAATCAAAAGCTATTATCAGAACTTGACGTATTAATGTCATGATTTCTTAAGATATGGGACAATATATGTACTCTTATAACCGCTAATATTAAACCGAGTCTGACGGAAGAACGTTTTTTGACGTTTCCTTATATTTTTATTTAGTTTATTTCTCTGTTTTAGATTACCTATGGAATGTATATGGGATTATTGCCCATACTCTCCTAGATGGGCGTACTAGCCTCACTTGCATGTCATATTTTTTTAAATCCATTTTCACGTGTCAATACGTCATCCACGCAGTAGATTTTCTTATGATTATAAGGCTGGATTGTCTTTACATAAGAAAATATGAATCTGCGTAGATGTTATAGCCACTAAATTACGTATTTTGAATATAGGAAATATGAAAAGATAAACATCGAAAGATTGTTTTTCATAAGCCTGGTTATACTTTAACGTTGGGTGCACGCGAACATGCTTCTGCAGCACAATATGGTCTAGTCAACACGTGGTGAATTCAGCTATACAATTTCAGTTAATAGTTCCGATATTTGAACTCATCTCGGTTGCATACTATGAAAGTACGACCATTATCACGTAGTGGTTTGATTTAACATAACATTGCTACAATGAAGAGTTGCGAGCGCAGCCATGATTGCAAATCATTGTAGAGGTCGCGCGCCCTGGTACCGGAGACTTGAATGACTCATAAACACCGTGATTTACTAAGGACATCGAAGATTTGTAGTGTATTAATTTCGATGTCGTTCACCAGAAGAATTACATACGCCAGCTAAGAAAACTTTCTAATCACGACTTGGAAATTTTAAAATATTTTTACACAGTTATTAAGTATATATAACTTGTACTCGTAGATACTTCATACTCATGGTAATCAGATTTCAGTAGTAATTATAGATTATAATGCCATTTTAGGGAAACAAATTGTGCCACTATGAACTAGTTTGTCCGTAAAAATCCTTTGAAATATGGTGCGAGTTCTTCACAGTTTCAGATCTTTCCTTTCTAAAGAAAGTCACGATAGCCAGATAGATAGATAGTGGTTGGGTGGTCGGAATTTCGAGTCAATAGACCCGTGTTCGATCCCCAGTTGGTAGGCTCGTACCAATGGGTTTTTCAAAAACTTATGTACGAATGTCGTTGGCTTGGATATAAAGACGGCGACGGGCTCAGCACCTGTCACGTTGTCCCGAAAATATCTTCGGTGGAAGGGAGGTCGAAGGGACTTAATTGTCTAGACTCAACCTCTGTCTACCCCTGTATTGGGAATTGCGTGAAGACATTATATTTTTTTTACATCTTTCCTACATATTACTCACGTATACTCACATAAACCGTGAATAGGTATATTACGGATAATTTTAATAATTTATTTTCCTTTTAATTTTGTCCAAGTTTATTTAAAAAATTTCACTGATTGAATTTCAATCAGTGAAATTTTTTAATCAACTCATTTCATAAGCACTCTTCATCCGGAACAACAAACAATGATGAATGAAGTAATGGACCCTTTATAGAACAGAATGTGTTCCACTGTGTGTTGAATTGTGAACCACTAGTGTTTTCTACATAAAACTTACCACTTAATGCCTAAATTTAGATAAAGGTCATCGCAAATATCTTTGAGTGATTGTTACCGAGAAGTGACTGTCACTGCTTCTCTTCACAGGTAGTTAACATGTTTTATCAAGATTTTTTATTTCAGCGTCGAATACGGTTAAGTTACAATACAATACTTAATATTTCTTAGTGACCAACAACCCCACTATGGGCAAATGTACACTTAAATGTTAGTTTAAATTTTTAGTATATACAATACTATAAATTTCTTAATATACCGTAATATATTTTTAATTAATTAATTTATTAATATCCCGGAGTTAAAAGTAGCCATTGGACACTTTCCAAACCCAAAATATTAAATATCGGAATCATATACATTTAGGTACATTCAATTGGAATAATATAGTATTAGTAAGAAATGACATAAATTATATTGTTACATTAAAACATAATTTAATTATATTATATATCGAAGTCACGATAGCCGAGTGGTTGGGTGGTCGGAATTTCGAGTCGAGAGACCCGAGTTCGATCCCCAGGTGGCAGGCTCGTACCGAAGGGTTTTTCAAAAACTTATGTACAAATTATATCGTTGGCTTGGACATAAAGACGGCGACGGGCTCACCACCTGTCACGTTGTACCGAAAATATCTTTGGTGGTGGTGGCGGAAGGTGGGTCGAATGGACTTAATTGTCTAGACTAGACCTCTGTCTGCCCCTTTATTGGGAATTGCGTGAGGATATTTATTTATTTACATAAATTATGTAGTTTTACTACAAACTAAAGTAAACAAAGTAGAAGAATCTATTTTATAATAGATTCAAATTGAAAAAAAGGCAACACTGAATCAAAAATTACGTTATCGCACATTACAGTATTTTTGAATTCTATTATTTATCGCAAAAAACTCCTAATTTTTTTATTCTTCTAATTTCTTTAACAATTATAAAATAAAATACAGTTAATTAACCACCACCGTAAGCGTAAAATAAACAGAATATTTATTATTAACAAAGGAAAGTAAGATACAATGTAATACATCAGTAAAGAGTCTATTTATTACTGTGATTTATGGAGAATACATAATATTCTGTATCGTATTTTTATGTAGCGTTGTGCATCGTAAATGGAACAGTCGTATCACAAATCTCTGATTTGAGTGTCACAATATCCCAAAAAGTAAAATTCAAGTATTCCAAAAATATATGTATACATTTTATTTATATTTAAATTTCGACATTCTATCTCAATTATAGCTTTTGTTTTTATTTTTACGTTGCTTTGTATATTAGGCACCAGTTGATACACGTAACACCCCATTACCAATGATTCACGTTATCGTTCAGGATTCATTCAATTTCTATACACAGGCAAAGTTTTTTGCGGTCTATTAATCGACATTTAATCTCAGGAACAGGAAATACTGCCTCTTGGTATTAAATAATCAACATATGGAAATAATTATGGAAATAAATGAATTCTCTAATACTATTATTATGCATATTTTTCAAACCTCTATGTTCTATAACATTGTTAAAGCTGTCGGTATTAGTACTCACAAACTGTCAAATTACAATGAAAATAATTTTGAATAATAATGGACTTTTCAGAACAGACTTTAGTTAAATTTGTTTAGTATGCTATAGTACACAAAGTATGTATATACATATTATTAATAAAAAAATTGTGTGAAAGTGCGCGAACTATTGATAAGTTTGTGTTATAAGACATTACTCATTTAAGATACATTGTGGTTACGATATACTGCTACATCGCTGTTATATCGACACCGACTTTGACCAAATCAGTAAGTAGTACTTATTAAAATATTCAATTTAAATTAATTATTTAAATAAGCCAAAATAAAAGTTTAGTTTAAAAAATATTCTTTCCCTTTTTTCAGTGTTATTTTTGAAGTTGGTACAAATTGGTTTTTAAATGTTTTTTTTTTTACAATTTTTTATGTACAATAACGTACGTACGTAGTGAACAATACTTATAATAACACTTTTAATAACAATACTTTGAGGGCACAAAATTAGAACGTGTGTCATCCTTAGTTTTAAAAAGGTACCTGCAATACTTTGGCCGCATAGCCCGTAAACCCGAAGTTTATTTTGGAATAACGTCACAGATGTTGAGTCCATCGCCATCTTTATGTCCTAGCTAACATATAATAATCGTACATATTTTTAAACAAAACTCATTGGTGATGATGTGAAAGGATGAAGAAAAAGGTGATGATGTGTATAAATAACATGTGTGCCGCACAGAATCAACAACGTTTTCTTTTTTTAATGTTTGCAATTGTATTACGATGAAAACTTTTGCCGCAATGACCTTACGTTAAATATCAATTGATGCACATCTTTACCAAGAAGAACAAAACATGTACATAAATTAATAAGCATATTTTCCCCGTAATCGCCTCATTTAAATTTGTGATACAACGTGATCGATGGATCTCTTACATAATGCAGAAGTAATTGCGTGAAAGTAACAAATATCACGAGATTAAAAATCGCTTTGTAATAACTGTTTATTATTTATTTCTTTACATGGTAACAAATATTTTGAAAAGTAGTAGTAGTTTCAGGAGTAGCCATTCGTATTGTATAAACTTCAAAATATCACTTTTTGATTCAGACTTCCCTTGAAAACTTACACACATACTCTATTAAATGATTACCGAAAAAGGTAAAAAATATTTTTTATGAGCTTTATCTGTATATTTGTTAGTAATCGACTCTTTTAAAATTGATTTTTATACACTTGAAACGGTCAGATTTCATTCAAACTTCGTAGACTTACCAAGATTCAATGAAAATACAATAATGCAACAAGATTATCTCATTGCCTGATTAGGATTGCCAGGATTAAAAATTTAGAGCAAGTGCGTTATCTGCACATGACTACTGGGCTTTGAAATGGTTGCGAAAGAGAATTGAGTAATAAAATAAAATGTAGTTTGAAAATTAAAACTCGCTTTAATGACGAATCGAACTTAAATGTAAAAAAAATCATCATAAAGGAATAAAATAATTAACCAAAAATATTAGTATCGTTATGAAAAAAGCGAGAGGCGTTTTATGACAAATCGTACCAATGGAATATTTTCGAAAACAGATTTATCGCACTCTGCGCTCTTTTTCACAATAATACCAATATTTTTCGTTCATAATTTTTTACTTTCGTTCATTATTTTTCCGTTCAATTCATTATTGGTGTGATTTTTTTTAAAAATGTTTGATTATATTTTTAAAATACGAAAAGAATAGATTCCATATTTTTGGGCACTATTACAGTACAGATCTGAAAAATCTTACAGTTAAAGTTCGAATGAATACACTAGAATGGCTCAACGGACCAAGATTATGATGATTTGGCTCAAAGTGAGAGTATAGTTTATACGTTAGCATACGTTAGTTTTTATATACGTTAGCACATAATAGCACATACGTTAGTTTTTATTTCAGTATATGCATGGATCACATGGAAGAGACCTGAAACACGATTTTATTAAAAGTTTTTGAACTGCTTAACTAATTAAAACTATCCACTCACAAAAGAGAGAATATGGATTATATGGATAATTCCAAGAAATTGAGGGATTGCCGAGAACTTCGGGATATTATTTTGAGCAGATGAAGTCGCGAGCAGAAATTGGTATAATATACAAAAAAATTACAATATGGTGATGATATATGAAAGGAGTTTCATGTTTCGCATAAATGTAATTACATAAAATTTATCTACATTTAATGTCACTTCGTTCTTCATATATCTTTGAGGATGGTTGATTTATGCGTTCTTGAAGCAATGAGCATTTCTGATCACATGTTATTGGCTTTAATATTTTAAATTCCTTCGCAAAAGTAAGCACCAAAATCGGGAAATAATATTACAAACAAGGGCTCTATAGGGGAGCTATGACATCAGTAAAAGTCATTACCTTATAAAATACTTATGATCCTTTAAATGAGTCTCAAACCAACCCGATACCGAATTCTTCTAATCTGTGTCTATAGTAAAAAAAGTACTTGTATTGGGAAAATACTTATCTCTGTAATCATTGAAATGGTATACTAATAATAATGGATAAACGATGACGGATCAGACCTGGAATACCTCCTCAAATCTCTTTATTTCCCCCCACAGATACACTCAACGTACCACTACCATTATACTCGACATTCATTAGGTAATAAGCCACCATTGAATTCATCATCATTGAAGGGATTTCAAACTCACAGATCGCACCAAGTTGGTGCTCTTCCTCCATAGTTATTTTGTTTTTGCATGCAGAAAGTTGTAATTTTGAGCTAATATCCTGATTATAATGAAATTCCGCAAAGGAACGCTTAAATAAATAACTAAATATCTTCTCGCAATTACCAATACAGGGGTAGACAGAGATCTAGTCTAGGCGATTAACTCCCTTTGACCCACCTTCTACCGAAGATATTTTCGGGACAACATAACAGGTTGTGAGCCCGTCGCTGTCTTTATGTCCAAGCCAACGATATAATTCGTACATATAATTGGTACGAGCCTGCTACCTGGGGATTGAACTCGGGTCTCTTGACTCGAAATTCCGACCACCCAACCAATCGGCAAAATTTTTGGTTGGAGTACTACTAGTAAGTAGGAATGTGAAACTGTCTTTTTTCTCCAATTGAATTCAAAATCACTAAGCCTTATAAAGCTGTATTTGTTAATACATAACAGTTTTGTTTTATACTGGCTCCCGCGTGGGTTGTAACAAAAGTGTCAACCTGAAAGTAGGGAAATTGATACATTACAGATAAGTAATTGTGATGTTAGGTTAGGTTTGAAAATTTAAAAAAAATAACGTCCATATTATAAAATATTTTATGCCACTATATAATATGCCAATGCCACCAGGGGTGGCAGGCTCGTACTGATGAGTTTTTTTCCAACAATTTATGTACGATTCATATCCTTGGCTTGGACAGAAAGACGGCGACAGGATCACCGCCTATCACGGGTTGGTCGAAAGGACTTTATCGTCTAGACCTCTGTCTACCCCTGTATTTGGAATGGCGTGAAGATTGTTTTTTTATAATGGGATAGACAGGACAATCAAGTCCTTTCAAGCCTTCATCCGTAGCCTATTTGGAACAACATGATATCTTGTGAGAGTGTAAATATAAACATCTATAACCCGAGTACAACTGTTCTTATTCATCACATAAATATTTTACCCTAACGGAATTCGAACCCGAAAACCTTAGCCTCTAAGGTAGAGTCACTACCACTACGATATCTACGATATCGGGAATATCTATTTTTGTTATATGAAATTTTCTTAATATTTATGTGGTGACATATTTAAAGTTTACTGTGTATTAAATAAATACCCAAAAAATATTAAGAAGATGTGTGAAGTCCGCCATCAATGAAGATTATCTTATTAAAGTCTACTAAATACTTCCTAGTTAAGCACCCGTTTTTTTTTCTTTATTAGTAAATTACACCTTTAGTGCGCGCGAGTAGCAGGATTTGTGTACTCTGTATATGTGGCTTTTATTTATATCTATGTTCTGATTCTGAAATACCAGCTGCGAAGGTTCTTAGGGTTAGACAGGTATTCGTTAGTCAGTGCCGATGGCTTCATTTGATATTAGAATATTTGTAAGTTATTCAAAAATATTCGCCCTCGTTATAGTCGGCGGCGTCGCTGTGAGGCATTATCTTCTTACAAGGAATCAAATATAGCCATGATCGACATCCATTCGGTTTCTAACTTAACGTTGTAAACGCCTATTATCGAGCGAACGTGCTCTAAAAACTCATGCGCCTGTTCATTACGTTTAAATCGATCCGTTATGTGGATCGTGTAAGATTCGGGTAGGCTAAAGTTCACTGAACGTGTTATCAAAAATCTATAGTAAGGCATTGTTTTAATTCAAAGTAATTCCAATACCATATAGAAAACATTTTTTTTTCAATATTTTTATGTTTTAATTGTCACTGCCAATACCAATATTGCGGGCAGCCAAAAAATCACTTCATGCCATAAGTTATAAGACTATACTAGATATGAGATAAGTGATTTATGATTATTTGGAATGGTCATCTCCACTTGCAAGCTTGGATAGGTCATCGGTTCACACTTATTAGTGTTATGTAAATAGTGGTCCTAGTTTCTAATCCCAGTTTGAAATAATATGAATGTTAATATTAAGTAAATGCTACTTCAAATTTTGCTGTGTGACATTTATGAGTAACGCCGATAGCGAATGAATTTACCGCCATGAATTTACCCGCCAGCCTACTAAGTGATTATCCGTGAAAAAAAAAATACTTACGAACAGACAACGTAATGATCAATATATACATACTAAGTTGTTGGTAAACTTTAGTCAGGTATTTTTACTACGTTAATTAAGGGTTTTCACACAGATCAAGGAAATTCTTACATCGTTATAACAAGTTGTTATATTTGACCCAGACTAAAGCCAAAGATTGTAGCATGCCATTGCCAATTTGCTCGTCAACTGGCTTATTAACATTATTATAATAATCTTATCTTTGGTGGAACGTGAGTCGAAATGACTTAATTATCTAGATCTCTGTCTACCCCTGTATTAGGAATGGCGTGAAAATATTTATTTATTTATTTAAAATAACATACATCCCTTACAGAATAAATCTATACTTTGAAACTCTTCTACTGGCTTTTAAGTCAGTAACTGCAACTACATAATCTGTTTAACTTCTGAAATCGTAAAATAAATTTCTTGAAATGTATCGATGTAATAATTTATTACAGTAAATTATCAAACAAGATAAGTGACACAATTGAAGGAAACTTACGACACTTTAATATACCCAGTGCGTAATGTATGACAGCTTTTTTCTTCAATTTTATGCTATCAAGTATGAAGTGCATTAACTCGTCAAATTATCATATTCATGAGCATAAATTTAATTTTTATTTAACTTCGGGAAAGTTTTTCTATTTTATGCAAACAATTTAATTTTTTTATAAAAGTAATCGTAAAGCCTTATTTGTCAAATACAGGTTGTACTTGACATAGAAAAATACAGAATATTTGAGGCTAAGACTAAACTATACTAATACTACATATAAACAGACATAAACCAAAATCATGTAAATTAAAGCACCATTATGGGCATTTCATTACAATAATAGATATCATTGTCGCTATTAGCATGCAGGAGGGGTATTTTTACACCGATCAGTGGGCATTAGCATGCGATTGCCATATTTATCGATCCATAGATTCAGATCAGTCGCCATTATCGCGGGTGGTACGCCTTCGTTGCTCGGGGGAAATCTTTCACGCAGAACCTTATAACCCACCGTTCTCTTGTGGGGGACTATTGCTATGAATAGGTAACATTAAATAGAACCTAACTTGCGTCGATAAACTAAATTTATACATGATTTTTACTATAACTTTGTAGAAGAGATGCGTGACTTGCTCCTGTATTTTTGTATATTTTTTAGAAAAAAAAAATACTAGCAATGCTAAATTGCCTAAACTAGCATTCCTTTTAGTCATTTCTGTAAATTGTAATACTTGTCCGGAGGGGTTTACGATAATATTTGAAAGGCGGGCTCGAACCTGCGACATCTTGTTACGCCGTGCACCACCTTAAAATACTCGGAATATTGACGCTTGATATGAAAGGCTTTTTAAAGCTTTTAATTAGTTACTACGACCGTTGAACACGTACAAAAACCCTAAATGAAGAGGATGAACGAGGCAGCAGCGGAGGAAAAGAGGCGATACTATATGATACTACAGGAGAAACTAAATTTAATGCCGCACATTATTTACACTAATTTTTATCTCAAATACCGAGTAAAAAAATATTTTGTAAATTAATAGGTAAAGTCACGATAGCCGAGTAGTATTTATTGGTAATTCAAGTTAAATGACCCGAGTTCGATCACCAGGTGGTAGGCTCATACATGTACGATCATTTATGTACAATTGATATCATTGGCTTGGAAATACAGGCACACCACCCGTTGTTCCAAAAAATGTCTTATGTGGAAGGTGGGTCCAAAGGACTTAATTGGCTAGGCCTCTGTCTACCCCAGTTTTGGGAATGGAGTGAAGATACCTTTGTTTTTATTAAAAGTAAAGGCAAATAGACAGGTGTGTGTATTACAATTAGTTTATAATTTACTTTTACTGTTCCTTGATATATATATTTAACATAGTCCAAGATAAAGTAAAGTATCAATATTTTATCAATTTGAAGAAGGACCAAACAAATAACAGCCATTGGAGTCAGGAAGGCGCATACCGTTCCATTAAGCGTAAGCAATCCTGGTAGCGGGAAGGTCTCGCGTTACGTTCCGGCTATGGGTCGCGGCCGCAGGTAACCGTTGCATATTGCGGTCGCCCCGCACCCGCTGCTGACACCCTACACCGATTAAACATCGCCACGTGTCAGATTCGCGGCTGACTGCCCAGCTCCTTGATTTTCTTTCGCTTTCTCTCCGCGATACTTGAGCAGTGCGCCTTAACATTCGCGACACTGTCCGCTCAGCGAAATTTTGCAAATTTTAACTATAAAGCTATATCTATACTTTTATTACAATTTATGTAGCGTATTATTTGCAATTTATTGTTTAAGGTTATGTTATAATGACAGGTTTTTACAGAACTTTTTCTTGAACTCCTATATAATACTGCAGGACATAGGCGTCTCCTATGGGGAGGATTTGCAATAATAGCCACGCTCGGCACCACTCGCACTTTATGCCGCCATCTATCGATTGCCATTACGATATTCAAGGTTGTTTACCTTAGTAGCCTCTTACGACAACCAAGGGAAGAAAGGGAGTCGCAATATTCTTACACCGTCACCACACGGTGACTTTATATATCTTCATATTTATACTTAAAGCCACCAACTTTGCTTCATAAAAACGAAAAAATAAACATTTATTAATTGCAATTGTTTATTTTTTTATTATTATTTATACAAAATTATAGAATACAAAATGGTATTTCTTTGATATTATCCTTTAAAATTAATGAAACATATGTACCAGTTACACCGTACATAAAATATATAAGCAAATGAATATGATTGTGCAAGTTCACACAAAAGCAATTCATTATATGTTAATTTAAACGTATGCATAATTTAAAATTAATGATACTCTTAAATGATTTTAACATAACTTATCTGGAACTTCTTTTGTACTAAAGCTGAGCCAGTGGCCACATATTATAGTTTGCTTTATGTAACAGGGTTAGCTCAGACACAAATATAAATTTTGAAATTAAATTTGATAAAAGTTAGGTCTATGTCATATTATATTATTCTAAGAGCGACATATATGTGCCACGATCCAACAGAATTGGTTCCCCGATGAAAATTCCGAACACTTTTGTTAAAATTTATATGCCATGAAATCAAACAAAAAAAGAATTATCGAAAACGAACTATTCTGTAAAAAGTTATGCGGGGTTATACATAAAAAACAAACATCACGCGTATTTCTTTTTTATAACTTCTTCATATATTATGACATACGAATAAGATATATCGCTATTGAGTTATTCAATTATATTTATTCGGTAACGAAAGAAATCTGTGTTAAAGGAGAGCACAACAAGTGGGAAGATCTACATAGTTAAAGAGCTTTGGATCGGACGCCGTGCCGTGCGACTTAGGGTGAATGTCTCACTTAACTCTTTGTGCACCTGATCTTGTCCGACCACTTTTAGGGTAATAACCCGAACAAAGGCTATTCTCAGTTGTTTGGTAAATAGAATATCACAAATCACAGTGATTTGTGTGACCCACAAGAAAACAATATAATGTTAGATATTTATGTTGCAGTACGAGATAATGTACAAATGTATTACTATATATCAATACCCTTATATCATATACAGCTAACCTGCATAATAAACCTTATGTATTAAATAGGCAGGAATATTTTGCCTCGAAAAATTTATGTCTATGTAATATTTTTAACGTTCTATTTGTGTATTAATTATTAACTAACTCTTCAATGTCCTATTAATCGCTTTACATGAATGTATCTTCTTACAGCGTAAGCACCCAACTTTTGGCGTATGAAGAAAACCGCCTGTATGAGCATACAAACCCTTTTTTCTCTATGGTGTAGTAGAAGCCGACTAAGGAAAAAGACCTTACTTAACCTTTCTAACCGACTAATTTCGTTATAACCATCTCGGAAAATATCAGATCAGTGAATGATTCATCATTTCAATATAAATATGAACGGTATGGTATGAATGTAGCGTATAGGTGACCCCGACCGATTTCGACTACAGTGACTTCGACTATTGGGAGCGTCGTTCGTGTGCTCGCAGGTGACTGATGTAACCAATTATTGCGCTAACATGCGAGCACATTGAGCGCAAGTCAGCACCCCTCCGATATTTGTAAGTGATGACTGCAGGTGATCGAGCCTTGAGCGCGTCTAGTTTGAAATCAAGTTTCAACGTAAGGATGTACCTACCCTCTTTCTTCACCTGGGTGTCTTAAGGGTGTCTGGGTGTCTAAATCTAATTTGAAAATCCTCAAAAATAAAAGTGGTTACTGACAGAGTGGATTATGATCTGTTCTGTATGTCACCAGATAATCGGGCAGCATCTAAAATGCGGTGTATCTAGTACTGAAAACGACAATCTTCTTGACAAGCATGGCGATTATGGCAAATTGTCGCACCGTTGAGGCGTATGTGCTACACTGAACTTATTAATATTGTGATGATGATGACTATCTTATTACTAATACGATAATATGAATTTAATTTAAGGTCACGATAGCCGAATGGTTGGGTGATTGAAACACAACACTTTTGCTTTTTTCAAATTTATCATTTCTTTATATGCACATCTAGGCATGCAAGTTCTCTTGACCCTCAACGTAGAGTGAGTGCTACGAGGAATTTGCTCACATGGTTTTCGAAAGTTAATCTCGGCCTTCCTCCACCCCTTTCATTAACTTCATATTTCGCGCTCTATGTTTTCTTTGCCCATTCGCTAAACCGACGAACCTGCTATATTGCGATTCTCTTCGTTTTCGATCGACATTGGTAACGCAGTATAATTATAAATAATATTAATCAACATATTTTAATTTATTAGATAGTGATATAGCAAGCGACGAGCTGGTTGCAACGAGAAATGAAAAGACCTGCTGATGCTAAAGAAAGAACACTGTCGAAGTCATGGGCTACAACTACAGTAGAATAAAATCCAAAGAATTTTGTACTCATATTGTAACAACGTTATATAGTACAAAGAAAAAAATACAGTTGTAATCCAATTTTATTTTATTCTAAATAAACACTTACTCAAAATGGGTTTCGATTTATGACCTTAATCATTAGAAGTATAATGTCATTAATTAACTATACAGAAAAGCCGACAAAGAGAACTAGCTTCGGCGAGCTTTGGATTACATATTTTAAGTTATTTTATTTTTGGAGTGTATTTTCAACATTGCTGCTAGTTCTGTATATAACGTATACCTATAGGAAGTAGAAGATATACTAGTCTAAAACAAACTGCGGAGTGAATGCGGGCCATGGCTAGCGGAACGAGCACAACTCTTTGTTTCGATTCTAAGAAAAATCTTAGAACCAAAACTTATATGTTGACATCAGAAATACCGCCTTTTTATGAGAGATATAATTTTACAACCTCATTAAAAATGGACGTTAGTGTAAAATAAATTAACTTGAGCGAGATGTTTTGAAGAAGCACTAAAAAGATGTTTTCAATAATATTTGATATAGATCTCGCTTTAAAATCACAGTCACAGAGATTATAGCAAATAAAATCTCGTAAATCCTTTTCTCATAATGTCTCTTAATTTTTCGAAAATATCAAAGAAAATTATATTAAAAATAAGGAAATAAAATTGCTTAAAAAACTTTAGATCTTTATCTAATTATTAAATCGAGAATTTAGTAATTGTCTATCAAAAAAGTTTCTGAAAAAATAATTAAAAATCAAAGTAATTGTTGCTGATATTTTACCCTAGATGTTAAAATTAAAATCAATTGACATTAAACTAACTGAAACTAAATTACATCTTTTTGAAACTCTAAAATGAAACTTAAAAGCATACCAAAGATTTATTATAACACTAATTTCTGAGTACAATATCTCATTATTTCGGCGGGACCTCATAATTTACCGGAGTAAAATCTTATGCTTAGTATTAAACCAAAGATTAACTCTTAGACAAAGAGCTTGCTTTAGAGTACAAATTAAGTAAATTAATAAAATACATTTCTACACGCTTAAAAGCCAACGATTTAAACCGTAAGTAAGTTTTGAAAAACTCAGTAATGGCGATGAACCTCCCAGGTGGTAGGTGTTCGAACTCGTGTCTCCTAACTCAAATTCCGATCACTCAACCACTCAACTGTCGTCACTTCTATTGGACACAAATTAATATCAAAAAATTTTGATCCAGATTTAGTTCCAGCATTCCGAAAAACGAAAATGAATCCAAGATGATATCAAGTTGTATAAACATTGTTGCAAGTCGGTAAACAGCAAATTGAATCTTGATAAAGCATGCGAAAACAGTAAATTGTAGAGCAATTTGAAGCAGATCGTGTGTCAGCGGCCGGGGACACTCCGGGGCATGATCATCGTTCCATGAGGCAACAAGCACGATCTCAGGCAGCCCCCGGCGACAAACTTATATAACTTCCAACCTAAAGAATAGACTATACCAACTTTCTGTCAATATTATAGATGTTTTTATCTATGAATTAATATATATAATATAAAAGGAACACCATTATTAGAAAGTATGAAGAAGATGATGAATCTGAAAGAAGCGAAAGAAGTATTTTGTGACACTTGGCGATCTGTTCTCTCTGGCTACCCCGTCAGGGATTGTGCGTGAAGATAGATAGATAGATAGATAGATTATTAGAAAACTATTAGATGAAAGTTAATACGTTATCAATGTAAAAAGTTTTTTCTGCTTATCGATTCATACTAAAAAATTGTGTATGAAGTAACAAACTTAACTTTATAATCTTTAAATAAAATATTTTCTAAATTTGGTTGCATTTGACAACATACTCGTAGACAGAACACATTATCGGTGAAAGTTCAATAAAAGAATCGAAAAGTTGAAACCATTTTTAAATAACCTTTTCTATTGTTCGTGTTGTGAAACAAAAGAGATCGACACAAGCGTGATATAACGAGGCAATTAGTGATTCTAACTCAATAATTTATATTATAATATTTTAACTACCTTGCTTTTTGGTCGCTGGCTTCCCTCATTTCGATAATAAATTATCATTCTGATGGTATCTCTGGCAGTTTCTCTGAACTTACTTCTAGCTGTTCTTATTAGAAATAAGAAAGCCACCTATCAAGATTATATGCAAACTTTAAACATAAACATTTACACTCTGAATAACTGAATGATGCTATATTGTGTTATGAAGTAACAAAACTTACAATGAGCTCAAAATTGGCAATTACGTTGGAAAAAAAAACAAAATCCTGAAATAAATTGTCTAGACATTAGAACAACATTATGACGAAACTTAATTACCTATTTCATCTAAATGTCCGTCTAAGGTGTCCGAATGTAATTACCAAAAGTCAAAACGGTACCGCCCACGAGTGCTCTCACGCGCCGCGAGGTCGCCATCTCCGACAACCTGCCCAGGAAAGTAAATTACAGCACTTCTCTCCGTGAACTGCTTTTGGACTATTATCTTTATTATAGGTTTGTAATGTGCTGGCTCACTTTTGTTAATATTTATCTAAAACAATAGAGTTTTGAGAACACTTACGGGCCTTACAACAACAAAACTTCTCTGTTTGGATACGTGAACTGATTTGATGCCTCTTGAAAGTCCAATCGAGACGATCGATTTGCCGAGATCAATAATCTTACATAAAGCAAATGTTCCGGGCGGACGGAGCGCGTAACTCCAGTAGAGTGACAAGACAATAATTGCACTGGACGATCGTTGCGCCCGACACGCAGTGTATATCTTCCAAGACAAATTTACGTTTGCTCTGATGAAAGGCGAACAGCATTTGAAATTTGTTTTAATTGACGTCAGTAATAAAACTTCATTAGTTAAATGTCGACGAAGGTAGTTAGTCGTGAGACTAATTACGTTGTATTTACTTATATGGCGTGCCTGTCATCATAGTTAGCTCAACCTGTTAAGTCCTACGCAAATTACTTTTTACTTTTTGTGGATTCAGTTTCCGCTATTACTTGATAACTGCCATCTAAAATGCTATTTTATTAACACATTGTTTATTACGGCTTGCGTTTGATATGTGTTTGGTGTTTATTGATGTATCAACAAAACTGTTATCATATTGCGTTGTTATCAGTATGTATGGTAATGATATTATATGAACCAAAAAACCAGATCTGGTGTTAGTCACAAGCTGGTGCTTTTCTTTACAAACAATTCACATCAAGGAATTCTTTGTCTTCGTAAAGAGACACTTCGACACGATGATGTGAGTAGAACTATGGTCCTTCTCATACTTGACTACATTTTACCAGTTATCACTCACATCATCAATTTTTCTTTAACTAATAACGTTTTTCCTTCTCTATGGCATAAAGCTTTAATTATTCCACTTCCCAAAGTATTAAATCCAAGTTTAGTAAATCATTTTAGGCCAATTTCTATTCCTCCCTTTCTTTCGAAGGTCTTAGAATCTGCTGCTCACAAACAAATCTCAGGATATATTTTTAGCAATGCCTTATTAAGTCCTCTGCAGTCAGGTTTTCGTCCTGGTCACAGTACGACTACAGCGCTCCTTAAAGTTCTCGATGACGTGCGTGAAGGTATAGAACAGTCAAAAGTTACTGTTCTCGTGTTAATCGACTTTTCCAACGCTTTCAACACTGTTGACCATGACATCTTGCTTGCTATTTGTAAACATATAGGGTTCTCGTCATCAGTTTAGGATTGGTTCTTATCATGTCTTCGTGGTCGCCAGCAGCAGGTCAAATAATACCTCCCTTACTTTTTTCGATTTTTATTAATCACATTACTACCCAACTTCAAAGCTCGTATCATCTGTATGCGGATGATTTGCAGTTATATGCCCAAGCTGAATTAAATAACGCCAATTCTGCGATAAACACTAGAAACCTAGATCTTCAACAAATATCGGCCTGGTCTAACAATTTTGGTGTTGCCCTTAACCCTGCGAAATGCCCAGCTATTGTAATTGGAAGCCCACGACGCCTCGCCAAGCTTAATCTGAATTCGTTACCATCTATTATGTATAATAATGTAATGAGTTCATTTAGTACCCAAGTTAAAGACCTCGGATTGGTAATAGACAATAATCTTAGCTGGCGACCTCAGGTGACGGAAATTAATCGAAGAGTCACAAACACCCTTCGTTTTATGTATCGTTTTAAGAATTTTCTTCCTACTGGCACGAAGGTTGCGTTAGTGCAAGCTCTAATTTTACAAGTTCTCGATTATGCTGATGTGTGTTACTCTGATATCAGCCAAGAGCTTCTGTGCAAATTGGATCGTTTACTCAATAATTGCATCCGTTTCAGTTTTGGTCTACGAAAGTACGATCATGTGTCCACCTATCGTTCTAAGCTTAAATGGCTTCCTATCCAACAACGCAGAGAGGTAAGGATCCTGCGTACTTTGTTTTCTATCTTATACGATACATGCACCCCTGAATACTTGAAATGCAAGTTTAAGTATTTGGGTTCTTGCCATGAGCGTAAGCTGCAATCCTCCGCCAACACTACTCTACATGTTTTTCCACAACGTACCGAATTCTTGGCCCAATCATTTGCAGCAGAAGCTATCAGACTCTGGAATAACTTACCTCCAAATATTCGTAGGGTGTCTTCATTACCTTCTTTTAAGAGAAAGGTCTCAGACAACTACCTTAATTCTAAGGTAGAATCTCAAAATTTATATACTGATATTTTCATTGATAATTGTACTGCATAGTGTCATATGTGTAAATGTATTTTAAAATATATATAAGGTTAATGTAAGTATATGCATGTTTAAAGAAGTATGTGAGTATGTGTATGTATGTATAGGTGTTTATATATGTGTAAATATCTGTATGTATATATGTATGTTTATTACAATTAAATATATATTTAACGGTAGTTTTTGTGACAATTTGCTGCCATCTTCGTTTTTTTTGTTTAATTTATTTGTATAAAGCACCGCCCTGATCTTTTTTTTTTCTCCTTATATACTCCTGGTTGACTGGTAGATAATGCCTTGAGGCATTAAGTCCGCCAATTGTACATTCAATGATGTGTGCAATAAAGTTATTAAATAAATAAATAAAAAATAAACATTATGATTCTTGTTTATGTACACACTGGTTCTTGTCACCAGTTCTAAATATTCGAGCTTTCTTCTTCTTCTTCTCTACAGCCCATCAAGAGTCAACTGCTGAACATAGGCCTCCCCCAAAATTCGCCACAAAGAACGGTACTCAGCCACCTGCATCCATCGACTCACCGCAACATTTTGCAGGTTGGCGTTCCATCTTGTGGGGGGTCGTCCTACACTGTGTTTGTCTAAACAAGGTAGCCACTCGAGAACCTTTTCTCCACAACGGTTATCAGTTCGTCGAACTATGTCGAGCGTCAATCCCATTGCCACTTCAGCGCGCTGATCTTTGCTGGTATGTCGGTTACCTTAGTTCTGCTGCGGTTGTTTTCATTGCGGATTCTATCACGCAGAGAAACACCGAAGATAGCTCTTTCCATAGGACGCTGAGCAACTCGGAGGTTCCTCACTCGGCCTGCAGTGAAATTCGATTTCGAGCCTTATTATTAAAGGTTGGTCTACTATTTGACTTTCACTCCATGAAAGCAACAATGAGTATTCTTTACATCAGGATCCCAACATTTCACAGTAATTTTCTTATAGTATATTTCAAGGGCAGAAAAATATTAACACCCATTACTAATTACGTATCAATAATCAAATAGATATATTTCTTAATTTATATTTAATTTACATAAATAATCTTGATTCATATTTGTATATGAAAACCCGTATCTCCAAATCTGCAGTCAATGCACTCGGTGCTTTGATTTTACATTCTTCGCTGGAACGTGGACCCCCCATCAATTAGAGTAAGCATTTAATCGGATAATAGCGACAGATAGCTAATAATCTCGGTACCGTTCAAATATTCAAAGCGTTTTATAATAATGCGCTCTACATTATGCGACTTAGATGCGACGTACGAGTATAATAAATGAACGCTCTAATATATTTTTATCTTTTTAAACTTCATTTAGATTTTGAGAACAAAACTAAACCAGTATTTAAGCCTTATAATTAATTACACTGGATGATGAACCTACATTAGCTATATTACCTATTGATAATTTGTACAAATGAACTTTTTAGTTTTCACTGCCTCTAGTAAAGGTCGTCTTAAACTACGTTTGGCTGTATAAGGTTGTATAACTTGAGTACTTTTCCTCGCTTGTCAATACTAAGAAGTAGGTGGCAACACACATGTCACATCAGTGCTGATTGTTTGGACCAATAACGTGAAGTGTCGTTTGAGTTAATGTCTTCGTTTCCGATTCTGTCACAGTAACACTCGAATCGCCATTTCCATAGGTCGCTGAGCAAGTTCACCGTTCAGCATTTGGCTTGGATTTGGGATACCTATGTTTCATCGTCAAAAAATATTTACTTACACCACAGGACAATGGCTCAATAGTAATAAATTATAAACGCCTATGTAGAAGTTGTAGGTGAAACCGGCCGTTTAAGAAAGAAGAATTCTAGCATAAACTGTCATGCTACAAATCAGTATGACATTTAACACCTTATGACCTTATGGGGGTCATTGTAGAAGCGTGCTCATCGCGACCCCTGCCAGCCCTTTCAGGGCTGCAATTCTACACAGCTGCGCACCCATGCCAACGAGGGTTAGGGTGCCCCCCCAAGGCGACGCACACCAGTTCGTCCCCGTTGGTGTGAAATGCAGCGCGCAAAGCGGCGATGGGGACCGCCACCCGTCACGCACAGCCCGACACGGCGGAAGGTGGAGGACGGAGTGAAGAGTTGGCACGTGGAATGTTAGAGGAGGCATGAGAGATAAGACGAATGAGTTGATTGAAATAATGAAAGAAAGAGAATTAGATGTCGTGTGTTTGTCGGAGACCAAGCGGAAGGGCAGCGGTACTGAAGAACTCCCTGGCGGGGTGTTAGCTCTATGGTCCGGAGTCCCGGAGAGCGAGAGCGCCTGCCAGGGAGTGGGGGTGCTGCTGTCGTCTCGGTTGGTCGATGTTATGACTGAATATAAGGTTGTGAACTCGAGACTTCTCTGGGTTCGCTTTAAATTGGGAATGACGAAGTTAAAGTTGTTATTTAAAAAATTACTTCGCAACCCTCCGCATGAAAATATAAAAAGGTATATGCTACCTGGTCCGAAGAGAAGAAGAAGAAGAAGAAGAGCACCACCCTCCCTCCCACAGATGCGTGCACGAATTCCACAGATGTGTGCACCAACTCCACTGTATGCACCACCACCACTACACTCAAACCAGGTAACACACACCACCACCGAAAACGCGACACGTGTTTCGCCTCAAAACAAGGCATCCTCAAACACGTGTCGAGTTTCGCTTTTCATGCGGAGGGTTGCGAAGTAATTTTTTAAATAACAACTTTACAATGAATTTCCTCAAAGTAACGCCTGATTCAATTAACTATCACTGACGAAGTTATTCCTTTGGCTGTTTATGCGCCGGTAGCTTCGTCGTCCAGAGCTGAGCTGGAGGAGTTTTGGGAGAATGTAAGAGAAGTTCTAGACTTGATTAGAGGAAACGAAAGAATTGTTGTATGTGGTGATTTGAATGGATGGGTTGGTACCGCTCGGCCAGGCTACGAGTCGGTGCTTGGAATGTTTGGCGATAAAAGGGTTAACGATGCTGGCAAGCTTATACTGGCTGTATGCAAGGAAAAGGGTCTTCTTGTGACAAACACTATGTTTAGTCACAAGAAAATCCATATGTATACTAGAACAAGAGAGAATGAGAGAAGTATGATCGATTTATTCCTGGTGGATGACTGACTGCGAAAACAGGTGATGGATACGCGAATGTTCCGAGGTGCTGACCTGGGAATGGATCACTATCTAGTGATTACTAGATTTAGGGGTCTGTTCGCGGGTTGGCGCCACCGGACGGCGATACCAGAACCACAGTCGGTCGGTAGCATCCGAAGCTGGAAGCTTCAGGAAGCGGACACTAGGAATAAATATCAAGCAAGGGTAGCCGAAAAGCTGGACAGCATTGGTGTCAGGAAAGAATGTGTGGAAGAAATATGGCAGAGCCTTAGAGATGGAATGGTTAGTGCAGCGGAAGACGTGTGTGGAACTGTGAAAAGAGGTAGTAGTAAAAAGGGTGATGCATGGTGAAATGACGAAGTGAAAGAAGCTGTAAATAAGAAGAAGAAAGCATGGTTAGACTACTTGGCCTCTAGTAATGATAAGGATATGAGAAAGAAGAGGAAAGAAAGATATAAGCTCCAGAAAGTTCACACGAAAGCATTGATTGAGGAAGTGCGTGAAAGGAGTAGAATGGAAGCGGACGAAAGGTTGTCGCACAACTTCAAGGAGAACTCCAAACTCTTCTGGAAAGAGGTTGGAAGGACCCGGAGTGGTGCGACAGCCTTAAGAATGAATAAAGTGCTTTCGGGAACCAATGACGTCCTCTCAGAAAAATCGGACGTCATGCAGCGATGGAGCGAATTTTATAGAGAGATGTATGCATGTGATGATCTTAGTGAGGGATCCGGGGGTGACGCCGTGATTGGTACACCAGACTCGGACCTCGATGACACTGAGGTTCATCAGTATGAAAGAGATTGAATGTGCGATTAGAAGTTTGAAATGTGGTAAGGCTGCGGGACTTGACAGAGTTACTGCTGAAATGGTCAAGCATAGTGGGCCACGCGTCTGGGACAGCTTTCATCTGCTGTGCAATTTGTGCTGGCGAACGGGGCCTGTTCGATGATTGGCGATCCGCGGTCATTGTGCCTTTATATAAAGGTAAAGGTTCTAATTATGACTGCGGGTGCTATCGGGCGATCAGCTTGACCAGTTTAGCAAGTAAAGTTTACTCGAAGGTTTTAACACGTAGGATGCAAGATAAATCGGAAAGATTTCTATGGGAGGCACAATGCGGATTTAGACCTGGAAGAGGATACACGGATTAAATGTTTTCTCTCCGCATGATCACGGAGAAGCTTCTGGCTGCTAACCAGAAGATTTTCTGTGCTTTTGTGGATCTTGAGAAAGCAATTGATAAGGTTGTAAGGAAGAAAATGTGGGATCTGTTGCCGGGGTATGGTGTGGATGGTCGATTGCTAAGGGCTGTGCAGTCACTTTACTGTGACTGTAAAGCCTGTGTGCGGGTAGGGCATGACCTGTCACCCATGTTTAGCGTCCAAACGGGCATAAAACAGGGTTGTGTCATGTCTTCCTGGCTATTCATACTGTATCTCGACAGCTGTTTACAGAAGCTGAAAGATAGCTGTTTGGGTGTGAAATTAGGTGACATGAAAGTAAATTGTCTGCTTTATGCTGATGATGCAGTGCTTATAGCACCATCAGAGGCAGAACTGCAGGCATTAGTCACGTGTATGAAAGAAGAATGTGAAATTAATGGTGTCCGTTTGAATGCTAATAAAACTAAGGTTCTGGTATTTGAAAGGGACGAAGAAAGAACGAAGTGCGAAATTTGGGTAAATCAGGAATGTCTAGAACAGGTGAATGAAATTGTATACTTGGGGAGTGCGTTTAGCCGGGATGGAAGATGTGATTTAGATGGGGACAGGCGTGTCGCTGCCGGGAACAAAGTCAATGGTGCCCTGACTGCGTTAATCAAAAGGCAAGGCGTTGTGAAAAGTGCACGCCTTGCAATACATAACGCAGTATTGGTACCGACTTTGTTATATGGCAGCGAAACCTGGGTATGCCAGAAGAAGCATAAAAGCAGGTTGAATGCAGTGGAGATGCGATCTCTTCGTAAAATGTGCGGCCTTACCATGGCCGACCGAAAGCGAAACGAAGAGATTCGCAATATGGCAGGTTTGAAAGATGACCTTGTCTCAAAAATGGATAAGGGCGTGCTTCGATGGTTTGGGCATGTTGAGCGAATGAGTGAAGACCGAATGGTGAAGAAAATATATAGCGCGAAGTTAATATTAAAAGGTGTCGAAGTAGACCGAGACTAACTTTCGAAGACCATGTGAGCAAATTGCTCGAAGAGAGCAGGGTCAAGAGTACTCGGATACCTAGACGTGCATGTATGTAGGGATTATCCTGATTAAATGAAATAATTGATTTTTCAACTCACTTCAGTCTTTATTTTCACTTTTACTATTTTAGAATATTAATTTCGTCTTATCACTTTCTTCTTCCTTTCACGTACGCCATTCGTCTCCTCTCTCCCTCACACATCATTCTATCTCATCAATCATTATGTCATATCTTCCCTCTTAGTCTCACTTATCCTTTCTCTCACTCATTTACACATCCTACACTCGGCCATCCTGCTTTCATATCTGTCCTCAGATATGGTTTAAAAAACTTTATTTTTAATCTAGTAGGAACATAGATTACATCATCACTAACTTAATTAGTACTTAAATAAACTAGACATCTTTAGAAAACTTAAATAAACTAAACTTTTAAAAGAAAATAACACCTTATGGTGTAACACGTTGTTACTTTATAACACAAAAACAACAATAAAAATATCCTACTTTAACATTCATTCTTCATCCACTCTTACACATACTGCTGAAAAACTATCAAAAATTAGTGTTCACCTGAAACATACAAAAATATTAAGACACATTAATCATCATCTCCAGGCCACCTCTTCATCAAATCAGCTGAGCTTGATGTCTTGTTCGGCCCTTCTGTAGTGTCGTACACCTTCTCCACATCATAGCGGTCATTTCGTTTTATCTTCACTACTTTGTAAGGTCCAAAAAACTTCGGTTTCAGCTTCAACCCTGGTCCAAACTGCGTTCTCTTGATAGCAACTAGCTCATCTAGCTCGTACTTGTTGCTGTCCTTCCTTTTCTTATCATAGGTCTTTCTGTTTTCTTCCTGTACTTTCTGGATTTGTTCTTTGGCCTTCTGCCTCAGTTCTTCTCTCTGTTCGTTGTGTTGTTCTGCTAGCTCTTGTTGCAGTAGTTCAACAATTTGTAGGTCATCTTTACATTTCATCTTTGAGCCCACCATCAACTCAAAAGGTGTGGTATCTGTACTCCTCTGGTATGTGCTGTTCAGCGCTCTCTGTACTCTGCTCACATGTTTGTACCATAACGATTTGTCCTCTATACACAGCTTCGTAAACATTGGAGTGAGTATGCGGTGAACCCTCTCCACCTCGTGGTACTCCCGTCGTGATCTTCGCATGCTCTATGTTTTCATCTAGACAGTATTTCGTGAAGTCGCCACTGTGAATGCTGTTCCTCTATCAGTTATGATTCTGGTAGGGTTGCCAAATATCTGCTGGTGTGCTTGCATCTTCGTCAGTACTTCTGCGGATGTTGTCGACTTCGTGGGGTAAAGCCACACAAACTTCGTAAAGGCATCAATCACTGTCAAAATATGATTGTACTGCTTCCTCGTCTCCGTGAGTGGTCCTATGTGATCTAAATGAAGGGTATGCAGGGGTGTTCCTTCTTTATTGATTGGATTTAAAAATCCTTCTGCTTTGCCGGCCTTTCTTGTAGCCAATAGGCATGGGATACAACTACGTATGACTTCTTCAATTCTCTTGTCAAGGTTCTTTATGTAATAGTCTTTATTTATGGCTTCTTTCATCTTTCTTGTTGCAAAATGCCCATTCTCATGAATCTTTTTGATTATTACCTTCTCCATAGATCTTGGTACCACCATCTGCTTCTGATCTCCTTTGTAAATAATTCCATTGTCCATCCAGTAGTCGTTGTATTGTCCGTCCTGTAGTATAATCGTTCTGATAGCATTCAGCTCATCGTCTGATTCTTGATTGTGTCTCATCTCGTCATGTAAGCTTGTTATAGCTTCTTTTGCATGGGTTTCTGCTCAGTGCATCAGCATGCTTCATCTTCGTTCCTGCTCTGTGCTCTATTTCGAAATCATACTCGTCTAAAAACAAAGCCCATCTTGCCACTTTTGAGCTAAATCTTTCTTTCTCAGTGTCATTTCGAATGCCTTGCAGTCTGTCACTATCTTGAAGTGTACTCCGTACAGGTATTGTCTAAACTTCTTCACTCCTTGAATAACAGCTAATGCTTCTAGCTCATAGCTGCTATACCGGCTCTCTGCATCACTTGTTTTATGACTCATGTAGTGTACTGGGTGTAGGTCACTATCGGCATGTCTTTGCAATAGTATTGCGGCTAAAGCTTGGCTAGATGCGTCTGTGTGCAACTCCGTATGTAGTCTGGGATTATAGATCTTCAACACTGGATCTGTCCCCAACTTCTGCTTCAATTCATTGAACGCACATCTTTGTTCTCCACCAAAATTAAATCTGTCATCCTTTCTGAGTAAATCCGTCGATGGTTTTGCAATCTTTGCGTAGTCTTTGATATACTTTCTGAAGTATGAAGTTAATCCAATAAAACTCATCACCTGTTTTGTGTTCTTTGGTTCTGGGAATCTCACCACAGCGTCTATCTTCTCACGGCTGGGTCGTACTTCTCCGTCTTTGATACGATGTCCTAGGAACTCAATCTCTTCATTTAAAAGCCTTGCCTTCTTCCAATTTATCTCTAGACCATAATCAGCTGCCACATTCAGAACTTGCTGTAGTCTTTCCACGGCTTCGACCTCGCTGATTGCTGGAATAATAATATCGTCTATAAATATCATCATCACATTCTTTGCTATTAGATCTCTGAATATAATCGTTATAAATCTCATGAAACACTTAGGCGATGAAGTCAATCCAAATGGTGCCCTCAGAAATTGAACTGCCCATGATGCGTCACAAATGATGTGTATGGCACTGACTCCTCGCTCACCTTCAAATGAAAAATCCGTTTTTGAGATCTAATACGCTAAATATCTTGCCGTCTTTCAGTTTGTCAATCACGTCATCTATGATTGGCAAAGGGAATTCATCTTTAAGAATCTTCTTGTTTAGTAGCCTGTAGTCGACACAGACTCTAGTAGTGTCATCTTTCTTCTTGACCAACACCAGGGACTAGCATATTCAGAAAACTTACCCGCGCAATGCCTTTCTCTATCCACCTCTACCTGGTCTTCCACTAACTTTTGCTCCGTCAACGCCAGCCGTCGTGGGCGTTGGGCAACTGGATGTCGTCCTTCAACACAATCTTCAATTGTACTGGTGCTTCTTTAGTTTGGCACGGTTTGTAATCCAATACCATTTGCTCCACCTGCTCTCGAGTGTTTACACCTGCTGCACAACCTGTTAACTCAATTTGGTTAGCAAAACAATCAACTCTCTTCCACCATTCATCATCTTTCGGGTACAACTTCGCCTCCGTCACATAACACCATCACTAATTCACTCAGAAATTCTTGCCCTAAAATAACCGTAAACGGCATACAGTCTCTAGGCACTACATGGAATGTCACGTCTTCGTAGAGCTCTCCGTCGATCGTCACGTTAGCACGAAACTGTCCGCTCGATTTCACCTTTGTTTGGCCAAGTCCAGATATCACCAAGTTGTCGTCGTATTTCTCGATGTTAAACGCCATAAACTGGTCGTCGGCCACTAGATTCGCACATGATCCTGTGTCTAGTAATGTCTTGACTTGAAAACCACACATTTCCATCATTTTCATGGGTTTTTCTGCACTTTCAACTTAAACTCGTCTTTGTTATTGTTTTGAATGTGAAACATTCCGCCATGTTCTCCGTTTTCATTGTCAAACGTGAACTCTCGCTCCTCATTGGCTGTTGTCGTGTTTTGACATCACTTGCAAACATGGCCGCCCTCGGCTTCATGTTTGGTTGGTCGAATCTTCGAGGCGTCGTCTTATTGGTTGGCACCCGGCGCCGCCAAATTTGAATGCATTTCCGCCGCTTCCGCTGCCAACAGCGCCATCACGTCTAGCGGAGGATTGTGGAACCTCGACTTTGCAATGCTTACTCAAATGTCCGAATGCATTACAGCGAAAACACTTGATTCCTGTGGGACAGTCGCTCGCCATATGGTCATTCTCCCCACAGTTGTAGCACCGTCTCCGCTGCTGACCACCTGTCTGCTGTTTGCCACTCGTCGTTGGTCGTCTCGAACCTTGTCGCTCGCTGGTCTCCTTTGGTGCAGAGCTTCTTTTAGCCTCTGACCTCTCCTTCATTTGTTCATACAGCTTTAATCTATCTTTGAGTACTGAGTATGTAACAGCGCCATAAAGTATAGTCTTGTTTACTTCACTATCTTGAATGCCCTCAACAATGTACTGTATTGCCACATTGTCATTGAACCTAGCGCGCTTGCCCATCTCCTTCATCTTTAGCATGTACTGCATGTAGGTTTCACCAGGTTCCTTCTTCCTAGCTGCCATCAGCTCATGCATCTCTTTGCTGTTGATCTTTTCAGGGAACTCTTGTAACAATGCCGCTTTCAGTTCTTTGAAGCCTTTGAACACCTTCTCCGTCTTTAACCATAGTGCTGCTGTACCTTCTAGTGATCTTCTTGCAATAATGAGCTGCTGCTGAGGTGTCCAATTGAATATTTCTGCGTTGTCCTCAATGTCTTCTGCCCACTTCACAGCAGAATAGGTATCGTCATCGCCGTTGAATTTGGTTATGTTGTAGAATCCGTCTAAATAGGTTGCAAAACTTCTCCGGTTTTTCCGTCTTATCAGTTGTCTTTTCTGATTCCGTCGTCATTGTGATTGTATCGTCTTCTTTGGTTTATTCGTCTTTTCGTCTTTGAGGTTATGAAAAAAACCACGCCGGTCACGTCGTAAAAATTTTGGGATGATCCCGGACGAGCCCCCAAAATTTGTAGGGATTATCCTGATTAAATGAAATAATTGATTTTCAACTCACTTCAGTCTTTTATTATCACTTTTACTATTTTAGAATATTAATTTCGTCTTATCACTTTCTTCTTCCTTTCACGTACGCCATTCGTCTTCTCTTTCCCTCACACATCATTCTATCTCATCAATCATTATGTCATATCTTCCTCTTAGTCTCACTTATCCTTTCTCTCACTCATTTACACATCCTACATGTATGAAGAAGATGATGAATCTGAAAGAAGCGAAAGAAGTATGTAGGGATCGTGACACTTGGCGATCAGTTCTCTCTGGCTACCCCGTCAGGGATTGTGCGTGAAGATAAATAAAAAATTAAAAAATATGACGTTTAACTGCTGTTATTAGTTATTTAAAACTACTACGTAACTAATATTTTAAAGTGATATTATACAAATTTACTGCACTATGCCATTCATAAGTGTCACACTTTTTCTCTTCGGCCCGGGTACTATTGTCATTTATTTTTGCAAGCGGAATGGTTCAAAATAATTGCATAATAACATCTTTATAATAATGATGTTTCCCAAATTCACGACTATGGATGGAGATTTTATCGATGCAGATGGCAAAGGATCGTTCTATGTGGCCATCTTCGGGAGAGGCCTATTTCCAGCAGTGGACCTCTGATAAGCCCTATTTTTTTTTTTTTGAACATTAATTTTTTTTTAATAAAAAAAATATCTTCACGCAATTCCCGATAGGAGTAGACAGAGGTCAAGTCTAGACAATTAAGTCCCTTCGACTCACCTTCCACCGAAGATATTTTCGGGAGAACGTGATAGGTGGTGAGCCCGTCGCCATCTTTATGCCCAAGCCATCGATATAATTCGTACATAGGTTATTGAAAAACACATTGGTACGCGCCTGCCACCTGGGGATCGAACTCGGGTCTCTCGACTCGAAATTGCGACCGACTAACCACTCGGCAATCGTGACGTGTTTTTTTTAAATATTTTTTTTTATTTCCTGTCGATCGTATGAAAGTAAAAATTATTCCAGGCACCACTTTTTTACTTTAAAAATTACAATGCTTTAATGTTAGAATTAGGTATAACCGACTGAAAATCATTTTGTTAACACGTTCACTGCTATCAAAAATGTCTAGACATCTGTCTACACACGTATTGGGAATGGCGTGAAGATATTTATTTATTATCTTCTATCGGTGAGGCTATGAAAAATATAGACTTTTCTGCCGTGCCCGCCGTACCTGGTAACTTCAGTTTTATTTAGTTTAGTAAAAAGATGTGTACTTTAATACGGGTGCGGGTACGGATGCATGTCAATTTATTCATAATTCATAATATTATACCAAATATTACCATGTTTGTTTTAATTCAGCCAAAAAAAATTTAGTTTCTTAAATGTTACGAGGTCTATTACGTCCCTTACCGCCGTAATGATAGTTTCCAAACGAGGCCCCGAACCGCAGGATTGGAAAAAATATAAAAATGAGTGCCGCAGTCAATTTCTTAAAATGTTTATTAAATAAGTGTTTTTATTTATACTAAAAATCATCTGCAAACGACAGTTAATGGCCGGCTAATTGCCAATCTGTATAAATATGATAATCTGTACGCGGGGTGCACATATCTCAATGTGGAAAATCAATAATAATTGCTTCAATAATAATTGAAAAGCCTAAATAAATATCTATTCAAACTGAACCGCTCTATTAGGTCATTGATCTAGACAAAACTACAACATCAATATCGAAACGTTTTATAGCTTTGATTGCTATTATTACTTTGTATGAAAGAATATAAATCAATTTAGTTTTAAAAATTAGTTCTACCTATTTACAATATGTAAGCACCGCTCAAGTTTTTATGAGTTAATGACAAAGCTGAAACATGTTTTTATTCACTGTAACAAAATCTGATCTTTTTTGTTCGTTAAAAATGTATTATAGAGAAGCTTTTCGCGCGACTAATGGCGTCCCAAAAAGTTTATCCATCTAGTTTTTAGATTGCAGCTCAAACATCACGACATTGTCCGGGCTCTAAAGTAGATGGTATCGAGCGTTCGGCAGCGAGCGCGGAGCGGCGACAACCAGCCGCAATCACTAATTGAATCAGTTGCTAGTCATTGCTACCAGCTATGCTTCCACTATATCACTTTCGGTTGACGAAATTATGATCTCTTTTATGTTATCACGCCGTCAGATTTTAAAGAATCTCCGATGAATATTCGATACCAGTACTGCGTCAAAGCCCATACAGCGAGAATTTATGAAATCTATTACGAGTCAGTCGCGCCGTTCTATCCCAAATGTGTATGTATTGTCTAACTTTCTCTCTTCTCGAATTATCCCAAATGCGATTTCCACCTGTAACTTTTTTGTTTTCTTTCTCTATATCTCTTTATCAAATTGTGGAACGCGGTTAGTTTAGATCAGAGATAGCTCGCTAAACTAAGTTATTGTCCCATCAGTTCAATATAGTTGGATATATATTTATATATATGTATATATATATATATATATATATATATATATATATATATATATATATATATATATATATATATATATATATATATATATATATATATATATATATATATATATATATATATATATATATATATATATATATATATATATATATATATACACTATATATATCGCATATATATCGCATTCTAGACGCTGCTACCAGCTAACAATATGCCTTATTTTAAACTTATTGGTATTTTTAGATTCATATATTCTGTTACTACAGCCATTTCTAGGATATTGATAGCCTCTATCCATAATCGTATTCATATGATATTCAAAAGTAAATAAAATAATTGTGAGGACTTTTTTCTGCTTATTAACAAATATGCAAAACTTTAAATATTAAACTTTCCTTTTCCTTTTTCTTAAACTATTTATTATTTTGAAATCTTTAAATTTAGTCTTTCTAGTCTTGTTACTTTAATGTCATAAATGTGTAAAAGTTATGTAACCTAACTGCAGAAAAAATTTAAAAGCGTATTATTTTCTTATGTAGGTCATCCACCTTTTCAAAATACCTAGGCATCAACAATCGGAATTGTTACAAGCCGTTGATAATTATTATTGGCCGACAAATCTTCACTTATGGAACCGTTACTCGTGATTTGTTGCAGTGAAAACATTCGTTCCTTCATTTGCATACAATAGCCTGGTGCCAAAAAATATTGGAGTGTAAACGCTCGCCATGAAGGCATATAATAAGAAAGTTCTTTGCATAGCCTGTTATAAGTTAACTCATATGCCACTAATCGTTTTTTCTCGTTCATTATAAAAAATTTCTCTCTTAATTAAAATTGAATGTGTTTTTACGTTAATTTATTTAGTTCAAATGTATCTACGCTCTACTTTTTACGCCACAACGATAGCGAATACAAAACATACCTTCCGTATACCAACGATTCAGTCCTGATGGCAGGATCGCTAGAGGATTACGTACTCAATCTATATATATGTAATTATATATGTACATATTTACATATTTTTTCTCAATATTTCTTAAGACAAGCCGATTGTTGTTCGAATATATTGGAAATACGTGTAGTGTAAAGGTAACTTTGTAGCCTGTGTATCTCCACTTCTGGCAAAATCTAAATATCTTTTAAATAGTATACAGAGATTAGAATAGTTTGACCACTTCATCTCTTTTGTGACGGTACATGTTTTTTGTGTTTATGAATCAGCTAATGATAGAAGCACTGCACTGCAAAGGTATGCAAACGAGCAGGTGGCACACGCGATGGTAAAAGATTACCGCCGCCCATGAACATCTGCAATACCGGAGGAAAAGCAAATGCGTTGCCAGCCTTTGAGAAAGGTATAGGCTCTTTTCTTGAAGGTCCTTAAGTCGTATCGGTCCGGAGAAACCGCTGACGGCAGCTCATACTATAAAGTTCAAGTGCGTGGCAGAAAATTCCGCGAAAAACGCACTGTAGTGGAATGCCAAGCATCAAGGTGGTGTTGATGAAATTTTTGACTATGCCGTAAAGTACGATGGAGAAATTCAGCGGCTGCGATTAATCCGAACAATTCCTCGGTGCACTCCCCGAAGTAGAAAATGTTTATAGAAAACGCAAAGAGATGCAACATCTCTTCGCCAAGCCAGGGGATCTAGCCGATCGGATAAAGTATGGTCGTCGACAATTCGAGCCGCTCTTCTTTGGATACAGTCAAATGGAAAGAGCTGACACTGGGGAGCCCCCGCCCAGAAATGAGAACAGTACGGCCATGTGCGGCCATGTGCGGCCGAACCTGCGCCTTATAAAGTTGCAAGCGATGGGCCGGCATGAAGTACTGTCGTGATCTACTGAGCACGCCAAGCTCTTTAGAGGTCAATTTGGCCTTCCCTTCCAAATGACCGCGAAACTGAACGTTGCTCGATATGTCGACATCAAGGATTCCAACGCTCGCTGAGGCAACTAGGGGAGTGCTCTCAAAACGAGGTTTCTTTTTAGAAGGGTTTTTTTTAGCGGTAAACGCGATAACTTTTGTCTTTTCAGGGTTGAACTGGACTAAATTTAGTCGGCCCCCGTCCGAGATTTTGTCTAACAAAATCTCGACTTCAGACACAAGTTTGTTCCGGTACTCGTCGACGTGTACCCGAGAAATATTGGCACGGCCGGTACATAGGGCATCACCAGTGTCATCTGCATAGCAATGGATGTTACTAATTTGTAACAAATCATTGATATGCAGAAGAAAAAGGGTTGGCGATAGCACACAGCCTTGTGGGTTACCAGTGTGGGGTACCACAGACTTGGAGTCCGAGCATGCACCGTCAACTGCGACCTTGATGCTCCGGTCCGTGAGAAAATTAGTGACCCAATTACAAAGTTTCTCGCGAAGCTATATGACGGAAGCTTTGAGAGAAGCGCTTTGTGCCATACCCGATCAAAGGCTTTCGCTAACTAACTGCCAGGGCCTCACCCTTGCTCTCCACTGCCTCTGCTCATCGATAAGTACATAAGAAGATCACCAGCAGAGCGACCCCGATGGGAGCTGTACTGGCGGTCACTGATCAACTGGTGCTCTTCTAAGTACCTCAAGAGCTGACAGTTTATAATGGATTCCATTATTTTGGAGAACAAGGGAGTGATGGCCATCGGTCTGTAGTTACCTGGATCTGAGCGGTCGCCTTTCTTAGGGATCGGGTGCACCAAAGCTGTCTTCCATGTCATGGGGACGACGCCTTCAGAGTAGGAGTACTCAAAAAGACGCGTTAGAACCGGTGCCAACTCTGGAGCACACATCCTCAGCACAATAGGAGGGATACCATCGGGCCCAGTTCTGGATGTCCAGGGAGAGGAGTGCTCTGAATAAACCGGATGTCCGGCATAGAGCACCCACTGCACGGGATGGTCGGCGGAGAGCTCCCCCGGTCATCGAGAGTCGAGTTGGACGCAAAAAGAGAACCTAGAAGATCGGCTTTCTGCAGCCATTTGGATGTGGTCGATGAGTCGGTCAGTTTCGGTATTACCGCTGTAGGACCTATAGAGGCACCCATAGACGCGAGGGTGGTCATCGCTGTCTATGCGTAGCCATAGGGTGGACAGGTCTCTACCTTCAAGGCTGCCGAGGCGTTGAGAACATACATCCTCTCTGACGTACACACAAACTCCGGCCCGAGGCACATAAGAATGTTCCAGCTTGTACCCCGGGTAGGAAAAATAAGAGGTAAGGAGGTCTCGGTAAGAAAGAGTAAGGCCGGCTTTGCCAGATGGTAGTGGACGGCATCAAGTTTGGAGTGGAGTCCCCTGATATTCACGGCAAGCGTGGTAAGGGGTGCTGAAGGATTTTTGCTTCGTTTGCCTCGTACAGTATAGGAACAGAGCGGAACTTTGCCCTCCCAAAAGTTTTTTTACACTAAAAATGATAAAAAAATATTTAAAAAAATTAATCGCCCTCAAAAAGGGCGCAATAACTTTCTTAGCTAAACTTGTTACTCATTAATTTAAATCAAATACTCTAATAAGCTATTCTTACTAATGCTTGTAGGCGCAGAATAATTACAAGTAATCGAAAAAATATTAATAAAAAGATATTGTTATGGGCATTTGCAGGCTATTAATTTTTATTTAGCACAAATAACAAAGAAGGAAACCCTATAGAATATTAAAATTACTTTTAGCCGCTATAAATTAATAGATTAGACCGCGCACAAATTTTACCAATAGCATTATCAAAATCGTATATCATCATCATTGGCTTGAACATTAAGACCAGGACAGGTCACTGCGTCCCAAATAGCTTCTCTGAAGTAAAAAAAAAGTAAGTCGATAAAAGGACTCGACTTCTAGACAGAAGTCGCACATTTTCTAATGCTGGGGTGTATACCTCAGTATGAAATGAGTGAAGATAAAAAATTAAAAATATTTTTTAATAACGGATTTCTGTTAAGTAACACTTATTCCATTAATTAAAAGATTGATGTTAATTTACAAAAAACCAAGCCGTACCAAAGAAACAATATATTTTGATTGTCTGAATATCTATACAAATGTCTTTTCTATTTGTACAACTTGACCACACACTAATAATTATGGAATCTGATCCGCATTTAACCTTCCGAAAGTTGAGTTTATGTGCACCCACGAATTTTTTATGCCCCAGAATGAAATTACTTGTTATTTATGTTTCAAGTTAACCTGAAAAGCTTACTTTATGGCTTTAATTTACGATGTTATAAATGTAATTTAAATAAAAACAATACTCGATATTTTTAAACATATATATTATAATTAATTGAAATACAGTTAACAACTCTACAGTAGCTATGCGCTTTAAAGGATTTTCAAGTGTTCAAACCGATGATGACCGATAAACTTAAATTTCGGCACGGAGCTCTCTTGACGCAGATGGAGTGAAATAACGGAGCTCTCCTAAAGTCAATTGTTTTAAACTATTAATTGTGCTGATAGCAACACGAACAATGCACGCACTAAGTAACAATGAAACCGGAAAATTCTTTTGCGTTTATTAAGCGGACAGTGGCTACAAGTTTTGGAGAAGCAGTTACTAAAAAGTTCTGATTTAAAAAGATTTAATTTGTAATGCTTGTTTCTAATAATTTTTACTGCTTCGCATATTTGAAGACGTCATTTAATTTTTATTAGCATTAATCCTTTACTTAATTGTCTAGACTAGACCTCTGTCTACCCCTATTATAGGAATTGCGTGGAGACATTTGTTTCTAATAATTTGATTTTAAATACAAGGTCACGTCTAACATTCATGTCAGACTAATTTCAGTTACTGTTGAGAATACAACGTTCGAAGTTGTTGACGAATACGCATACCTGGGATAAATTGCCAGACTGAGTGAGCCCAACTTTGACCCAGAGGTCAATGGATGATACTAACAAAGGTAGGCAGCCTTCTCGTTGCAATTACCTTAGAATCCTAGCCAAACTTAACAATGTTAAGACAAAAGTATTGCCAGTGATGAAATATGGAACCGAAACGTGGCCAAAATTTTAGGGGAGGCCTATGATCAGTAGTGGACTCTTGATAACTTATCTTCACGCAAGAGTAATCACGAGTCCACTACTTTAAAATTTACTGTAAAAAATAGAAAGAAGAAGAAAACAATTACAGCTCGATAAGTTTGTTTCACTCGGTGTCGCTCTATGACTGATGATTACACTTCACGAGAGAGGTTTTATGATTTACATTTTACATTTGTGCATTTTACATTTTAATGGCAATAAAATAAAATGTAGAAAATTTGTCTAAAACACACCTAATGTTAAACACTTCGGTGATACCAATTTTTTAATAAATTAGGAAGGGTTAAGCCTTGTAGATACGACTGCTTTTCTTGGAATAGTTCCTGATGCAAAACTGCAATGGGTCCGCCATAAATCAATCTTGCTGGTAGACCGACTCCGTCTGATGTAAAAACAAATACAATTTTTTATTTTAGTTACTTTCATAGCATATCGTATAGTCGCATTATATATGGTATTCAGGTAGGGAGTCATGCAATTTTTTAAAAATGATCAATTAAGCAATCCAAGTCTACATTCAAGAAAATCTCTTAAAGAAAATTTAAAAAAATATATTTTAGTCATTATATTTCACGATAAGATCACCACTTATCACATTACAAAGAATGTAAAGACATTCTCATTCATTTCACCAAAGGGTGAAAGGTGGGTCGAATGGACTTAATTGTCTGGACCTCTGTTTACCCCAGTATTGTTAATGGCATGAAGATACATTTTTATTCATTTTAAATTTTACAAATACGATTAGTTTATAGTGAATCCAATACCATATCATCAATATATAATTTAGACGGGAGTTGGATGAATTGCCTATAACTTGTGGATTTGATTTCAATTGCTTTTTAATTGAAACATATAGCAATATTTTAGGCGAAACAGTGAATTGGTATTATATAGAAGATGATATACACAATGGTAAGATAAGTAATTGGTACCACCCAATATTTAAATTAAATATCTCGTCTCGTAGCATAAATTTTACATTTTTATAGTCTATTCGAAATAACACACATGCGTTTTATTTTCATAATTTTTTTGTCAGAGAATCAGTTACGTATGTTTGCAAACATACATCAGTAATGCGGTACAATACTTACATGTAAAGAAAACTTAAATGACACGGTTTTCCAGATGATATAGTTTTTTTTTTTTTTTTTTATGAGGAGTCCGAAAAAAAACATTATGCTGCGAGGTTATAGATCTGATCGTACAACATCGTAGACAGAGGTTTAGTCTAGACAATTAAGTCCCTTCGACCGAAGACATTTTCGAGACAACGTGACAGATGGTAAGCACATCGCCGTCTTTATATCCAAGACAACGATATAATTCGTACATAAGTTTTTGAAAAACCATTGGTACGAGTCTGCCACCTGGGAATCGAACTCTTTCTTCTTGTCTTTTTACTTGAAATTCAAGGAATTATACAACCGGCCGCCATCCTTACCCACAATAGCCGATAGCATTACTACTGTAATTCTTAATTAAAATTTTTAAAGAGGTGAGCTAGAGTTGAGACATTTGTTTGTTCATTCAGCAGTACCATCTCTTTTGTTATTATTTTTATAATCTCTGACTACCCAAGCGCACACAGTAGGTGCTCTTTAACACATTAATCCCAGCCGCTGAATTTCACCATCGTACCTTCCACCACCATCACCACCATTTTGGTGTTCGGCGTTCCACCACAGTGCATTTTTCGCGGAACTTTCTGCCACGCACTTGCATTTTATGGAATGTGCTGCCATCAGCGGTTTTTCCGGACCGATACGACTTAGGGACCTTCAACAAAAGAGCCACGATAGCCGAGTTTATAAGTCACGATAGCCGAGTTGTTGGGTGGTCGGAATTCGAGTCGAGAGACCCGAGTTCGATCCCCAGGTGGCAGTACCAATGAGTTTTTCAAAAAACTTATGTACGAATTTCATCGTTGGCTTGGACATAAAAGGCGGCGACGGGCTCACCACCTGTCACGTTGTCCCGAAAATATCTTCGGTGGAAGGTGGGTCAAAGGGACTTAATTGTCTAGACTTGACCTCTGTCTACCCCTGTATTGGGAATTGCGTGAAGATATTTATTTATTTATTTAACAAAAGAGCCTATACCTTTCTCAAAGGCCGGCAACGCATCTGCTATGCCTCTGGTATTGCGGGTGTTCGTGGGTGTCGGTAATCACTTACCATCACGTGAGCCACCTGCTCGTTCCTATAAAATAAATTTCCCTTTTCTATAAAAAAAAAAATACTGTAAAATTACAAAAGGATTTTCATCGAGTTAACTAAACATGTATGTAAAATTTCCAAAAGATTCTTCATCACCTTTTGAAATCTAGACAATCCAACCAATGACCATTATTTTGAAATTTTGTTAATGGTGTTCTTCTTTTTTTGAACCAGTCATGGTATTGTTGAAAACACTTCGGACAACCGACAGTAGTTGGGTGGTCGAAATTTCGAGTCAAAAGACCCGAGTTCGATCCCCAGGTGGCAGGTTTTACAAATCTTATGTACGATTTATATCGTTGGCTTGGACATAAAGACGGCGACGGGCTCACCACCTGTCACGTTGTCCTGAAAATATCTTCGGTGGAAGGTAGGTCAAAGGGACTTAATTGTCTAGGCTAGACCTCTGTCTGGAATGTATCCTATTATTGGAAACTGCGTGAAGATATTTATTTATTTCTTTTATATCAAACTAGATTACAAAAAAAAATAACTTGTCTTAATTTATTACAAAGTTCTTACCTATTCTTATTTTAATTGCATTAGACATAATTTAAGAACGACTAAGAACTTGAATAAGAACTTGTTTAATACTTTGATAAATTTCATTTATTTAGAAACGTAAATGCTTAATATGATTAGTGAATGAGTCAGGTGTACATAGGTACAATCTTAATTTTGGATATATACCTTATAAATTTCTAGTAGAAGTAATTACATTTTATGGTCAACAAGGTTATTCTGTATAGAGTACACAAGTTTCTGAAAAACCCATTGGTACGAGCCTGCCACCTGGGCATCGATCTCGGGTCTCTTGACTCGAAATTCCGACCACCCAACTACTCGGCTATCGTGACTATACTAAACTTCTTGAGTATTATGTCCTTATGTAGTAAAGTTGTCAATAAACATTAATATCCTTGCTCCGTTTGTTTCTCACAGGTGATTCGGTATTGAACCTCGATCAATCACACCTAAAGAAAGAGCTGAGAATATTCGCCCGAAAAACAAATCATCACAGATTACACCAAAGCTTCAATAGCATGTTAATACATACTTGATAGGAAGTAATAAATTTTACCAAAGTAAAATTTACATTTATAGATTAAACAAATATCGAAGTTATTTATATGATAATAAGATGAGTACTTTTTATATCGATAGACCACCATTGAATGTAAACGTCTAATCAGCAGCAATTACAGAGTGTGTGTTTTATAAAACAAGTAAAGATTAGTAGTGTAGCTGAATGATTCGATTTCGCGGGCGGAAACGGGCGCGCCCACGCGCAGGTCAGAGCAGTGACCCCGGAGCTAACCCGCACGTCTACCGCTCGCGGATCTCATTGTTCCACCTTCTAAGCAATCGCTAGCAGGTAACTGGATGTCAGGCTCCGCATTAACAGGTTCATACAGATGGCCGCGTAAGATTTATACGGTTATTATCGCGATCGTGATTTAAGATAATAGGTCTATTTATTGCATTTATATACGGTATAAATTTAGTAGAGGAGAACATACCAATATAAACCTCAAATTAAGTGCCGAATGATTAATGCTTGAGCTCTAAATAATATCAATTCATATGGATCAATTTTACACATATAGTTAATGTTGTCATGACATTTTTTATTCAAGACATTGACTCTAATAAACACTTAATAATTAATAGGAAATTCAATGTTAATCACATGTCACGTAGTCACTTTAGCAGTTCAACACTTGAATTTGTAAACATGGGGCAATGTGACATCGTAGATATAATACTCACAACTGTATTGGGGATCAAGTACGGCTGTGAGTATTATATGTACTTAGTACTAAGCGTTATAACTTACAATGAATTTATTAATATTTTATTGTTCATCATTAATATTATTTTATTGTTTATCTATTTCATAATATACTCAGCTACCTGAGTACCGGATGGTCCTGTTGTAATTAAAATATATTTTAAAATAAATATTTTAATACCTACTCAAACATAATCAGTAAAAAAAACATCTTACCTACCGAGACCATTCTGATAAATGAACGTTTATAATTAGAAACACCAATAAGGCAGAACGCCCATCACCTCACAAATTACACCTGCGTTACTAATTATGTCTGACGCGGATATTTCTTCTCAGTCTCACGAGTAATTCTTTACTTCTAACCGTGTTAAAATTGTATTTATTACCACCATCTGTCACCGCCGTAATGACTACCGTGGAAGAAACTCAACCGACGCAACACGTTAAAATCAATTGGCGTGTTTGAGAAAGTTCATTTCAATGATAGTACAGAGCAAAATTATTTTTCGCAGATGTATTAAAAACACTAAGCTTTAGATTGCTTAGGGATTTATTGTTATGATTGAATATTTCTAATGTTTCTTTTAGGCCTTAACTTACTGACTTAACCGATTTTTGCGGTACTGAAACTAGGAATTCAGAGTGATATGTTGTTCAAAAAAATATTTTTAAAGGTACTATATCTTTTTTTGTGGGCATTTCGTTTAATGCTAATAACTTCGCCATTGGTGTTTAATTTACAGACCCTTAATTATACCCTTTTATTCTAATTGTGATTTTGGCGTAAGTACTTAAAGGATCCCTTCTTTATCAACTGGGTTTGCTACTGAGTATTTGCCTTATCAATGTTTTCAAGGTTGTGATGTAATGTGAATTTAACTGTGGTAGAGCCACGAATCAGCTTTTGTTGTTGCATGAATGGGCCGGCTCGACCGGGGAAGTACCACGACCACCGACACAGAAAATACCGGCGTGAAGTAGAAATCTAACAAACGTCTGCGTTTCGCCTGGTGAGTGCAGGTAACTGGAGGCCCAAACACCCCCCTCCCCCAATTCTTGGGGCACTCTAGGGCCGGCATCGCATCTGCTATGCCTCTGGTATTGCGGGTGTTCATAGGCGGCGGTAATCAGTTACCATCACGTGAGCCGTTTGCCTCCCTTTTCTATAAAAAAAAAGACTTCCGTGGACGATTTGCGTAAATGTCGGTTTTAAATGTGTCGCCATCTCGCGCTCCCGTATTCGATTCCCGGACGGGTCACTATAGAAAACTCACTCTCGGGTCTGGGTGCTTGTGGTGCATTCGTTGTTTCCGATTCCCATAACTTAACTGCTTTGGCTTCTTACGTTGGGATCAGTGCAATGTATGTGATGTTGTCCCTATGCATATATGAATTTATTTATTTTATTTAAAAGACACGATAACCGGGTGGTTGGATGATCGGAATTTCGAGTCAAGAGACCCGAGTTCGATCCCCAGGTGGCAGGCTCATACCAATGGGTTGGTTTGGACATAAAGACGGCGACAGGCTCCCCACCTGTCGCGTTTTCCCGAAAATATCTTCGGTGGAAGGTGGACCTCTGTCTACCCCTGTATTGGGAATTGCGTGAAGAAAGATGTATATTTTAACATTGTTTTATAATTTTTCAGGTTCGCTGTTTTGTTACATCAAGCTCTAAACTACAATGATAAATATAGACTAAACCACTGTCTATCCATCCCTATTTTGGGAATTGCGTGAAGACATTTATTTATTTATTTGAATATACTTGTATATCCAACCATAGTATGCCTCGGCTCGACCGCCAATTACATATTGCCCATGGTAGAACGGTGAGTCCCAATACCGACACAGCACTAAGCTCGCAGCCTCACCTCAGCTGTAACAGCGTTGCGGCCCCAGGTTGAGGGGGATAAGGAGCATAGCGAATCGCAATACCAATAACTATCTTCTGCAGCAACTCCGACAACAAGACTGTAGAGGGCAAAGGTGTAAAGGCAACAACGCAAATATTCTTTCTACAGTTCAAAGTGTGCAAACCAAGGCAACATGCAACGGCCAACACGACTATATCAATTAAAGTGGCGAAAAGGTGGATCAAAAGCACTTAATTGTCTAGACCTCTGACTCCCCAGTATATATTAATTATTTGAAACCTAGTTTAACCTAAAAAATGTACAAAACAAATATTTTTAAAGTTGCAAGATATACGCTGGAGTTATTCAGTAAGCGAGCATTATGCCGGGAGCAAAAATCTGTTACGTAGTAAACCTTAAGTCGTGTAATGCGTATGTATTACAATACATATTTTCATTTAAGCTTCAACCCTGATCTTGATTTATGTGTGTGAGCTTTAAAGCAACTGTATTATTAACAAGCTGTAAATCACCCGTTGGAATTAGGATCGTGGTGAATCGCCAGCTCGGTATTTGTTGACGTAGGCTTTAACAGCCGGTATGTCAGTGTAACCTTTCGTCTTGAAAAATTTATCACTTTCGTTTAATAATCAATGACGAAAGATGTTTCTTAAAAATAAATAATACCTGTGTTCGCAACATGTCTTGTTTTCCGCATTCATAAACAGTAGTACTATAAGAAATAATTTACAATTTCAAATGTGAACATATTTTACAGGTCGGATGCCTCAGAGTAGTATCGGGTAATAGTGTACAAATTACACTGATTAAATTCATCTATTTAACTTTATATTAAATCAACTTACATATTTTTTCTAGGTTACATTCTTTAAAAAAAAACAATTAACCACGCGTAACTTGTGCGAGGTATCTAGTACTTCTTGCTAATTCGCTTTCCAAACGCAAAGATTACGGCCTAAACACCTTATGAGTTAATGTAACGTACATCAACGGACCATTAAGTAAATATATAAATAAGTATACTGTAGTTTTCGCTTTTAGTAATTATATATGAAATGATTATTTATGCTAACATGGTGCTCTTACCGCTGAGCTAACGAGCGACGTTACGAGTCGAGATACCCGAGTTCGATACCTAGGCGGCAGGCTCGTACCAATGGGTTTTATCAAAACCTATACGATTCATATCGCCACCTGTCACGTTATCTCAAAATTCTTCGGTGGAAGGTGGGTCGAAGGGACGTAATTGGCTAGACTACCTCTGTCTAGCCCTGTATGGGCAAACGCGTGAAGATATACTTTTTTATTACTTGCGCGGTAACCAAATGGTTACTTCTGCAACCGTATGAATGGGGCAGACTCAGCTAAAAGGAGATTTTTGTATTTATACGTTTCGTCGGCGAATGAAATTACCAGATGCGCATTTCCTAATCCCTTTACAATTATTTTTCAAAATATGCGCAACGTAAGTACAACTTTTATAGGAATGGGATGAAATAACAAGACCAATCGACGACAAATGACTACTGGAGCCGCACTTCCCGTGAAAACATACGCTATACGCCGTGGACACTATCTATTGCACCTTTTAAACGCGAACTTTAATGCAAGTATGCACAGTAGTGCATAATTGCATTAAAGTTCGCGTTTAAAATAGTAATTTGGTAGCAGAAATTTGTGTTTTCGAGTTAGTTAGTTTATATATTACTGATCGAAACTGCTCTTGAGCAAAAAGAAGTCTATATTTAAAATGGGCCTTTTAAAACTACTCTTCTGTAGTTGCTAGTCTTCTGCTGTCATGAGCATCGATAATCTCGACTCGATGACCCGATTACTCATTTGTCATTATCGCCTTTAAATTACACAGGATTACACCGTAGTATATACAGAATTTTTTCTTGCAGAATACTCCAGGACGCTTTTAACATCTTGTGCTCATCTTTTCCTTGTATAGGAAAATCTTCACGCAATTCCCAATACAGGGGTAGACAGATGTCTAGTCTAGACAATTAAGTCCCTTCAACCCACCTTCCACCGAAGATATTTCGGGACTACGTGACAGGTGGTGAGCCCGTCGCCGTCTTTATGTCCAAGCCAACGATATAATTCGTACATAAGGTAACCAAAAAACCCATTGGTACGAGCCTGCCACTTGGGGATCGAACTCGGGTCTCCTGACTCGATATTCCGACCGCCCAAACACTCGGCTATCGTGACTTTTGACAAAAAGGAGACAAAAGACAAATTTATGATTCTGATGAAATTTCTCTTTGAAAAGTCAAAATGTTTTGTTTTGATTTATATTAATATTTTCATTTCATATTAATTTTCATTTATCGTTCTCGTTTATTTTTGGCTGATATCCAAATTTCCCGGAGTAAGGCTGCCGCCGTACTGCGCCATCCTTTTGAAAACAATATGTAAGTAAGCTACAGTTGTTTATTTCCTTCAGTAGCATCATGAATTATGAAAGCAGGAAACGACAATCTTTATTACGTACCGTATTTTGAAGACATTCAATATATTCAACAACGTAAGCGGCTATATAATTGTTTGCGTTGAAAAATTCGAAGAGGTTACAAGGAAAAACAAGCAAAAATTCTCAAGCTGCCAGTATCAAATCTGAAACATCAGTGTGTTAGTTAGTACTGAAAATAAAACTAAATAACAAGTACAGATATTAGTTTTGTGCTATCTTATAGAAAAGTAAACTCTTTTAAAATTCTTAATTATTTTAACTAACCTTATCCAAGGATTTCTTTAGAAAAATTGTACTTCTGTCAAGGTAAAACTGCGTTTAAATTGGTGATAATATTCTTCTGGACTACCAGACTAAAATATACGGACTAAAATATTTTACGAAAACTTAAATAAACACAATGATATGTTAGCAAACATCTCTATACTAATAGAGATTTTTGCTAACATATCATTGTGTTTATTTAAGTTTTCGTAAAATATTTTAAGATTAATATCATTGAATTGTAATAAACACTTCTATATCTTCACGCCATTACCAATACTGGGGTAGACAGAGATCTGAACAATTAAGTTCTTTCGTCACCTTCCATCGAAGACATTTTTGAGAGAACGTGACAGGTGGTAAACCCATCGCAGTCTTTCTACTAAACGTCACTTCTGTCTAATTTGTACTCATTTTTGTATTAACCCACCTAATTCTGCCATATGCCCATGATCAATATTAATCATCCTATGAATATTAAAAAAATATTTATTCAATATTAGCTTACGGTTCTATGAACTTATGACCGAATAAACCATTTATCCTTTAAGCTAGATTAATGACATTCCTTATATTATAATATTATTTATTATATAGTATTACTTATTTTGACATTGGCCAAGATTCATCAACAAAACAACGTATTCACAACAATAAAAAAATAAAGAATAAATAAATACATACATACGGGCAATTTCACATACATTATTCTGATCCCAAAGTAAGTATCTAAAGCTTGTAAAAAAGTAAGTATCTAAAGGTGTTTGTAGTACCTTCGTTGTTTCCGATCCCGTAACACAAGTGGTTACGGGATCGGAAACAACGAAGGTACTACAAACACCCAGACCCGAGAAAAGGTGTTTTTCTTTAAAATACCTAGTTAAACAGATTTTCGCAATATCTTGTACCGCCATGACTGGTGGATTAGGGATGACTGGGAGAAAATAAAACAACTCATTATGTTCATCTTTTATTAGTGTGACAAAGAATTATCAACAACATAAAACTCTACCGTGTTGTAACGGCGAAAGAATTTGCCACTCCCTTTCTTCCTGTGGGTGTCGTAGGAGGCGACTAAGGGACACAGCCTTGAATATCCTTATGGCAACCGATACATGGCGGATAGCCATCGCTAAAAAATATCAGACCAATGTCACACCGAAGATGGGCAGCAGCGTCTGAGGTGCGAGTGGTCTGCTACTGCGATCGCCAATCCGCTTGCTATGCGTGTCGATTATGGCAAATGCTACCTATGGGAGAGGTCTATGTCCTGCAGTGGAATTATTAGGCCGTTATGTATGTATGTATGTATGCATATGACTCCAGTATTTGATAGACGTATATGTTGTATTGTACCGATTAAGCAGGTCTACTTCAACCGCAGCAAAAGCTGCTTTTCAACTCAACCACGTATAACTTTACTTTACTTCCCTAAATTTAATTTTATATGTAAAGGTGAAAAACGAACAATAATTTCACATGATGGTAAATAATTAGCGACGTCTACGAGAGCCACAAAAGTAGACGAGGATTCAACAATTACCTCTGAGAGCTATTGCCCTTAATTCTAAATACCACACGGCAATGTCCCTTTTCCGTAGGTAGAAGTGACTGATAAAAAAACTTTGGACGGACAGTTTTATGCCTATAGATGACGGGCAGCCATGTCTAAAGTGCGAGGTGTTTAGTACTTAGTACAATCTCTAGTATTTGAAAATTCGATATTTACAATTTTTTTTTCTTTGATTACATTATTATAATTTTCGTATTTGAAGACCCGACAGCCTAGTTGGTAGTGACCCTTCGAAGCTAAGGCTTTCGGGTTCGAATCCCGCTAGAGGTTTGTCTATGTAAATATGTATGTATTTATAAATATAATGTACCGTTTCTTAGACATTAAGACGGCAACTGGCTCACAACCGGTAACATTGTCCCAAATATACTTCGGAGATAAGTAGGTCGTAAAGACTGCATTGTCTAGCTACTCTACTTATTCGAATATTGGGACTTGCGTGGATATATAACAATAGGTTTTAGGCAATGTTTAACAATGGTAGAGCCACATATCAGCTTTTGTTGTTGCATAAATGGGCCGACTCGACCGGGGAAGTACCATGACCTCACAGAATACCGGCGTGAAGTAGAAGTTTAACAAACTTCTACGTTTCGTCTGGTGAGTGCAGGTAACCGGAGGCCCACACACCCCCCTCCCCCAAAACATGGTAGCGGAAGAAAAAATCTACCCCTAGGGAGTACCAGCATCATCGGTTCTGGGGAACGCCTCGGCAGCCTTGAAGGTAGGGACCTGTCCACCCTTTGGCTATGCATAGACAGCGACGACCACCCTCGCGTCTATGGGTGCCTCTATAGGTCCCACATCGGTAATACCGAAACTGACCGACTCATCGACCACATCCATATGGCTGCAGATTTCGTGATATAGAAGATCCCTTCCGCAGAGATCGTGGTACTCGGCGACTTCAATGTCCACCGCTCCGAATGGCTACGATCTCAAACTACTGATCATAACTACATTACTACCTACTGAACTACAGACCGATCGCCATCAATTCCTTATTCTCCAAAATAATGGAGCCCAGTTGATTAGTGACCGCCAGTACGGCTTCTGTCGGGGTTGCTCAGCTGCTGATCTTCTTGTGTACCTCACGCATCGATGGGCGGAGGCAGTAGAGAGCAAGGGTGAAGCCCTGGCAGTTAGTTTGGACATAGCGAAAGCCTTTGATCGGGTATGGCACAAAGTGCTTCTCTCGAAGCTCCCGTCATATGGGCTTCCCGAGAAATTTTGTAATTGGGTTACTAGTTTTCTCACAGACCGGAGCATCAAGGTCGTAGTTGACGGTGCATGCTCGGACTCCAAGTCTGTGAACGCTGGTGTCCCAAAAGGCTGTGTTCTATCGCCAACCCTGTTTCTTCTCCATATCAATGATTTGTTACAAATTAGTAACATTCATTGCTATGCAGACAACAGCACTGGTGATGCCCTATATACCAGCCGTCCCAAAATTTTTCGAGAATACGTCGACGAGTACCGGAACAAACTTGTGTCTGAAGTCGAGATTTTGTTAGACAAAATCTCGGACTGGGGCCAACTACATTTAGTCCAGTTCAACCCTAAAAAGACACAAGTTTGCGCATTTACCGCTAAAAAGAAACCTTTTGTCGTATCACTTCGTTTTGAGAGCACTCCCCTAGTTGCCTCAACCAGTATTGGAATCCTTGGCGTCGACATATCTGACAACGTTCAGTTTTGCGGTCATTTGGAAGGGAAGGCCAAATTGGCCTCTAAAAAGCTTGGCGTACTCAGTAGAGCAAGACAGTAATTCATGCCAGCTCACCGGTTGCAACATTATAGCGCAGGTTCAGCCGCACATGGAGTACTGTTCTCATCTCTGGGCGGAGGCACCCCAGTGTCTGCTCCTTCCATTTGACCGTATCCAACGAAGAGCGGTTCGAATCGTCACCGACCAAGTTCTGCCTGATCGGCTAGATCCCCAGACTTTGCGAAGAGATGTTGCATCTCTTTGCATTTTTTACAAAATGTACTACGGGGGTGCTCCGAGGAATTGTTCGGATTATTTCCAGCCGCTGAATTTCACCATCGTACCTTACGGCATAGTCAAAAATTCCATCACCACCATCTTGATGCTTGGCATTCCACCACAGTGCGTTTTTCACGGAATTTTCTGCCTCGCACTTGCACTTTATGGAACGTTTTGCGGTCAGCAGTTTTTCCGGACCGATACGATTTAGGGACCTTCAAGAAAAGAGCCTATACCTTTCTCAAAGGCCAGCAATGCATCTGCTATGCCTCTGGTAGCAGGTGTTCATGGGCGGCGGTAATCAGTTACCATCACGTGAGCCACCTGCTCGTTTGCCTCCCTTTTCTATAAAAAAAATGTCAATATCGCCTATCTTACTAGTAACTTAATAGTAATTGTAGTGGGCTTTGTAATTTGTTTGAAGACAAGAAAATATAACGTATTAAAGATGAGTTATAACCAAATTATGTGTGGATTATGACGCGTAGATATTTGTCCTCTCTGGATACCCCATAAGTAATGATGAGTTAAGGTAGAAAAAAATAAACAGGCTAAAAACCTTAATTTCAGAATATACACAGATGATACACTCAAGTTTTGAACATAATGAAAGCTTTTAATTTAAATCCTTCTCACGATACTAAAAAAAGGGAAAATTATTGCACCTTCGTTGGACTATTTATACATTAATGGTGTTATTTGTCTGTGTGTCTATGTGTCTGTCATACAGGAAAAGAATATACAAATAGAAATAAATTAAACCATACTATGTTGATCTTACTGAATATTTGTAGCGTTTTAATATATGGTGTTCATTTCGTATTATATAATCACAAACTTTATACAGATCTTTTATTTTTATGTAATCTTTGACTCAGAAAAAGTACTAAGAATGAACGATGCAATAATAAATCTATCATTACCACTTACTTCATGCTAACCACTGTTACGGATACGAAGAGAGTTTTAAGTGTATAAGACATTGATTTACTTGTTCCGAAACTTATCTGTGAGAGTGCAAGCGATGGCGGCTCGCGGCGGCGGGATGCAAATGCATCATTCGCGATAATGAACTGGCTCGTGTGCACGACTGCGCTTGCGCACTCATATGCAGGAATCGTGCAACACTTACCTGTCGCCATATAAACATCCCTCCTCAAGTTATTCCACTGTGTGAATGTTACCTTGAAAGGAAACGTTCCGATTATTTAATACGTTTCGATATGCCTTTCTGACTTATTTAGTGTCCTCAAAGTTAACGGCTCACTTCGTATGAATGCTCAAGGATTTTTTTAAATAAATGTAAACTTTCACCTATCACTTATAATGTAACGAATACCTTTCTTATGTAAAATAACAGATAATACGATCCTTTTGGTTACAGAAGAATGATTATATTCAGAGTGATAATAGAAGTACAATGTAATATAATAAAATTAACACGTTTACATGTTGTGTGTCTTTTCAATGCATGCCATATGTCTTGAAATGTCAATCTCCCACATCAATTGCATTATGTTCGTTAAAAAACTACGATTTAGATGATGGATTTGATGACAAATTATCCTAAAGAGTATAAAGAATACAAATCTCGTGAACAAGTCGTTATTGAAAAAGTAAACAGAAACAGACTGTACAAGGCTTCCAGCACTACACACACTAAATTAGATTCCAACTCTTTTCCGACTCATGTATATAAATCCCTCATCATATATGTAAGTCATCTGGGCTCATATTAGGTATACTCAATGTAACAATTTAAAAAGCACTGTTTCGGATTTCTCCTACAGGGAAAATTATTTATTATTTCCTATGACAAAAAGTTGCGTCAGTGCTAAACTATATTTCACCGCCATTCCGATTTGAGCAACAAACATCCATCCATGCAAACATTCAAATTTATAATAGTAATAAGCTATTGGAAATGCAAAAGTATTGGGCAAAACACGGTTCGTTGATTTTTATTTTTAAGTGTTAAAAAACATATTTCAAATTATCTGCGGCAGTAAGTGATACATTTAATTCACATAGACATTTAATAAGATTATGTTGACAAAACGTCCGAGTTATCTACTGTTTACACCGAGTAAAGCCACTTACACAGTCTCAGTGAAAACGGACGCTATTTGTGGACAAGTCAGGATCTCGGGTTTCTTAAACTGGCACCTCCCACGTGGTAACTTGTGCCCTTAACCTTTCTTGCGGCCACAGCGCGGTTTGTATTTGTACGCTATATAATGCAATCGCCATACACGCGCATACGTCCGCAGGTTTTGTCTAAATTTGGCGCAATTACTTCTATTGTACAATTAAGGAAAAATGTTTTCTGTAACGATGCATACGGCCACTTTAATTTTACTTATTAAGTGTATCGCATATAAGCGTATGCGTAAACATTCGATCTTTACAGCCTATCAAGTTCTAATGCCACAAATAACTTTATACAATAAATTTATTTATTAATTTTAATTTTAGCTATAAAAAGTCACGATATGCCGAGTGGTTGGGTGGTCGGAATTTCGAGTCAAGAGATCCGAGTTCGATCCCCAGGTGGCAGGCTCGTTCCAATGTGTTTTTCAAAACTTATGTACGAATTATATCGTTGGCTTGGAAACAAAACGATCGTGAGACCTGTCGTATTGTACGGATCAGAGTGCTGGGCATCTAAAGTTACGGATGAAAGAAGAGTGCATGCTGCAGAGATGAGAATGTTGAGATGGATGTGTGGAGTGACTAGAAAAGATCGGAGAAAGAATGAGTATATAAGGGAAGCTTGAAAGTAGCACCAGTGACAGAGTAAGTGAAGAGTGGTAGGTTAGCATGGTTCGGGCATGTAATGACGAGGGAAGAATGTTATATACGCAAAAGAATGTTAGAGATGAATGTGGATGGACGAAGAGCTAAGGGGAGACCAAAAAAACGATGGGTGGATTGTGTGAAAGAAGATATGAGAAAGAAAGGAGTAAGTATTGAGATGACGGGAAATAGAGGAGAGTGGAAGAAGAAGATATGTTGTGCCGACCTGACATAGCATGGGTTAAGGGCAGGAGGAAGAAGAAGCTTGGACATAAAGACGGCGACGGGCTCACCACCTGTCTGAAAATATCTCCGGTGGAAGGTGGTTCAAAGGGACTTAATTGTCTAAAAATTTATTTAGGGCATGTCTTGTATATCGACAATAAGCATCGAGTTTCAGTTCTTGTTTTACAATAAACCACAGAGTCCTAGCGTAATGTTCATTTCTCGCGATAAGACTTTTTGCTTCCTAATGGGGTTTAGACGAATTCTGGCTTTAACAGTATTAACAGCCTTTGTAGTTCTAACAGCACGCGGCCGCATCGATCTTTTCAGGTCTTGGACAGATGAGCGACGGCTCTGTACCCACTATGTGTATAGCGATCACATTTTTAAAATAATATGCGAGTTCCAATTTCAAAAGTTGAAAAAACAAAAACTTTTTATCCATACATAATATCTATTTAAATATAGGTATAAAAGTAATGAACTTACATACGTTTGGAATTTCCATACATACCACATGGTTTATCTGCTGCGTTTGAACCACGATAGGACCTTTTGTTCAATAATCATTCTAATTGTGACATTTGGTGTTAATTTTCGTTTTCAAGAATCTGAATAACCTCAAGTATCCGATTTATAATAAGAGAAAAGTTTTTGTAGTGGTCTTGCATAATAATAAATTTTAAAATTTAAATTCATCAACATAATTTGCCTAAAAACTCATCAAATGTTTACAAAGCAAAGCGCAAGCGCTTATTAACTCTTAGAATTACAACATAATATAAAATGCCCAAAGGGGTTAAAATGGTTCACTTGAAATAGTTAAGCGTCTATGAACTCATTTTAGCAGTCAAACATTTACCCCAAGTTAGAATAGGCATTGAACATTGCATTGATAAGAATTGTATCGAAGGTAAAACACAATAGTTAGTAAATTATTATTAAACGGTGTAGTATTTTCATCGACGATCCGTAGTTTGAACATCTGCATCAGACTAACCTGACGCCTACACACTTTCCAAATAATGGTTACGTGCTTCTGTACTATGCTACTTCTCTACGTTTGTCTGTATATTTCCACTAATCATGTTAAGCAATATAGCACACCAAAAGAATACTAAACTTCAACGCGATTTTTAAAGATATTACAAGAGACTATTCTAAATATTCAATCTCAGACAACTTTATATTCATTACACTTGTATTCTCATTAAAAACATAACTACTAACTCCATTCAAACTAAAACGTAGCTATATAAAAAAAAACTATGACGCTTAACTTAAGAAATAAAAATAAACTAGAATTGATAAACGTACGAACAAATTATGGTAAGAAAACGATATTGTTCGAGGGTGTACAGCTGTATAATACATTGACAGATGATGTAAAAGAATGCGAAAGCATGCCTAGCTACAAAAAGAAATTAAAAATGTATATTATACTGTAATAATTAATAATATTTAGGATACCTTTCGTTACATGAATAAAGTGTTGATATCGGCTTGATATGTATAAACATATGTAGTATGTAAGCTCAGTTATGTGAGGTTAGTCAATTTATATATAAAATAAAATAATTATATAAATCTGTGTATAAATACACGTATATGTATGTAATATATAGTTGTAATATATAGGTGTATATAAAATAGTTAAAACAGTAAACTTATAACGCTCTAGAGGTTTATATTTAGTCAAGATAAAATAAATATCTTAGCGAAGTGTATCTTTTTATGAGAAAAATAAATTCTTTAAACCTATGACTATCTAAAGATATATACAATACAAAGATACTACAAGGCTATTGTTTTAAAGTCACTTCATTATCACCATAACTATTTTAAGTACATTACATTATATATAGGTACACGTATATAATTATTCTGTGCATATATGTGACGTGTATTTTGCGTGTGTTCGACTGGATTCAAGAACAGTTTAGAACCACACTTAAAATTGGTAGGTGGCGCTGCAAATAGGTTATACGACAGGACAACGTTTCACGGACCCACTAGTATTCAAATTTGGTCATAATTAGACTTCCATCATTTCACCATTACATTTTTAATAAAAACTTCCGAACTAAATTAAATTAAATTGTAAAAAATCTATTCGCACTTAAATTAACAGTAACATAAATTACTTTACGATTAAATAAAATAGGTTAGATTACCAATTGTACAGATATGGAACATTTTATTTATCCACTTCGAGTCTCCCACGCCATTGGATTCAATTATAGAAGAAATGTAGATAGGTCGGTACTCGAGTGGTCCGCTCGTGACCCGTAAATTGGAACAGTCCGTCGCGCTCTCTTGTCGCACCTCCGCATGGCTCTGCCCGCTTGGTCCCGGTCACAACGTGGCACTATACGCGGTAACGGCACTCAAAATACTCTCACAACGTTTCCAATGCACTAGTTATTGCCTCTTTGTCTACTACCGAATTTATAGCAAAACGAGCGTGGCTCAGTTGTAACCTAGTGCTTACGATTTCGCATTCAGTTTAGAACAACTTCTTTTACGGCGCTTGCCATCATACTATTCTCTACTCGGTCCAAAATTAAAGAGAAACTAATGTACGAGTTAATTTTTATTAGGTTTCGTAAATTTTTATTACATATATACTAAGTAAGAGGCAACTATGGGAAAATATCAATAAATACCAATGGTTATTGATAGTCTTGAGAAATACACTAAAATTAAGCTAGAGACGGCCAGTAGCATTCATGTCTGGTACTGCGCTCGCCAATCCAAACATGGCGGTAATGCCAAATCTCCAGAGAGAGTCCTTAAGTAGACATTTTGATGCTGTTAAATAAGTCCAAGCTATCTTTGCAATGTCTTATCGAAATCCATTAAAAATTTTGCGTGTAAGACTTGAACATCTGTTCACCCTTTAGAAACGTTGACCTCAGTGACATTGTTGGAATAGGTTTAGTGCAATAAACTCGTAGATGGACTCTATGATTTTTGTTTATATTGAAATAATTATAAATTGTCACAGAAGATAGCGATTTAACATAAATAAATGATTACATCTTAAATACAATACCATTTTCGTTATACAAAACAAACTGTATTAAAGGTATCGTACAGTACAATATCTCTTTGCTTACTAAACTGGTCTACATGAAAGTAGGTTTTGTTACCAAGCTATCGGGTAGCGTTAACAGGTGTGCACGCCATATTTGGGTCATAATGTCTAACAAACAATAGAGTAGACATCTAAAAGTGCAGTTGTTGCCTTAACTAAACCTCAAATCATAACCATTCTCTTAATTAGCAAGTGTAAGTTGAAATTAAATGAGTCCTTTATTAAGACTTTTCATTTTAGCTCCTTTGTTGTATGTTGTATGTGTTTACTTCACAATATCACAATAAACGGTGTTTTTGACTTTGTTCTATTAATTTTATTCTCTAACTTAGGAAAGGTCAAGATTTCAAAACATAAGACGACCTCCGACCACGACGACTTTTCATGGTGTCCCCAATTCGGAGGTCCCGGGTTCGATTCCTGGTCGGGTCAATGAAGAAAACACCTTTTGTACATTTTCTCGGGTCTGGGTGTTTGAGGTTTTTTCATGTGCTTAAGCTACTTTGGGATTACACCAAGATATGTAAAATTGTCCCTATATAACAAATACATCTTTGTATGTGTATGTAGATGAGGTATCGGGTGAAAAGGGAAAAATTCTGCATAAAATGGTTTGGTATTAATATATCGTATACCACTCACTCATTATCATTTCCGTAAGCATCATCAATATCACCAACTTGACCAAGTGTAAGAAACATATTATCATACTTAACGTATTTACAGTTTCTTCACTAAAAATGAACAAAAATAAATGTTTTTAACCGAATTTAAATTCGGTTTTTTAAAATTAGAAAATTCTGAATTAGTTTCTTTTTTGTTTGTTCTCTTTTGTTAAGGTATACTCCCAAAGTAGTCTCATTGCCACCAAGTTATATTTTGATGATAGAATGCCAAGGAAATTAATGAAATTCCTCAAATTTTATAAGGATTCTGAGTATTTCAAAACTTTGATAAGTACTGATGTAAAATTTGAAAAAAAAAATAACCGCCTTCAAAGAGAACTAAAAAAATTCATATTAATATGCTAAATACGGTGCCAATAACTCAATAATAGCGATATAACACTCTAACTTGTTAGAACATAATTGTAATACAATCACGAAACATACTGTTAATGATTTTTAACATGTCCACACAACATGTACAAGGCCAAATAACACTAATTTGCCAATTTATTTCATATGTGAATATTTCTCTTAAGAGTTATTCTATGTTTGGTTTTTGTACATTTTGCATGTTTGTAACAGACATTTTATACAATAAACTTGTGAACGAGTGGGGTACACAATGCTTTTCGTGGTGTCGCCACCTCTGTGGTCACGATTGGGGTTTCCATTCCCGGCAGGGTCAATGTAAAAAACAAGACTGTCTGAGGTGCAGATGTTCATATTAATTCGTATTTTTTGACTTATGTACGACTTATGTACTTTCTTCAAAATCAGAGCAATGTTTATGTGATGTTGTCCCTAATTGTTTATTTTTTTACTATTATTATTATTCACTGAGGGAATTGTATGCTAGGAAAAGTTAAACACATTGTAAGGTATATAAGGAGTATTTAACTGTAACTAAACATTATATTACTGTTTAAGAATTATGATTACTTTAATTACGGTCTGGCTGGACCCTTGCCGTGCATAGTTGTAAGATAATTTTCCGGGAACGTGAAGAATGTTCTATTATATGGGAATGCCACAGGTCTGTTTAGTAAGAAACGTAAGATAGAAGGTATGTGCGCGTACGCTCGCTCATAATTTTATTCTTACTTTAATAATTGCAACAAACTTTTTATTTAATGTCGTAAAGGTCTTATAACTCGGCAGACAGTACCTATCTACCTTGAATCATAGGTACTTAGTCCATGCGATAACTGTTAAGTATTTACCTAAATAATTCTCTCAAAACTCAATGCGGATTGATGGTATGGAATGATTGGAAATAACTCATTGCTTCATAAGAACTTTTTTATATTTTCACGTAATGTCCGAGACTGGTGTATAGAAAGAAGTTTTTTTTTTATATAGAATAGGGAGACAAACGACATGGAAAACGGCAACGACTTGTGATGGTAAGTGATTACCGCCGCCCATGAACACCTGCCATGAATACCGGAGGAACAGCAGATGCGTTGCCGGACTTTGAGAAAAGTATAGGCTCTTTTCTTGAAGGTCCCTAAGTCGTATCGGTCCGGAAAAACCGCTGACGGCAGCTCATTCCATAAAGTGCAAGTGCGTAGCAGAAGTCCTTTCGAGACACGGTCCATAAAAGATTTATTAAGACGACGTGATAGGTGGGAAGCCTATCGCCATCTTAATGTCCAATCAAAAATATTATACGCTTTAAACAAGCCTAAATTAAATAAAATAGTTTTTAAACTTCGATTTTTCCTATACTTGGAGTTAGCACTTGCAATCCATATATAACCGAAGTAGTTGTAATCGCCGATGACAAATGCTAAGTGCACATTTATATGCTCAAATCAGCCATCGCCATGACATAATTAAAATATTCCGTCTGCAACAAATTTTACAATAAAGTATCTGACGAGCAAAGGACAGAAACTTTTTGACCAAAACCGAAAGTCATTTGATAACTTTTGACAGGGATCTTAAAGACGCTGTCTGTTAATCCGTTTTGATTACTAATATCCTGAACGATTTTAAAATTTGAATATCTCTACATTTTATTCACTTTCCACAAATTACTTTCGTTTAGAAAACTAACAACTATCATAGTCGTATAAACTATTTACTATTAAACGGCACCGGTCATAAAAATAGGTGACTTATGTCTGTTCTAAATTGTAAAAGGTAAGGAAGCTGCATTCTGCTGACACAACACGACTAGTGGACACCCGCAGCGCGTGCCTATCTGCAATTATTTACCTACACTATGCGACATTAACACTATTAATTATGTAGGTATGACCGCGTTAAACTAAATATTTTATTGCGGTTTCTGTACATACGAAATTATTTAGTTGAATATAATAACATTAACATATTTATTTTATTAGTGCTTCCATATCCGCGAAATTCGGCAATGGACTCTTGATACGCTGTAAATAAATTGAAATGCATTCCTTATTAAATATAGTGAATTAAAATATAAAAGTAACTTAACAGGTACATTTGACCTGTAATAATATGAGCTGTCTATCTCTTAATTATGTTATCATTGAATGACGAAGTACCGAATGGGTCGCATTCATAAATATTTAAATAAGGTACACGCAGCCGTCAAGTTGTTCGCGGAAAGCGGCAGGCGTGGCAGCACGGCTCAACGCCGGAGCTTGTATTGTGGTGAGGCCATTGTTCCCGCGCTCCAGACCGACGCTTTAATGCTGTCAACAGTCGCCACATATATTATTTCCGTATCTTAAATTCGTTGTACAATATCAAAAGAATTTCTTAACCATCACCTCATTGAAAAACATATTTGTTAAATTATTGCAACATAAATAAACCGTGAATATCAAAGTAGTTGAAGGTACATATTACTCAAAGAACACATTTCGCTGCAAATATTGTCAAAATAAGGGATCGTTATTTATGAAAGTCACAGGCGAATAACAAATGAATCGAGCCAATAAAAAATTATTCACCTCGTCAACTTTCCCTCAATGTGAATACCGCCGCATACTTATTTGTAATAACTTTAATGAAATCATCTTAACTTATTTTTCTTGATTAAGATTCTTGAATCTTGCAGAGCCAAGCGCCAATTTCTACTATAACATGAATATGCTGTCTCAAGCAACTCAGCAGCAAAGCCTTAGAAAATACGAAGTGAATTAAAAGCAGCTTGTGCTTACTCAATCTTCATCATGACAAAACAGCTGAATAGATCTGAGTGAAATTTGGGTTTAGAGATAAATTATTGTCTAGAATAGCATATTTTACCAGAAAGAGTACAGTTCGTGAAGGACAGAATCATGACAGATGATGTGATGTTCGTATTTTTGCTTGCTTGGTACTCAATTATGTTAAAACGGTTGAACTGATTTGAAGAAAAAAAACAGCACATAGCTGATAATTTACAGCAACGGCGATGGGCTCACCACCTGTCAAGTTTGATTGTTTTGGGAATGGACTAAAGATATTGTTGTCTTCTAACCATTTTCATCACCTTCACCTACTTCATTTAATTTCTGATCATCCGAAGGTTGGTAGGGATTTCGTATGCCTTTACCTTGTAGAAGGATGGTTCTTCAGTGGCAACCTCGTACAGGCAAACGCAGTGTAGAACGAAGACAAGATGGAACGACGACCTGCACAATGTTGCGGGAAGTCGATGGATGCATGGAATCTTTGGAGGAGGCCTTGTTCATTAGTGGATTTTGATAGGGCGTTATGATAATGGTGATGATACATTCTAACATGTATGAAGTTTAAAAAATAAATAAGATAAATTAAATTAAATATTCCAATAAACCACTACTCAATTATGTGCTTTTTTTTGGCGGCGACAGACTCATAACCTGTCACGTTGTCCCGAAAATATCTTCGGTGGAAAGTGGGTCAGTGGGACTTAATTATCTAGGCTAGACCTCTGTCTACACCTGTATAGGGAATTGCGTGAAGATATTTATTTGTTTATTTTACTCATGTGCTTTAAATCTGCGTCTAATCATATGTAATAAAGTTTTTTTTTTAGAAATTTTCGAAGAAAATCGTCAGAAGTAAGATAGCTGAGTGGTTTTCGGGTGAAGAGACCCGAGTTCAATCCCCTGGTGGCAGGCTCGTACCAATGTGTTTTTCAATAACTTATGTACGAACTATATCGTTGGCTTTGACATTAAGACGGTTCGAAGGGACTTAATTGTCTAGACTAGAGCTCTGTCTACCCCTGTATTGGGAATTGCGTTATATATTAACCGAAAGTGAAGCCGGGAGTGTTAATGTTTATGATAAATAGTACTATTCGCGTAAATTTTTTAATCAGTCAATGGAAAATAGAAAATACGCAATTCGTCTCTTTATGTACCAATGTGCCGACAACATCATGGTGACAACCAACATCACAACATGCTCTTCTCTCAACAAGAATGAGGAATATTAAGGAGGCAGACTAGGTTAATAGCAGAGTTGGCATTCTTTTAAACAATTATAATTATACAAAATTACTATACGAAATATTGTTATGGACTTGTATAAAACCACTTAATCACGATGAAGTTGCAATAGCACTTGAAAAACAAATATATAAAGATTGCATTTTATATTAAAAGTAGATGTATCATTTACAATTTCAACAGTTTCTCGTAGCATTGACAATACCAACATAAAGGCCACTTGAAGCGATAAAAATAGATATTGACACTTAAAACTGCCACCACGTCAGTTCTGGTAAGCGGTCGTTGCGTTAGACGCACTTTAAAAAGTTTGAGAGGTCATCGAATCAGATTTTTTATTATTTTCATTCAAGAGCAACACCTACACAAATTTTAAGTGTATAATTAAAAATTGAGGTTTTATTTATTTAAAGCTTTACCATACACATTAAATGCATGATACCCTATAGGGCTTAAGCCTTCACCTTATAATGGCAAATAACATCATTAATATTCCTGTTAACTAGTCCAACCAAAAAAAGTCACAATTGCCGAGTTATTGGTAATTGGGTGATCGGAATTGAAGTCAAGAGACCCGAGTTCGGTCCCCAAGGTTCATACCAACGTGTTATCGTAAATGCTTGGACATAAAGATAGCGACGGGCTCACCACTCTATCACGTTGTCCCAAAAACAATGCCTTCGATGGAAGGTTGGTCAAATGAACATTATTGCATTGTGTATCCACCCCTGTATTATGAATGGCGTGAAGATATTTTATTTTGTATATTTTTTCCTGTTAACTACTGCAACTAAGTTTCATTGCTTGTGCCTGGAGTATGTTCAGGGCAAAAATCGAACGGCGGGCCCGAACCTGTGACTTTATGTTTCGCAGAAAATTTTAAGTGGGAGAAGTTCAGATACTAGCCATTATACACAAAAAAAAACAGATGTTCTCAGAGGAGTTACATAAGGAACAAAGATACTAAAATAAAGTTCCACATTGGATATTTCTTATGAACTAAAAATCTGTGTTTACTCACACATTCTTTATGCGTAAATTCCAAATTGAATATCATAAAAATTTGGTAGTGTGATTGAAAACTGGGCGCCTTACCCGCCCGCTCCAATGCATCGTGGTGCTCCTATCGCTTTCACGTCGCGGTTATCGGCGCCGCGATAATCTGCATAGTGCGAACCGTTATTGAAAGCCACGGTACTAGTTTGTGCGTGAAGGCTACAATAGCGGCACTTTAATCTGATATTTATTGACCGAGAGATAGAATGAGGCTGCATTGTGAGGTGACCTGAAATCTGGAGCTAATATGTGTAAATAATGACATGGTGACCAATGAGCCTCGCGATCGATACGCTTACCAGTTCAACTAAATGTAATGTACAGGTTCCTAATTGAGGTGAGGTTTTTTTTGTTTAGTTTTAAAGGAACACTGGTAATGTTTTATGGAATATCATGTTAACCACAAAGTAACAAAACCTATAGTGTCTGGAGAGTGGTCTTCATCCATACTGCGCATCCCACACGCTTAACCATTATTTAACCAATTAGCGCCTAAAGTGATTACTTTATTTCTAAGAATACATCTTCTTAAAATTTAAGTGTCTCAAAGATTTCAAAATTCTTCCCTCTTTTTACTGAAGCTGCGCTCAATACAATACGATTATTTAATTGTCAATCTGTCGTTTTTACGACCACATTCCGTAAGATGTTACCGTGATGTAATAAAAATTAATTGCCAATTTTCATATACAAACTTTAGCATGGGGCGTGGGCAAGAACTTGGTGGCAAACCGCATCGAGACGCGCCCCTATCATGATCAATTTTGGTTCCTCTGAGATTATCTTTTGATCGAAGCAATTTCTCTTCGGTCTTCATGTTGATAATATCAGAAGAACGGTTTGCATGGCTGTGGATAATTATTAGCCAAAGATTAAGGTTATGAATTCGTTACTTTAATATGAATGTTTAAACAAGACAAGACTTAAGTAAATAATTGTTTGCCATTTTGTGTTATTACACGTCATACAATAATGAAAAAATCGGACTATAAAAATGTCTGTTTGCTAATAATACTACTAAATCTCGTGAAGTCGACCAAAAGAGGCAACGCAATCAGAAACAATTTTCTATTACTATTTCTCGTTGGACATATTCCGACAACAAACACGATCGTTGCGAGTGCCGTGGGAATGCCCCAGTCGAGTAACGTACGGACGGACAAATGATGTTGGGCGATCTATTGCTTGTAATTGATGACGACTATTGTACTACGCTTTTCAAAGAGCCACGAATGTTTGTCTTCGTTCTATTACCTTCTGTTTGTTGACGCCATTGTTATTCTGCGGGTTAGAACCTTAATCGCGATCCATTTTCGAAAAAAAAAATGGTCGATCTGTAGGGTTTTGTTTCCAATGCATCATTAGGAACATGCCGTGTCTGCAGGTGCTGTTAAATTCACTAAATACTAAATGTTAAATGCCGTTAATTTCACAAATTTAATATAGAATTAGAAAAATATCTTACCGGCAACATTTCGCCTTGTCCTATCAGTGTTAGAATTTAACACCTTTTCTTTCCGTGAGCAACTTAAGAGGCGACTAAAATACCATTAACTGCCAATACATGTCGCAATAACCATCTCAAACAATACTTTAGCCAAACTCATCACTCAGTAACGTCTACGGTGAGTAAGATTTGGTATTGCGATAACCAATCCTACCTTTACGAGTATATTTAAAGATTATAGCTAATCCTCCCTTTCGGTAGTAGACTACGTCCTGCGGAAGATTTACACGTTTTGTGTATAAGTTCTGTACAGAAAAACAATATTTCTGTATTATAGTGAAAAGGTTCAAATTGATATTAATATCGATCAACTGAAAGACGACTAATAAGTAAAGTAATAATAAGTAAAAATCAGCATTCTAAAATGTTCTCTTTTTATCTTTGGAAAAAACGTAAAATTTGCATATGTTATATATAATATGTTTGCGCTATTCAATAACGTAGAAATGAATAAAGGATAATAAAATAGTCGGGCGCCGGCGCCTACGTTTGCTCGTATCAGCTACTTGAATCAGCCGGAGCGTCGTATGGCCGGCCGACCACCGTGCTCGCTAGGTTCGGACTGCCTACGTCATCGACTCATATTTAGGCATTTAAACGTGTATTAATAACAACTTTATTAAAATATACAACATCGAGGGTGTAAATTTGATATAATGAAAAGAGAGTGATGAATTCGTTTAGATGATCTAGAAAATTACATGATGTGCTATATTTCCTATGCATAAACTACAGAAATGAATATATCTATAATATATAAAACTCTGAAACCATCTAACCGATTATACTTTATATCGACATGCATTTCGCATACTGGGGTAGACAGAGATTTAGATAATGAAGTCCGTTCAACCAACTTTACACCAAAGCATATTAGGGACAAGGTTGTGAAGTTCTCGCCGTCTTAATAACCAAGGTTGCCGTAAAGTATATTTTACATTCATATATGTATGTATAATATATTTGTAAAAAGTTTTAAATCTCGCAATATGGCTGATATGAAATACATGGCAGATATCGCTTAATATGATAAGTGCGTGTTTCTATGGAATGAGTGAAGACCGATTTAAATTAATATTATAATATAAAAAAATTAATATTATAATATTAAAAGGTAGGCCAAGACTAACTTTCGAAGACCATGTGAGCAGATTACTCGAATAGGGGACGGTCAAGAGTACTCGGAAACCTAGGTGCATGTATCAAGACAATGATACATGCACGTCTAGTTTTGCGGAGTACTCTTGAATTGGAAAGAATCGAAAAAGGTATGACACTTAGCGATTTTTTCTCTCCGGCTACCCCGTCAGGGACTGTGCATGAAGATTAGAAAAATATGTATTATTACTTAGATAAATTTATAAATACACTTAAACTCAACACAAAAAAAAATAAATATCTTCACGCAATTCCCAATACAGGGATAGACAGAGGTCCAGTCTAGACAATTAAGTCCCTTCGACCCACCGAAGACATTTTCGGGACAACGTGACAGGTGGTGAGCCCGTCTCACTCGAGAGAGTTCAGTCGGTCTCTTCACTCGCAATTCCGACCACCCAACCACTCGGCTATCGTGACTATTTCGTAAAAAAAACGTTTCTTTTTTATTATTTTTAGTGTAAACAAGTCCAACCCGCCAAACTATTACCGTATTCTGTACGTCGAGTTATTATTTACTATTATTGGGACGACCATCACCTAACAGTAGGTCAATCCGGTGGTCTTAATAACGACGACATTGAGTGTTATAAGCGTAAATCTTCTAACAAGTCGGCACACGCCCACTTCGTCTCTTAGCATTGAATATAGTATTTGTCAACAAATCGGCTAACGAACTGTTAAGTAGTGCAGCAGCTTCTAGCATCCATATTTGATGACCCATAGACACAAAATAATTAATTTCATTATCAAAGTAACAGTACTCAAAAAGCTTATAAAATTTAAGCAAGTTTCTTGATTTCCTTGGGATTCCATCGTAAGATTCTTACGTTGTGGCAATGGGACATAACTAGGATTGCACCATTTCAAACAAAAAAGAAATTTCGAAATCGGTTTACGATGCAGTTATAAGGTAACGAACATTAAAAAAAAATATCGGATAAAAATTGTAAACGAGCAATTTGTACTTCTTGTCGCTGTTTCTCATAATATTTTCCTGTTTAATATGAAACTCAATCTTATCATTTCTTACTTTATAGACATGTTAATATACATTTTGATTAAAAATTATACAGTTATAAAATTATGAACATCTTTGAATTTATTTCAATTAGCACCGCGATTCTTATTTAGCGATACAATCTGGTTAAACCGAAAAGTTATAAGGTAAGATCCCCGGGGCTGAGTGGGCATTGGTCATTAATTTCGCCTCTGTAAATATTGCCTCCTTGTACGATTGTTTTACGATTTACCGCTATTCGTCTGCCTTTTTTATATCTCATATCTAAAGATACACTTAATTATAATTTGATTATCAGGTTTGATTTGCTGATTATTAATTCTAAAAAAAAAACAGATCTAAATTACGAACAACGTTTAATCCGTAATTTTTTTGAAACAACGTGAGAGATCTTTATGAGCCTGTCGCCATCTTTATGTCCTAGCCGATATAAATCTATACATATAAATAAAATTGGAGTGTCTGTTTGTAATATTGAAATTACCGTTTTTACTATATGTATATGAATATATACATACACCAAAATATGTTTTTACAATTTTTATCTGTCTGTTGGTTCCGACTAATCACTGAAATGTCTTGACCGATTTTAATAGGACTTTCATTGCCAGATAGCAAATGTTATAAGTATTAAACAGTGGGCAAAGCCACGGGGGGCAGCTAGTTATATATTAATTTTTCAAAACATTGGTACGAACCTACCTACCCAACCACTCGGCTATCGTGTCTATAATATTCATAGTAAATTTTGAAAAGGAAAAATAAATTTGTCTACACATTATTGTTAAATAATTCAAGACATCATTAAGAAGGTTCCAAAGCTATGTCGTTGACTGTTTGAGTGATCTTTGTGTGTTTTTGCTACGCTATCTATAACTAATGATTTGAATGATAACGATTTTACTAAACGACTGGGTAGCAAGACTCCATAAAAAAGATAATGTAGCTTACATAAGTACCTAATCCGGATATCCTTCGCACTCCCTGCCGTGTCATGAGGTAAGGTACCCGACATTCTTGCCCAGGACTAACGGATCCTCCGGGAAATAATGAACATTTTTATGCAGCCTGTTAATAAAGACTTTTGCCAACCTGTGGAGCGTTTTGGCAAAAATATGTTTTTTCTTCCTTATTCGAATACTGTTATGCAATAAGATACTGATGTCCATCTTCTGATGTTTATAAGTACCTCTGTATACTTCTACTTCCTTCTTCTTAGGATGGTACATTCTCTTATAACTTAGAATTACTAGTGGAAGTACTTAATGCCTAGAGGAATTCTCTGCCAGTCAACGCTAGGCGAAGAAAAAACATTATATAATATATTTTAGCAGGTGCAATTTCTTATTAAATAATTTGACAAAGGAATGAAAAAAATATATATATACAATAAAATACTCGTACGGTACATGTTACAAAAAGTTATGAATAATTTTTGAATGAAGTAACTTGTGTGGATACGTATATATATATATATATATATATACTGCTATATATAGAGCAACTATGAAAATTATTTTTAGCGATAGACGAAATTATTTTAGCCGAAGCTACATTATCTCTATGGTATGTACACACAAACACACACACACATACATCACAACTTGTAAAAGTTCACTGCAGGAAGAAGCTGTATATCCTTTTCCATAAGGGCTGGATATGTTCGCCACGCTTGGCAAGTTGACTTGCGAACGCAGTACCTGATATAACTCTCACCTTAACCGCTACTGAAAATCACCAGTCTGCTATTTTTTGAGATCAGCCCACCGTCTGGCTAGCCCATTGCATTTTTGAGGGCTTTCCATTACCTTTTACGACATCAACAAGAAAAAGGGAATATTTTTAAAATACAACACGGCAAATTGTGCAAAACTTGTACTATACGAATAAAAAAAATGTCTGATTATTACGATAGAGATATTAACCGAATTTATTAAAATGTTATGTAGGCAATGCAGACAAGATAATGGAAAAATAGTACAATTGAATTGAGAAACAAGAGGCCTTAACCACAAATTACATTGATGCATTGCATATTGAAAGCCATAACCCAATTAACATGTTTGTAAAAGCCACTGTTTTATTGAGATTCTCAGGATTAACTGTAACAGGACATATCAATAATTCAACCGGACATGGAGTTCGCAGTGGTCCGAACTGATCAATTTATCTGGATATCGCGGGCTATAATTACGGTTGTTACGATCACCATAGCTGTTACAATTAAACTAGCGGTGTATGATTCGTGAAATAAATAATGCAGATTAAATCAGCGGAACGTCGTTGTTTTCAATACTAGGTATCTTAAAAAGTAAGTAAGTTAAACTATGTTTTGTACTAATAATTCTATTTTTTGTGCAGCCACGTTTGCTATGAGTACGACATAGACTTTTATCTACTGCTAAGAAAAAGAAAAAAAACATTTATTAACATTTGACACATTTTAGATACATATTACGCTAAATACTTTAAAAGTTTTGAGCCCGCGCCAAATATCCTTATCTTTATTCTCTACGGAATTAGTATCTATATAAATTCTGTACCATTAATTTATAAATATTACTAATAATACCTATAGGCAAATCAAATAGAGCATCTTCCACGTCTGCTAATATAAAGTAGTATGTCAACTCAGAGCGGCAGCGAAGGAATGCCTTGGGCATCAACGGCGGTGCTCATAGGACAACTCAGCCGGCTCTACTATACGTAAGTAATAGTATGTACAAAGCTCTCCAAATAATTATGAACAAATGATTGGCCCCTAGTGCCCGATAACTCGGAGGTAGCTCTTTCTTCAATAAACTGTTGGCCCAATAGACGTTGGACTTGGTGTCCTGGTATATCTAAAGAGAATATAAAAAACGAAATTGATTTCATACTTTGTTTCTCATGTATTTGACAGAAGCTCAATCCAGACTCAGAATTTGCCACTGGGCCATGGAGCGCAGTATGTTAGGATTCAAACAGAGACCGAATTACCACACTGCGTTCCAAAACATTCCGGTGGCAGATCGAACTTTACGCCTTTTTAAATAACTGCCGCGAGGAGGCCAAGGATATAGGAAGAAGGAGAGAATACACCGCTGAGCAAAGGCGTGAGGGCCTTGCTTAGTATATAACAGTATAAGTGATTTGATTAAGTAATAACATATGCTGGTAGAAACTAAACCTTGTTTGTTTACTTTGCGCTGATTCAAAATTATTAATTATAGAAAAAAGATTTAAATTTGCTTTTTAAATCCTTTTTTTCAATGATTGAAATTAATTATTAAATAATGTTAAATAATATCTTTACACCATTCCCAATACAGTGGTAAACAGAGGTCTAGTCCAGACAATTAAGTCCCTTCCACCCACCTTCCACCGAACATATTTTGGGACAACGTGACAGGTGGTAAGCCCGTCGCCGTCTTTATGTCCAAGCTAACGATATGAATCGTACATAGGTTTTAAAAAAATCCATTGGTACGAGCCTCCCACATGGGGATCAAACTCTTGTCTCTCGACTCGAAATACGATCACCCAACGACTCGGCTATCGCCTATCGGTGAATGTTATTATCGTATTCGTTCGAAAAATTAGACACATATGCAAAGTGTTCTAGATTCCACAGTGTTAAAAAAGTCTTAGGGTTTGTCCAAATTTGGCGAATGTATCACTAGCGAGCTGCTGTCGCGCTGCACGCGTGCAGTGACTAGAGGCGCAACCTAGTTGAGGTTCTATATTAGTAAATAATTTTCATCTGTCCACACAATGATAAATGCATTCAGCCTTGGGCAATAAGAAACAAACTGAGTAGGTGAGCGGGCGGGAAGAAGTACAGCGCGCGAATTGTACGCGCGCGGTGTATAAATGTGATATTTTCTGAAATATATATTTTTGGTAAAATAGTTTGAAAGATTACCGATTAAAAACGAAACAGCTGCCGCCCGTCCCTATCGCTTTAGGTTTCCGATGCTTTGCAGGATGATGTTCCAAATAGGGATAATGAGGATTCCTCCGGAACTTCCACATTTTTTCACGAATCCTCTATTTCATTCATGTCCATAAAATATATTTTAGGAAATTTTCTTCTCTGAATCTCTTCTGCTTCATCATATTAAGAGGAATTTTAAGAAAAAGTAACTAGAAATACAATGCCGTAATCTCTCACCTACCTTGCCCTTCGTAAGTGTGCATAATCGTATCCTCACCGCGTTAGAGTGCGTTAGCACAGCCAAGCAGCAATGGAATACCCAATGTTAGATGTAGCTATGATATGTAATAGTTTTTTTTTAATAATAAATATGAATCTTCTATTACTGTTCAGTCCACGCTCCTCCGGAACGCTCTTCCTCCTGATGACATGATACATACACATATACATAAATACACACATACATAAATACATACATATATACATGCATAACAGCCTGTTAAAGTCCACTGCTGGATATAGGCCTCTCCCAAGGGGAGGATTTGTCATTAGCGCCACTCGTGGCAAGCGGATTAGCAATCGCAGTCACAGACCACTCGCATCTTTTTTTTATAGAATAGCGAGGCAAACGAGCAGGTGGCCTCAGTTCTCTCCCCCCCCCCCCCCACAATTGGGGGAGGGGGGTGTGTGGGCCTCCGGTTACCTGCACTCACCAGACGAAACGCAGAAGTTTGTGAGACTTCTACTTAACGCCGGTATTCTGTGAGGTCGTGGTACTTCCCCGGTCGAGTCGGCCCATTCATGCAACAACAAAAGCTGATGCGTGGCTCTAGCACTGTTATAATATGACAAGTTTTTTTTTTGGTCTGACATACTTAGATGGTTATCCCGCCATCTATGGATTGCCATTAGGATATTCTAGGCTCTTTCCCTTAGTCGACTCTTACGACACCCACGGGAAGAAAAGGAGTGGCAACATTCTTACATCGTTATCACACGGTGACGGATGTCAAAATAGCTCCTAATAAAAATTCTTTTAAAAAAATGGTTCGAGAGTATCTTCAGTAGTTCTTCAGTAGTGGTTGGGTTATCTCTAAATTTTGTATCCCTAAATTTCTACATACCGTCTACCGAGTATTTGCAATATTCTGTTATTTATTTTACCCCCTTTTCCTCATACTCTTCCTCATAACTATAGTAAATAGCAAATAAATAAATATAAATATCTTCACTCAATTCCTAATACAGGGGTAGACAGAGGTCTAGTCTAGACAATTAAGTCCCTTCGACCCACATTCCACCGAAGACATTTTCGGAACAACGTGACAGGTGGTGAGCTCGAGGCCGTCTTTATCTCCAAGCCAACAATATAATTCGTACATAAGTTTTTGAAAAAACACATTGGTACGAACCCGCCACCACGGAATCGAACATGGGTCTCTTGACTCGAAATTCCGACAGCCCAACCACTCGACTATCGTGACTTAATCTTATCTTTTCGTGACTTTTTAAGCCTAAAAATAAAGCCAATATGGTAATATAATAATAAAACAAGAAGAGAAAAAATGGCGTGCTAACCATCTCGAAAATTACTAGACCAACATTTGTCTAAATGTGATGTGAATCAATACAAAAATAAACAGGTAAGGAATTGAACAATTAAAAGCTTACATTGTATGTTATTCAATTACTGTTTATTAATTAAACGATATCACTCTTTCGTCATGGATTGTTCAATTTCAAAACAAAAAATTACAGTGCTAACGAAATACATTGATGTTTTATCATGCATTAATGTAATTTAACAATTTTTATACACTTACCATATTATTAATTATCACTTCATTATCACGGGTTACATTGTTATTAATTTTAAATACGTAAAAATCAGGCTCAACTATTAACTATTTCATAATTATTTCTTACAATAATAGCAATGCCTTATATCTAAATAAGTTTCAAATTAAAATTAAATTTAACTTGAATTAATTTAATTTCGTTAAAGATGTGATTAAGTACGAACAATATCAATAAAAACACATATTATTCTATGAGTAATATCTATTAAGTAAAAAAATCAGATCTTTCGACTTACACAGACAAGTAATAAAATTATTGACACCTTCAAGCTAACGACACATTATACTTACATTGTGCACATACTTTTACATATAAATATATACTTACATAGATAAACATTTATATACACACACCTAAGACTCAAGTACAATCATTCATACAAACACAAATGTATGCCGCCACTATCGGGATTCGAATTCGCAACCCTCAGCTTTGAAGACATAGTCACTACCAGCTTACGGGCCGTTTTAACAATGTTAGACACCGAGATTCTTTAGTGACACATTAAGCAATTATGTAAATCAAGCAAGCAAAAATGTATGTATGTCTTAAAATGGTTCTATTTTAATAAATTGTACTAGATAAAATTATACTTTTTTTTTAAAATGAGATATTGTATGTTATCCCAAAATTTTTTTACAAAAATCGCGTTTCTTTATTACCTTCAGAATTCAATAAACTGCTTTCCTACTTTATATCAACAGCTCATTACGCGTAGTTCGTTTTAACAAAATTTATTATCGGTCGCTGGTTCGTTCAGTCTCCCTTACGACATACACTAAGACAATTTCTCTTCTTATAAAACACCTGTAGCAATATGAATATCTCTACAAAATATGATTGACGACTTTTTAAGAATGAAAAAAAGACAAAACTACCGTGGTACACAGAATATGTAGTTTTAAATGAATAAGTAGTTAATAAACCCTTCGACCTCAAAATACCTATACTTCAAACATTCATAAGATGAAACTGAAACCAATGAAACAGTTTCTATCAACTAATGATTCTCAATTCAATTATATTGAACGTTTAGTAATAATTCGATAAAAAAATCTAAATACTAGGTGCATGCGTAAACTTTATGTACCATATTATCACATTCTTGAACTCAGTTTAAATAAATAGTACAAAACATTATCCGGATCTCAATTAATTACAATGGCCTAATATATAAAGGCTCTAGGTTACAACAAAAGGAGCACATATTTACTACACGACAATACTCTAAATTCAATAGACAAATACATAAACAAGTGTACATTTTGCTACTTCACAGTTCTTCATGAATCTGTTTCGAGGTTGGAGCTTCAACGAAGTTCTTGAAATCCTGCCTTGATCTCACGTAAGACACACATTTGGCTACAAGTCTTAAAAACTCATTTACGTCGAAGGAATAATTGGTGAACTTAGCATGCGAGGCGCCACCAGGTCCGTGTCCCTGGAAATTAAAATTAAAGCCCGTTTTACTTCCAATATTATGTTTAACTACAATTGATTTTGTAATTTTCAAAGTCTCAAATATCGGGTTTGTAATTACTTTGTTTATATTTTTTAGAATGTCGATATAAACACAAATTTTCATAATAATATTGTACATTTACAAAACAAAAATATATAATAATATATATAGTATACGTAAATATGTAAATTTGGACAACATCACACAGTGTTCAGTCCCTGAAGTAAGTAGCTAAAGCACTTATGTTATAAAACCAGAAACTGCGAACCACAAACACCTTTCACGCGTCTGCGAACCTAAAACCTCATATCGGCCGAATACTTTAAGTCCGGCGCGTAGGCCTCACGATCACGTAAGTCGCATTGAAGAGTTACCAGTTCATCGGTTTCGATAAGGTTTCCGAAATAATATTTTTCATATTTTATATGCAAAGTTTTCTTATACAAATTATACATGTCGGAACATCTGACCATCAGCATCTCTTGATGTTTACCTATCGCTACCTAAAGATTTTGATGGGACTGAAATAGGAAGTAGCCCAGTAGAAATCCGGATCGATGGTTTTGCCGGCAACAAGTAAATCTCAAAATAAGCGATGCCCTTCCAATTTCTTGATATTCACCCTTATAAGAGTTAAAACCTTGAATGGATCTGTGAGAATTCAATCTTAGTGTCCAAGCCAACGTTTCGATATACATATTTACATAGATTACACCATGTCATCGAAGGCAGTGTTATTACGAACTAGGCTGTCTGGTCGTCAGATTTTAAATTAAGGTAATACGGCGCCCGACGTGTTGCGATTAAAATGCGTACTACTAAGAGCTCTTACTCAAATACCATCACAAAGTACTAATACTTCTAATATAATTTTTAATTAATAATATAATTAATTATAATAATATAATTAATATATTTTATTTATATAATTTTTAATTTAGCTCCAAAGTAAGTGCTAGTAATAGAGTTGTGTAGCGAATGTAGTTTCGAAAATCTTACATCGTTTCAGAGTCGATTTGATAATTATTAATGCAACAAGTGCAACGTGCAAAGAGCGAAAGAATGTGTAAAAAAAATTTTTTGGCAAATGAAAGTGTGGACAAGAATGGCGACAATGGTAAATTTTATAATATAAGAACATTAAATAGAGAGCCCAGGTTTGTGCCATGAGCATGAAATATCAAATAGATAGTGATTCAGCTGTTTACGTATGCAGGTAAAACATATGCAGGTAATAATATATACATGTATATATATATATATATATATATATATATATATATATATATATATATATATATATATATATATATATATATATATATATATATATATATATATATATATATATATATATATATATATATATATATATATATATATATATATATATATATATATATATATATATATATATATATATATATATATATATATATATATATATATATATATATATATATATATATATATATATATATATATATATATATATATATATATATATATATATATATATATATATACATCAAGGTAATACTTTTCAAGCCGCCACTGATAGCTGTTACTTTTGCTTATCCCGTATAAGATCGATAAAGAATTAGAATGATTAGTAGACGAAGCTATTTTAACCCACCTAAAAGCACATAGTAATTTATTTCTATTTTTCTTGTTATATCCCATCTCTTGATGTAAAGTTAGCTTTTGTTTAATGTTCTATATATCATAAGTACTGGGATTATAGAAAAATCAGGTATGCAATTAGCAGAACATAGTATACTTATACTACTATAGTGCACTCAATAGACAATTTTACCTTCACATGTAAAATATCAATTTCATTATAACAAAAGTTTTTTACACAATGTTACTTAAGTGTGTGATAATTACATAATTAATTCTTTGTTTTATGATGTATTGCTTTTTAGTAAGTTTTATGAAGAAATTGTTGGTGGGGCCATGGGTGGTGGTGGGTAGGTACATCCTAAACATTATTTGTGCCATAGTGATGTAAATTTTATGTAATAAGCTTTAATATTAAATGTTAATTTGTGCCATAGTCATCTAAATTTTATATAAGAAGCTTTAATATTGAATGTTAATGCTTCTTCTTTCAAAAATTAAAAACTTCAGATATAAAGTTTAACTTTTAATTTACCATCTTATCTGTAAAATTTAAATAAATTATATACTTATATATAAGTAGTTAGTATATAAATGTAAGTAGTCAGTTTACATAAGTGTATTATTATATACTTATATAAACTGACTACTTACATATACTCAAAATTACTTCCTTTCTGAAATTATTATTTCATACTTAATAAATATTTTTTCTTCTCAAAATAGCACATAACTATTATCACATAATATGTTGTTTAAAAAATTTTTAGATAAACCACAATAACTTTACCTCATCCTGCTGCACCAACTTGCTTTTATTTTCCCAGGTGACATATTTGAGACCTCGAAGCCTAGCCAAATCCGAATAACAATTAGGGTCTTCACAGTTATATCTGAAAATTGTTGTTAAACTCTGTAGACAATTAAAAACCTCCAAAGGTCCTAAGTCAAAAAAGAGAGTATACAGTAAATACAAGCTCTATTCATAGATAAACGATTAGTTTTATATAATAGAAATTATTGCTGTAAGTTAATGATTAATTACTTAATATCTTCACGCCATTCCCAATAAAGGGGTAGAAAGCGGTCTAGTCTAGACAAATAAGTCCCTTCGAAGATATTTTCGGGACAACGTGACTGGTGGTGAGCCCGTAAGCGTCTTTATGTCCAAGCCAACAATGTATTTCATAAATAAGTGTTTGTAAAACCCATTGGCACGAGCCTGCCACCTGGGGATTGAACTTGAATCTCTTGACTCCAAATTCCAACTACTCAGCAATCGTAAATATAATAAAGCTATATTAATACAACTAACATAGGGATAATTTCAAAATAAAAACCGAAAGATTTTATGTATCATGGTCTTAATAACACTTTCTACTCTACATGAGTAATTTAAACTTTTTAACTAATTTCCTCCTCAGTGTCCTCATTGTTCCAATATAATAAATAAAATACTAACACTTCAAACACTGCAGCCCAATCAGGTAGGAAGAGAAGATGTGTCAAACCAGCACCATGCATTCCAATAAACACATCGGTATTGTGTGTTATTTCCAACTGCTTAACAAAAGGTACAGTCTTGTCATAAACAACACGTTGAACATGGTAACCATTCACTTTCATCAATGCTTCTACAATTTCTTTCTCATTAAGTATAGTTCTATATGTGGTTCCTCTTGAGAGGAGTGTGATTCTTATCTTGTCATTGTTCCGATTATGCAGCCTTATATTTAGCGAATGTAACATGTGCTTTGAAAACGCATGGAATAAACCACTTCTTTCACAGCCATATATCTGAAAGAAGAAGTATGTTTTCTCGTATTTTAAATCTGAAACCTTATCTGCGGTTTACATTTAATTAATTATTTTACCTTCCTTAAAATCACAATAGCAGAGTGATTGGGTGGTCGGAATTTCGAGTCAAGACAGCCGAGTTCGATCACGTGATGGCAGGCTCGTACCAATGGGGTTTTCAAACAAACTTATGTATGAATTATATCGTTGGCTTGGATATAAAGACGGCAACGGGCTCACCACCTGTCAAGTTGTCCCGAAAATATCTTCGGTGTCTACGATAGGATGGGGGGGGGGGGGAGAGAGGCCGTGAATAATATATTTCTGAGCTGTACTGCATCTACAAGATAAAACTCGAAATTGCTGTCTTGACATCTTGTTGAAAAAAATATTGAATTATAAAATTGTCTCGAATTTATATAGGCATAATAAGAATTTATAGTCACGTTTTGCAACTTAAATGAGTTATATCAAGTGGCTATAATTCAGTTAGCTAACTGATAAACAACAATAAAATTAGTTTTTACAAAATTACTATAACTAAATTATAGATGACACTTCTTTAAGTTGACTTTTCTCGCAATGTACTCACAAGAAACGAAAGAAGAAATTGACATACTTTCATATGTAACACCAATATTATCTTTATTATTTATACAATTAAAATTTTATTAAACTGGATATCTTGCCAATGGTTTATAAAGGCATAATTTCCAAATAACATAATACATCATTAGCAGAGGTTTAGAAAAATAATTCAAAGTAAAACTTACCAAAGGGGTATTGTAATATAGACCAAAAATCATTCTAGGCAATAAAGGAAACACAACATTCCTGAAGCATGCAACTTTTCCACGAAATTTTTTCAAGTCCCAAATGGGATTAATGGTGAATGCTTTAAAAGCATCTTTAAAAGCAGAATTATATGTAAATGTTTCCCATACAAGTATATGGTTATCCCTTGAAAATGTAGAAGGATGTGTGGAATTGATGTGAAGCGACGCATATAAGTTGAAGAAATCACAGAAATGGTGGTACATATTTACAGCTGAAATTATAAAAAATTAAACCAATGCAATATTACATTACTTGCTACACATTATTGAAGTATCGTGAATAATAAATAATAGGGACAAAATCACATACATTGCTCTGATCCCAAATTAAGTAGCTAAAATAAACAGCCAGACCCAAGGTGTAGAAAGTGGTTTTCTAAATAAACCTGTCTGGGAATTGAATTCAAACCTTGGAAATGACTGTACCAGACAATCTGAGGTTTGGACAGTCCTTTTACAGTCCGGTCATAGGTTTATTGGATTTGATTTACATTATAATTGAGCTTATTTGTGATAATGTAAAGGGTAATGAATGTATTGCAAGCTAATATATATATATATATATATATATATATATATATATATATATATATATATATATATATATATATATATATATATATATAATATGTATTATATAATATAAATTTACATGAATAAATAATCATCATCCATGACTCCAGTACAAACATTCATATTCATTACACAAAGGTTAATTAATGTATAAGAGCATGCAATATGGAGTAAAAAATCAAATCTCGAAAAATGTTAACTTACTAGCATCCAATTTCATAATATATGTGGGTTTTTCAATCACTATATCACAAGCATTATCATAAATTGGTCTATATGGAGTTTTAACAAAATTAATCATTTCTGGTGCCCAAGATTGTAAAGCGCTCATATGTTCTGCTTCAGCCTTAAGCCTTTCTTCATAGAAGTTACAATAACCACCTAAATTATTTAAAACTATGTAAATATATAATTTAAGCATATCTGTGAAAAAGTCTTGAAATTATACTTTGCTAGCAATCTATAAGTCAATATGATAAACAATATGGAGACAAGACAAGCCTATCAAATTACAAGTATGTGAGTATAAACACAGCCTGAATACCCTGCTAATTACTTTTTAATTTATTTCAGAAACATACAGGTGGCCAAAGTAGAATACCATATTTTTATAAAAAAAATACAGCATGCACTAGCTGTTGTTGTATACTTTTATGATAACCCTTATCTGATACATGATATTGTTTTTAATTATTATTAAAATAAATTTGGTCGGAATTTCGAGTTGAGAGATCTGAGTTTGATCCCCAGGTGGCAGTACCAATGAGGTTTTCAAAAACTTATGTACGAATTTCATCGTTGGCTTGGACATAAAGGCGGCGACGGGCTCACCACCTGTCATGATGTCCCGAAAATATATTCGGTCGAAGGTGGGTCAAAGGGTCTAGACATGACCTCTGTCTACCCCTGTATTGGGAATTGCGTGAAGATATTTATTATTTATTTAAAATAAAGAAATTATTATCATATCACTATGAAGACTGTATTTGTAAGTTATCAATCTAAATGGTAAATCTCTTTTTTCTCTAGACCTAATAATGTTATACTACATTATAAGTCTAATATCTTATATGCCAGCTTTTAAAAGCTCACTGCAATAACTAGGCTTCTCCTCAGTATTTTCTATTGTTTTTTTGTATTCCTTTTTTGACAGTTTTCACTTTTGTCTCACTGCTCCCTGTCACCAATCTCTTTGATTTAAATGTGATATTTTTAAACATGATTATATCACTATAATATGCTAGTCCAAAATTTCCAAAATTTTTATGCTAATAGCAATGCCTAAATAAAGCAATCTCCAATTATATATAATTAAAGCTAAATTGAGGCTTTAAATTTAAATCGTGGAGAAAAATTATCTAACCAATTTGTCCATCAGCTAAAACATCCATTTTGTAGCGCAAATTGTCTCCTCGACCAACTAATCCAGTAAAATTAAGCATTAAATTCCTGCCCCGACAGAATCTGAAAAGGAGGGTGAAAAAAGTTTATAAACCAATAAAAAAATTAAAAAAAATATATATTTATACTTGCAGTACCTTAGATATTTTGAACATTCTAGAGAGCTATCGTGAAGGTAGGAAGCTTCACACATAACTCTTAATTCGTCCATTTGTTCTTTAATATAACCTACAATATTCACAAAATCTTTCATTATTTTTATTTTTATCACACTAATTTAACAAAATATTTTTTATGATTAATATTCGAAAAAAAATTACCTAAGTCTGCTTGAGTATAAAATGTTTCGAACTGGGCCTCTTTGGTTTTTACCCAGCCTCGATGATCACCTGGGCAACGAGGTCTAATATGGTAAGAAATGTTCTTGTTACATTCAGTTTCATAGCCCCAGCACGCTTTTTTTCCAATAATGTTTTTAAACTTACATTTGGAATCAATCAAACAGTTATTATTTATGCTAGGAAACAAATTTAAAATGTATACTACATGCTCAGGTGGTATATTTAAGTCGTTTAGATCTAATAATTTAGCGTAACTTATGGAGAGAAATATAATTAAAGCTTTTTTTAAATAACACATATTGGTATGGTTATAGTTTTTAAAAAAATATATAAGTGCAAGAATAATCAAAAAAAAGGTTTAAATTTAATTTATGTTTATATCAATCACATAACGCTGCGGTATACTTTTAATTAATAATTTTAAATGTAAATAAATCAACATATCTAGAATACATGCTAAATTGAATTTTATTTCAATACTTTTGTCACAGACTAACTAGCCTCAGAACACAGAGTACATTATTAATACTGAGAACCTCAGATATATATGTATTATCTGTGCTGGTGAGTATTGCTAAACTCAAGAACGTAACCATAACGTAGTGAACATAGATAATACATAACATATATCATATATATTATGAATATGTATCATCTTTTTTTTTATAGAAAAGGGAGGTAAACGAGCAGGTGGCACACGTGATGGTAAGTGATTACCGCCGCCCATGAACATCTGCAATACCGGAGGAATAGCGGATGCGTTGCCGGCCTGTGAGAAAGGTATAGTCTCTTTTTCTTAAAGGTCCCTAAGTCGTATCGGTCCGGAAAAATCGCTGACGGCAGCTCATTTCATAAAGTGCAAGTGCGTGGCAGAAAATTCCGCGAAAAATGCACAGTGGTTGAATGGCATTCCATCAAGGTGGTGTTGATGAAATTTTTGATTATGCCGTAAGGTACGATGGTGAAATTCAGCGGCTGGGATTAATTCAAACAAGTCCTCGGAGCACTCCCCGTAGTAGATCTTGAACATGCAAGGAGATGCAACATCTCTTCGCAAAGCCAGGGGATCTAGCCAATCGGATAGAGTATGGTCGTCGACAATTCGAGCCACTCTTCTTTGGATACGGTCAGATGGAAGGATGGAAGGAAGAAATGACAAACGTACTCCATGTGCGGCCGAACCTGCGCCTTATAAAGTTCCAAGCGGTGGGCCGGCATGAAGTACTGTCATGCTCTATTGAGCACGCCAAGCTTTTTAGAGGCCAATTTGGCCTTCCCTTCCAATTGACCGCGAAACTGAACGTTGCTCGGTATGTCGACGCCAAGGATTCAGATGCTGGCTGAGGCAACTAGGGCTCTCAAAACGAGGTGACACGACGAAGGGTTTTTATTAATTTTAGCAGTAAACGCGCAAACTTGTGCTTTTTTAGGGTTAAACTTGACTAAATTTAGTCGGCCCAGTCCGAGATTTTGTCTAACAAAATCTTGACTTCTCGACAGACACAAGTTTGTTCCGGTACTCGTCGTCGTGTTCCCGAGAAATATTGGCACAGCCGGTATATAGAGCATCACCAATGCTGTCATCTGCATAGCAATGGATGTTACTAATTTGTAACAAATCATTGTTACCAGTGGTAGAGCTACGCATCAGCTTCGTCGTACTTCCCATATTTCCCATCAGGTCGTGGTACTTCCCCGGTCGCATCAGCTCGACCTGGGACGTACCACGACCTCATAGAATACCGGCGTGAAGTAGAAGTCTAACAAATTTCTGCGTTCTGTCTGGTAAGTGCAGGTCACCGGTGGTCCACTCCCCCAATTCTTGGAGGGGGGGGGGGGCGCTCTAAGGTAGGCAACGCCTTTGCCTTTGGTATTGCGGGTGTTCATGGGCGACGGTATTCACTTACCATCACGTGAGCAAACGGCTCGTTTGCCTCCCTTTTCTAAAAAAAAAAATATGCAGAAGAAACAGGGTTAGCGATAGCACACAGCCTTGTGGGACACCAGCGTTCACAGACTTGAAGTCCAAGCATACACCGTCAACTACGACCTTAGTGCTCCGGTCCGTGAGAAAATTAGTGACCCAATTACAAAATTTCTCGGGAAGTTCATATGACGTAAGCTATGAGAGAAGCGCTTTGTGCCACACCCGATCAAAGGCTTTCGCTACATCCAAACTAACTGCCAGGGCCTCCCCCTTGCTCCCTACTGCCTCCGCCCATCGATGAGTGAGGTACACAAGAATATCACCAGCCGAGCGATCCCGACGGAAGCCGTATTGGCGGTTACTGATCAACTGGTGCTCCTCTAAGTACCTCAAGAGCTGACAGTTTATAATGGACTCCATTATTTTGGAGAACAAGGAAGTGATGGCCATCGGTCTGTAGTTACCCGGATCTGAGCGGTCGCCATTCCTAGGGATCGAGTGCACCAAAGCTGTCTTCCATGTCATTGGAATGACGCCTTCAGAGTAGGAGTACCGAAAAAGACGCGTTAGAACCGGTGCCAACTCTGGAGCACACATCCTCAGCACAATCTGGATCTGGACTTCTGGATGTCCGGGGAGAGGAGAGCTTTTTGCGCTGAGCTCTGAAAGGACCGGATGTCCGGCATAGAGCACTCAATGCACGGGATGGTCGGCGTGAGTTCCCCCTGTCATCGAGAGTCGAGTTGGACGCAAAATGAAAACCTAGAAGATCGGCTTTCTCTTTTGCGTCATGGGCCAGCGAGTTGTTCTCCCTGTGCAGAGATGGTAGTGAGGGCTGACTGAAAGGACTGCCTTGGCGAGGGACCAGAACGCATGAGTTCCCGAAGGAAGACGAACTAGTTTCTCGCCAATTCTGCCAATGTGCTCGGACTTTGCCGCAGTAATTACTCTTTTGAAGGACCTGGCGGTAGATTTATACTCCTCCTTAGAAATGCTAGTTTTTGAATCCCGAGACGCCGATGCTTTAACTCAGGCCCTACTGCTGCGGTCGTACTGCTGCATTTGGCGAGATGCCATTCTGCAGGTGCCACCAAACCAAGGCGTTGATCTACCACCGATGGGCACCACAGAGGAAGAAACGAAGAGTTCCATTCCTTGGAGCACCACATCGGCGACAGAATTTGCAACACAGGAGGTACACATAAACTTACAGTTTTAGTGTTAACGTTAGCACAAATGGAAAAATTCAATGGTACGAGCCTTCTTCCGGAGGCTAAACTCAGGTATCCTATTTCCTGAACAAAAACTCTCTTGGTCTCTTGATTCATAATCCGATCTCCCAACCGGTCTGATAGTGTAGGTATAATATTTTCAACATTTTTACTAACGAGTAATGACTACTTACTTATACTATCACAAAAATGTAAAAGAGTCGTGTCTGTACTTATAAGAAATTTAAATAACTGAAATAGGTTACTAAAATACCAAAATAGGTGTGTCTGGTTAAATGGTTTGTGAATTACAATCAATTTAACAGATTTGGACACAGTAGTTACCAGTGTTATAAATCTTAGCAACCAGAATAAAAATTGAAATATATTGTATTCCCCCGATGTCTATAAATATGAGACTAGTGACTCGCCCCGGTGTCGCACGTGTAACAGGGAATACACACTACCTTTGTTTTTCTGTTGTAATATTTTAAATCATGTGTTAGAAGCTTCATACTTCTTCAAAAGTCATGAATTCCCATATAAATTTTTAATTCCTTATTTACCCCCTTTAAGGTAATATTTATTATAAAGGAGAAAATTGTAAATGAAATTTGTTTTGACAATCAATGTTTGGCATGTGTGCCAATTTCTCATTTTACTACAGTTTCTCATTTTACTTTTATAGGGGTGAAATTTTGCGTGTATATGTATATATACAAGCCAAATCTACAAGTTTATAGCACTTGCGGTCTGTCTTAATTACTTGGCCATCGAAAACGCCTTAGCGGTCTCGCTCTTAGGCCTTCGACAGGGCCTGGTACGCAGGTTTGCTAAGCAAGCTTCCAGTATATCGTATATATACCCCCCGATTTCTGCGACTAGATAGGTGACTTCTTGAGTGAACGGTCGATCAGAGTGGTCATAGACGGTTGCTCTTCGGACCTTAAGTCGAAGTCGGGTCTGTACTCTCTGCTAATCATTTCTTGCTACGAACATCAACGTCTTGCTATTGCCTGGCATAGTCAGTTACGCAGATGACAGCACAAAAACAGAGAGGTACTTATCTCGTTCAAAAGATGACGGGGACGTAATGCGATCTTTGAGAGTGGCCATGGTGGAGCGGTCAAATGAGACCTTAAGCTAGTCTCCCAATGGGGTGACGATAATCTGGTTGCGTTTAACGCCTCCAAAACGCAGGCCTGTTTTTTCTCCGCAAAAAGGAGTCGTTTTCACCTGTATTCCACATTCCGGGGTGAGTCTGCCAATGTATCCGACCGCCTTGTGCTTCTTGGCATGGAATTGAGCGATAACCTCAATTTCGGCACTAGCATTGAGTTTAAAACTCAAATTGTGGCCAAAAGGCTGGGCATCAGGTGACACTTTACAAAACTCAGATTCGATCTTGTATGAAGTACTATAGCCACCTATGGGATGGCTCAGAAAAATACTATCTTACCACACTTGACGATTGACGACTGATTGGTGACAATAAGTTGGTTGAAACCAATCTTGGTAGCTTTAGTCAACGTCGGAAAGTCGCCTGTCTGTCGGTGTTCTACACACTTTACTTTGGGGATTGTGCTGATGATCTCCATAATGTCATTCCCTCATTATGATTCCTGTATCGGGATACCAGGCGCACTGCCGGCTACCACCCGCACCTGGATGACATTCCAAATGTTTCGGAAAATGCGCTACCATTCCTCATTTATAATGCGCACGGCCAGGGAGTGGAATGCTCTTCCGGTACCTGCATTTCCGAAAGAATACAACCTTAACCTCTTCAAGGTCGAATACACAGCCTTCTCATGAGTAAACTCGCTCCTTCATAGACCTCATCTATGTCGTCGCGCTTGATGGAGGTCTACTCATTTTTCAAATAAAAAAAGGGTTTCTTTTGCCGACTTCTTGTCCATCAGCGGAGCCGCATTACGGTAGTAATTTTTAAAATATTGTCTTTGCACATGTGAAATTTTTGTTCCTATTTCCAAAAACATATTTGCTAAATAGATACTCAGATTTTTTATAAATTATTTTTACAATTATAACTTTACATTTATATACACCTTGAATTTTATTAACAAAACATCAACCATTGTTTATTTAGACTAACTTTCAAACTTCACATATGAAGAAAATTTTAGATATAAAATATTGCTTCTTTTATTTTTCCCGAAAATCATATCGTTATGATATTTTTATATAGAAATGAATTCCAATAATATATCCTGTATCGTAATATATTAATGTAAGTATTGTTTGGAAAACTGTGCAAAATGTACTCCTGTCCACATTCTGTATATTACTTTACTCTTTCATTCCTAATCAAAGAGAATATTATCACTCCGTTATATTCCTACTCTTCACGTCCTAGTTCACAGTTCTTCTACATGAGATCGCCGATTGTAACGCTAGGTCTTTGTGTCATAGTCAATATATTAGATAGCAATTTTGTTACACTCTATAGTTTTTGGCTGAAGGCCTCAAAGCAACGGCAAATTTTTATTCTATAGTCACCATTTTTTTTAAATGATACCATCTACTAAGTACTTTCGCGCCAATTCCGGAAATATATTCCGGCGGGGGTTTCTGGTTTTCGATAATATAGGTATACACGTGAACAGGCGTCATCCAATCAGCTGGTAAATTTGGTGGACCGGCGGCGGAATTAGTTGACTTCTCGAAGTGCTTGTTTATTAGTTGACTATTAGTCCGAATGAATAAACAGTGATTTTATTTTGTAAAAGGATACCACAAGATGTAATTTTTGTGATCTCTTTTATAGAACGTGCATCATTGCTATATCCGACCTTCAATCATAAATCTTAAATAATTTTGTCGCCATTTTGGCCGTGCAAGTACTACTAAATAGTTTAAACTTGTTGTTTTATTTTTTAACGTATCTTTTGTGAAATATGTAAATGGATATCCTTTGGAAGACTTCCGAAGAAAATGTCCCAGAAAGCTAGTATAGTAAAATTCCTTATACATGATGCCAATGGTTAGTAAACACAAATGTGAGATTTCGGTGATTTAGTTTTTATTTTTTTCTAGGAAACAGATTCGTTAAGTTTAATCCTTTTACTTATTTATAATAGCAATATTACATGAGGCGTCATAATCATAAATGCTATGCAGTAGTGGTGAGCCAAAACGAATCTGTTGTATCACTGTTTGTTTATTTTTGGAGGTGCGAATTTTAGGTTCTCATGAGTATTTATGCGTTTTAGGTACCTATATTACTATCTAGATTTATTGTAGCCGATTGCTATTTATAGGACAACCGCAAATGGTGAAAGTATTGCAAAATACAAAAAAACTGTCTATTGCTCAATTCAAAGGCAAACCAAATCCTGTGAAAATTTATAAACTGCCAAGGAGCACAGAAGAAAATACAAAATCCCAGGTTGGTTGTTGGTATACCCTATGTTTTTCTGTGTAGTTTATGTTGTATTACATAAGGTATTTGCAAGAGTTGCTTAATGTTTTAATTATTTCTATCAACTTTTGCTGTAACATGGAGCACAGAAGAGAGTTTTCCAGAGAACCTCAGGATTGACCATACTATTTGCTATTTAACTGATAAAAAATTTACAAAGTTCTATTTCAGCTCCACAACTAATATTGTCCTCCTTATATGTAGACTAGGGTATAAACTCACTCTATGAGACCACCACCCAAAGAGTAGCTTGAATTATTGAAAACCTGTGTGGATGAGAGGCATACACAATTTTCGTAGTTTTAACAGCTCTGAGGTTCCAGGTTCAGTTTTTGGACAAGTCAAAAAAGAAGACTACTTTTTCGGCACACTGTTTAGTAGCTTTTTGCATAAATTATTCTCCTTATTTTGATAATCAGCATCAACACTACCATCTTCACCTACTAGCTTGGACCAGTAGATAGATTTGACAAAATATTATACTCACTACATACTTATTACTTACACCTTTTTGGAAAGGCTTTTTTATCTACACATTATTTCATTACTACACATCTTGTCTAAATTTGTCAGTGAGACCCTCTTCCGCCAAAACCTATTTGGGACAACATGACAGGTGATAAGACTATCACTGTGTCCAAGTCAACAGTACAATACATTTAAAGCTGAATTATGAGGCAGAATTACTAATTTTTTTTGGCCAATTTGAAACACTCATTTTTTTATCTTTACATCCCTATTGACAGTCCCTTCTGGGGCAGCCAGTGAGAGAGAGCAAATGTAATTACTGGCTATGATGCATTCCATCTTAGTCATGGGGGGTGAAAATGTATCTAAAAACTTAAAATAAATAAATAACTAAATATCATCAGGATGGCCAGAGCAAACAAATCCTTACATACCTCTTTGGTTTCTTTCAAATTAATAATGTTCTTTATACATGCATGTCTCGGTATCCCCTTTTTCAGCAATTGGCTCATATGGTCTTTAAAAATTAGTTTCAGCCTACCTCAACATCTTTTAATGTTAACTTTGCACTATATACATTTTTACCATTGAGTCTACACCCATTTGCTCAAAGTGCCCAAACCATCAGCATGCCCCAACATTTCATTGGTAAGATTATCTGTCAAACCTGCCATATTACTAATGTCTTTGTTTTGTTTTGAGTTGACCAAAGTAACACCACACAATTTTAATAGTAACAAAACACTTTACGAAGAGATGTATAGCCAATGCAATCAGCTTGCTTTTATGCACTCTAAGGCCGGCAATGCATCTGCTATGCCTTTGGTATTGCGGGTGCTCATGGGCGGCGGTAATCACTTATTATTACGTGAGCCACCATCTCGTTTGCCTCCCTGTTCTATAAAAAAAAAAACAAGAACTCTCTGCACGCTCGGCACAGAGGGCTGTCAGTACCACCTAAATTAAATAGATGTTTGTTAAATTGACCATGACCAGTTAATGCACCAGTTATGTTCCAAATTTGGGGCTTATTCAGACGTAGGAGCATTTTAGCAACTCGAACATTGATTGCTGGTAGTGGTTCTGTTCCTGTCTGCACTCTAGGTGGCTTACCCAGAGCTGTGCATGTTGTTGCCTCGTACAGTTACGTACCTGGGATCGAACGAAGCTAAAGGGTATGGGGATGACGGGTTCAGGTCCTACTGGATACTCACTGGATCCACCCTTAGCCAGTTCGTCTGCTGCATTGTTACCTCTAGAGCAGCTGTGGCCCTTTAATCACTAGAGGTTTACTTTACTGTCTGACAGTATTCATACAGTGTAATTTCTTACGTCCCTGTTGGCGATTGCTATTGTTGCTTGTATAATGCCCATACACTCAGCTTGGAAGACGGTGGTATGGGCGCCTAATGGAATTCCTATTTTGATGTTGAGGTCTTCCGAGAGAGTACCCGAGCCCTTGCCCATTTCCGAGTCTTCGATCCATCGGTGAACACTCTCCGCTCTCATGGATCAAGACCCTCAGACTTATGGTCCTCATGCAATTGCATTTTATATTTCTTATCAAAGATAAATTGTATTGGGATCTTATCACACTCAGCTTGTAATATCGGAATCTTAATGTAGAGTTCCTCTGAAATAGCTGTATACGCTATCCTGCAGTCTTTCCACAGATTCAGAGTCTTCAGCCTAACCGCGGCTAGTGCTGCCTCTTGCTGGACGAAGAGGTGTAGCGGTGGCAAGTTCAGTAGGGCTTCCAGGGCTGCTGTAGGGGTGGTTCTCATGCAGCCGGTGGTCGCCATTCCGGCAACTCTCTGACATCGTTGAAGTTTCTTTATGGTTGAGTTGAGTTTGGTTCTGGTCCACCATGCCAGTGCACCATAGCTAATATATAATTAATGGTTAATGGTAAATAAATAATAATAATAATAATAATAAATTTGCCATTTATTTTCTCTTACATTGCGTAGTTCTTATGCTAGAAATTACAAGAATGCCAGACAAGGAACATAGTAGAACTATCCGCGTAAGAGAATGGTGCTTGAAGTAGGTTTCCTTGAAAAACTGTATTACAAGTCACCATACCCTCCTCGGCTAGTTTCTTAATTAGCTATAATAAAATTACGTTTAGACGTGTAAGTACTATGAAATAGCGTTTGTTAACTTAAAGGAATACATGAGAGAGCCCATTTGCAATAGTTTGTTTGTCTTGAGGAGTATGAGAATTGATGTGTTGTTTGTGTGCATGTAGGTGTGTTTGATGTTTGAGTATGTGTTAGTTGTAGCGTAGAGTTTAAGTTCATTTAGTTCGGTGTGTTTGTGTAGTGACGTGAGAAAGTGTTGATTATTATGTGCGTTGAGGAATTTCGACAAATAAGTTATATATCGAGACGTTAGATTAATAAATTAATATGAGAACGATAGAACGATGGAGTAAGTATACGGAGTAACTATTTGGGTGGTATCAGTAGATTTTCAGTTTCAGAATAGTCTAGGGTCTTGAGGTAATTTTTGACTAAAATTTTACAAGTAATTTTTTTTGTGGATATATGTTAAGAATTTTGTTAAGTTTATTGTATAAGTATGGGCCAAGAAAACTAAAGAACTTATGTGATAGTGTTGTGTTAAAGGTTTGAGATTGAGATACCTTGTCTTTTCGTCTTTTTTCCTTCCTAAGGTTTGGGTCATACTGCAGCTGGGAATGTTTTTGTATTACTATGTTTAATATAAACGTTTGTCTAACAGTGAGCACATCCCATTCTTTGTAGAGTTCTACTGTAGGATAGTGAAAGGGCAAACCTGCCCCAACCTTGAGAATAGCGCATTGTGCCTTCTCCACCTCCAATAAATAAGTTTTTGCAGCCCCACCCCATGAAGTGATACAGTAGTCCACCAAAGATTGGCACAATGCATAGTAGACCATTTTAGTAATTTTACGGTTTGCAGCGTTAATGGTAAATTATAATATAATTAATGGGCGAATGATAATGTTATAGATCCAAAGGATGATCTTGGTTGAAAGCCCCCAGCGTTTGTCCCCAGTTTTGACTAAAAAGATAATAGACCCATGGCTATGTTCCCAGCAGCCAAAAACATGTCCACATCTATTTTAAATCTTTGATCTCTGCCCTAGGTATTATACAATTTTATTGGTCTGTTCGGGACATTCCAGATTTACCCATATTTCACACTTGGTCCTCTATTTAGGCCTTGAAAGGCAAATTGGGTTGACTGTTTTGGATAATTTAGCTTTTGATTGCAAAGATGTTTTTAGTTTAGCACAGTTTATCACAAGCTAAAGGAATATTATAAGTATCAGAGCCATGAGGTATTGCATATTTTTTAAGAAATCTGCAGCTTCATTGCCCTTCATTTATATGGCTAGGAATCCAAGCCTCTGCTTCTTACATACCAGAGCACTTGCATATAAAAAGTACCTCTCTTATGCTCTTCTTACAGAATTATGTTTGCAGCATAGAGGAAACTTATTGTGTAAATAAGTTAATGAGTATGATAGCATTAGTCATTTTTTTATTTCTCTGTGATTGAATTGAAAAATGCAGAAGAATTTTAAGTTTGTTATCACAAAATATACTCCTTCATGTATAAACCTATTATGAAAGACCTTTTTGGTGAGAATGAGGTATACCCTTCTACCTCTTCTTTTTCTAAGTCTCTTTCTGACCAACCCAAAGTGTCAAAGAAATTCTTGAATATTGTACATTTGGAGCATATGAGTGGTTTTCTAGTGTATTCATTCATCTGCATCTTAAGGTCATTATGGTTACTAAACTTATGGAAGCCACTGCACTCTTTATGGTTATCATATATGCCCTCTTAATTTAACCATATCATACTTATTATCATTAACAGTACGTTCATCCTCATTCATAGGTTTGTGCTCTCCAAATATTGCCTTTTTTAAAGATACGAAACACAAAAATTACGAAAGGTATCTCTTTTTTGAAATCGTGATGCACATTAGCATACATTAGTTATTGTATAGTCAGTACTGTATTTTGATACACAACTCGAATTCGTTTTTACACCTTTCTCACAAAAATGTACCTCTGTTAAACCCCAATAAGAAACTCCCAACCATAACATGAACGAGGATGGAAAATGACCTCGTTGGACACACGAAATACGGTTGCTCACTTCTTCACTACTGTGGGTGTACACCATATCATTTTGTTTGTTACCGTAGTAGAGAAATATTTGTAAATAATTGTTACGTACAATTGTTGTTTGTAATAATTGTTAGCTACACTCTCTTCTACGGTAAAAATTATTTCATCCGAAAAAAGAATTTCCCGATATTTTTTTCCCGCATACCGCTTCAACAAAGCGCGGCATCTCTTCAGTCTCAGGTCTTAACCCCTTCTGAAGGGCCAACAGTTTCTGCTTACAATTGGGATTTCTTTGAATTCGTGCCTTCACAGCTTTTATCACTGCTGGAGTCCTAACAGACCGAGGCCGACCACTTCTTGACCTGCCCTATCTACACTAGTCTTCATTGTATCGTTTGATGGCACGATAAACGAATCTTTTGGTTATTTTCAAATTTTTCAGTTCAAAATTTGAATTGGCGCGTAACCGCAACGATGCAACGCAATAACTGCAACACGGCCTTCTTTAAGCGTCCACTCCATATTTAAAAATGAGTAAAATTCTAAAAAGTATACAGTTTTATTTTCATGGACAATTCGAAAATCGATTTCAATAAACTTTTTTGTGGCCAGCATTCTAAAAGAAAAGTTTTTACTGTGTGACAATACTTATGACCTGACTGTGTAAATTGATAGGGACAACATCACCACATATATTGCTCTAATCCCAACGTAAGACAAGCACTTGAGGTAAGGGAATCGGAAACAACGAAGGCACCACAAACACCCAGACCCGAGAAAATGTAGAAAAAATGTTTTTTTCTTCACTGACTCGACCGGGAATCGAACCCTGGACCTCGAGATGGCGACACCTTGAAAACCAGTGTTTAAGCCACTCGTCCACGGAGGATATATTATGATCCAAATGACTCGAGATAAGAACTTTGCCTCCTATTTTATTATTTACAACCTCATTATATATTATATTTAAGTATTCAAATTTTGTATTCCAGGCACCAGTGTTGCATCCAGTTAAAGGCGTCAGATGTGCGTCAAGTAAGTTTGAACATACTATAAAAGTATATGGTAAATATGTTGCTAGAGGCCCTCTCTATAAAGTTAGTTTATAGGAGTTTAAATCCCACTAAGAATATATTTAAATTTTATATTTTCTTGTTCTTAGTCTATTTAAATAGTTCGTGAAGTGACTCGCGGTGTCAAGTTAAAGATGGTCTGAAACCAGAAGCGTAAAAGAGGGGACGATGGGGTCAGCCCGGGTACCTAGCACCAAGGTGTGACAATTAACTTGTGCAACTTAATAATACAAAACAATTCGCAACACACCATAACTTATAAATCCTAATAAGTTAATTTATTTTATTAAGAAAACCAATAGCTTATTACAAATGTTACTATGCCCTAAATACATTCTAAAAGTAAAGCAAATGACAGGTTTATTATTTTAATTTGAAAATCATGAGTTATCCTTGCCAATTCATAGTACCAGGTGATCAAGCTTCGTTTCTAAATACAAAAATTATCCTCCCAGTAGTTCCCAGGTACCAATGTATAAATATATATAGATAGTACTTTTTCAACTTTGTTAAGAAATTGCATGTTTAGAATTGCAAGTTATCTTTCTTTCCATTTATATGTTATATTATTATTATTTGTATATTAGAAAAATGTATGAAATGTATTACAAGTCCGTCAGGCCATTCTATCCAACCTTCTTCGTTTTTTCTATACAGTTTTCTCAATGTGTATTGGAATTCACTAAACTTCAGCCTTTACGATTGAAACTAAAACTAGCTTTTTTCCGTACATCTTTTTAGTTTTTCTATAACAGCAGTATTTTATGTAACAAAAAGTTCGTGTATATTTTTTTAAATGTCATTAAATATTCGCAATGATGTAACTTATAAAATATTATAATCATTTCTTGTACTTACGCGAACAATACACATCTAAAGTAAACTTGCTGTAAAATAATACTTGAACTCAATTTCTTCCCAAACAGTACTTACATTTTCATAGCTGTCATTTACCATATCACCGGTCCTTGTTCAAGCACGTGGTTCGTTTTTTTTAGGAATAATCGCTGAAACTACTTCTTACATTTGTGCTTTTGTCCACTTAGGTTTATTGAGTTGAAGCTGAATGTGGACATTCAAATATTAACAGTGGAGCAGCGACCTGTGCTATCTCTATTTATTAAAAAAATCTTTTAAAATTTAATGTGAGTCCTTTGGCCACTCCTTCCAACCGATTTTTTTTAAATGATTTTTGTCTTCATACATTTTTTGTTTTTCATACATTTTTATGTTTCCAAATACTATAAGACGCCGTCCAGTTGTCTTATTTAATCAATTTTAACTTAATATATTTATTTTAAATGAAAGGTACGGATTAGTCATCAAGCAAAGAAAATTACTTAATTTTCATTATCTTTAGAATATTTAAATGCGATATAATTTTTTACATTTGTTATGTTTACAAATACATTACAAGTCCATCCAGGCTATCAGATTTGAATTTTAACAGAACGTTAGCTTAAATTTTTTCAATGAAAGCTAACGTTTTGTTAAATAAAAAAGCAAATATATTATAACAGGACACATATATAACGATTACAACTTTCCCGCCTATCTTACAATACAGAAAAGCATGGTGATGGGGCACCATTAATAGAAATACATCGTGATCTCCGCAAAAATCAAACAGAGTTGTGATAAAACTTTAAAACTTTTAACTTATCAAGATTCATTGAAACGATTCATCACACGAAGAGATTTCTTTCTGTATATTTCTGTATTCTTCCTGTTATTGTATTAAATTATTAAATATCTTTACGCAATTACCAATACAGGGGTAGACAGAGGTCTAGTATAAACTTCTTGACCCACCTTTCACCAAAGATATATTTTCTTCGGAAAATATATCTATCAATTATATCATATATAATATTATATCAAAATATATCTTGGGTGGTGGTGGTGGTGGTGAGCCCGTCGCCGTCTTTATGTCCAAGCCTCTACGTGTCTCTTGACTCGCAATTACAACCATCCAACCACTCGGCTATCGTGACTTTATTATATATGTATATTTATTATTATTATTTTCATACCACTATTAGGAACGCGTTTCGGCTTGGTCTAGGAATACTCGCTAACTTCTATTATGGGAAGCACGGTAGGTCCTCTATCATTTCCTTCGACCTCTGATTCGAGGAAAAGTTTATTATTTCTTTTATTTAAATTATTGTGATTTTTTGGTGACCTGAGAATAGCATGTAATTACAAGATTGTGACTGTTTAAATTTCAGAGTTGGTTCCTGCTCCAGTTGACATATTAGCTCGCGCAGAAGAAAACGTTCCTCAGCACAAAGCTCCGGAAGCTGAATCTCAGGTATAATTTACTAATCGGAATATAAGTATGAATTTCTCAAATTGGACTAAGTCTCTATTTAATAATTATAAAAAAAAATATCATTGATACAAGTATAAGGTCTTTAGTAAACACATTGTACCAATAACTTATGGGTGAATGTTTGTTTGGAAATATCTCATTTCTGAATTTACTGAAGTATGAAAATTCTCTGAAATTTGATTCACATTTATCTATATAAATTTGTACATTTGGCCAAGACTGTCTTGAACTTAGACGCAGACGGGCCCGCCACTTATTATGACACATAATCTTCGATGAAAAGTGGAACGAATGGACATTGTCTAGACTGGGGTTGGCAGCCCCAGCATAGGAAATTGGGATACCGTGACAAATGGAGATCCTGTCGCGGTCTTCTTCTTTCTTTTTTACAACTTATTAAGGGTTCACTGCTGAATATAGACCTCCTCCAAAATTATTTACAAAGAACGATACTCAGCCACCTGCAGCCATCGACTTACAACATTCTGCAAGTCGTTACTCGTCTGGTGGAAGGCCATTTGTGTAAACGAGATCGCCGACTTAGTGACCAATAAACAATAAAAAAAAATTTATTTAAAAACAATTGTTATTGACAATAACTTATTTCAACTTGAATTGTAGGAAGAATTTCAGGGTCACACATCAGAATACCAATCGGTGGAGTTGGTGCCGAAGATAGAGCCCATACCACAGAAGCCTGAATCTCCTGTCAAAACTACTAAAAAATCAACAGATTTATATCCGAGTATGTCGCAAGCCTCAAGAAGAAGGCATGATTCTGACAATGAACAGCCAGCGGAATAGTAAGTTTCGGTTTAAAGTATTTATTTTCTCAAAAAAAAAAGAACATTGTAATGTCCACTAAAGATAACTTTTTTTGACTCAAGAAAAAATATGTTATAGACTATATCTGCTATTTGTATGTTATTTATGTTAATTTCTCCTGCCGAACCCCAAAATTTTAATTAGATACTCTAAATGTGATTTAACAAGCGTAATTCAAATACTACTTTCAACTCCAAAGGCATCACGCGATGTTTAGTAACCTTCCAGTCAATGGAGTTTTTTCGATCGCACATAATCTAAATTTGCTTTTTATGTTAATCTGCTGTCTAATATAATGCCCAGACATTTACGTGAGCTGCTGACAACTGACTTTCGATTGTAAGAAGAGCGAAACTAGGATTTTTTTGTTCTTAGTTGAAAACATTAACTACAAAGACTAAGTTAACAGAAAGTTTTATTTTTAAACCATTTACATAAATTAGAAATAGTAATGAAACAAATACTGATCCCTGTTGTACACCCCACGTTATTTTGGCAGGTCTATTTGTACGGTATATATTTGTACTTGGATACGTACAGATATTTATTACGTATCTATTTGTAAGGTAAGATTGAAGTAAGAAGGTAAGATTTTTTAACTCGTGTAATAAAACTACATTGCGAATGCCTTTTTAAGATCTATAAATACTCCAAACATTTTTTTTATCAATACTCTTCTCTCATCATCGTCTTCAAATTTTGTAACTGCGTCAATATGAACTGACAATGTATTAGAATTTGGATGAAAGCCATATTGATTTTCATATAGAAACTTACTTTGTTAAGTAGTAAAAAAGACTAAATTGAGACTAATTGATATTCAAATATTTTTATAATACTGGTAGTATTATAAAAATATTTAAATAATTCTAAGAATGAATAAAAGAATTGAAATTAAAATGAATTTTCCAAGAAGTTTCCCGAATCGGTCTTAAGCTCAATTTTATTAATAGGGGTCACTTTAGCAAAAGTGTTACTTTAGCAAAAGTGTGTTGAGGGTCAAAGGGACTTAAAAGTCTAGACTAGACCTTTGTCCACCCCTGTCTCGGGAATTGCGTGAAGATATTTATTTGTTTATTTATAATTGATAATGTTAATTATTTCATCGTCTGTACAGGGCCGTAGCATTTTCAGTTATTAACTATCTTCTATAACAAGTTTCTAGAGAACACAGCTTTGATCACTTTTATTTTTTATTACATTTATGAAAATATCACTGTAAAAATCCTGTTAGACTTTAGACGACAAGATAAATGTTACGATTCGACTTTTCTTGTCAGTATGTTTTCGGAAAGTTCAGGGACAAGATGATGGATAAATTGAACATTCATTTAAAGTTTTGAGTGTATTCTATGTTTAAATTAGAGATTAAACTTTCGTAAAATAGCAACTTGTGAATGCCCGGACGGAATTCACACGTTCTCCAAAATTTATTGCTATATTTTCTTTAATGTCACGATAGCCGAGTGGTTGGGTGGTCGGAATTTCGAGTCAATAGACCCGAGTTCGATCCCCAGTTGGTAGGCTCGTACCAATGAGTTTTTCAAAAACTTATGTACGAATATCGTTGGCTTGGACGTAAAGGCGGCGACGGGCTCACCACCTGTCACGTTGTCCCGAAAATATCTTCGGTGAAAGGTGGGTCGAAGGGACTTAATTGTCTAGACTCGACCTCTGTCTACCCCTGTATTGGGAATTGCGTGAAGATATTTTTTTTTTATTTTTTTTTCTTTTATGAAGGAGGCAAAAAAGCATTTACTTGGCATATCTGATTTTAAGTGATCACCGACGCTTTCAAACAGTCGTAAGTTGAGGAGAGCTGCATGTACTTTTTTGAATTTCTAAAATAATATAAATAATATAATAAGCTCTCTTCTTTAATGAATACTGGAGTAACCCCACTGGATATTTTGGAGGAAAAATTCCAAATTGTTTTTCTGTTTTCTCTCCAATTTAATTTCTTTGGTGCAATTTGAAATTGTATCTGTTACTTTGAACTTATTACTTGGTCTTAGCCGACGATGTAATATATTATTATTGCAATAAAATATATCTTTTATAATTTTAATTTTCAGCACAACAAAAAGACGTAAACATGCCGATAAAGTTGGTAAAGGATTGCGACATTTTTCAATGAAAGTTTGCGAAAAAGTCAGGAATAAGGGGTTTACGTCTTACAACGAAGTTGCTGACGAATTAGTATTAGAATTTGCGGCTGGAATGCACGGGTCTTCAGACAGCCAAGTTAGTATTCCAAACTACTTGTACGTGATACAACTGCTTAGAAGTAAATGTAAGTAGTGATGAATATACAATTTGGATAAACCATGAGAGTCCTCTCGAATATTTGCTATATAATAGGACTTGGAAACCGTTCTCATGGAAAATCTTGGGCAACGAATGTACTTTTACAAAGCACCTAAAGATTCTTGTAGGGCGGTTGTAACGGCAGCGTTAGGCTGCGTAACAAACACGGTTTTGCAGCATGTGCTTCCAACACTTTTGAAATGAAATACATTTTTGTTTGATTGCATGAATACTATAATTAACTGTTTGTTTGCCACCATGTTGCCTTTGATTTGTCTATGGACAGCGATTCAAAAGTATTAAAAAAAATATCCTGTGCTATGTTTGATTTCTTATAAAAACAAAGAAATTCGATGTGGCAGATATTCAGGCCTTTGATATTTCAAAGGCATATCCTTTGAATATTTTTTCAACTCTACGCTCGCGTCATGTTATGAGTACAAAACTCTGTCTGCGTAATATTATTGAAAATAATCAATATTACGTGGTATGTAAGGAATCAGTAGAAACGATTTCACAACATATGATAAAAACTTTATATGAATAAATATTATAAATTTAAAGAAAAACATATGGCTAAAAATTTGAAAAAATCACGATAGGCGAATGTTTGGGCGATCGGAATTCGAATCAAGAGACCCGAGTTCGTTCCCAAAGGGTTTTATCAAAACGTACGATTTATGTCGTTTGCTTGGACATAAAGACGGCGACGAGCTCACCACCTGTCACGCCGTCGCAAAAATGTCTTCGGTGGAAGGTGGGTGGAAAGGACTTAATTGTTTATACCTCTGTCTACCCCTGTATTGACCTCGAAAAATCCAGAAAATGTTGCCCAAGTGGACATTTGAAAAAATTTTCATATATTTCGTATAGTACTCGCAAGCAACTCGAGAAACTTTTAAGAATGACTCTCAAGTTGACGTAAAAATTCCGTTTCCGTTGTACGGAAATTCAAAATGAAGCGTGGAGGAATTGACAATGTATACAATTCAATTTAAATTGTATTTATATTAAATAACCACCTCATTTTCTCCAAATGTGGGTAATGTCATTTGCCACTACACGCACACATAACCGAAAAGCGAGAAAAAGTTACGCACACTGAACTTAGGCACTTTTTCACGTGCGTTTGTACAGGGTTAGATTAGATTAGATTAGACGGGCTGATCTCCGCAACTCCACGTCCGAGCGCGTATATTGCGTATGGGCAGGATTGTCTAAGCTTACTCGAGCCAACCCAACTCCTCAAGGAATCCCAGCAGCCCCTTGAGGTTACCGGTGACCTCGGGGAGAGACCTCGGTGCACCGAGATGATTGGCCCTGCATTCCGCGACCGTTGGACACGCCAATAAGACGTGTGCCGCCGTCTCCTCGACCTCCGTGCACGCTCGGCACAGGGTGCTGTCAGTAACACCTAAATTAAACAGATGTTTGTTAAATTGACCATGACCAGTTAATGCACTAGTTACGTTCCGAATTTGGGGCTTATTCAGACGTAGGAGCATTTTAGCAACTCGACCATTGATTGCCGGTAGTGCTTCTTTAGCCTGCCTGCACTCTGGGTGGATTACTCAGAGCCGTGCATGTTGTTGCCTCGTACGTTTACATACCTGGGATCGAACGAAGTTAAAGGGTAGGGGGAAGACGGGTTTGGATCCCACAGGATGCACACTGGATCCACTCTTAGCCAGTTCATCTGCCACATCGTTACCTCTAGAGCCGCTGTGACCCTTTCTCCACTGGAGCATTACTTTTTGGATCTACATACCTCATTTAACCTGTGATAGCATTCGTAAATTAGCCCTGAATTTACATCATTACTGTTTAGGGCTTGATGTACCGCCATACTGTCGGACAGTATTCTTATAGTGTGATTTCTTACATCCCTGTTGGCGATTGCTATGGTTGCTTGTATAATGCCCATACACTGGGCTTGGAAGACGGTGGTATGGGCGCCTAATGGAATTTTTTGATGTTAAGGTCCTCCAATAAAGTACCCGAGCCGGTGCCCATTTTAGTCTTCAACCCATCAGTGAACACTCTCAGCTCTTGTGGATCTAGACCCTCGGACTTATGGTCCTCATGCAACTGTATTTTATATTTCTTATCAAAGATTGTACAGGTCTATCTAGATATCAATCTAGATTAATCTAAGGTATATTTATTCTTTAATTTCAGCAATATGATCAGAAAAATATTCGCCGAAGGGTGTATGATGCTTTAAACGTGTTAATGGCAATGAATATAATATCAAAAGAGAAAAAAGAAATCAGGTGGCTTGGCCTACCCACAAACTCTGTACAGGAGTGCACATCATTAGAAAAAGAGAAGCAAACAAAAATGGAACAAATACAGAAAAAAACTCAACAATTACAAGAGCTTATTTTACAGGTAATACAAACCTAAGTAATCTATATATATTCCTATATATTCTGGCATATCTGTTCTAAATAATTATGACCATTCATTGGCAATATTTGTTAGCAAAATAATCATGCTGTCCTTAATTCGTTTATTAGATAAAACTGCATTATTCGTTCAACTTGCAACTTGCTTCCACTTTATTTGCAATGACTGCATGTGTGATAGTGCTAATACTTTTTACTTTTGATCTTAAATACCTTACAGAATAAGGTAATCCCAAATAACTTTTCATCATAGTTCTAGTACACAAAATCAGTTTTTGGTGTTTTAACAATTCTTCTTTCACTTCTGTTAATTTTTTACTTTAGAAAAACTATTTAAGGTTGAAAAAGTTCACTGCCGTGTATAGGTTTCTCCTGTCAAGGGGAATTTGCCAAAACAGCCACACTTGACAAGTGGACCGGTGATCCTTTACACCTGTTGTTGTTGCCTGTATTTTATGGGGATGATTATCACGCCATCTGTCAGTAGCCAATTTTATTTTCAAAGCTTTTCCTTAAGGCGCCTCTAATGACAACACAAGTTTGTTATGGTTTGGTGTAATAAAATACAAAAACATTATCTTTATATGTTTTTGAAATGCAATACTCTTTTATTTATGACATAAAATATGATATAAAATGAAATAGTGACATTACAGGTGTATTTTTGTTTTTCAGCATATATCTTTCAAAAGCCTAATAGAAAGAAATAAAGAAACTGAAAAAAAGGGTGTAAAACCTTCACCATCATCAGCCATCCATCTACCATTTATTGTTGTAAATACAAGTGATAAGGCACTGATAGACTGTAGCATATCTAATGACAAGTAAGTTGAAGATAGATATAATTAATTATAAGTATAGTGAGAAAGTTACAACTAGGAAGTAACACAGTTTAAATTCAATTAATTAAAACTAAAAACAAATATAAATATCTTCACGCAATTCCCAATACAGGGGTAGACAGAGATCTAGTCTAGACAAGTATGTCCCTAGCCTAGTGGTTGGGTGGTCAGAATTTCGTATCAAGAGACTTGAGTTTGGTCCTCAGGTGGCAGGCTCGTACCAATGGTTTTACAAAAATTTATGTACGAATTATATCGTTCGCTTGGACATAAAAATGGCGACGGGCTCACCACTACATTGTACCGAAAATATCTTCGATGGAAGGTGGGTCCAAAGTACTTAATTGTCTAGACTAGACCTCTGCCAACCATGTATTGGAAATTGCGTAAAAGATATATAATAAAATAATAATAAAAATAAAATAATGATTTCATCACTGTTTGACCACTGAAAATTGTCTTCTTTCAGAACAGAATATATGTTTAATTTCAATAAGAGATTCCAAATACATGATGATATAGACATTTTAAAAAGAATGGGGCTTCTGTTTGGTAAGTAATAAACATAATTTAATTTGATCATGTCATTGTATTTGAATTTAGTAACACATGAACTTATATGATTTGATTTTATTTCATTCATGTTGATGACACTTCTAAAATTCCCTAACAAAAATTGATTCAGCATTACATTTATTCACGATGGTTTTAAGCATAGCATGCCCCTTGATCTTAGTTGACTAAACTGCTTTAAGCAACAACAAAGTAAACAATGTGCAGTATCAGAAGGCCATGCAATTGACAATGTAATGTCCTATTCTTACACTACACATTAATATTATGAATGTAAAAGTATGTATGTTTGAAAGTCTTTCATGGTGTAATGAAATATTATTGGAAGCTAATATAATAACAGAGTCTTGACATTCCATTAATTATTACTACATGTATGCTGGGTGATGCAGCTCGTCTTTTACTTACAATAGTTGAAATTGGTTTTTACTCTAATTTAATATAATTCATGCATTATCCCTGTCAAGGTTACCTCAGTCAATGAGATCACTATGTATTATTTTTCTATACTTTTCTCTCAAGCCTCTATTTAGTTCGTTATTTATCTGATATCCGAATACCATATTAAAAATCATAAAAAATACTGAAGCTGAACTTTGAAGTGAAATTTGAGGAGAGGAGGAGATTTGACACAGATCTTCTATTTACAAAGACTTAGTGAAAGTCAAGTTGAATGCTTACACCGTGTTTCCCCTCAGATAATAAAGTTTTAAGTGTAATTTAAGGGCACATGTTTAAAGAAAGAATCTAACGCAAACTGCATAACTTTTTTCATATAAAGTGATAAGAACATAATATTCAAGAAAAATGTTTTTGAGTAGAGAAAAGAAATCAATAGCTTAATTTTCAGAGTTTGGTGAGATTTTGTGATTTACAGTAAATTTTTTTTATAGCAAAGGGAGGCAAACGAGCAGGTGGCTTACGTGATGGTAAGTGATTACCACCGCCCATAAACACCCGCAATACCAGAGGCATAGCAGGTGCGTTGCCGCCATTAGAGTGCCCCTTCCCCCCTCAGAAATTGGGGCGGGGGGTGTGGGCCTCCAGTTACCGGCACTATCCACCAGACGAAACACAGAAGTTTTTTAGACTTCTACTTCACGCTGATATTCTGTGAGGTCGTGGTACTTCCCTGGTCGAGCCGGCCCATTCATGCAACAGCAAAAGCTGATGCGTGGTTATCTGCTGTGCTATCACTGTTGAAACTGCTGGAAATCTGCTAATAGATTTTTTTAACATAATGGTGCAATGCATTGTATTAAATCTTTTTCTAGGGTTAGACAAAGGTGAATGTTCGGAAGAAGACCTTAAGAAAATAAAAGATATGGTACCAAAATCATTGGAGTTGTATGTGGAGCGTAAGTGCCATTTGTTATTTTTTTATTTAAATAAAAATTTTAGACCTTTAGAACTTTTTTCTGCATTATGAAAGCAATTAACTTAGATAAGTAGAGAACCCAGCAGACATCCTGTCTCGGAATTAATAAAAAATATGTGATGAAAACTATCCTTTCTTAGGCATCCCTTAAATCATATATAACATGTATTGTTGTACTGCCGAGTGTGTGGTTAAGGCATTTAAATAAGTCACAAGACTTATGCCCATGAATATCTTGGGTAAAAACTAAATGCCAAGCCTAGAACATCCTATGACTACCAAAAGGGAGTGAGAAATCATCTCCACCACACGAAATTAATCAAACCGTGACAGACTGCAGCTGCTTACATACTACGTGTCTGGTTGGCAATCTGTTTCTAAGCATGTCATTTATAGCTTATGTGATACCTATGTGTAATTGTGTAAAAAAAAAACAACCTGAATTATTACCTTCAACCATACATAGGATTTGTTTTGAATATATGTTAGATTCAAAATGTTCGAATAGCAGTAACTCAACAACATGATCATAAAACTGATAACAGTTGAAAAGAAAGGTTAATTCAGTAATTTCAAAAGAAAGGTAATTTCTAGAGTAGCAACCATGTTCAGGCAAAAGAAGTGTAGGAAGGCCAACACAAAGTTAGGACCAGCATATTCAAATGGAATATTTCCATTCAATCAGCTGTATATCATCTGCATATTACATTTAAAAACATAACAATATATATATTTTACTTATTCTTTGAATAATTTTCAGAAATGGGCAGAGGTGATAGTAATACTTTAGGTAAGTTAATAGAAGACGAAGAAGATATTGAAGCTGAAAATGAGGATGATATTTTAGATGACACGGACATAAAGGACGAGCAAGAAGAGGAAGTTAATGAATATAGCGAAGACAGCAGTGACGTTGACGTGTAGCGATCGCACATCGCGCCACAGAGCGCGCGAAGCAAATGCCATTTGGTTTTTTTTTTTCTATAAATAGATGTTACTAGTTATTATATAACTGATCTAAGCTTGATATGTGTCATTACTCAGAATAATTTATGGAAATGTAACACACAATGCACACACAAAACTCTTGATTCAATTTCCATTACATATTGCCATGAGTATGCATTACCATTACATGTACATTTAATGTGTTAATGTAATGACACATTTCACAGATTAGGATTATTGTTGCTGAATTAGTAGTCTTTACAAATAAGTTGCTTAAACATTTTTGTTTAAATATATATATATATATATATATATATATATATATATATATATATATATATATATATATATATATATATATATATATATATATATATATATATATATATATATATATATATATATATATAATGTTCCTCTAGTTTATTATTATTTGGTACTGTACAACAGATAAACATAAATCTCTAAGATATCACTAAGATAAATTATTTGACCATTAACTAATTCACAATTTACGGATGTCTCAATATGAAATAAATGAAGCTGTAAGTAAATTTAAGGCATAATGGGAAAAATATTGCTAAATGTAAAATATTTTAATGTCCACTTTTAGTAAACTTTATTTATGATATTAATTTGGAATAATTTTAATGGAGAGGAAATAAATTTCTCATGGCAAAGCAACATCTTTATTTTTTTCCAATTTTACAAAATTTCCTTAAAACCTATTTACTAACTCATCATTTTAAGTCGTCATCGTCAAATAAGTCTTCAAAATCTGAAACAAAAACATAATTTATATTAATATGCTTATAAAATTATTTATAAAAAATATAAATTAAACATGTAAAATACCCAATACAGGGGTAGACAGAGTTCAAGTCTAGACAATTAAGTCCCTTTGTCCCATCTTCCACCGAAGATATTTTCGGGACAACGTGACAGGTGGTGAGCCCGTCACCGTCTTTATGTCCAAGCCAACGATGAAATTCGTACATAAGTTTTTGAAAAACTCATTGGTACTGGGGATCGAACTCTGGTCTCTCGACTCGAAATTCCGACCACCCAACAACTCAGCTATCGTGACTTTTATGTAAAATACAATTTATTATAAATTAATTCCAACCACTGATTGAATGACAGTGTAACGTGATGTATCTCATTATGACATACACATTACTTCATAGACTATGAAGTAATGTGTATGTCATAACATTGGAAGTTGAGTTCTTGTGTACTTGAGTTATGTACCTTTGTTGATTCAGATTACATAATACATGTATATCAGGTACTAACTTTCGGATCAGAGCAATATATGTGATGTTTTCCCTATCTATGCAGTTTACGAGGGGTGATCCAAAAGTAAACATAATCGGTTAGGTCAGGTCCGTGAAAAAAGTCGAAGATGTTGTGTTGGCAGATCAAAGAGTGACCATCAGGCATGTAGTTGAGGTCACAGGGATCTCATATGGCAGCGTTCAAAGAATCCTTGCGAACGAGTTGCTTATAAAAAGATCTCTGCGCGTTGGGTACCCAGAATGTTAACCGACGAACAAAAGAAAAATCGTGTTGACATTTCGAGAGTCAATCTCGAAAAGTGCTTGAAGCAGATCAAGAAAATTTCTTTCGATAGCGAAGTAATGGCCGCTGTTGAAGCGTTTTGGGAGGGTTAAGGCAAATAATTTTTTCAAAGGGAATCCTGGGTTTAGAAAAAAGATGGACTAAATGTATTGATGTGTTAGAAGACTGTAGAAAAATAAATTATTATTTTAACTTTAATTACCATGTTTTATTTTCATTATCATTACTTTTGGATCACCCCTCGTATTCATGTGCAGAATTCGGTCACCTATATCTTAATTAATTAACTATATTAAATATGTATACAGATAGATGCATAGTGGTGTTTCTCTCCAGCTATTTCACCCACCAACATCTCTATGACTACTGACTTAAAAGCAGAGTTGTAGAACTTCGCGCCGGTATCCTGCAAGACTGCAGTTATTTGTGCCTGACTAAGTAAATCCAAGTAGCAGTAGATAGCACTAAATGAGAGAGAACTCACTTTTCTGCTCACTTAAATTTTGACTTCATTTTATTATTATTCTTCTGAACCATAGATATTCATTCGGTTCGGTATTTTAAAATTCACTAAACAAACCTTTTTTTCTTTCAGCATATTAGAAGTTTACTGCTAATAAATCTAAGCCACCCCCCAATTATTACCACAGAAAGTTATCCTGAGCCAAAACCCGCATCCCATCGACTTCCCGAAATATTAAGCTGATAGTCACTATTCCTTATGGGTGTTCTACAGTGGCAGTTGCCACTCGAGCAACTCTACCAAATCTCATTCTTCCCTAACAGTTGTCAACGGGCTTTGACGGCGTTAGCTATTTTACCCCTATTTTAAATTTAGTTTTATTGCGGATTCTAGGGATTCGAATCCTACCAAAGCTAGCAACACATTGAAAACGAAACGCTGCTATAGAGGCGTTAACACTTAAAAGTAACAACGTCATCTATTGCTTGATGTCATAATGTAATTAAGTATTTTGAATAAAAATCCATGTTTGGTTTTACCAACCTATTACAATTGTATTGTAATAGGTTGGTAAAACACAAATACCGTTACGTTTACTATTCAATGTTATTTATATTTACGAAATTCAAATATTATTTTACGCATAAAAATCAGAATATAATTTCGAAATAAATAATAACACTTTAAAGTATTATTATTTAACATTGTTAGTGTTTATATTTGCATATAATTTGCAGAGAGCTCGTTGTTTATAAATAAAATAGCCTGCTGATATTCTAAAAAGCTTATTATTTACATATTTTATGAATTCTAGGAATGAACCAGTAACTTTGAAAATTATTATACTCTGGCCACAGATTACTAATAAGTACGTATTTATCGCGCGAACTTAAGGGGCTGACGGAGGTCTGCTCTGGTTATATCTGCATCACAATTTATAAAATTATTTAAACAACATACCATTAAAAAAATCTGCATGTACAGCCTTTTCATTAGCAGCTAAGTCCATTAGAAGGTTTGTTGGCCCACCTGCCTGTCAAAAAAATGTTTCTGTTTTCAAAATTATTTTTCATGAAATTCAAATTACAATAATATTTTATATTTTCCTCCACATATCCATGGGATACCCACATAGTCATTGCGGTAACTCGATTTCAATCTCGGGTCACTCGACTCGAATTCCGATCACCCTACGACTCGGCTATCGTGACTAAATAATCTGTTTTATAAATAAAATGATATTATTCAGATCAATAAATTGGATAAATTGTTCAAGGTGTTCTTTTACAAAAAACGAATGACTCTCTTAGTATACAAGAATCACAAGTATGGGAGTGTCTCTGCTACATAATCAGATAGCGAACCCTGTGAAATACTACTACTTTTAAATATCATCATCACTAACCATAATAAAACCTCCAGTAAAAGTGGACAAAGTATCAATGTTGTAAGATTCAAATGCTGGATATTCTTACAGGTGAACTGCTACTATATTTAATGATGATCATGAATCTTCTTATTTACAGTCTATCAAGTATCCACTGCTGAACATAGGCCTCCCCCAATATCATAGGAGGAATTGTGCTATAGTTGCCAGGATTGGCGAGTGTGTGTGTGTGTGTGTGCAACTGAAGGTTTCTTTTTAAGTTTTATAGGGGGTCATATTGGCTTATGTATAGACTGTCATATACTGGGGGTCATTGTAGAAGCGTGCTCGTCGCGACCCCTGCTAGCCCTTTTCAGGGCTGCAATTCTACTCAGCTGCGCACCCATGCCAACGAGGGTTAGGGCGTCCCCGCAAGGGGACCCCTAACGTCGTCCCCTCGTCTCCGTTGATGTGGAATACAGCGCGCAAAGCGTCGATGGGGACCGCCACCCGTCACGCACTGCCGGCAGGGCGGAAGGTGGAGGACGGAGTGCAAAATTGGCACATAGAATGTTAGAGGAGACATGAGAGATAAGACGAATGAGTTGATCGAAATAATAAAATAAAGAGAACTAGATGTCGTGTGTTTGTCGGAGACCAAACGGAAGGGCAGTGGTACTGAAGAGCTCCCTGGCGGGGCGTTAGCTCTATGGTCCGGAGTCCCGGAGAGCGAGAGCGCCTGCCTGGGAGTGGGGATGTTGCTGTCGTCTCGGTTGGTCGATGTTATGACTGAATATAAGGCCGTGAACCCAAGACTTCTCTGGGTTCGCTTTAAATTGGGATTGACGAAGTTATTCCTTTTGGCTGTTTATGCGCCGATAGCTTCGTCATCCAGAGCCGAGCTGGAGGAGTTTTGGGAGAATATAAGAGAAGTTCTAAATTTGGTTAGGGGAAACGAAAGAATTGTTGTATGTGGTGATTTGAATGGATGGGTTAGTACCGCTCGGCCAGGGTACGAGTCGGTGCTTGGAATGTTTGGTGATAAAAGGGTTAACGATGTTAGCAAGCTTATACTGGCTGTATGCAAGGAAAAGGGTCTTCTTGTGACAAACACTATGTTTTGTCACAAGAAAATCCATATGTATACTAGAAAAAGAGAGAATGAGAGAAGTATGATCGATTTATTCCTGGTGGATGACCGACTGCGAAAACAGGTGATGGATACGCGAGTGTTCAAGGGTGCTGACCTGGGAACGGACTACTATCTAGAGATTACTAGTTTTAGGGGTCTGTTCGCGGGTTGGCGCCACCGGACGGCGAAACCAGAACCACAGTCGGTCGGTAGCATCCGAAGCTGGAAGCTTCAGGAAGCGGACACTAGGGATAAATAACAAGCAAGGGTAGCCGAAAAGCTTGACATCATCGATATCAGGAAAGAATGTGTGAACTGTGCAAAGAGGTTGATTGAGGAAGTGCGTGAAAGGTGTATAATGGAAGCGGACGAAAGGTTGTCGCACAACTTCAAGGGGAACTCCAAACTCTTCTGGAAATAATTTGGAAGGACCCGGAGTAGTGCGACAGCCTTAAGAATGAACAAAGTACTTTCGAGAACCAATGACGTCCTCTCAGAAAAATCGGACGTCATGCAGCGATGGAGCGAATTTTATAGAGAGATGTATGCGTGTGATGATCTTAGTGAGGGATCCGGGGGTGACACCGTGACTGGTACGCCAGACTCGGACCTCGATGACACTGAAGTCATCAGTATGAAAGAGATTGAATGTGCGATTCGAAGTTTGAAATATGGTAAGGCTGCGGGACTAGACAGACTTACTGCTGAAATGGTCCAAGTATGGTAGGTCTCGCGTCTAGGACAGCTTTTATCTGCTGTGCAATTTGTGCTGGCGGATGGGCGCCGTCCCGGATGATTGGTGATCCGCAGTCATTGCGCCTTTATATAAAGGTAAAGGTTCACATTATGACTGCGGGTGCTATCGGGTGATCAGCTTGACCAGTTTAGCAAGTAAAGTTTACTCGAAGGTTTTGACACGTAGGATGCAAGAGAAATCGGAAAGATTTCTATGGGAGGCACAATGCGGATTTAGACCTGCATCCTCTATGCATGGATCAAATGTTTTCTCTCTGCATGATCGCGGAGAAGCTTCTGGCTGCTAACCAGGAGATTTTCTGTGCTTTTGTGGATCTTGAGAAAGCATTTGATAAGGTTGTAAGGAAGAAAATGTGGGAACTATTGCCGGGGTATGGTGTGGATTGATAAGATTGATTGCTAAGGGCTGTACAGTCACTTTATTGTGACTGTAAAGCCTGTGTGCGGGTAGGACTTGACCTATCACCCATGTTTAGCATCCAATCAGGCGTAAAACAGGGTTGTGTCATGTCTTCCTGGCTGTTCATACTGTATCTCGACAGCTGTTTACAGAAGCTCAAAGATTGTTATTTTTGTGTGAAATTGGGTGACATTAAAGTAAATTGTCTGCTGTATGCTAATGATGCAGTGCTTATTGCACCACCAGAGGCAGAACTGCAGACATTAGTCACGTGTATGCAAGAAGAATGTAAAATTAAAGGTCTCTGTTTGAATGCTAATAAAACTAAGGTTCTGGTATTTGAAAGGGACGAAGAAAGAACGATGTGTGAAATATGGATAAATCAGGAATGTCTAGAACAGGTGAATGAAATTGTATACTTGGGGAGTATGTTTACCCGGGATGGAAGATATGATTTAGATGTGGACTGGCGTGTCGCTGCCGGGAACAAAGTCAATGGTGCTCTGACTATGTTAGTCAAAAGGCAAGGCGTAGTGAAAAGTGCACGCCTTGCAATACATAATGCAGTGTTGGTACCGACTTTGTTATATGGCAGCGAAACCTGTGTATGCCCGAAGAAGCATAAAAGCTGGTTGAATGCAGTGGAGATGCGATTTCTTCGTAAAATGTGCGGCCTTACCATGGCCGACCGAAAGCGGAACGAAGAGGTTCGCAATATGGCAGGTTTGAAAGATGACCTTGTCACAAAAATTGATAAGGGCGTGCTTCAATGGTTTGGGCACATTGAGCGAATGAGTGAAGACCGAATGGCGAAGAAATTATGTAGCGTGAAAGTTAATTTTAAAAGGTGTCAAGGTAGACCGAGACTAACTTTTGAAGACCATGTGAGCAAATTGCTCGAAGAGGGGAGGGTCAAGAGTACTCGGATACCTAGACATGCGTGTATGAAGAAGATGATGAATCTGTAAAAGTTTTATGTAAGATGCTGCTGTAACTGAAGATGGTGTGTAACTGTACTTAATCTGCCATCTGCAGATGGCAAATTAAGTACAGTTACCTACTGACAAATTAAGTACAACACTAATGGTCAGATGGGGTTGACATAATTCCGACAGTCACAATAAAATGCAGAATCTAATGAATTAGTATTTTTTTTTTCAAGATTTGTACATTAGTAAATATATGAAATTTGTACACATGTTTTCATAAATATTTAGTGTATGCTCAAATTATTTTCATATAAGCAATCTCACTCCCATTGTTAGGATACTCCCAAGGATAAGCAAATGAAATCTAAAACATTTCTTGTAAAATTTATATGACAGTCTATACATAAGTCATAATTAAACTTAAGACCACATAGAAACTTAATTAAACTCAAAATAATTCTGGGCTTCAACTTTTACATGTAAGGCAACTTTTTTAAGCATTGCCATATATTGTTTGTCATAACCAGTCTATTAATTTTACAGATCCCAAAAACTATGAACAGGCTGTTTTGTCCAATCAATTCAATTTTAAGTGTAAATTCACAACCCCTCTAAAAATATGAAGCATTTTATTTTGGTGCCACTATAAAAGAATCACTGTATTTATTGTATGGATTCAATAGTGGTATCTAAGGGAATGAAAATGCTTATTCTACTTACCACACATGTAATTCATAGTAGCCTTTCAGTAGCCAAGAATATTATTTAGAAATAGACTAGAATGTAATTTAGAAGCATGGGAAATGTCACAAATTTTGAAAGAAAAATTTTGTGATCTTACAGATTTTCTGACTAAATTTAGAAAATTCATCAAAGCTAACAAAGAGTCAATGTCTACTGTATGCTGCCTCCTATTGTATATTTTATACTTAGAATTGGACATGCTAACACCTATGTTCATCTAGAAATGATTTGGATTAATACCTTTCAACACTTAACGTAAAACCTTTATCATTTTTCTGTAATAAAAGTAGGCTATGTCACTCCTTAACACAACATCAGCTGTCTGCCAGTAAAGGCCTGTCAAAATCGGTACAGCCGTTTCAGAGATTAACCGAAACAAACAGGCAGAATAAAACTTATTGATTTTTATGTAAGTACCCTTAATACTCTCATATGCATTTATTGAATAGCAATTAATTAGAAATAGACAAACAGACATTTCAATTTTATTTATTTGTATAAATATAAAGAAATCAGATACATATCTTTGTACATACTTCTTCCAAATCCATGTAAGGACCGACTCCCTCAGGGAACATTTCATCAGCTGCTACCGTTGGTTTCATGTTGCAGTTGCAATTTATAAATTATATGTACGCTTACAAATGTCTCCGATCCCTCTTGTCTATTTGGATAAAACGTAGTGATTATAAATCTCTTTTTATCTGTATCTATCTGTACATAAACAACAAAGAAAAAATAATCACTTCGTGATATTTTTTTTTTTTGAGTTTATGGCCTGGTATCTAGACCTTTAGGCCAATCACTTCGTGATAACAAACCAAGAAAGAGTATATCAAAGTCTAAATATTTGTGACGCAGTGATTATATACTCTTTAGTATTTACTGGAATAAGTCTTTGAAAGTCGCATATTTAGTATGGAATATAGCTCGACTAATTTTCACTTATCTTAATAATCCACGAAACTTGAAACGTAAGAATACACAAATTAAAAACTATTTCCACCGATGATGAATGGCATATCTACAGTATTTCCATAATACTGTAGATATGCCATTCATCATCAAGTAGATACAAGTAGATATTTTATATATATTGCATTGTGTAGAATAGGTATGGCCTTAGGTCGTACGCTATATCCTTTGTGCTAACCAACACATGAGTGGAGTAAAGTTTTTAACAAAGACGCAGAGTTCGTTTTAAAACTTATCTGGAAATATCGGTACAGCGAGTATACATGTGTACAGTTTCACCTAGAAAGAGTTTTCTGCTTAGAGTAAGTACACTAATAGACAGTGTATTAGTGTATTAGTAGTGTATATTAGTGACAGTATATACAGCAATCAATTTTACCACGACTGAATGTTTATTGCTAAATTTTAGTAGATTTATCTATCCCTTTAGGGATTAGCCATAACAAACAAAAAGTCGTCGTCATACATAGAATAGAATAAAATTTTATCCATCTCCTACAGTAACTTTCTCAATTCAACAAAATAACAATTTAAGAAAACAATATACAATCTTAATTTCTTAAAAGTAATAATTTTATAAAAGGTATGTAATGTACATAAGTAGATGCTGCAGTAGCGAAACTAACTCATCATATTGCTGTAGTGATACCACAGCGTTGATTTTCAGTTAGAACCACAAATGTTCAGGAGTCACGAGTATTGGAAATACTCGTGACGCACGGTCGTAAAATAAATTATAATAACATAATGGTATGTAGATACTACAAGTTACAAATGATCTCTTACTACTAAACAATGATACCCTTCCCATAATTTTGACGGTTATTGATCATTTAGCTGTAAATCTATCAGATACGTTTTTAATTTTAAAATGAATGTGGCCTTACTTTGACATTTTCGTAAACGTGGTGGTAGATCATTCCATATTTTGGAGGCTCTAAACCGAAAGCCATGCTTAAAACCAGCCGATTTATGCTGAGATATGCAGAGCTTATAGATATTATTTCTTGTTAGACGGAAGGGCTGGTATGAAGTCCACGTCAGTTTTTCGAAAAGATATTTAGGCGTCGTATGGATGATGACATTGAAGAAGAAACCTAGGTGCAATTTGGATCGGTGGAAGGTGGGTCGAAGGGACTTAATTGTCTAGACTAGACCTCTGTCTACCCCTGTATTGGGAATTGCGTGAAGATATTTTATTTTACGTTATTTTATTTTTTATTTATTTTTGTAATGTCCTGCTATACAGTGGTTGCGGAGCGATATGTATATGTACCGGGGAAAATCAATTTACACTTTCATTTTGAACTTCATTGCATTAAGTATGAAACTGCAATAAAATAAAAGCAAAACTTACGTCTTGTAAAAATTCTTACTGTGATAACAATTTTGTGACAACTTAGTATTTTTCATAGAATAGTTTCATACGCACGAGAGCCAGTTAAAAAAACCGTCACAGGTTCTCCTTTCAAAAGCGCTGGCGCGTTTATGATATATCGCTTTTTTTTGATAACCGCGGAGGAAATGTTTTATGCACGAACGTTCCCTGGCCGGGAGGCCACCGAAACGAACAGTGTCGGGCTCGAATCTCAGAAGAAGTAGCATACCGACTAAAACCATCCAAGGGATGCTGTTGGCCCGGAGGCCTTTATAGCTTTATCTTAAGAGACTTGCGAGGACAGAGGCTCGCAAGTTAGAAAGATATTTCGCTGCCAATGCGCCAAATTTTATAGGATTATACAGTACTTTTTAATATTTTTATAAACAGAAAATTAATTTTCTAAATAATATTTTATTTTATTGATAGCCAGGAGTCTTCCTTTACCGTGTATGGAAGATTTTAGAAAAATGAATTTATGCTTAAAAAAAATTAGCTTCTTTTCGGTAACTTTTTTTAAATAATGTAAATTTACATCCAATAATACTTTTCCGTATTGGATTACTAAACTAAAAATATAGACCTGAAAGTGATAATACTGGTTTATGTAGGTTTCGATAATTTTTTTTTTCAACTAAGTTCTTTGGAATGAAAATCACAGTCAAAACCTCAACGTTAATTTGGAAAAATCTGGATATTTTTTTTACTAAATAACAGTGTAAGAATGCAACTAATAAGTTAGAAACAATTGATTCATATTGGTAGTTTAATGTTAATAATACATCTAAATTTCATACATACATACATACATACATACATATCATCACGCCTCTTTCCCGTAGGGGTAGGCAGAGACCACTTCTTTCCACTTGCTACGATCCTTACATACTTGTTTCGCTTCGTCCACTTTCATTATTTCCTTAATACATTCTCTTCGATTCAGGGTACTCTTGACCTGGCCTTTTTTCAGGACGTCCCTGATTTGGTCTTGAAACGTCCGCCTAGGTCTTCCCCTTCCTACACTTCCATTCACACTCGCCTTATATGCTTTTTTCGTCAATCGTTCTTCATTCATTCTCTCGACATGGCCAAACCATCTCAGCATACCTTTCTCAATTTTAGTCACTACATCTTCTTTCAGACCACAACGTTTCCTTATTTCATCATTCCTTATCCTGTCGCTCAGTTTAACTCCTAACATACTTCTTAATGCTCTCATCTCAACTGCATTTACTCTGCTTTCATGTTTCTTCTGCCATACCCAACTTTCACTTCCGTTCATGAGTGTCGGAACCAAAACTCCCCTATGACAGCCAAACGAGCCTTGTTAGACACCATCCGACTGCTCATAAAGGAGTGCAAAGCTCCATTCACCATGTTTCCTGCATTCACTCTTCTTTCAATATCACTCTCACACTTTCCATCTCTTGTGAACTTTGAACCCAGATACACAAACTCATTCACCTGTTCAATTTGTTCATCTCCAATCACTATATTGCAGTCTGTCATGACCTTTTCTCTTTCAAAAACCATTACTTTCGTCTTCTTTACATTCATCTTCATCCCCTTTCTAACAAAATCTTCACTCATAACAGTTACCATCTCCTGCAACTCCTCGGCTGAAGACGCAAGTAATACTTGATCATCAGCATAGAGAAAACATTTGACGAGTAACTCATTCATTCTCAACCCTCTTTCATTCTCTTTTAAATCTGTCAAGCAATTGTCCATAAACAGATTAAACAGCCACGGTGTCGCTACACATCCCTGTCTAACACCTTTTTCGATATTAAACCATTCAGTGTATGCCCCGTTTATCCTTACACAAGCACAGGAATCCCTATAAAGAGATTGCAATGCTCGTATGAGGATACTGCTGACACCTTTCACGGACAATGCTGACCACAATTCATTCCTCACCACTCTATCATAGGCCTTTTCTAAATCCACGAACGTGCAATAGACCTTCTGGTTTTTAGCCAGACACTTTTCGGCTATGCACCGCAAGGAAAAGACCTGATCCGTACACCCCATTCCCTTTCTAAATCCCGCTTGTGCATCCCATACTTTTTCGTCCGTTTCATTCACAACCCTTTCAATCAACACTTTCGCATACAATTTACCGACGACGCTTAGAAGGCTTATACCGCGGTAATTTACGCAGTCCTGCCGTGACCCTTTTCCCTTATATAATGGCACGATTACGGCTTTGCACCAGTCTCCCGGTACATGCCCATTTTGCCAGCACAAATTGAAAAGGCGGTACAGCTGACTAGCCACTAAGCCCTGTCCAGTCCTCAGCATCTCGACGGTAATCCTATCATATCCGGCAGCCTTACCAAATCTCATACTTTTCAACGCTTTTACTATTTCATCCACGCCTATCTCACTGTCATCAACATTTATATTAACCATGGAAGGTGCCGGGTGTTGTACCTGCACTTCCTCTCTTTCAAATAAACATTCAAAATACTCTTTCCATCTCTTTAACACATATTCTTCTCCTTTTATAATGCTCCCATCTTGACTCCTGATTGTATTCAGCTCCGAGGTAGAGGTTTTTCCTCTGGCTGTATTGACGGATTTCCAGAAAAACTTGATGTTTGACTGGAAATCTTCAGTGAGCCTCCTATCAAAATCATCCTTTTGTTCTTCTTTCTTTCTAGTCACAACATCTTTCGCAGCTGATTTGAATTTTTTATACTTCTTTCTCGCTTCCTTTATCTCGTCATTCGTCGCCTTTTGAAGTTTTTGGTTAGCTTTTGTTGCTAACCAATCCAACCACGCTTTCTTCTTTTCTTGCACAGCCTTTAGTACATCTTTATCCATCCACACATCATACTTCTTTCTTCCTTTCCTTCGTTTAGCTACTCCGCATACCTCAACAGCAACATTCACGACTCCTTTTTAAATGTCTCCCACAAATCTTCAATCACACATATCTCTTCTATGCCTTTAAAACTTTCAGTTTCTCTACATACTCGTCTTTCTTATCTTTTTCTTGGAGATTTTCCACTTTTATTCTGTCCAAGATACTCGTAGACTCAGCTCCTCGGTGTCGCCATCGTTTAAAGATGCCATGTATTCGGGCTATGACCAGGAAGTGGTCTGTGTCAAGGCCTACACCGCGGTACGCTCGAGTGTCTAGCAGGTTCTTCCTCAATCTTTCTTTGATCCACAATAACAAAATCAATTATACTTCTAGACTCACCCTCAATTCTTGTATACAAATGGATCTTTTTGTGATCAAACATTGTATTGGCCACGCACAGATTCCATTCCAGACATACTTCAAGTAGGCTTCTCCCATTTTCGTTCACTCTCTCGTCCCCAAATGTACCCAGTACTCCTTCATACCCATCACGCTTTACTCCAACCCACCCATTTAAGTCCCCTAATATCACGATCCGTTCATTTTCTCCGCATTTATTCAAGACCTCTCTCATGCTATCCCAAAATTCCTCTCTCTCTTTTTGGGCTTTTAATGACCCACCCCCTCGCAGATCCGTCGGTGCATAGACCCCAAGGATAAACAAGCGGGTGAGTCCAACTTTTAACCTAACCCAGAGGAGTCTTGGGCTTACACATTCATGCTCTATCACACATTCAACTATTCGAGAGGAAAGAATCACACCAACTCCTGACAGCCTCGGCTGGTTTGGGGACTCCTGACCAGTATGCCGTGTAGGGACCATGAACCGTGGTGTCACATCCTTTCCTCTTGGTTTCGTTCACGCACAGGATATCTATACATCGTTCGTCCATCATCTGACATACTTCATCTACCTTACCATCCATTCCTCCTCTTACATTCAACGTAGCGAAGCGGCTCTTCATGGGCCGCTTTTCGCCCCCGCGAGAAACGAGTCGTGATGGGTGGCGAACCACATCGCCGCCATTTTGGTAAGTAAAATTCACCATTGCGTTCCCACGAGTAGCAAGGGAAAGGTTTGTCCACCCCAGCAGAGCCCCGCATGCCAGGGTAAGGCTAGCCTAATTCTGGGTCGCCCGGTCCCAGGGCAGTGTGGCACGCTAACGACTAAGCTTGCCCCTAGCCATGCATCCATCCGCGCGGCAGACGTTGGATTGGCGGAGACAATAGGAGTAAGGAAAGGGAAATATAGGTTGTGAGAAAAGGAAGATTGGTAAGTTAAGGTAGGAATTAGGAAAGGTAGGATATTACCGCCCAGGAAGGCAAGGGATAGGACAGTAATAGCTAGGGAAGCCGGGGTCGCATACCCGTATACCATACCACAACTACCATACAGGTAAGTTAGGATGAGTATCCCTGAAGATTAATATAGACATTAAAATTCATTGTAGAACACTTGTACACAAAACTTTGTTTAATGATTAATTGGGTCACAGGTTAACAACAGGTTTCCCAAAGGGCAAATCAAAGATGGGCAAAAATTAGCTTTCTTGGAAATTTCTCATATAAATTTACTAGTAAATCGTTGGCTTGGACATAAAGACGGCGACGGGCTCACCTCCTGTCACGTTGTCCCGAAAATATCTTCGGTGGAAGGTGGGTCGAAGGGACTAAATTGTCTAGACTAGACCTCTGTCTACCCCTGTATTGGGAATTGCGTGAAGATATTTAAAAAAAATAATAAGATATTTTATTTTATTTTTTAAATTTACTAAGCTACTACTAGACTGTAACCCAATATTTTACAACAGAAAGACGTTGGGGACTTTGCTTTGTTTTGACAACAGAAAGACTTTGGGGACTTTGTTTGTTTTGACAACAAAGACAGAATACCCATTCAAAAACGCAGTGGCATGGCAGCAAAGTTGGCAGTACCAACTTTGCTGCCATGATTGCAATAAAAATATATTGGACAAACAGGCAGATCGTTTAACATTAGAATAAAAGAACACACCAGATGTTAGACTCTAAAGTAAAATGATTTCACATACGCATTACATTTAAATGACCACCAGCACAACTTAGATGCCAGCCATGATTTTAGGCTTTTACACTTATGCCAGAAAAGTTTAAAATTAAATGCTCTAGAGGCACTTGAAATAAATAAATTAAATCATTTTAGACATGATTTACTTCTCAACGACGAAAGAGACATAAATCGATCACCATTGTTGACATATTTCATTACATAATTCACATCAATATGATATTTATAAACAATTAATCTCAATCTATTAATTTTGACATAAAACAAAATAATGACATATAATTACAATGACTAGTACATATTATTGTTAATTTAAAATTAAAAGTTTTTAATTTAAAAGTCTTCCTTGTTAAATTTATATTTATAATACATTATTGCTTAATTATTTATTCACATTTTAATTTCATATTTTACTCGAATTTATAATACTTAATTACTTAATTATTTACTCATATTTCAATTTCATATTTTTCTCGAATTTAGTGGCAATGCTTTTGGTATTATCCCTAAATTTCTACCTACCTTCAACTTACTTGTAATTTTGATTTTGTGGTTTTGATTTAAACGTTGTTCCTCATTTATTGTGGGTAATATAAACATAAAAATTGAATATTAGTATGTTGTGTAATAAACTCTGTGTCAATACCCTGATGATGCCGTAAGGCGAAACCGGTCGGTTATTTAATAAATCTTTAAATAAAGTGAATTGTGTACAAGTGTTTGATTTTTATTTTATTGCAATGAATTTTAATGCAATGCAATTTCACTAAGTGTCAATAATCGCAAGTATAAATTATATTAATGTAGACAATTTTATCTAGTTTACTGAAAATACATTTTCATGTATAAAAGTAATAAATGGCTCTTTATAAAAGTGTTATCGGTGTCATCTTCGTCAAATAATACAACGGGTAGCGTGCTGCTACCTGAATTTAGCTGAGAGATAGCTGATATTGGCTTAACTGAAAATCTACTTCAAGGAGGACAATTAATTGAGGTTATGACGCTTACAGCATCGGCGACGGCAGAGCTAGCCCAGATTTCATATCCTGGCACAAACTGTTTGGGCCAGGTGAATCTTTAGGTTTGTCTGCACAAAGACAAAAGCAGGTACCGTCTTTAATTTATTTACTGACAAGAAAGTGAATCATTGTCAGCTTACCGTAGATAGAACGGATACGTTGTCAGCATTTATAGCTACAGCTCTGGCACCTCTGGCAACGTCCGTCTCGAGCATCGCGCTGACGACACGCTTTTGACACACGTCATTATTCCCAAAGGCCATGTGGCCCCGGAAGCCAGATGCTTTACCAAGCATCCTGCCCGTTACCCCTACTCCACCACAGACAACATTTCGGCCGTGAAGGACAGGTAGAGCGGTGGCTTGCAATAACGACACTCGTTTCCCTCAGGCGTCAACGGTACAACCCCCGCCAAAGTCTGGTGGTCAACACTTCATTTCCACCGCGACTCTACGTCGGTTGTGGAGGGCAGGGAGAACGGTGCTATGGCAACTACGTAACACTCGCTCCATAGACCTACAACACATATCCGAGTGGGCTGACCAACCTCACCCGGAGCACGGCTATGTGGGTTCCACGGTTCCACGGACAACGAAACCCGCTCGGGGACCCTTTGCATGCTTCGTTCAGTGGAATATGTGAATTAAAATAACTGATAAAGACCATTATGTAATCATGTTCTTGCGATAAAGATCTGTATCCATAAAGATCTTTTCTGTCCTATAGAAACAATGGGGCAGTCGACCTTAATAAATATCGCATCGTAACGAATTCGGGTATACCTACTATATGATAACATAGAAAGTACATATATTTCAATAAAATATTATAATTACCCTTGAATAATTATAAGATATCCTTAATACAAAAAATAAATATAAATATCTTCACGCAATTCCCAATACAGGGGTAGACAGAGGTCTAATCTAAACAATTAAGTCCCTTTGACCCACCTTCCACCGAAGATATTTTCGGGACAACGTGACAGGTGATTAACCCGTCGTCGTCTTTGTACCCAAGCCAACGATATAATTCGTATATAAGTTTTTGAAAAACCCATTGGTACGTGCCTGCTGCCTGGGTACTCGGGTCTCTTGATTCGTAATTCCAACCACCCAACCATTCGGCTATCGTGACCTTATATATATATATATATATATATATATATATATATATATATATATATATATATATATATATATATATATATATATATATATATATATATATATATATATATATATATATATATATATATATATATATATATATATATATATATATATATATATATATATATATATATATATATATATATATATATATATATATATATATTGCTGTGAAATATTGGCCAATAAGGGCTTAAAACTTACAGCTGGTCACTTACTAAAAATATTTGTTTATTTGAAATTTCAAAACTTTTTGTAGTGATATTTTATACCTGTTAATGATTAAAAATTATTAAAGAGACGTTATAGTGTCAAAAAATATACAAAATGTAGAAGAAAGATGCTTAAATGGTGATTAAATTTTAATTATAATATTACATTTTATTTACATTCACGATAAGCCTATCGATAGCCTGGTGGTTGTGTGATCGAAATTCGAGTCAAGAGAACCGAGTTCGATCCTTAAGAGGTAGGCTTGTACCAATGAGTTTTTTCAAACCTTATGCGCTATTATTATAGGATTTGGGCATCAAGACGGCGACAGGTTCAGCACTATCACGTAGTCCCAAAGATGAGCACTGTTGAAATGTGGGTCGAAAGGTCGAATGTTCTAGCCTCTGGCTACCCCTGTATTAGGAAAACACTGGACTCATTAGAGCGCTCAATTTATTTAAACACATCGTATTTATATATTTATTAAAGCTTATATGGACATAGCGGACTTAACGCCAAGGAGAGTTCTCTACCAGTCAACCGTCAGGCTAAACAGGGATAAGATTTATGAGTAGCGCAGCCAATGGAAGAGAGTGTTCTAATAAAATGTGGCAAATACACAAAGACTTTTTACCGTGATCATGATGAATTTTGTACAAAAAATAAAAAATTTTCTGTGACTACTGACGAGTAATTACACTCACTTGGCCCAAAGGTCTACAAACCAGGACATAAACTCAAAAAAAAAAAAAATTATACTCACTTTGACAAGGAAACAAATCGATTTTTTTATATACTTATTATATTCTCTTTGATTATATACTCTGTGGTAAACTCTTATAAGGATTAAGTAATATATAGCTAAAAGTATATATTATCATTACGTTACGATATGTTGGGGATTGTTTAGGGTATTGAGGGTTATGTTTTTAAGCATAAGGTGCATTGACTATATTGAATAGTTACATGAGGTAATCACTAAATGTTTGTATTTTAAGCATTATGTTATATTAATATGTTTAACTTGACTTATATTCAATATTTTCCTTACATAATTTTGATATACACAAGTTTCATATGCTTATCCAAATGAAATATAAACTACATTATTAAACAATATTATCACTGAACGCAAACAACATTATTCCAAATTTTCTACAGGGTTTTTGGAATAAGAATTCTTTTATAAGAGAAAGATTTCAGAATGCTGTCATACGAAAACAAGATTATTCTTGCACCTATGGTGCGAATAGGAACTTTGCCCATGCGGCTCTTAGCCTTAAGGTACGGCGCAGATATTGTTTACACCGAGGAATTAATCGACTGGAAGTTTTTGCGATCAAAACGAAGGTACAATGGTAAAGTATAATCTATTTCATTTTTATTGTAGTTATTTCCTTTAAAATATAATTAATTTCAGATAATTATTATTTAGAATACATTGATAAGATATAAAATATCTCAGATCAAATACAAAAGATAGATATGTAAAATCCTTTGACATGAGATCAAAATTCAGTGGATTAAATTGAATTTGTTGTGAATTTGAAATTTTGAGTGGGCATTGTATTTTTACATAAGTGAGAAAGATTTTCTTAAAAATACAGAATTAAAGCTGTGTAATTTGTTGTATAGATTGCCAAAGTAACTTAAATTGTTGCCTGACAGATGAATTGGGATAAGTGGAGTAGTTACGATTAATGCTATGCTGCTGCTATGACCCTACCACCAAAGTAAAGTGTCCAAGTTGTCAATCCTGTTGTTGCTAATAAACACACAGTATCCCAATTTGGGACTGGATGTTACACATTTTATTAACATCTATGTTTAACTATAGGCTATGTATTATATTGGTGAAAAGTATTAGTCATGATAGCGGAGTTGTTGGGTGGTCAGAATTTCCAGTTGAAAGACCCGAGATCGATCTCCAGGTGGCAGTACCAATGAGTTTTTCAATAACTTATGTACAGATTTCATCGTTGGCTTGGACATAAAGACGGCGACAGGCTCACCACCTGTCACGTTATCCCGATAATATCTTCGGTGGAAGGTGGGTCAAAGGGATTTAATTGTCTAGACTTGACCTCTGTCTATCCCTGTATTGGGAATTGCGTGAAGATATATTTTTTTTTATAAATTTATAAACAAAAAATCAGGAAAAAATCATATCACATAAATATAGGTCATTAAAATCTTTTTTATTTCCAGATATTCTAAAAACTGTGGACTTCATTGATCAGTCTGATGGTACTATTGTATTTAGAACATGTTTAGAAGAGAAAAAAAAGGTTGTGCTACAACTTGGCACATGTGATTCAGAGAGAGCCTTAAAAGTGGCTAAGATGGTGTAAGTTGTTTAACATTATATAACGTTATGCATGTAAAGGGAAATTCTATGCCTAAGACACAATAAACCCAAACAAAATCCTACTATGATTTAAGAATTTGTAATTACAATTTTACTGATTGCATGGTAGCTCATTATTTCACATGAATTATTATATTATTATTTCAAATAATGATGACACATAAAATGAATACTTATAATAATTATTCATTTTGGTACATATTTTATAAATTACTAAGAATATTACTTATAATAAATAATTATAATCATTGTACATGTATTTTTTTTTATTTACAGAGAAAATGATGTTGCTGCTATTGATATTAATATGGGGTGCCCAAAAGAGTTCTCAATCAAGGGTGGTATGGGTGTTGCCCTTTTAGAGCAGACAGATAAAGCATATAAAATATTAAACACTTTGGCAACCAATTTATCCATACCTGTTACTTGTAAAATAAGAATACTTGAAACACCTGAGAAGACATTAAATACAGTTGAAAAATTTGTTAGCGCAGGAATTAAAGCAATTGCAATTCACGGTAGAACCAGACATGAACGGCCACAACACCCTGTTCACACAGATATTATTCGTTATATTTCTGAGAGAATATCTATACCAGTTATTGCTAAGTAAGTAAATATAAGAAACAATAATAATACTGTGTAGTTACCACCATCTACTATAACTTCTGTGGGTGTTGAAAATAACAACTTAGTAAAAAGAATAGTGCTATCAGCTGTTGACAGATGGTGTGATAATTATCTTGAAAGATACTTGAACAAAATACAGCCGACTGGTGGCTTCTAGCAGCATCTATGGTGCAGGGTGGCTCACTGATCACCAACTCATTGATCACCAATCATGGTGATTATGGTAAAGCTGCCCTTACACATGTTATCTATCCTAAACTAGAATTACAAACAAGTTTATCTCACAAAATCATATTGGAACCAGTTCAGTACACAGGAATACATAATAAAATTATGATACTCTACTTATTAATGATATCAATGTATATTAAGGATCATTATATCTAATTTGATAAATATAAGACCCTGACAAGAACTTGAAATCTTTCCATAATGATTCACTCCATTATATATTGAAACATCAAATGCAAGTTGAGAATCATGGTATGGTATGTATATGAATAGTTACATACAATGGCTGCAGTAGTCATCATTGGAAAAACTGTTAGCTAATTCTCCCCTCACTTCTATGAAGAAAATCTGAGACAGTTTATACTTTTAAAACAGATAAAATGAAATCATAGTTTACAAAATATAAATCAGTAAAGTTTCCAATTATCACTAATACAGAAAGATAACGAAACATTGGAAAATTAAGATAAATGAATTAAAAAACCTAATCAAAATTAACCTAAATAAGGGAAACATAAAAGAAAACAAAAAAATTGAATTAAAGAGACGATTGGTGGACATTTTTAGATTTGTAATTTTGAATTTATTTTCTTGAGTATATTGTCTTGACTAAAGGTATAAAAAAAAATATCTTCACGCAATTCCCAATACAGGGTAGACAGAGGTCTAGCTTAGACAATTAAGTCCCTTTGACCCACCTTCCAAGAGATTTTCGGGACAACGTGACAGGTGGTGAGCCCGTCGCCGTCTTTATGTCCAAGCCAACGATTTAATTCGTACATAAGTTTTTGAAAAACCATTTGGTAAGAGCCTGCCTGAGCCGACCTGGGGATTGAACTCCAGTCTCTCGACTCGAAATTCCGACCACCCATCCACTCGGCTATCGTGGCTTTACTAAAGGTATGACAGAGACAACCTCACAGAATTCCGGCGTGAAGTAGAAGTTTAACAAACTTCTGCATGTCGTCTGGTGAGTGCAGGTAACCGGAGGCCCACACACCCCCCTCCCCCAATCCTGGGGGGGGGGGCACTATGGCCAGCTATGCATCTGCTATGCCTCTGGTATTGCGGGTGTTCATGGGCGGCGGTAATCACTTACCATCACCTGCGCCGCCTGCTCGTTTGCCTCCCTCTTCTATCTTCACGCAATTCCCAATACAGGGGTAGACAGAGGTCTAGCTTAGACAATTAAGTCCCTTTGACCCACCTTCCAAGAGATTTTCGGGACAACGTGACAGGTGGTGAGCCCGTCGCCGTCTTTATGTCCAAGCCAACGATTTAATTCGTACATAAGTTTTTGAAAAACCATTTGGTAAGAGCCTGCCTGAGCCGACCTGGGGATTGAACTCCAGTCTCTCGACTCGAAATTCCGACCACCCATCCACTCGGCTATCGTGGCTTTACTAAAGGTATGACAGAGACAACTGCTTACCAAGCCACCCTCTATCAAGTGGATTGTTATGCAGATTTATTCAAGTGCAAATAATTTTACTTTACTTAGTAAATGGAATATGTATACCATCTATACACCACCATCCATATATGTGTACCATCTATAAATTTCATTATTTAATCTTCCATTTAGGGAGAAAATACAAAAGTTGCAGCTTTAAATTGAGCTCGAAAGACCAAGTAAAAGAAAAAAATCTTTTTATAATAATGAAGTGCTTGAACATTTACTATTCACAGATATAATATTAAGAAGTAAGGAGTAAATAGTCACTATAAATTTAATAAATTTTCAGTGGTGGTTCCAAAGAAATAGAAAATCACAAAGATATTTTTAAATTTAAAGAGATGACTGGTTGCACAAGTGTTATGCTTGCCAGGGCAGCTGAATGGAATTGTTCTATTTTTAGAAAAGAAGGTTTACTGCCAATGGACACTGTTATTAAAGAGTATCTTAAACTTGCAGTTGAATATGATAATCCACCCTCAAATACAAAGTATTGCGTGCAAAATATATTAAGAGATTTACAAGAGACACCAAGAGGTCGAAAATTTCTAGAAAGTCAAACAATGGAACAAATGTGGTTTGTATTATTATTTCAGTAATTTCTCAAACAGTCATACATGATAAGTAAAGAAAGTTCATCTCTGGACATTCCCTAACAAAACTTATTATTATAATTTATATATTAATTAATTTACATTACATTACTATATGATTAATTTGATGTATTATGTTATTAGTGCAATTTGGGATTTGGATAAATTTTGTCAAGAAAAACAATCTGAATATCAAAATTTGGGCATACAAGGGAGATGGCAGGTTACTCCTGATGAATTAGAACCACCACAGAAAAAACCAAAATCCCCAATTAATCTAGAGGATGTGGTACAAATGAAGGCAAGTAATTATTTCTTCCTTTATTAATCACTGTTAAAAGAAATCTTTCCAAGAGATATAATAAACTATACACATAACATAATGCAAACTTGTCATTTAAAAAATGATAAAAACACCAAATAACTTTTTCTTTTGTTTGATTTCAATTTCTATGATTGTTGTTTTAGGTGTGTTTTATTCGTGCGCATTTCAATGATCTTAACTTGCCTAAGTCCCAACTCCATGCATGGGCAAATAAAAATGGACATAAGCTGCCTGTATATGACACCCGTCAAGTTGAAAAATTATTTCAAACAGTTATCTCATTTAATGGAAAAAAATATCGATCAAGTTATTGGGAAAAGAATAAGAAGTTTGCAGAACAAGGCGCCGCTTTAGTTTGTTTATATCACATTGGTATACTCACAGAGGAAGATTTGGTTAAATTTGGCAGTATAATAAAGTAACCATATAAGTACCATGCAATTTTTATTGAAGTTTTCAAGCGTATATTATGATAAACTTGTTGTTATTAAATTAAAGAGAAATTTTAAAAATATAATACACCCGCGATCTTTGCCGTACTGTGGCAACGCTGTTGCCTCCTTACCACCGTGTTCTACACGCATCAGTTGAAATTTTAAATCTCTCTGTCATAACTTTACAGTTACGAAACATTACGAAAACGCCTTTATGGTGCAATTTTTATTGAATTTATAAAGCATGTAAATTATGCTGCAGTTTTTGTTCTTAAATGATAATTAAATGATGACGTCTGTCAACGGTAAACATTGGTTTTACAAATAAAATAAATTTAAAACAATAAAATCCTTAATAAGACGATAAAAATATTCAAAAAAGCATTATTGTACATACGATATTTATTACAAATGATTTAAAAATATTTATACAACAAAAAGTGAAAGAAGTGTAAAAAATTTAGAACAAGAAGTCAACTAATATTCATATTACTAAATGGAATACTTATAAAAAGAAACGATCAGAACAGACGTGTTTTAGTGCGCATAGACAAAACAAGCAACTAAATAAATATTTAAATTTTTAATAATACGCGCGAGTACGAGGACTACAGAAACGGCGGTGAGTCTCTTCTTTTTTATTACAAAGTAATAAAAAAGAAGAGACTTACCGCCTCCGCTCGTGATCTCTGTGACCACCGCTTCAAAAGTTGACTGATTGACGCTGATTCGCTCATCAACTAATTAATTAATACGATTTACTAATATGTTTAAATCCGAAGACGTCTAACAAACGCAACAAACCGTCTCGCTCAGATAAAGACATTAACAAATTATGCTCTGAAGAAGAGCGGACGCCTAACGCAAATAAAATAACAAATATTACGCAACGCGCGCGCGTCGATACCCTTCTGGCGCAGTATCTTCAGAAATTTTGTAAGAGTTGACAACTTTAAAGAATGATATAACGAACGACATCAAAATGATGATTAAGGAATTATTGGCCGCATAAAATAACCAAATGGATAAGTTGGAAAATTATTTCCTGGTCATCAAAAACCAATATACTAAAATAGAAAATACCATAAGCGAGAAAGAAAAGGCTTTGAACGTAATGTCTGAACAAATATCTTCATTGGAGTCAAAAATAAGCCACCTAGAAAGAGAACGCACTGTCATGTGTAACAAGTTGTCTTTATTAGAAGAGAAACTGGAGTCATATGATCGCAGCAAGAAAGGACAACGGAAGCCCTTACATCGTAATCAAAAATGAATAACAGCTAAATTATTTATCTTCAAATTTAAATGCATGACTTTCTTAGATTCACACAGTTGTTCTTTCTTAACATAGTAAAGTTTTTCTTGCATGCTTCCCTTTCATTATATTTTCTAGTTATAGTAATATTATTATTGTATACTAAAAAAAAGTCACGATAGCCGAGTGGTTGGGTGGTCGGAATTTCGAGTCAATAGACCCGGGTTCGATCCCCAGTTGGTAGGCTCGTACCAATGAGTTTTTCAAAAACTTATGTACGAATATCGTCGGCTTGGACATAAAGGCGGCGATGGGCTCACCACCTGTCACGTTGTCCCGAAAATATCTTCGGTGAAAGGTGGGTCGAAGGGACTTAATTGTCTAGACTCGACCTCTGTCTACCCCTGTATTGGGAATTGCGTGAAGATATTTTATTTTATTTTATTATTGTATACTTATAATGTATATGTTAATAATGTATATACTACTATATTCTACAGGAATCGTACATCCTTACAAATTTAATCTACTGCCATACACACTAAACATTAACATAGCATCGGAATTTCATCACAGATTATACATATGTAATAAAAAAAATAAAGGTCATTTGATAATAAACATTGTTAAAACGCTGACCATTAAATGCCATAAAAATGGTTCTAAGTCATATTCTAAAAATATGTATCTGAGAGAACTTTAAGCTCTCAAATTTAATAATTATATCAATAAATTTTGTGAAACATTCTACACTTACGTAAAAGCTCAAAATATTTGATAAAATTAACTTTTTAATTAAAAATATTGACCATGTCTCAGTTTCCGAATCATATTTTTATAGCGTAGAAAAATCTAATAATATTTTATGTAACGCAAATAAATACCTAAATATTTTTAGCCAAAATATTCGTTCAATAAACTGTAATTTTTTAAGCTTACAGACAAATCTACAGCGCTTTTCGTTTGATTGTGATATTGTAATATTGACGGAATGTTGGTTGTCCTGCTCGAGTAATTACAACATCCCAAATATACCTAAATATACCATGTTTAAAACATCTCAATCAGAGTGACGGTGTTGTAGTTTACATAAAAACTACATTACTCTCTACCGTAAAGAAACCCGATTTTAACAAATCAGCATCCGGTCTAATAATTAAAATTAACTCTGACATTGTAGTTATTTGCATTTATAGATCCCCTTCTAATGATAGCATTGCTCCTATCAGCATTAAATAACATACTACCTACCCTCTCTAAATATAAAACTGTCATATTTACCGGTGACATAAATATTGATATTAAAACTTCTAATAACCGTTCACATGAATACTTAAATTGCCTCGCCTTTCATGGCTTACTACCAGCCCATACTTTTTCAACTAGGGGCGAAACCTGTCTTGACCACACTTTCTTGCGAACTATAAAACTTGCGATGACTTTTGTACTTAATTCTACTATCACGGATCACAGTTCTACTCTGATTTGCATTAAAACGGATAGTATACACCTTAAACCTGGTAACACAATTTCAAAAATAAATTATCAATCACTAGATAAAGCCGTGGAACACCTTGATTTCGCTTTTATTTTTACTCTAGCAATCGAAATCCTCATAGGGATATTTTCTAAAGCCATAACAGAAAATACAGTTACGTATAAAGTACCTTCGAAAAGGAGAATTTTGAAACCCTGGATTACACCTGGCTTGTTAAGATGCATTCAAAATAGAGACAATCTACATAAAAAACTTAAAGAAACTCCTAACAATCAGATCCTAATTTTGACCTATAAAAGATACAGAAACTTTTGTAATACAGTTTTAAAGAAGGTTAAAAAACAATATGATTCGGAACAGATTAAAAAAGCAGGCAATAACAGCAAAGCTTTGTGGACCTCTATAAGAAAAATTACTAATACTGATAAATCTAAAAAGGCGACGTCTGTACAATTATTATCTCCTCACTCACCAATACAGTCGTGTAATAATGTTAACGAATTCTTCATTAACGTTGGGAGAACCTAGCCAAAAACCACTCTGGCCATACATTTGTTCCACCCGATAAAACCGTCTCAGAAAACTCCTATCTTACATCTTTTATTCTCGAATGTGCTGACACTGACGACGTAAAGTTGTTGATAAATGCACTAAAACCTGACGCAGCTTGTGGCTGGGACGGTATTCCACCAAGTTTTTTTAAGCGGTACTCCTCCATCTTGGCACCTATACTAGCCCATAAATTTAACCTCTGTCTTAACACTTATGTTTTTTCTACTTCTCTCAAAAGGGCTGTTATTCATCCCATCTTCAAGAGCGGTGATGTAAAGCTAATTAATAATTATCGCCCAATTGCTGTACTCAACGTTTTATCAAAATTATTAGAAAGTTTAATTAATAGGCGACTAGTAAAATATCTGGATCGTATGAATATTATTTCACCTCAACAGTGTGGGTTTCGTAAAATAAATTGGCTACTGACGCAGTTCACGAAATTACCAAGTTTATTGTAGAGCAGGTCAATGATAACAAAAAAGTCCTCACTGTTTTTCTGGACCTTACTAAGGCCTTATCGTTCCCATTAACCTTTTATTGAATCAACATCCCTTTTATTGAAACTTGAGAAGATAGGGGTCAAAGGCTCTCAACTTGAATTATTCCGAAGCTATCTTCTTGACAGAACGCAGTTGATAAAAATAGGCAACTATAAAAGTGCCTTACTTCCTATATCCTACGGCCTGCCACAAGGTAGCATTCTCGGGCCAATCCTATTTTTAATATTTATTAACGATCTTTGCAATCTTAATATTCCAAATTCAAAAATAATCTCATATGCAGATGACACTGCTCTTACATTCTTCGCAAATTCTTGGTCTTAACTTCAAAAAATAGCACAAGATGACTTTAAGTCCATATACGAATGTCTTAGAGCACATATTCTTACATTAAATACCGAAAAAACAAAGTTTATTACATTTTCTATTAGCTCAGTATCCCAACCAAAAACCCCAATTAATTTATTTGCTCACTCCTGTAGCAATGATATACAAAGCATTTGCAGTTGTCCTCCCATTAATTCTGTTGATACGCTAAAATATCTCGGTATTGTTTTAGATCAAAATTTAAGCTTCAAAGCTCACATTGACGAATTAACAGGCAGAGTCCGTAAATTAATATATTTATTTAAATCACTTCGCTACGTTGCCGACCAAAGTGTCATACGCAGCGTGTACCATGCACTCTGCACCTCTATTATATCGTACTCCATTTCCTGTTGGGGTGGTGCAGCTAAAACTGTTTTGACATACATACATACATACATACATATCATCACGCCTCTTTCCCGTAGGGGTAGGCAGAGACCACTTCTTTCCACTTGCTACGATCCTTACATACTTGTTTCGCTTCGTCCACTTTCATTATTCCCTTCATACATTCTCTTCGATTCAGGGTACTCTTGACCTGGCCTTTTTTCAGGACGTCCCTGATTTGGTTTTGAAACGTCCGCCTAGGTCTTCCCCTTCCTACACTTCCATTCACACTCGCCTTATATGCTTTTTCGTCAATCGTTCTTCATTCATTCTCTCGACATGGCCAAACCATCTCAGCATACCTTTCTCAATTTTAGTCACTACATCTTCTTTCAGACCACAACGTTTCCTTATTTCACCATTCCTTATCCTGTCGCTCAGTTTAACTCCTAACATACTTCTTAATGCTCTCATCTCAACTGCATTTACTCTGCTTTCATGTTTCTTCTGCCATACCCAACTTTCACTTCCGTACATGAGTGTCGGAACCAAAACTCCCCTATGCACAGCCAAACGAGCCTTGTTAGACACCATCCGACTGCTCATAAAGGAGTGCAAAGCTCCATTCACCATGTTTCCTGCATTCACTCTTCTTTCAATATCACTCTCACACTTTCCATCTCTTGTGAACTTTGAACCCAGATACACAAACTCATTCACCTGTTCAATTTGTTCATCTCCAATCACTATATTGCAGTCTGTCATGACCTCATCTCTTTCAAACACCATTACTTTCGTCTTCTTTACATTCATCTTCATCCCCTTCCTAACAAAATCTTCACTCATAGCAGTTACCATCTCCTGCATCTCCTCGGCTGAAGACGCAAGTAATACTTGATCATCAGCATAGAGAAAACATTTGACGAGTAACTCATTCATTCTCAACCCACTTTCATTCTCTTTTAAATCTGTCAAGCAATTGTCCATAAACAGATTAAACAGCCACGGTGACGCTACACATCCCTGTCTAACACCTTTTTCGATATTAAACCATTCAGTGTACGCCCTGTTTATCCTTACACAAGCACAGGAATCCCTATAAAGAGATTGCAATGCTCGTATGAGGATACTGCTGACACCTTTCACGGACAATGCTGACCACAATTCATTCCTCACCACTCTATCATAGGCCTTTTCTAAATCCACGAACGTGCAATAGACCTTCTGGTTTTTAGCCAGACACTTTTCGGCTATGCACCGCAAGGAAAAGACCTGATCCGTACACCCCATTCCTTTCTAAATCCCGCTTGTGCATCCCATACTTTTTCGTCCGTTTCATTCACAACCCTTTCAATCAACACTTTCGCATACAATTTACCGACGACGCTGAGAAGGCTTATACCGCGGTAATTTGCGCAGTCCTGCTGTGACCCCTTTCCCTTATATAATGGCACGATAACGGCTTTGCACCAGTCTCCCGGTACTTGCCCATTTTGCCAGCACATATTGAAAAGGCGGTACAGCTGACTAGCCACTAAGCCCTGTCCAGTCCTCAGCATCTCGGCGGTAATCCTATCATATCCGGCAGTCTTACCAAATCTCATACTTTTCAACGCTTTTACTATTTCATCCACGCTTATCTCACTGTCATCAACATTTATATTAACCATGGAAGGTGCCGGGTGTTGTACCTGCACTTCCTCTCTTATCTCAAATAAACATTCAAAATACTCTTTCCATCTCTTTAACACATATTCTTCTCCTTTTATAATGCTCCCATCTTGACTCCTGATTGTATTCAGCTCCGAGGTAGAGGTTTTCCTCTGGCTGTATTGACGGATTTCCAGAAAACTTGATGTTTGACTGGAAATCTTCAGTGAGTCTCCTATCAAAATCATCCTTTTGTTCTTCTTTCTTTCTAGTCACAACATCTTTCGCAGCTGATTTGAATCTTTTATACTTCTTTCTCGCTTCCTTTATCTCGTCATTCGTCGCCTTTTGAAGTTTTTGGTTAGCTTTTGTTGCTAACCAATCCAACCACGCTTTCTTCTTTTCTTGCACAGCCTTTTGTACATCTTTATCCATCCACACATTATACTTCTTTCTTCCTTTCCTCCGTTTAGCTACTCCGCATACCTCAACAGCAACATTCACGACTCCTTTCTTAAATGTCTCCCACAAATCTTCAATCACACATATCTCTTCTATGCCTTTAAAACTTTCTATCAGTTTCTCTACATACTCGTCTTTCTTATCCTTTTCTTGTAGATTTTCCACTTTTATTCTGTCCAAAACACTCGTAGGCTCGGCTCCTCGGTGTCGCCACCGTTTAAAGATGCCATGTATTCGGGCTATGACCAGGAAGTGGTCTGTGTCAAGGCCTACACCGCGGTATGCTCGAGTGTCTAGCAGGTTCTTCCTCAATCTTTGATCCACAATAACAAAATCAATTATACTTCTAGACTCACCCTCAATTCTTGTATACAAATGGATCTTTTGTGATCAAACATTGTATTGGCCACGCACAGATTCCATTCAAGCATACTTCAAGTAGGCTTCTCCCATTTTCGTTCACTCTCTCGTCCCCAAATGTACCCAGTACTCCTTCATACCCATCACGCTTTACTCCAACCCACCCATTAAAGTCCCCTAACATCACGATCCGTTCATTTTCTCCGCATTTATTCAAGACCTCTCTCATGCTATCCCAAAATTCCTCTCTCTCTTTTGGGCTTTTAATGACACACCCTCGCAGATCCGTCGGTGCATAAACCCCAAGGATAAACAAGCGGGTGAGTCCAACTTTAACCTAACCCAGAGGAGTCTTGGGCTTACACATTCATGCTCTATCACACATTCAACTATTCGAGAGGAAAGAATCACACCAACTCCTGACAGCCTCGGCTGGTTTGGGGACTCCCGACCAGTATGCCGTGTAGGGACCATGAACCGTGGTGTCACATCCTTTCCTCTTGGTTTCGTTCACGCACAGGATATCTATACATCGTTCGTCCATCATCTGACATACTTCATCTACCTTACCATCCATTCCTCCTCTTACATTCAACGTAGCGAAGCGGCTCTCCATGGGCCGCTTTTCGCCCCGCGAGAAACGAGACGTGATGGGTGGCGAACCACATCGCCGCCATTTTGGTAAGTAAAATTCACCATTGCGTTCCCACGAGTAGCAAGGGAAAGGTTTGTCCACCCCAGCAGAGCCCCGCATGCCAGGGTAAGGCTAGCCTAATTCTGGGTCGCCCGGTCCCAGGGCAGTGTGGCACGCTAACGACTAGGCTTGCCCCTAGCCATGCATCCATCCGCACGGCAGACGTTGGATTGGCGGAGAGAATAGGAGTAAGGAAAGGGAAGTATAGGTTGTGAGAAAAGGAAGATTGGTAAGTTAAGGTGGGAATTAGGAAAGGTAGGATATTACCGCCCAGGAAGGCAAGGGATAGGACAGTAATAGCTAGGGAAGCCGGGGTCGCATACCCGTATACCATACCACAACTACCGGACAGGTAAGTTAGGATGAGTATCCCTGACTGAACTGTTTTGAAGCCGTTAGAAATTGCAAACAGAGCCATATTAAAAATTATTACTTTTAAATCAATTTTATATCCAACAAATGAACTCTATAAAAGTTATAATGTACTGAATGTAAGACAATTATTCATTTTACATACAGTAATGTTACAACACCGTAATACCATATACATTAAATTAACTAAACGTAGGAAGGATAAAATCTGCAGTGTTCCGATAGTTAACTTCAAATTTGAAAAAAGATTTTTTATGTACCTCGGTCCTTTTCTTTATAATAAAATCAACCACGCCACTAAAATTTATGATATGTGTTACTTTAAAAGCTAAAAAGCTATATACACTTTCCTTCTCAGCAAAACATACGAAGAAACAGAAAAATACTTATTAACAAGCACATAAAACCAGACACATCCAAAAGTGACATCTTACATACACTATTTGATACACGCATACATCTAAACGTAGTCAGTCGCACACGTTCACAAACTACAAACATATAAACACCTTTACCGCTCATGTGGCACATAAGTAGACCTTATTTTAAATAACAACTAAATGAACATTTTTATTTATTTGCACTCTGCTATGTTCTTTGTTAGATTTTAAACTGTAGTACTAACGCAAAAGAAACAATTTTATACATACTATAAGGGGGCAGGGGACTGTAGCTCCTTAATACAGACTATTACATAAACTAGCTAGGAGAACAGAACGTCACCCTCACTATTTTTAACCTTAATTTTGTTATATGTTTTTCTTATGTGGACATTTAATGTACTATATGCTTATTACCAATAAAGTTATTATTATTATTATTTATTATTAAATTATTTTGTATTATGACAATACCCGTCTCATCTTTTTTTTATAGGGAAGGGAGGAAAACGAGCAGGTGACTCACGTGATGGTAAGTGATTACCACCGCCCATGAACATCCGCAATACCAGAGGCATAGCAGATGCGTTGCCGGCCTTTGAGAAAGGTATAGGCTCTTTTCTCTGAAGATCCTTAAGTCGTATAGGTCCGGAAAAACCGTTGACGGCAGCACATTTCATAAAGTGCAAGTGCGTGGCAGAAAATTCCGCAAAAACGCACTGTGGTGGAATGCCAAGCATCAAGATGGTGTTGATGGAATTTTTGACTGTGCTGTAAGGTACGATGGTGATATTCAGCGGCTAGGATTAATCTGAACAATTCCTCGAAGCACTCCCCATAGTAAATCTTGTACAAAATGCAAAGAGATGCAACGTCTCTTCGCAATGCCAGGGGATCTAGCCTATCAGATAGAATATGGTCGTCGACGATTCGAGCCGCTCTTCGTTGGGTACGGTCAAATGGAGCTGTGACGCGAACATTACTCCATGTGCGGCCGAACCTGCGCCTTATAAAGTTGCAAGCGGTGGGCTGGCATGAAGTACTGTCGTGCTCTACTAAGCACGCCAATCTTTTTAGAGGCCAATTTGGCCTTCCCTTCCAAGTGACCGCGAAACTGAACGTTGCTTGATATGTCGACGCCAAGGATTCCGATACTGGCTGAGGCAACCAGAGGAGTGCTCTCAAAATGAGGTGACACGACGAAGGGTTTCTTTTTAGCGGTAAACGCGCAAACTTTTGTCTTTTTAGGGTTGAACTGGACTAAATTTAGTCGGCCCCAGTCCGATATTTTGTCTAACTAAATCTTTTCTGTATCTATTCTGAATATTAGTCCCTATTACCTATTAAGAAGTATATTTGTCCTTTTGGCGTATCTATTCACCTCGAAAAATTAAAGCAAAAGTTTAGGAAATTAACTTCATGCTGTAAAATATATTTATTGCTGAAAGAAATATTACACCACAATAAAAAATTTAATAAGAGAATAGAAAAGAATTCAGAAGAGAAAGATTCGAGAATAACTTACATTCTTGTAACATGTCTTGGGCAATATTGCTTACGACGGGCAATAATTATTCAATTTATATTCTTACAAGAAATTATTTTGTTTAAAGTAACACTGTTACAGTATTTTTTGGCTAAACTTTCCAATATGGACCGTCGATTTAAATGCTCTTATTTTTATTTTAGATAGTACTCACTAAAATAATGCGTTTTGTAGTAAGTTTTAGATTGCGGAAACTTATGGATCACGAGATATATTTATTTTAACATTTAACTTTTCCATACAAATTTGCAAATAACAAGGCAATTGACGCGTCAAATAAATTTGACAACTGATTGTCAAACGTCAATTACTTCACTTTGCCCTTACAGTTGAAATCGTTTAAAACGTACTAAGTTAATCAAACAAAACAAAACCGAATCAGAGCCACCCCGACTATCCACGTGGTCTTGTTTGTCCTACCCCTAGAGTGTATATAAGAGCTCGGAGGCGCTGAGGGTGAGCAGTCGATAGGACAAACTTACATACAAATCCGCTAGTGACAGCGTTAGGGAATTACACACCCGCGCGCGATACTCCACCTCAATTGAGGCGCCCGAAATGCGTCATCATAGACGATGATGACGCAATCACCCGTGTCAACAATGCGTATGAGGCCCCGCCCCCTACGTACTTTCGTACACACATAGACACAAGCCGCGTTCTGCGGCTTACACAACCTCGCCATCGTCGTAATTTCACGACTAGCACGAGACTTTCTCGTGGTCGTAGTCGTCACTAAATGGTTAACACAAGGCGATCCGAGAGGAGATTTTCCTCCAAACCAACTGGGGCCCTCGGATCGCATGGCCCCTCCCCCATGTCGGAAGTCTTCTCTTTCGTTCTAGGGGACGCAGCGCTTCGCAGCAGCAGCCATTATTGTCTTCAACTTCTAACTTGCGAGCCCCTCCTCGCAAGTCTCCTTAGATGAAGCTGTAAAGGCCTCCGGGCTAACAGCATCCCGTGGTTTAGTCGGTATGCTTCTCCTTCTGAGATTCGAGCCCGACACTGTTCGTTTCGGTGGCCTCCCGGCCAAGGAACGTTCGTGCATAAAACATTTCCTCCACGGTTATCAAAAAAAAAAAAAAAAAAGGGTGAGCAGTGCCCGCCCGCCGTAGGGAAGCGCAGGCACTGATCGAGTTAGCGGCTGATGCTGGTCGCCGAAGGCGACCAAAAAGCCGAAGCTGTTAAGGCGAGCTTAGGTGCCTACGCTTCCATACGCTAGGGCGAAGGGACTGCTCATCACGCAGCGCTGGAGCTGCCACGGAGCGACGTACCACGACATCCCCGCTTCTAACACCCCCCGAAAACAAAAAAACATTTAATCTAGTGTCAAAATGTAATTTAGTAGATATTTTTGTTCATATAATAAAGTAAAACGATGGTACGGAAATATAATAAAGTAAAACGAATGGTAAGGAAAGAAAATATCAGATTACAAACATTCTATTTACTAAATATCGCTATTCTAACCTCAAAATTTTTACCATGAATATCTCCATAACCATGGGGTTCCGCAGGGTGGTGATGGCACTGGGGGGTAACCCTCCACCCTTTCCACCCTTCGCCCTAAAACTTGATATATTGATCTATTAATATTGGTAATTATTATAAATATTGGTCCATATTGGAACTATTAACTGAATATCGCTATTCTAACCTCAAAATTTTAACCATGAATATCTCCATAACCATGGGGTTTCGCAAGTTGGGAATGGCAAGGGGGGTTTTTTCTACCCCCTCTCCCCCTCCCCCCTTAAAACCCCAAATATCGATGGTCCATATTAGAAAGTTTAACCTATTTTTTTATTATTGTTTCTTTTGTGACATATTCTTTGTTCTATTGAATATTATTCTTTGTTCGTTACATTGTTTTTATACCAGATCTCGCATGTGTTGTAACACAATGACAAACTGAAAGTAATAAGTTCCTGTATTTATTGATTTAAAATAAAACGATAATTTACGGGTTTTCCGCGTTTTGTTTAGAATTTTTACTTCCGGACATTTATAATGCTTTACAGCATCCCGGTTCAGGTTAATGTGATCTTGAAGGTTCTGTTGTCATTGTAAACTTCTGATAGCGTCCTTTTTATAACTAGATCCCACCCAACTGACAGCAACCAACCATGATCTCTTGAAATTTTGAAGTTAATTTTGCAGTTAACTTTGACGTTCAGTTTTTTTTTTTTTCAATTTTTGTTAGCAACATTGCCACATACTAATTTTACCACACTAAGAAACAAGGTATTACCTAAGATTTTTAAAGATTACTGAGCAGACTATAAGTACAACAGGTTTGACATCGTAACACTTTTTCATTACCGTTACCAGTCCTATTTTACGCAGTTTACGGCACTTATGCTTTTAACTCATATTTAACTAATCTAAACATGGGAGTGATCTCTTCTTCTTATTCCTAAAGGTTGTAATCATAAACATAAGAATGAAAAATTTAAAAATCAACTGACAAGAATGGGTTTCCGACCTGAGCTTCCGCCGTACATCAATACGATAACGCCATCTATACCTTTACGCATGAGAAATTTAAAAAAATAATTTTACGGGCGACATTTAAGGTTTTGACTTCATCCCGGATCGTAAGCTCTTAATTTCAGCCACTGTGTCCCGCACGCATCACAACTATTATAAAAAAATCTTTAAAAAAGTTATGCCACTGCCAAATGCAATGACACTAAGAAACTCAAACCGAACACGCCGGATAAAGCCAAGAACGTCAAAACTGAGGACCACGACACAGATGACAGCTCAGATGATAATGTCAGTTTAGAAGAATATCACGTTGAGATAATACCAGACGAAAAAGAAGAAAAATTAAGTGAGAACGAAGAACAAACCCCCGGAGAAGAAATGATAGACATAGAAATAGAATCTTTACCCGCTTTAATTAGAACAGAAGACAATGGACAGGTTTTTGAGATAGAAATAATTGATAAATATAACGGCAGTAACTCTCAAATTAGTACATCAGAAGACGAAAGTATGAAAAGTGATGTCCCGCTCTTAAATAATATGCCAGTTATAACTATAAGTAACGATTTGGAAGAAATAACACTACAGGAACCTGAAACGTCAAGCAATGTTAATAATTCCGATAAAGATCTGATGTACAGCTATGAAAAATTCAAAAACTTTCATAATAAAAGGTTTCCTAGGAGGAACTTGAAAAAAACTCATTTGAAATCGAAATTTAAACGTTTAGGAATGTTGCCAGTGGCTAATTTCGAAGAATCTGATTAGATTTTGTAAAAAAAATCACTGAAATTATCAATATTAATTATAGTGACGATAGCCGAGTGGTGGTGATCGGAATTTCGAGTCGAGAGACCCGAGTTCGATCCCCAGGTGGCAGGCTCGTACCAATGGTTTTTTCAAAAACTTAAGTACGAATTACATCGTTGGCTTGGACATAAAGACGGCTACAGGCTACAGGCACCACCTGTCACGTTATCCCGAAAATATTTTCGGTGGGTCGAAGGGACTTAATTGTCTGGACTGGACCTCTGTCTACCCTTGTATTGGGAATTTTTTAAATAATAATAAATAAATAAATATCTTCATATTTATTTATTTATTATTATTTAAAAAGTTTTTAAACCTGGTAATAGGCAGGCTTTGCATATTTATTGGGATTTCGTTATAGAAGTGTTTACACTGCCACATACAGAGTTTAACAACTGACGTTACAAGCTTGTGTTTGTTCCTAGTATTTACATTAGTATTCTTACTTCTTAATATATTAATTTCTTTAATTTTTTCTAAGATATGCTTTTATTTTACACTACAAATACTTCATCGGTATTCGTATTCCCAACGCTTAACTCTTCCTCATTTATTAGTGGCTATGTTCGAAGATCAATAGATTATAATTGTCATAAGAAACCATTGTTAATGCCATAAAGCGAACCGGTCAGGTATTTTAATAGAATAAAATGTGGAATAAGTAAAAGTGAATTTTAATGTGTTTATGATCGAAGTGTTTAACATTAAGTATTGAACATCTTATACAATTAGTTTTATTCCCATTTAAATGAAAATTAGCATAACTGAAGTAATTAACTCTTGTTGACATAGCATTATTTACCTCGTCGAGCGTAAAAAGCGTGTCTTTCAATTTTAAAAATTAAAGAAGTGTCATTAGTAATGTAGTATTCGTATCGTGTTCCCCAACAAGGTAAGCCATTAATGTAATTTCGGAAAAGAAATGACCAAGAACTGAGCCCTGAAACTGATACAAGCACTTGCACTGCACCACGATTACAAGTTTCTGAAATAAAGAGTAACAAAAGCTATTGTCACAATAAAAAAATATAAAAAAAAACAGTCACGATAGCCGAATGTACGTGTGATCGGAATTCGAGTCAAGAAACCCGAGTTCGATCTTTAAGGCTTGTACCAATGAGGTTTCTAAAAAGAAACCATGTATGATTTATATCGATGGCTTGCACATAAAGTCGATGTCGGGCTCACCATCTGTCACGTTGTCCCAAAAAATGTATTCGGTGGAAGGTGGGTCGAAAGGACATATTTGTCTAGACTTCTGTCTATCCCTGTATTGGGAATGGTGTGAAGATAAAAAAATGTCAAAAATAAAAAAAAATTGTGAGATGTCAAATCAGGTTCCTACTTAAGTACTGAAGTGCTGCAACATTGAATTTCAAGTGGAGCGGCTTGAATCGTTAATGACTATGTTCTGTCTGATCGGCTAGATCCCCAGGCTTTGCGAAGAGATGTTGATCTCTTAGCATTTTTTACAAGATGTACTACGGAGTGTGCTTCGAGAAATTGTTCTAGCCTATACCATTCTCAAAGGCCAGCAACGCACACAGAGGAATAGCAGTCCTCTGGTATTGCGGGTGTCCATAGGCGGCGTTAATCACTTACCGTCACGTTAGCCACCTGCTCGTTTGCCGCCCTACTCCACAAAAATTAAAAAGTAGCGATGGCGATTCTTTTAGAGATGAGACGTACTTGGTAAAATACATAATGAGTCTTGCAAGGACGAGTATACAAAAATACTTATTTTACAAACCTGTTCCACGAGTACTAACTGGCTAATACTGTAAGTACAAATTTTTCCATTACGTTGGTAAACGCCAATTTGTAATAATATCCCCTCTGCCGATCACGTCACGATAGCCGAGTGGTTGGGTGATCGGGATTTGAGTTAAGAGACCTGTGTCAGATCCCCAGGTGACAGGTTCCAAGGTCAAGTTATACCAAAAAATGTTTTTCGGTGAAAAGAGTATCGACGTCGCGTGTACTCACACAAACTTAATAATTTAACGAAATTTGGAGTTGGAGACGCGGTGAGAAATACGAGCGCCTTTTTCAAGAACGCGTTCGATGTAAAAAAAAATATAATTGTTAATATAATGTGATAATTAAAGTTATTTATTTATTTATTTATACTTTATTGCTTACCCTTAACAATAAAGGCAACAAAGGGCGGACTTAATGCCTATAGGCATTCTCTGCCAGTCAACCCAGGGGTTGGTGAGAGAAAGTAGTAGGTACAGCAAAATTGTAAAGAAAGACAAAAAAAAGGAAAGATTAAAACATAAATCAAAGATATAATAATATAAAATTTATATACACATGCACATACACATACTATTATTATATCTTTGATTTATGTTTTAATCTCCCCTTTTTTATATATAATTAAAGTTACTGAACACAGAAAAAGTTTAATACTCCAGCTTTAATCAAAATATTTTTAATTATATAAAGCTGACAGTTCCGAGGCTTTTGAAGCAGGGAGAAAGTTTTTCAATTCAAATTGGATCTACATTTAAAGACAATCATATTTTATTCGTTAATTTCGTTATAAACAAAGTAAGGTTATTAGTTCACAACGTTGTTAAATTAATGAGAAATTTAAAAAATCAACTGCTACACGAAATTGCAATGTTATGATGAGGTGATACTATTGTAATAAATAATTAATTTAATTTTAAGGTCGAAAAACCGAAAATTGGGGGTTGTCATATTTATATGGCATAGAGTTGGAAGATTTGGAGAGAGTAAAAAGCCCGTAATCATAGTTTAAGTAAGTAAATGAATAAATTATAAATAAGTGTTTGTCAATGTATCGAAAAGAAAGTATATATTATTAACCAGTTCTTAAACATACATACTTCTAAATTCGCATGGAACTGGTTTGTGTAATAAGTGTTAAGGTGTACTCGTATTTGCACGACTCTGTACGTACGTACTACGTACCTAGTACGTCTTATCTCTATTTCGTTCTCAGAAACTTTCATTGAATAAATCTTGTAAACGTCTAAAATTATGTATATGGCATTACAAGTATTAGGATAGCATCACTTTGAAGAGCCCTTCGGTGTGGTCTGCATTAAAGTAACTAAAGCTAAGGAAAATAATTCATATTTTAAATATATATAGAAAAAAAACTATGTATTTTTCATTTTATTATACAAATTACTTACTTTGTATCGATTTAAATCATTGTACCGTATAAAGTTATAACCAAAATTAAAAATTATGTATATTTCTAGCTTAATCATCAGTAAAATTAGGACATGCCAAATGTTATTTTGTATTTAAATTCCTCAAAAGTTTATGTAGCTGAAATCAAAATATTTTTTTCTTATGACAGTAATTCTATCTTTTCTTCTTTCTTAATGTTATGTAAAATTCTATTTAGTATAGCAGGCACTATTTCAAATAAGCAATTATGATTTTTATCGAAATAATTTGGCTATAACGAATTGGTTATATTCTCTTTGAATTTAAGCATAAAATTGTGACTCCTAGCGTTTGCGCAAGTTTATAGTTTTCCAGCTCAATTTTGTATATAAATGGTGTGAAACCAAGTATAAACCTAGTCGAGTTTTATGTTCCTCCGCCTTATTGTCGTGTATTCGCTTCAAAAATTAGGTTAAATGCGTGTACTTCTACTATGTGTGATAGAAATTTCGTGCGTTGTATTTGATATTTTTGTAAAATATTTTAAGTTGTTCTGCTGGTCAAAAAATCAAATTGTGTACGCAAATTTAACATAACGTATGTTAGGCGAAGTGAAACTCAAATAGCTGCTCAAGAATATTCGAATTTGAATAAAATATAAAATTAAATTATATACATTGCCTTTTATATTACCAAAATATTACAATTGACGATTGTACCAAATCTTATGTATCTATGTTGTGAATTATTTTGAAATAAAATAAATACAGTGTAGATCATCGTATTTACAACTTTGTAGTTAGAAATTTAGTGTTGTCACAACATAATATTAAAGACTAATTTCAGCAATGCAATTAAATAAAATTGTTTTCAGGGCTAAAGTTCAGATAGCGCTAGTTGTCAAAACAGTGCTGCTTTGAGAGGGCTCTCTTCTTCCAATATATTATTATACTCTTTGGTAGTGGTTATATACTCTTTGGCCTAAATAATTTGTATATTTCTCTTTGATGTTTATAACAATTTATTTATAACATAGAAGTTAGACAAGAGATTAAACATTGTCAACCCAGTTATTAAGATTCTCATTAAATAATTAATTTGTACTTCATAATGGATATAGGCAAAAATTCCACACCGAAGCTGCCTACTCCTCAATCTATTTTGGAAGATCTATCAGACCCCAATATCATAAGAAGTGATGAAACATTGAATATAACTGATGCCGATGGTGTAATACTAAAGTCATATGAATGTTATAAATTTTTTAAAGAATTAGAAAAAGATTTAAAGATAAGAAACGAGCTAAAGTTAAAATTGGAAGAATTGGATAAAAAGCTTTTAGATAATATTCAAGACATAAAAAACCAAATTTAAATTATTAATTTAAGCAATGGATTGTCTCAATTGAGAATGTAGGTACATTCATAATAAATATAATAATATTTTGTCTGCCCATTAAACATTGTTTCATACTATATATATAAATAATAATGTATGAAGCATAGTTAAAATTTTTTCCACGATACGAAATTATTTTATTTATGATTTAAAATAATTTTTCAACTTGATGGGTAACATGTACTGGCCAGCTTCTCGATTTTATTTACTCATGTATGTACTCAAGTTGAGACTGGCTAGTTTAGATCATTGAAATGAACAAAAATAAAATAAAACAGAAATTTAAAGGAAAGAAAGAAAGAACTATTTATTTGATATACACATTTACAAAAAGAAACTTTAAAATTACATGATTATCCTGACATGTGGTATACCAAATAAGACTCAAACTCAGGTTAATGCCACAGAGACTGCAGTGCTGATTTTCAGTTGAAACTTTGGTGTGACTTTGCAAACAGGTCAGAGAGCAATCATATATTATTTGCTGCCCTTTTTCTATCATAATGTGTATTCCCATTGTAGATCTGTTTATTGTGATTTGATTGTTATCTTTGTAATAAATGATTTGTTATCTTGGCTTTTTGTTTCTATGTAAGAGAATCATATTTTGTAATATATTTTGATCACAATGTCTTTTAAAATGATTTTTAAATGGTGATTAATAATAAAGGAAGAAAAAATTTTCTTGTCTTCATTTGTACTTCATCCTCATGATAAATTGGGCATTTTTTATGTAGTGGTTTCAATTAATTTTGAGTTACCATACCATATGGTCTTCTACCATATATGCCCAGCTTTGAATAATAAGAGACAACACAATTTGTAAATGTGGGCTTGATAAAGTGTCACTGGATCATATGTTTTTTAATAACCAAAAACTCTGGCTATTAATATATGACTTCCTCCCTGCTTATATCCTGCGTCCAATTAATATTCCATTATTATTGTCCCTTGTGTTTTCTCCTCTTATCAAAAATGTTATATTTATAAACAATATTAAGCTTTAATTTGATAGTTCTCATTTTGATGATAGGTAGTTAACTGTTTAATGTTTTGTTTTGTCCTATTTGTTGTAGATTTGAAACTTTCATAAAATACAAACTTGTGTTCACCAATAACTTGTTGTCACTCTCATGACTTACATGACATAGACAGAATTCTGAAAAGAGAGGCCTTATGGCCTCTCTTCAGAATTGTTTCAATCAGAATTCAGTTATGTTTATACATAATAGAAGAAGAAAAAGTTGTAAACATTTTACTGGCATTAGAAGGAAATTTTAGCATTGGACATGTAAAAGCTGACAAAGGATACATAACTTAAAATTTTTATACAAACATGTTGTTCCTTGTGGTAATGGCGTAAGAATATTACCACTCCCTTTCTACCTGAGGATGTCGTAAGAGGCGACGAAGGGAAACAGCCTTGAATATCGTTTTGGCAACCAATAGATGGCGGGATAACCAACTCTAAAAATATCAGACCGAAGATGGGCAGCAGCGTCTGAGGTGCGAGTGGTTTGGTACTGCAATAGCCAATGCGCTTGCCAAGCATGGCGATTTTGGGAAATTCTCCCTATGGGAGAGGCCTATGTCCTGCAGTGGACTTTTTTTATAAATTTTTGATGGAGTGAGCCCATTTTGCGTAAATCAAAACAAAAATTAATAAATAAAGTTGATGGTAGCCGAAGGTAGCAATGACAGCGGGACATTCAAGACCTCCTCGTGACTTCCGATGCTGTAAAGCATCTTAGTCGTTGGGAAATAAAAATAGTTTGTAAAAAGTAATTAAAAACGCGATAAAATCCGAAAATCGTTTTATTTAAAAAAAAAAATTTGTGTCTAAAAATAAAATGTATAATAATTTCCTTTATACATGTTTGTATCTACAATATTGGAAAAGTAATCCACAGACTGACTGGAAACAACAGACAACTGTAAGTTTCATTCATTACTCTTATGCATAATTGTGATGTCATACATTTTTCTTTTGAAGTGTTCAAGTAAACAGGAAAATAAATGTGTTAGGGTGAATCTGTTTGCACTAGAACATTTCAATTCATGATAACCAATATACAGCCACAGATAAGTTGCTAGACTTTGTGTGCAATGTATTAACTTAAATGCTTTAAACATCCTACATGCATGTTGACTGAATGTAATTGTTAAATCTATAAATCTAAATGTTATAAATATTTGGAATTTCATATTGTTTTTATCAAGCCAGTGTTGGATGATGATAGTTTCTCAGGATCGTGCTTTATGATACTTGTAACGGTAGATTGACAGAAAGCTGGGTCGAAACGACTTAATTGTCTAGACCTCTGTCTAGCTCTGTACTGGGAATGGCGAGATGTTTTTTTTTTCAAAAAAATTTAAGGTACCGATTTTTTTCATCCAAACACCATTTCCAATATTGGGATAGGCAGAGGTATAGACAATGAAGTACTTACGAACCACTTCACCGCAGCCTATTTGGGACAATGTTTATCACATTGGTCGTGGGCATATTGCCGTTTAGGTGTCCAAGCCAACGCTAAAATATTCTTTTATTAATAAATATTATAAATGGCAGGAGCCAACCAACTTACCAACTCGACCATCGGGTCGTCAGACAATTCAGTTTGTAATTACTTAATATTAAATTTATCTTTTGTGTAAATGCTTAAAAAACAATATTTTAAATAGATCATAAGAAGAAAAAATTTTAAACAAGCGAACAGACCGGTGTTCTGGTGCATCGAAGTTATTTAGGTGAATAGTTTGTGGTTTCCTGTGCAAACCGCGAACGTATCCTTCGGTCATGATACCTTGTACTGCATTAACTTTCGAAATAAAACGTATAAAAACTTTCAAAATAAACTATCGTTCTCAGCCTATGAGTCCCTTGTACTTCGTACTTAAAACTACTTAAGACTACTTTGGCTCAGTAAGGGCCCATAACTGTCTTAAAAAAAAATTGTTGAAATTAGAATGGTACAGAGAGCCAGACCTTCTATCTTTATACTCTGGTGTCAAAACAAGTGTGCGCATAAGATCGAAGAAAGTTTATTCGACCGAAGTTATGCCCAGATGTCCCTGGATTCCACCAAGTACTTAGACTGTAAGCACTGTTTTCATAAAAAAAAAACGGATTATATGTGTGAAGAGATGATATTCGGTATTATATATTCGTAAACATGTTTCTTTCTTGCAAAGTAATTATGATTTTAGTTATGTGGACTTTATCTTCAGCGAGAGTTTGTACAAAGTTTAGCATTGGTTTGTCATTTGAGAGGTAGTACGTGTGTGGTCTTCGATCTTTCCACATATCACGCGCTGCGTGACCAACCAAGGCATATTAAATTACAATCACTTCATATCAACTTCATTTATGATGCTTGTCAGCTTTAGTGGAGTGTGCTTAATGAATATAATAAAAAACCACGGTTTTTTTTATTCATTTCATCAATTGTGTACTAATATACACATATAATTATAAGTACCTAATTACCTATTTTTAAATTACCTATTTTATAATTTAAAAATTACGGAAACAATTTGTTTTTAAATACAAAGGAACACAGCCATGAAATAATATAGCACTCTTAGCTAAGTTTGTTACTTATTAATTTAAATAAAATATTCAAATCATAATATTGTATTTTTTGATAAATATTTTATTATGATTATCACTATATGGTAGCGGTGCAAACTCAACTGTAGATAACTCACAATGGAAACTATTTATTACGATACAATTACGAAACAATTTTTTCCTTGTCAAACTTTTAATTTTCGTATATAATTGTAAGCAATACTACACGTACTAACGAACGAGTAATTGCTCTATTTAACCATTAGGGTAAAAATAAGTTTCCTTTCTTGCTTTTTCAGTTTGGAGTTATTATCCAAATTATTGTGTAATTTTTAAAAATGACAAATAATACAATATAATATAGATAGGAACAACATCACATACAATCCCAATGTAGATGCTAGAGCACTTGTGGTATGGGAATCGGAAACAACGAAGGCACTACAACCACCCAGACCCGAGAAAATTTATTTTTCTATATTGACTTGACCAGGAATCGAACCCGGGACCTTGAAATGGCGACACCTAGAAAACCGGTGTTTACACCGCTTGCACCCGGAGGTCGTCAAACATAATAGTCGAGTTTAGTTAATTTCCCATTTTGGAGGAAGCTCAGCGAAATTACCAGCAAGTTTGCGACTTTAAAGTTTAATTGAAAATGAAAAATATTTTTAATTATTTACTTTTAATATGGCTTTTACTCATTTTCAATCTAAAATCTTTATAATCGATCTTTTAATTCGATTTTCATTCTAGTCTTCTCCTGATTCGTACTCGGATCACCCAACAACTCTGTTGTGGCTTCGATAACTAGTAATTTCGCAGATACTCTTCTTCACACCCGTCGATGATATCGCAACTATATTATGTGCCGGCTTATTACGAACATAGAAATACAAAGTACCTAAAACATTTCTGAGAGAGATTTTGTAATGAGTTTTTTGATTTACTACCTTTTTGCTGTAGTTCGAGACAAACCGCGAAATTACGAAGCCACTCTTTACTTTCCCTGGATAAACCGCAAAATATTCTTAGTTGTGGTTTCTTGTGCCCGTATAACTTTGAACATAATAACATTTTGTCGGCTGTGACGAAAATGTGAAAAATTAATGTGACAGTAAATTCGGTTATGGAACGATCATCTGAATTTTAGAAAAAAATTACCACAGTTTTCTTGTAATATATTAAACATTTGTATCATAATGTATTTAAGAATTGTGCGTTTAAGAATTACATAGACATTTATTTAGGTAGATTCAATATGATCCTTATTAGGCAACACAACAGTCCACAGTTATAAAAATGAAAATGAAATGCATAAAAGATTACTTCATATAAACTATATCTATTATTTATGTCCTATTTATATTAAAATTAAATTGGTACATATTTCGTATCTGTTATATATTAACACGAGTTTTTCCCGCGACTTGTGCCCGTGGAACTTGTTTCTACTATCTATACTTATTTTAGTTACATGTTTGAAATGGTTTGATTTTCATAAATAAAAGTTACCTATGTTATTTTCATTTCATATACCGAGTACTTATTGAATATCGAAGGGGTACATTAGAGAGGACTTTAGGAAATATCACGAAATTCATTGCGTCGAATCCAAGCGTCTGTTTCTGCTAATCGTGAATAGGCCGGTTCAACCCAACCACGCAGAATATCGGCGTGATGAAGACGGCTTGTGTCTTTCGTCTGGTGTGCAAGGTTACCGTAGACCGACTCCTACGGTCCCTCCTTTTCTTTTTTTCATGCTCCTAACCCAATTCCTTTCTTAAAGATGGACAACGCACCCATATCATCCTGGTATAATTGACGTAGGTACTTACTTACAATTAGGTGAATAATGAACGTGCGTGTATAAAAAACTCATGGTCGTTAACTGCTAGCCGAATGAGGTAAATCAAAGTTGATCTGCGTGTTACGTCAAGTGGCAATGAGCCGGCCACATATCTCGACAAACTGAAAGAAGAAAGGTTCTCGAGTGGACGACCCCCCAAAAAATGGAGTAACAGCTTGCAAAATGTTGCGGGGAGTCGATAGATGCAGGTGGCTGAGGACCGTTCTTTGTGGCAAAATATTAGGAAAGGTGTGTTTCTGCAGTAGAATCTTGATAAATGAAAAAATGATAATAGTCACGATAGCAGAGTGGTTGAGGGATCGGAATTGGAGTCACGAGATCAGAGTTTGATCCCTAGGGCTCGTTCAAATGAATTTTTTAACTTATGCACGATTTATATCCTTGGCATGGACCTGAAGGCGGTAACGAGCTCACCACCAGTCACGGTGTTCCAAAAAAAGTCTTCACTGGAAGGTGGTTGAAAAGACCTAATCCTTTACACTTTTGTCTGAACATCTGTCTGGAATGGCGTGAAGATATTTATTATTGTTTATCACTTTGAAAAAAATTAAATGCAAGGATTGTGACACTATATATATATATATGTATATGTATATATATATATATATATATATATATATATATATATATATATGTATATGTATATATATATATATATATATATATATATATATATATATATATATATATATATATATATATATATATATATATATATATATATATATATATATATATATATATATATATATATATATATATGTATATATATATATATATATATATATATATATATATATATATATATATATATATATATATATACATATATATATATATATATATATATATATATATATATATATATATATATATATATATATATATATATATATATATATATATATATGTATATATATATATATATATATGTATATATATATATATATCCGCGTGAGGGACTTGGGGACGTCCTCTGCTCACGTGGGTTTTGAGGCCGTCGAGGTAGACAAAATAAAAATAAAATATATCTTCACGCAATTCCCAAAATAGAGGTAGACCGAGGTCTAGTCTAGACATTTAAGTCCCTTCGACCCACCTTCCTCCGAAGATATTTTCGGAGGAAGGTGGGTCGGACAGGAGGTGAGCCCGTCGCCGTCTTTATGTCCAAGCCAACGATATAATTTGTGCATAGGTTTTTAGAAAAACCCATTGGTACGGCCACTTGAGGATCGAACTCGGGTCTCTTGACTCGAAATTCCGAACACCCAATCTCTCGGCTATCGTGACTTAAAGACGAGATAGACGCGTCAGATTTTCGGCCAGTAAGCCAGGAGGAAGAGAGAAATAAGATTTCAAACATTATAAAACGCATCGTTTCGTATCGTATCGTTCCATAAAAGGCAATGCAACTAAAACTGGGCTAGTGAATTGACTTGTGATTCCTCGCAATCTAGGTGGGGTTGCTTCTCGCAAGTCTATTAAATTTTGGTCTCAGATATTTTGGTAACGACGTCCACGGGCAGAAAACGGCGGTACATTCTTACACCGATACCAAACAATATGAGTGTCATTTTATTGACTGCAATAAAGAATGAATCGCGGTGGAAGATTCACTATGCCTACCCAATTTGGAGCTATAGAGGAAGAAGAGTTACGGTAATACGAAGCGCCGTTCTTCGTTAAACTCCGCGTCTTACACATATACGCCGCGGACTGCTGAATAGATTCGTTCAAGGACTCATTTTTTAAGATTTCTCTTTTACTTCTGTTCATGTGATTTTAGAGTTCGGGTAGACAGATGAATCCGTGTTTGAGTCGAAAATTATGCGTTCTCTCCCATGTAGGTGCTTCCCAGATCAGTCAGTGGAGCGAAAGCTTTCTCATGGCCCTTCTGACATGAAGTTAATGCGGAAAACTATGGGTAATTAATTTGAGGGTGTGTGGGTGTCAGTGGGACGCCATGGCATTTCCCCCCACGAATAAAATCATTAGGTAAACAAACATTTCTTACCGGTGAAAATAATTTTAAAATATAATTTATTAAAGAGCACTGAAACTGATTCATATTAAAAACTTTAACTTCAGATGCCTCATCTAGTCATATCTAGCCTTAAATTTCTCCCTCCCATACTTCAACAATTCTTGTTGTTTTGGCTTCTGTAGCTCTTAAAACCCCTCAGATCTAACAATCAATTAACAGAGAGTCTAATCCGCTAGTGCTTTAAACTTTAAGTTTAGGCAATAGAAGATTTTTGGAAAACCATTAAGGTCATAAACACACAAGTTTTTCCTCTAAGAAGCAAAAATAAGGAATGAACTGTTGAATGAAAGCCCGCCATCTGGAGAGTAAATGCTTCAAATTTCATACTTATGTTCATGCTTAAAATAAAATATATCTTCACGCAATTCTAAAATAGAGGTAGACCGAGGTCTAGTCTAGACATTTAAGTCCCTTCGACCCACCTTCCTCCGAAGATATTTTCGGAACAACGTGACAGGTGGTGAGCCCGTCGCCGTCTTTATGTCCAAGCCAACGATATAATTTGTGCATAGGTTTTTAGAAACCCATTGGTACGGCCACTTGAGGATCGAACTCGGGTCTCTTGACTCGAAATTCCGAACACCCAATCTCTCGGCTATCGTGACTTAAAGACGAGATAGACGCGTCAGATTTTCGGCCAGTAAGCCAGGAGGAAGAGAGAAATAAGATTTCAAACATTATAAAACGCATCGTTTCGTATCGTATCGTTCCATAAAAGGCAATGCAACTAAAACTGGGCTAGTGAATTGACTTGTGATTCCTCGCAATCTAGGTGGGGTTGCTTCTCGCAAGTCTATTAAATTTTGGTCTCAGATATTTTGGTAACGACGTCCACGGGCAGAAAACGGCGGTACATTCTTACACCGATACCAAACAATATGAGTGTCATTTTATTGACTGCAATAAAGAATGAATCGCGGTGGAAGATTCACTATGCCTACCCAATTTGGAGCTATAGAGGAAGAAGAGTTACGGTAATACGAAGCGCCGTTCTTCGTTAAACTCCGCGTCTTACACATATACGCCGCGGACTGCTGAATAGATTCGTTCAAGGACTCATTTTTTAAGATTTCTCTTTTACTTCTGTTCATGTGATTTTAGAGTTCGGGTAGACAGATGAATCCGTGTTTGAGTCGAAAATTATGCGTTCTCTCCCATGTAGGTGCTTCCCAGATCAGTCAGTGGAGCGAAAGCTTTCTCATGGCCCTTCTGACATGAAGTTAATGCGGAAAACTATGGGTAATTAATTTGAGGGTGTGTGGGTGTCAGTGGGACGCCATGGCATTTCCCCCCACGAATAAAATCATTAGGTAAACAAACATTTCTTACCGGTGAAAATAATTTTAAAATATAATTTATTAAAGAGCACTGAAACTGATTCATATTAAAAACTTTAACTTCAGATGCCTCATCTAGTCATATCTAGCCTTAAATTTCTCCCTCCCATACTTCAACAATTCTTGTTGTTTTGGCTTCTGTAGCTCTTAAAACCCCTCAGATCTAACAATCAATTAACAGAGAGTCTAATCCGCTAGTGCTTTAAACTTTAAGTTTAGGCAATAGAAGATTTTTTGGAAAAAACCATTAAGGTCATAAACACACAAGTTTTTCCTCTAAGAAGCAAAAATAAGGAATGAACTGTTGAATGAAAGCCCGCCATCTGGAGAGTAAAATGCTTCAAATTTCATACTTATGTTCATGCTTAAAAATAAATATTCAAGTAAATAACGTTTATTTATTTTTTTCAAAACTTTCTCTTTAACACTTTGTCACTTTTGAAGTTAGAATTGTGAAATACACAGGCGGGGTCGAGGCGGGCCGCTGGTCCCTTATTTACAAACATAGCGGATATAAAATGTATTAAAGTTAAGTAAAAAAAACTTCACGTCACTCCCAATACAGGGGTAGACAGAGGTCTCAGAAATTAAGTCTTCGCGACCCACTTTCCACCGATGATATTTTTGTGTTATATATTATTGTAGTTAAGTATACAACAGTTAAGTAACAGACAAGAATTCTAAAAACTTAGTTTTACTCAAATATTTTTAATGTACATTCATAATCCCTTTACAAATTTATGATATATAAGATTAAACAAATTTAGAAAATGTATTAATAATGAGTAGTTCAAAGATAAGAAGCGTTATAGCGATCTAACATTTTTAGATTTGTGCCTGTTAAAATGAATATTTTCACGCTATTCTCAATTTTAAGGTAGACAGGTAAGTCAATCTAGATAGAGGTCTAGACAACTAAGTCCTTTTTGACTTGCCTATCACCGACAACATTTTTGAGACAACGTGACAGCTGGTAAGCCTGTTACCGTCTTTATATTCAAGCCAACGATATAAATCGTCAATTAAGTAAAAACTTATAGGTAGGAGCCTACGACCTGGATATCAAACTCGGGTCTCTCGACTTGAATTCCGATCACCCAACTACTCAGCAACAATAGTAGTCGAATTAAATTTTTTCTTTGTTTAAAACTGTCCTATTATACCTAGTCAGGTCATAAATTCTGTCACATGTTTAACCTAAAATAATTAAAACAAGTTTATTCATTATGTAACTACTTATGTACCAAAATGAACTTAACAAAACATAGATTCTTATGACACTAAAGTTTATTCAAAATGTCCTCCGTGATTTTGAATACAGGCCTTCAATCTGTTGCGACCAGTCGTCTATCGCAGCACGAACGAGGTTCATGTCAATATCGGCGGCTGAGGATGAGGCTTTGAGCACGCCTTTTCCTCCAAGTGTTGCCATATGTTGTAATCTAACGGATTCAAATCTGGACTGGAGGAGGGCCAGTCTTCGTGCCCGATGAAGTCGATTTCACCCGCCGCCAGCCAGTCTTGTGTGCTCTTCGCTCTATGAGCTGGCGCCGAATCTTGTTGGAATTACCAGTGCCTGTTATTGAACATGGTATGAGAAACAGGTTCCACAAGGTTCGTCAGAACTGTATTTTGATACACAACTGTATTAGTTTTTACACCTTTCTCGCAAAAATGTACCTCTGTAAAGCCCCAATAAGAAACTCCCAACCATACCATGAGCGAGGATGGAAAATGACCTCGTTGGACACGCGGAATTCGGTTGCTCGCTTCTTCATTACTGTGTGCTTACACCTTATCATTTTGTTTGTTGTAGCTCTCTTCAATGGTAAAAAATTTTTCATCCGAAAAAAGAATTTCTCGATATTTTTTTTCCGCGTACCGCTTAAACAAAGCGCGGCATCTCTTCAGTCTCAGGTGCATTAGACGAGCATTCAAACAATGTTCTGTTTTTCTTCGATATGCCCGAAGCCCTAAGTCTTCATTTAACACCCTTTTCACCGTGATTCTGCTTAACTCCATCTGAAGGGCCAACAGTTTCTGCTTACGTTTGGGATTTCTTTGAATTCGAGCCTTCACAGCTTTTATCATTGCTGGAGTCCTAACAGACCGAGGGCGACCACTTCTTGACCTGTCTTCTACACTAGAGTCTTCATTGTATCGTTTGATGGTACGATAAACGAATCTTTTGGTTATATTAAAATTTTTCAGTATGTCAAAAACTTGCATTGGCGCGTAACCGCAACGATGCAACGCAATAAGTGCAACACGGTCTTCTTTAAGCGTCCACTCCATATTTAAAAATGAGTAAAATTCTAATAAGTATATAGTTTTATTTTCATGAACAATTCGAAATTCGAATTCAATAAACTTTTTTGTGGCCAGCATTCTAAAAGAAAAGTTTTTACTGTGTGACAATACTTATGACCTGACTGTGTATTTCTTTAAATAAAAAGCAAGAAACTATCCTTGATCTCTTGTGCCTTCTTCCACGATTATTTATTTTGTAAAAAATAAATAATCGTATATTAATTTATACAACAAAACATTTGACTTATCTCGACTACTGTGTAATATCCATAAATTACTCATTAATTTAGAAAATAATAATTATAGATAAAATAAATCGTATCTCACGCTCAATAGCAAGCTGCGAGATGTCTTACTATATTAATAGTCTAAATTCTTCACTGGATTGTGCTACAAGTATTAATATAAATAGTTATATCACAATATTGAGTTTGGGTACTACTGCAAATCTTACTTTCTTACAATAAATCAGTTGATGTAATATTTATGGAAATTAGCTCACCCGTTTGATCTCTTGTTGCGCAGTCGGATAAATAAGCAACTTTTCCTGTTTTGATATATTCGCATAGTATTATTTTTTAAAATAAAAAAGCCTTAATATAGGTTACACTTCACATAGGTTACACCTATCTGCTGGTTATATACTTTAATGTTTTACCTCATTTATTTTATTATTAGAAGAAAGCTAATGAAACAACAATGTTTTATTTTAATATTTATAATTTATGTACATAAGAAAGGTTACACTTACACATACAACTTTAAAATAAAAATAAATTCAATGTAACGGGAAAATAATAAAATGCATATTCAACTCATATTGCCAGTATACAAAACAATAACTTGTATTGACAATTTGGAGTGACAATGGCCTGTCATGATGTGTCACCCTGTTTTGTATTGCAGTTGCATATTTAATATGTGACGTGACAAGCAATGTGACACTCGTGCTATTTTATTTGAAATACACATTTGACAATTCAATGAAGCACTCTTTACATCTCACTATGCAGAATCTCATTACGAATTGGGTCGCAGAGCTGCATTGAACTTTAAAATCCCCAGTCAAATACGAATGGCGAGTATTTCTCACTGGAGAGATTTAAAAATTTACGTTAGGTTTTTCTTTACATTCTATACATTATTTTCTATACATTACCATTCTGTTTTTCGTTATTCTCTTTTTAAGGAATCCTAAAATTGTGTTATTACTACTATTGAAAATAGTGATACGATAGATTAATGATTGAAGACTAGTCTATGGTCCCTAATATTTCACTACTAAAAATGATGACGCCTCGGATGTTTTTTCCGGTTTTCATTTTCTTCAGAGTAAATATGTGCAGGAATAATAAATAAATAAATATCTTCACGCAATTCCCAATACAGGGGTAGACAGAGGTTAGTCTAGACAATTAAGTCTCTTTGACCAACCTTTCACCGAATATATTTTCGGGACAACGAGACAGGTGGTGAGCCCGTGCCGCCTTTATGTTCAAGCCAACGATATAAATCGTACGTAAGTTTTTGAAAAACCCATTGGTACGAGCCTGCCACTTGGGGATCGAACTCGGGTCTCTTGACTCGAAATTCCGACCACTTAACCACTCGGCTATCGTGACTTCGGAAATATAGTAATTATATAGCATGTCATAAATATGAGTAAGTATATAAATATGTATTTCTATTCTTCGACATAAGTGTCTATACAAGAGTAAATATTGTGTCAAAGAATAAAAATTTTGAATTTAATGCAACTTGACTGGCTGTTAAGAACAGTCATTATCAAGTTGGTATGATGTCTAGGCGTCACTGACCACAAAAAATATCTACTTGTAATCATTATTTCCCTTAATCTATATATTTTATATTTTTAGATATATCTGAATTGTTTGCGATAGATGCTTAAATTTTGTAAACTTTCACTAAGGATTTCGTGGCAATTTTACCTCGGAGGGTTTAAAGTTAGGAATACGAAATATCTGCATTTTTAAGAAATAATTAGAAAGAAAGTAATAAGTGAAAACTGGTTAAAATATAAAGGGGATTGAAGAGACGTCTCCTATTAATTAAAGTAGGTATTCCATAAGTATGTATGTCTGTTTCAGTTATTACCTTGGTACCTTAATACCTAAGATTAAAAATTGGGTGCGGTTGAGACATTTTTTTATTGATATAAAAATGTAATACTTCAGAATATCAGTTGTCAACAAGGGTCCAAATCACAATCTGCGAGAGATTGAGAGGCATATGAGTACTGGTACCAATACAAAATAATGAAAAAATGATGGCTTGGGCGCGTTGAGCGAATCAGCGAAGACCGAATGGTGAAGAAAACATGTAGCACGAAAGTTAATATTAAAAAGGTGTCGAGGTAGGCCGAGACTAACGTTCGAAGACCATGTGAGCAAATTGCTCGAAGAGGGGAGGGTCAAGAGTACTCGGATACCTAGATGTGCATGAATGAAGAAGGTGATGAATCTGAAAGAAGCGAAAGAGGTATGTAAAGAGCGTGACACTTGCCGTTCTATCTGGTCAGGGATTGTGCGTAAATATAAGTAAGTAAGTATAACAGTCATCTAGATTCGTAATCTAGGTTCAACGGTGCTTGTTTATTTAAATAAGAAAGAATAAAAATCCTGTTAAGCGCTATTAGGGCAGTAAGCGTGCCGATCCATAATCAGTAGGTAGATCTCGTAAATAAATCTTGTGCTTCTATTATAAAAACAAAAGGGGGTTAAGTTATTAGGCCGAAAGAGCAGGGCGCGTGCCGTCGCGCGGGTGGCAGGCGTGTCGCGCTCACGACGCTTAATAAATTGCTTTCGGAGACAGATGATGTCTACAAGGAATGATGTTTTGTTAGTCTTCGATTTTAAAATGTCCAAAGTTCTTTGACTTCCTTTAGTAACATGTGGTCCTGCAGTTTAAATTTATAGTTTTTCTTAATTATGATTTCATAGGTCAATTTTGTTTTTGTATAAAATAAATATTCGTCTTTAAGATGTTCTTATCGTAATTTATTTACCGTTCATACCGTAGCACCCGTGATGCTTGTAATTAATTTGTTAAGAAGGGAGGGGGAGGTAGTTATCTTTACTAGCTACGATATATCTGGGTTATGTTTCATTCCCCTTCACAATAGCTCACCTTCACATTCAACGAAATATATATTACTCAGAAACAATACATCAAGTATTTCTATTTTTTAACGATTTTAATGTACTTAATGATAAAAAATGTTAAAGTTATCCAAGTGCTGTGAAAACTTTCCAAGAACTCGACTTTGGTAATTTAAACCAGCAAGTAGAAACTTAAAATTCCACTAAATTTATTTTACAAATAAATCTTAGGTAGGTATTTAAAATACTCATGTATGTTGTACATTTTTAATCAAAGTGTAAAGTGAATTTGAAGTATTGTTGTAGTCATATTAATTTATGTTATTGTAGTACATTTATGTATTACATCATTATGTATTATATATAGTAGTTATTTATAATAGTAGTTATTTATGTATATTCATCACTGTACATCCGTAAAACAGTTAGTTTTCAATAATTAAAATTATTTGCTTAATAATATTCGGTTAACTGATGGTTTTGTAAAGTAACGTATTTTAAATATTTCATCGCATTAAAATTTTATATTTTTATTGGTCTACACTTTGTAGTAACTAATTGTCTCACGTCACAATTTCTAGAGGGTGCTTAATACAGAGTGATATATGTGTAACAAAGATACGAGCCAACTGTTCAAGTTGTTGTCAGAATTTACGAGCGGGCCTTAACACGGCAAATACATTTGTTAATAGACACATTAGCCGTTAAATGCGCCTGCGCTGGCTCTTAATTGCCGACATATTGTCGTGTCTGCGCGTTGTTTGTAGTCTTTTCTGACATCGGATCGAAAAGAGCTTTGAATTGCTCGACATATACTATTAAAGGCCACGAGCGTAGAGTGGGTGTGGGAGGCGGTTACATAAACGTTTAAATTAAATAGATTAGTTTGACTTAAATTGTCGGTGCTATGTAAACTGGATATAGAACCAGTAAAAATACTTCTATGAAAAAAAATTAAAACTTATGTGGGTTATAATATACTCTCATATCTCTAACAGCGGTAATAGTTTACCGCTTTTAGTGATAGAAGTTTTTAAATCTCTTAACTTTATTATAAATTCTGTGGTAAATACAAAGTCACGATAGCCGAGTGGTTGGGCGATTGGACTTCGGGACAAGGAACTGAGTTCGAGCCCCTGATGGTAGGTAGGCTTGCCACCAATGGTTTTTTTTTTTTAAATTTATGTACGAATTATATCCTTGGCTATGACATTATGACGGCGACGGGCTCACCGCCTGTCACAATGACCCAAAAGTTATCTTTGTCGGAAGATTTTCTAGACCTCTGTCTATCTCTGTATTTGAAATGGTGGGAAGAGATTATGTTTTGTTAAAAATTGGGATTGTGTCTAACAAAGAAAGAAAATCCAGACGGATAGCAGTATACGTCAGGTAAGGCGTCAGGCTGAAGTTTCCACAGGAATAGAAAATTTCAAGTTGGGTAGAGAAAGATAGCGTATTAATATGAATCATATGTGTTCACTCGGTGAACGATATCAATTCTTTACTTCCCTAATAATTAAAATCAGCAAATGAGGAGTGTTTTATTTAGTATAAACTATTTCACTGCCTATTCGTCGGCTTTTGAAATTTATCACTATTAGAATTATTTATGGATTGTATATCTCTATAAAAGTAAAAAATTCGAACATTACAATAATGAAATAGTGGATTAAATACAGCGCTAATAGAATATGTTTGAAAATGCGTTGTTAAAACAATGAGTCCTGCGCAATTAGCGTGATGGCAACGTACAGTTTGTATTGTTTCGGCATTGTTATGAGTGCGTCGCTAACGAGCTTCAAGTGGCGCGTGCACGGCGGGCCTTCGCCCCGGCTCACCCGCGCCACTCTTTGTTCCATCTCTCTTTTGCAATGTCACTCCACATCACCTCTAATGGCCCAACATTTTGTATAGGCTTTTCGTCTTCAATTAGCGTTATGTTTGTTCATTATTTCGATTGCACTGTGACAATGTCGTTTCGAATCTTTTTTTTTGTCATTATATAGTATGTATGGGAATGATGAAAATTGAATATGTTTATGAAGGAATTTTTTCCATTTCATAATATATTTAATTTACACGCATAGTCCCTGACGGGGAATCCAGAGAGAAGAGACCGCTAAGTGTCACGATCCTTACACTTCTTTCGTGAATGATATGATTAATAACATATTTAAATATATCGGATATCATCTTTATAATCGTATGGCTACATGTATGGCATGCGTATGGCATGTACATGCCACATGGGTCCCGTAGCTTATTTAAGAGAACGTTCCTACGGGCGAGACTGTCCTTGTTACAATGACCAAGACAATGAGATACAATGTTATCCAAAATAACGATAATCATGCATAACGACGTTCGTAAATTCGAACAAACATTCGAAACAACTTATTGTTACATATCCTAACATATGTAACATTATCATAACTTATTGCTCTAGACTTTATTCTGGGCATCAAACTATAAATAACAAGAAATAGTCAGTAAGAAGTTAAGTCGGCATTTATATCCTTACTTTACGGCAACAGTTACTGAAAAGCTGATTCGGCTTCACATTGTCGTTAATTGACATTAGATGTAACGTGATTTCGCCATTGTTTAAGTCTTAATTGCTTTAATCGACTCTAAACGTAATAATTATAATTGTATCAATCCAATTCTAACAATTCATTCAGACATACCTTAGGCTTAATAGTTATTTTAACATACAATAAATATTTTAAATATAATTTGGTCTTATTTGTTTTTTTTTTTATAAAAAAAAAATATCTTCACGCAATTCCCAATACAGGGGTAGACAGAGGTCAAGTCTAGATAATTAAGTCCCTTTGACCCACCTTCCACAGAAGATATTTTCGGGACAACGTGACAGGTGGTGAGCCCGTCGCCGCCTTTTATGTCCAAGCCAACGATGAAATTCGTACGTAAGTTTTTGAAAAACTCATTGGTACTGCCACCTGGGGATCGAACTCGGGTCTCTCGACTCGAAATTCCGACCGCCCAACAACTCGGCTATCGTGACTCTGTTTTTTTTTTACTTTCATAAATAGAGAACATATAAAATAAAAAAACCAAAGTAAAGAGAGTGGGAGAAAAAAAATACGTCTGAATGGCACTATTCGATTTGGACTATACTTTAAAGCAAATTTACTTATAGGTACTTGAAAGCTAACAACAATGTAAGTCGTCGCAATGTCTGCGCGATTCATGCAGAATCATTTGCAAGAGTGCATTCGATTGAGAATTAGATAACAATGCTACAGTGAGCGTCTTTCATTGAAGCTTCAGTTTTACAAAGAGAAAATTTTAAAAGGATGAGAATAGTAAAACAGATTTAAGGTTATTGAGCATATGGACCACCGGAGAAGGCGGCGCTTTTAAATCGTTTTATGCTATGGCTACGGCTGAATTTCTTATACTTATCTTCTTACAAGGTTTTTAAGTTGTAAAAAATAAAAACATATTAATTTATTTTGTGCCTGTTCCTTGAATAATATAACCATATCGTAACAGCCTATAAGTCCCTTGCAGGACGTAGACCTGTTCCTTACGGGAGGTGTGATATAATCGCCACGGTTGGCAAGCGGATTAGCGACCGCAGCACTAGACACCTTGGACCTTAGCATCTAAGCTGTGTTGTCCGACACCCATCCCGACATCTCTCAGTATAAATTGTAAGAGTTAAATAAAAATTAACGCTTTCTGTTCAAACCCCATTGCTTTAAGAAACACTAATTTATAAGAACTTCCTTGAAGAAGTGAAGTGATATTATAGTTAACAAATATTGTGTACTTAATATTATAACAATTACTTAATATATTATACCAATTAATGTATGCATATCATCGTTGAATTTGAACAATCAAGGAGACGTTTAGGTAGCAGACCGTTGCATTGTCAAGCGCCTATTCATCGCACTGCTATTGAATACCAATCGATACTTGTCTGAAGATCTCTTATTCACGCGTACTTTAACAAACAACAAACATAGTATCGACGCGTATCGCACCTAACGCGATTTAAAAATATAGAAGAAATCTAAACTTTGTTGCTTAAGAAATAAAATAGCAAAATATCGATGCAAATAAATAATGGAGGCGGCATATAATAACACAAGGTAATGTTATTCTTAGCTAATCTTTTGTGTAACTTTAAGTTTTTATATAACCTTTTATTGAAATGTTTGGCTCTCTGTTTGTAATTCGATAAAAGACGTTCCACCTTGGAGTACGATCACAATGGCCCTTTTGAAAATGTTATCGACATTCGGAACAACTTACTTATACCTTTATTCCAACTAATCTTATAAAGTTGATAATTTTAAAAAATTTTATTTACATTAGAATTAAAACTAGGTAACTTTTAATGCAAATAAAACTTGGAAACCACGATATGCGACATGTTAATGTGTTAACTTAGCATCAATGCGTAAATCATTCCCTATACTAGGGGAGTCTAGACTAGACCCTAATAATATCTAGAATCTAATTTTCAGTCCTTTCACACCTTTCTTCCTTTCTTCCTTAACCTGTCGCCGCCTGTGTGTCTCAAACAACCATAAAATTCGTACATGGTGCAAGACTTTCTTCTAGGGATCGATTAAGAGTCTCCTAATTCATATTCCGATCACCCAACCGTAAATGCATTAAACTTGTAAACGTCCAATGTAGAATATGAGCATATATCGTTACGAGGGTAAGCACAGAGGGACTGGACGAAAGGATTTCAATTTGAATTATTTAGGTTGTAAATACCATATCGAGGACCTCCATGTACGAGTGGCTTATAAGCTGGTTTTCATGGTGTCGTCACCTTTGAGGTCCCGGCTTCTGTTCCCGGACAGGACAGTCTAACTTATTGTACATTGTCTCGAGACTAGGCGTGACCTTCATTGTTTCCGATTCTATAAAAATATGCTACTTACCTTTAAATATTTAAAAAAGAAATATTGTTCCTGTAAATGTCTGTAAAAAAACTCAAATATGGCTTCTAAATTAAACCACGTTTTATGAAGTTTTAAGAAGTAACCAATATTAAATAGATTAATGAGTAAATAGCCGAGTGGTTACGTGATCGGAATTCGAGTCGGCAGGCCCGAGTTAGATCCCCAAAGCTCGTACCAATAATTTTTTCAAAAAAAACCTTACGATTAACATCCTTGGCGGCGACGGGCTCACCACCTGGCACGTTGTTCCAAAAACGTCTTCCGTGGAAGGAGGGCCGAAATTACTTAGTTAAAGACCTCTGTCTACCTCTGTATTGGGAATATATCTTATATTTCAATGAATAAACTAATTTTAATTTTTTATACTAACCTTTATGTAGCTCTCAGAAATTGGTTATCTCCTAATGCAAAACTAATTTTGAATTAAATATACTTCTTAACAAATTAGTAATATAAGTACTAAAAAGCCATATCGATGAGATCGTACTCGATATCAGAAAAAAACAATTAAAATATCTTCACGCAATTCCCAATATAGGGGTAGACAGAGGTCTAGTCTAGACATGTAAGTCCCTTCGACCCACCTTCCACCGAAGATATTTTCGGTTATCAGGAAACATGTACATATTTGAACAATTTTTCTTTCTGTTTACCTCTCGTTATATTTACTTAGTCTTCAGTATCTCATTTTGTGACATTATTCGATTTAGGTAGCAAATATCTATGTTCTGCTAAGGATCTACTGTATGGCAATTCTTGGGGGAAAGCAACATTCAGTTGCAATAGACTTTTCATATGGTCTGTAATAATGATAATGTTCATTGGTGGTGTATCCGCCTACAATCAAGTGGATTGTCAGGTCGTGTCGCCCGAATTGTACTGAACTGTATTAAAGATTATTATTCCAATATAATGAATATACACATCGTACATCGTTTTCATGCAAAAACATGGTCCGTAGGGGGTCTTCCCGTTTTTCTCTGATTCTTTGTAATATATTAACAATAATTGCTTTAGAAAATAAGAAAGGGGAACAAAAATATTATTACGATAAGCGGCTGCTTGTTTACGCTCAATTTACGGGGCAACCAAAACAATATAAAACGTGATCAAAGCAGATTCGAGTATTCCGACTGACTTCAACGCGCTACCCCGCCTACTCACGTAGGAATTTGTAGCGAGCCAAGCTTCTGTTATTTGTATGTAATATCCGAAATTATGCATAATGGTAGAGTCAGAAAATTGATTTTAGCGAGTACAGTTTTGTAAGATTTCTTTATAATTTATACTAATGATAAAATATACCAGCAAAAAATAACCAGCAGCCTATTCGAATCGACAACCTTAATTCACAATAATGCACGAACGAAGAGAGGTTGGCTGTGACGTTGTCCAAAATAGGCTTCGATGAAAGGTGTTGAGAGAACTTAAATGCCTCTAAAGACCTGTATCTACCCCAGTACTGGAGAAAATAAATAAGGATACAAAGAATAGATGAATGCATCATAAAAATTGATGGTGAACTAGAACTTCGACAGACGGAGAGAAGGAGATGAATGACCCAGTGGATCATTATTGGATAGCAGGCAGTGGTTGCAATCTTAGGGACACTTAGCAAATATCTTTAGATAGTATGATTAACTCTACTAAGCATGAAGACTATTTAATAACATATTTTGAAGTTAATTTGTTAATGTTATTTATACCGCCGCTGAAATCTGATTCAAAATAACATTCTATGAAATAAAATTGTCTAACTCGAATTTCTTTGAAACAACTTCTCAACAGTTAAAGGTAGAAACTTGAAATAAGACTTACATACATTCTTTTGAACTCTGATTAAAACAACAGCAATAATTAATAAATAATACAAAACACGTTATGTTTAATTAATCAACATAAGAAGAGCGACTGGCGATGACAGATTCAAAAACTGTTATTATTTAAAAAGGCAACACCATATTGTAAATTTGTAATTCTGTCAAATCGACTTAAATGTAAGTGTAAAAGGTAATGAAAAGCTGCAATTAACTAATTTACCTGTTTCAACGGAAACGGAAATAGATATTTATTTCTTAAAAAGCAAATTACAGTTTACATTTTTTTAAAAAACGATGTAACAAAGTCATTAAAGATCGCTTAGCCCATCCTCGAGTCGTATGAACGCCCCCGATGCTCATTCCCGGCCTCGCTACCACTATATCATTGCATCGGTCACGCATTCTCGCTCCAATTTTAGCCCTCTATAGAATAACGCAACGACAGGAAGGGTTGGATTTTAATTACGTTATTTTCTATTATTTCCTCCGCTGTCTTAGTTTCGGGGCAAGGGTCGTGAGATGTAATAAATTCTGCTTTTTATGAGGTCACGGTTAACCCTCTTGATAACGTTTATCGCACATCTGGTGAATATGAGAAAACTATTGTTGTTTCGCCTATTAAATTATTTTTCTATTGCTAAGCCCTTGTTAATATTAAGACAAAGATATATAACAAAACATTTTAAAAAGAATTGAAACGCCTTCAAACAGAACACCAAATAATTCTCTTAGCTAAACTTGTTATTTATTATTTTAAATGAAATATTCTTATAAGCACTACTTACCATTGTTCTATTGTGTGCATGCATGGTCTTTTTTTCTGTGAGATTTTCAGGTGCGGTTTTCTTACGCGGCTACCTAGTTTATGGCAATATAGGTAAACGCTGTGATAGCTCGATCACAGCCCTCTGCAATGCTACACAATGTTGCAGGAGATTGATTTTCAAAGCTGATATAGAGAACGGTCCAGAGGCAGACCGTTCTCTATATCAGCTTTGAAAAAGCCCTTCTGCAACTTTACAGAGCAGTGGACTTAATAGCAGGCTGAATGATGATGATGAAAGATCAGAAGAGATAAAAATATCTCGCCATTAACATTTCAGCGGAATATTCTGTTATTTCCATTTTACATGAAAATTGTACATTAGGCGGTATAAAAAGTAACGTGTAAAATGTCAAATTATAACGTGTCACAGCGATCAGTTCCGCCATGCGCGAAATGAAGAGCCCGCTTTACATTTTCGACCGATTGCGCACGAGAAGCGTAATGTCGGATAATTTTATTGATCACCTATCACACGCCTACTTACATTTAATAAAAAACTTTGAGAATAAAAGGGGTTAATGGTTGACACGATTTTTAACCGTGCATTCCTCTTAGATATTTCTAGTCTTTTAAAGCTTCTAGTCTTTTAAATATCTTTTCATGTTAATAATTCGCAGATAAATGTCTGTGAACCTGTCTATTCCCTCATTGCCAAAAATTGCTATATATAAAGGAAAGATACAAAGGTCAGGGAGGTACATTAAAATTACTAAGCTAAAGCACTAAGTTCTTTATCATCTTTCCATGTTCACTCCATGTCTGTTCTACTTTTTTTGTTTTTTCATTTTTTTAAAGTTATTTTTGTGTGGCCAATTCCGGCACGGTTCTCTCAGAACTGCAATCTCTTTTGGTGTGATTATTTCAGACCTGAGGACGAAGTGTTATATGACTATTTCCCTTAGACAACTATGTAACTTGCTGAAGGGTTGCTTAGCTGTTTATTGTGCATAATATATTTTTGTTTATATCTTCTCGCATTTTCCCCGAACTGAGAGAGACAGAGGCCTAGACAACAAAGTCCTTTCGACCCATCTTTTACGAAGTTTATTTGGAACAAAGTGACAAGTGGCGAACCCATCAGCACCATCTTTACAATATATTATAAATGTTGTGTGTTGTATTTGGATTCTGTAATTTGTCTAATGATGTGTCTCTGTAATAATGCTACTCAAGCTATTTATTTTGAAACAAATCTCCAGGTAAATTGATTTACAGTAGTCGTTGCTTTTTGTCTATTACAGAATTCGCACTTGATACTTACTAGACGGGCATCAAAATCTTTTTACTCTTAGATTTCTTGGAAACAAAACGTTTTCTGTTTCTGACATGATTGTTTTGCTATTGTCTTAGGTATTGGTATACCTTTGTTATATCTTCTATAGAATGTTATTTTGTGCCTATACAAAAAACATAATGTTCACATTTATTATCAGTAATAAATCAGAATGTGCTCACATTTATGCATACACAAGCCGACAGACGGAAAGGATTGTACTATCGTGGCGGCGTATGAATAATTATAATTCTTTATTCGCGAGAATGGATTTGTGTGCTTAAACGATTAAAGTTATTTGAATACGGCTTTGTAGCAATAGGTGTACGAGTGGGAGCGCAATACGCAAATACAGATGTTCACACTTAGGGAACGTGGATCAAGCGTAAGTACATCGATCGGTGTAAGCTTTAAATGAAAGTATCGGATTGAAATAATAGACATAATCAATAAAAAATTATTCCGAATAGACGACTTGATTGAGACATATTTTTGTGTGTCAGCTCTGATTACTGTCAGATTACTGGAGTTAATTTTACGAACGTTTATAAAATCGAAGGTAAGTAAATGATAGTAAATGACCGCATATTTTGTATTACTGAAAGCATTGTAAAAGAATAGAAAGCGACACTTTATTTTATATTTATAGTATCAATCTATTATCAGTATCATAATAAATACATATAGTGTTATCATGCAGCCGAAAGTATTCTCCTGAGAGCTGCGCAAGATAAGTTGCGCACGAGCGCAGTGCATATATTCGTACATAAAGGTAAACGTCAGAAAGAAAGTTTGATTTTACTCCCCCTAAAATTTTGTACCCCAGGTCTATATATGAAAATCGATTCTTAAGGTGTAAACTCCAAAAATAATCTAAACCGATTATTTTTCTTTCAGATATCACAAATGTTTAACTATTGAAAGTATTTTGATGTGGTTTTTAATATACAAAGCTTAGTCACATTACGAGTACATACATTCACAACGGCCTGTAAAAGTACACTGCAAATGATAGACCTCCCCAGTGAGGAGCCTTTTGCATAATTACCATGCTTGGCTTGCGAATTAGTGATCACAGTACCAGACATCTCGCACTCCAGACGTTGCTGCTCGTCATCAGGCTGGTTACGATATTTCTTTATCCAACTTAAAAACTGTTGCCACTTAAAATATTATTAAAATTGCACCATTGAAATACTAGTTAAAGTTTCCTAGAGTATGAGTTATCTTACAGTTGAAGGTTGCAGTTAGAATTATAGTATTATATATTTTTAAATTTCGCACAAACTACTGAACGAATTTAATGTCGTGTTTTTTTCTTCTATTTCAAATTACATTAATATTTTAAGATAATATAAAAGATTTTAAAAAAGGCCGTGTATATAAATGTAAACGTCTGAACCCGTCACTTTTAAACGAAATCAAGCTCAGGTGAAAACAGTATCCGCTGCATGACAACATTGATTCGATGTGGAATATAGAAACGATTATTATTTAAAATATAGCTTAGTAAAGGACAATGAAAATATTTTTTCAGAAATTTAATTTAGAGCAAATATAAAAAGGATTTATGAGGCGTTCACGGGTTAGAATCCTTTTAATTAATAAATTAAATAATAATAAATATTAAACTTTAAATAACAAAATATGAGCATTGAGTCGGAACTTGTATGAGATTCGATAGATATCGTCGTGCCCCTAAGTGGAGTATGAATGGATATAAAATTTCTACTGTTGCGGACGAGACACGGTGATTCAGACGTAGCACGCCATGGTATGGCAAAGGTCACAGGTCCAAATCCCGCTTATGTTTAATTTTTAAATGCCTCATTTATAAATAAATGCTTAGTGTATGATATATGCTTAAAAATTTACAAATGAAGGTACAAAACATGTATTTTTATAAGAAATGTAGAAAGGGTAAACTCGATTGACTACATCTAAGGCATAGGTCAAAGTCCTGGGAATCAGATAGGTTTTTTTATTAATAAGCCCATATTTATGGAATGTATCTGCTGTAAAAATGTATCATTTGAATATTGGCAACTACACGACACTGCTCTATCTACTGCTCTAATAGTTCGTGTAGTTGCCATATTCGTTAAAATGTGACACAGTTGATTGATCTTTTACATTATTGTATGTATTCACTTAATGACAAAAATATAAATCTGTAATCAATCACACGTCACGTGCTCGTTCACTTTTTGTGATAAAATAAGTTTTTTACACTAAAATCTCTTCAATCTTCAACAATAGCGTCATTCTTTCGATAAGCACATAAAAGACGAGCAAATATTTAAGCGAGGGCGTAACAGACCATGAGACTATCGAACAAAACCGTATTAACCAAGGATTAGGATGGATGTGATGTTATTTGATTACTAAGATACACATTACACGGAGAAGGGAACGTCGCATTAAATCTTTTTTTCACTTTATATAAAGGGAATGTTCTGTTTTTAAACGATTACCGTCAATTTAAGTTCAGGCTTAGCAGTTTATATAAATATTGATGTAATGATATTATGTTGTACGTTGAGTGGAAAATCATTTACTTAAAATTACATATATTACTACTGATAATATTTGAGAATATCATTTACCAATTCACATGTACGTGTTTTTATACTAGAATATGAAATTCCTGCAATAGGGAGGTTATATTTAATACATAAGTTGCGCTCTGCGAATTGCCCAACTTTTATAAAAACTAATTGTATGTCAAGTTTCGATTGAATCCGTTCATCCATTTTTTGTGATTTGTTCACAAATCTATACATATAAATAAAATTGGAGTGTCTGTTTGTAATATTGAAATAACCGTTTTTTACTACATATATATGAATATATACGGTACAGACACCAAAATAACATTTCTCTACAATTTTTGTTAGTTTGGTTGTGTGTGTGTCTGTCTTCCTGTTTGTTCCGGATAATCTTTGAAACGGCTGCACCGATTTTAACAGGTCTCTCACTGACAGATAGCTAATGTTATAAGGAGTGACATAGGCTACTTTTGTTTTAGAAACATAATTAGTAAAACTGCGGACCCTTTCTTTCTGTAGTCAGTCCCTTTTTCCCCAAATCGTAAAAGTTGGAGGTGGATCAATCAGTTTTTTTATTTAGTGACAAACGAGCAATCTTAACGCGCACATGTCTATTCTTAACATGAGAGAACGAAGGAAATAGGGAAAGGAGAAGCCATGACTACAGAGCTTTTGCGCTATACACACTTATAGAAATAGATTAATAAACATTTTTTATTGTGATCTTGAGTTCTCTGTTTTTCAAGTATATAGAATATATTTATTGATTTAATTTACAACGATTTTACTAATAAAGTATTCTCAAGCCACATTTACTTGGGTCCAAGTCTTCACATTGCAACTTTAATGTTTAAATTTAGGATTGAGTCGTATTATCGCTTTGCACAAGGGGAACTAATATTGGACAAAATCGGTAAAATATGGAGCGATAACACATCGGCATTAATCATCAAACACGCGTGAAATCAAATTACCATCAACCAGTCGCAGCCGATAGAAAGGGTTGCATTTCCCCACGTCAGAATTCCCTTTTGTACATCTCCTGCTATCCCTTTTTAACTTAGCATTATTTCAAGGCTCGGAAAAAGGAAAGAGATTTATACATTGATGGTCATCATAAGTGAAGAATCGCGTAAATCGTAAATGCAAACAAATTTAGTCATGAAATTGGTTTTGTGCTGACTATAAAATATTTTTTATGTATGCCACGTGGTCACGGTACCCATGAAAATCAGAATACACAAGTATATTTAAAAACATTATTTTAAAAGACGATAAAAATATTTTTTTTTAAAGAACTGGTCATCAGTGATCCGCGTATTTTATCATACTAATTTTAAGAAAGGACCATTTGAAATCAATGATCATACAGATTATAATCATATTCTTATCATTCATATGCTTAAAGACATGTAAGACATGTAAATGTCAACATGGCCTACTTCTTATAAGGAAGATTTTCCATAATCGCTACCTTTGGTAAGCCGGATTGTTGTCTGTACCAGACACCTGATACGCAAAGCAATGATGACCGCCAACTGTTTGCTAATTTGCTTACACATTCATCGTTACTCTTAAAGATGGTTAACAACAACTCCAGGAATGTTTGTTCTTAGTACCACCCGGGTGCACTAAGTTAATGTAACAAATAAAGCATCATGGACGCGAGCACGTCCCATCCTGAACCACATAGCCAGAGAAACGAACATATTTTCTTATACACTAAATGAATTACATAGATATCATTATTCTTAATTTAGTAACAAAAATTCCAATATTACTTAAAAATTGCATGCTTAAAAAATTCAAGAAAAATTGCATCTTAATTATAATATTTTTTAATTCGTCAACAAATCTATAGCCATTGCTCTCCATGAAGCATTATCTTCGTTTTCTATTATAATATGCCACACAGCACATTAAATATATATCATATAATATATGGTATACTATACGATCTTAACCTTCCACCGAATATATTTTCGGGACAACGTGACAGGTGGTGAGCTCGTCGCCGTCTTTTTGTCCAAGCTAACGATATAATACGTCCTTAAGTTTTTGAAAAACCCATTGGTAGGCTGCCACCTGGGGATCGAACTCGGGTCTCTTGACACAAAATTCCGACCACGCAGCCCCTCGGCTACTGTGACTTTATCGGCTAACTGCACTCATCAATAAATTATATGTCAATGTTTCTAAGTGTTTTGTTTGCTTTTTTACCCGTATAATAATGATTAACTTTGCTTACTTATGACTCGTATAAAAATAAACTTTGCTTACAAATTCCATAACACGCATCTCAACAGATTAACCTCCATTCGGAAATATTTTTTTATACTAAATTACTTTTTGATCAGCACAAAAATAATATTTTATGAACACAAGTTATTAAGTATATATACTAGAACAATGAACTTAAAACTAAAAAAAAACCTTTTTTTTTATCTTCACGCACAGTCCCTGACGGGGTAGGCAGAGAGGACGATCGCCAAGTGTCGTTATCCTTACATACCTCTTTCGCATTTTTCTTCATACATGTATGTCTAGGTATCCGTACTCTTGACTCTCCCATCTTCGACCAATTTGCTCACATGGTCATCGAAAGTTACGAGTAGGCTCTGCCTAACACGACGCCTTTTAATATCAACTTTCGCGCTTAAAAATTAAAAAAACTTAAAAAATATAATAACTAAAATATATTTTTAAAAGGAATCACTTTAGACAAGGTTCCGAAGATACCGGCAGCGTTCCCCCTTTGAACAGCTAGACTAATTCTGCTAGCTGGTAGAGGTAGCTCCCACCTCCCACCTCTTCGTTCTCCTGTGATGTTGACTAGCCTTTTTGCTATTTCCTTAAAAAGCCTTATAGCGCAAGGACCCCACGGACCAAATGCCTCTACACTGAATGGGACAAAATCATATTCTATGTGAGCCTAGACCCATATATTTGCATGCTTTCGCTTTTTAGCCGCTTTAAAAGCCGCACTAGCTCTGTTGTTGGTTCCATGTAGGTCAGAAGGGGCTAGCGTACCAGCATTCGGCCCATCTTCCATGGAATCAAACTCAAACCGTCCGGTCTTTTACCATCGTCTCTTGCAATACAAGCAGAATTGGCACATTTACGGTGGCAAGCGACCGGCGTATTATATCGTTAAGTGCGGCATGTCACGAGAAGCGACCTGCACTTTTTTGGCAAGACAGTCCGCGATTTCCTAGCTTGTCGACGTCACTCACCATCGTCTCACCCCTCCGTACTTTTTGGTGGGTAAAATGAGGTTCGCGCCAATAAGAATGGGACAATAGGACAATAAAAGAATAGGGAACAATTTCTGGATTGACTTTACCGGAATACATAAAGTAGATTAATTGAGTGATCAAATTTACTAGTTGCACATGCCTGCATCACCCACAAAATGTGATGTTAAGTCTTTCAAATATTGGGGTGAGATTCCGTCTAAACCTGCAGCCGATCCTGGTTTAAAATATAAAATGGCATCCGTAACAACTTTGTTTTGAATTTGAAGGCTTGCTTGCCCTGCTGTTGGTGGGTTGAGAAAATATGGGTTTACTTGAGCTAGAGGATGTTTTGTCCGAAAACCCTGAAGGTTGTCAGGGGTATCTGGCGATAGCACGTCTTTGGAGAACAAAATGCGAGCGGCACCTGAATGATTTGTTGCACTGTGTACATGAATGGGTATATATATACATACATTATAAATAAATGTATTCAATACCAGAATTATACTATCAATAAAAAAATCTTCACGCCATTCCCCATCCTGTGGTAGATAGAGGTATATACAATAAGTCCTTTCGACCCACCTTCCATCGAAGACATTTTTTGGGACGAAGTAACAGGAGGTGTGCCTGGGATCCTGAGTAACTGGGATGCGATGGCTTGAGAGTTCCGACCGCTTTAGTTCACAAATCTGCCTTACTCCTCGCTCCTTTGGCAATACCTCTGGCAATTAGTTGAAAAGGCGACATGTTTTAAGCAGCAATTAGAGCCTTATATTAAGTATTATTTTACCGTGTAGCAACGGTGTAAGAATATTGCCACTCCCTTTCTTCCCGTGGGTGAGTGATAGATGGCGGGATAACAATCTCTAAAAATATCAGATCAAAATAATCAGACCGAAGATGGGCAGCGGCGTCTAAGGTGCGAGGTGTCTGATACTGCAATCGCCAATCCTCCCTATGGGAGAGGCGTATATCCTACAGTGGACTTTAATAGGCCGTTATGTACGTTTTAAGTCTGTTTCTCAATGCTATTATTATATAATTTTCTACAAGCGGAAACTTTTAATTGGCTCTCGGTGTATACTAAAATTAATTATATCAACTTAAGCTAGCTGTTAATTTCAAAAAATTGTAAGTAAAATAAAAAAAGGTGTATGAAAGAATGCGTTTTGGTAACCTAAGAAAATATCAGCCCCTATCTTCCTGTGCGTGTTAAGAGGGCGGTTAAGGGATTTTAAATATAGTTTTATATTGTTTTGTTTCGTTATTGTTTCAACCTAATTGTTGATTTGAATTTTTAAGATTGCAGGATTTAAATTGTTAAGTTAAAATATAAGTTTAGACAAATTAAGAGATTTTGCTTGTTCTTTACCAATTTTTTCAAAATTTGTTTAGCTCTACGCTATACCATTCTACATGTAGCTAAGAAGCGCTGGGCAGACATACAGACTTACAGGACATCTGCGTAACGTATGAACATATTATTTGCTGTAGTTGTTACGCAGCATAATTTATGTATAGAACAACTTACATCAGCCATTTCATTTTTTTTATAGAAAAGGGAGGCAAACGAGCAGGTGGCTCACGTGATGGTAAGTGATTGCCGCCGCCCATGAACACCCGCAATTCCAGAGGCTTAGCAGATGCGTTGCCTCCCTTAGAGTGCCCCCCTACTAGACTAGACCTCTGTCTACCCCTGTATTGGGAATTGCGTGAAGATATTTTTTTATAGAAGAGGGAGGCAAACGAGCAGGCGGATCACGTGATGGTATGTGATAACCGCCGCCCATGAACACCCGCAATACCAGAAGCATAGCAGATGCAAAAAATAGTTATAAGTTCCATTAAATAAATTATATGCAATAAGTACCCTGCGAGATACTTAGAAGTTAACAAATCCTCCAAAAAATTCAAGGACAATAATTCAAGGACAAAAATCTTACTTCTTTTAAGTTATATGTTGTCAAAAACAAAATGAGATCACTTTTCTAATAAACATGGTTTGGTCTTCTAATAAATATGCTTCTGGTGGTTTAAATACTATCATTATTATCAGATTGAATTTTAGGAAATACGATCAACAGTAAGTTTGAATTCTAATCTTCACATTGGCAAAAATAGACGTTCTATACAAAGAGAACAAAAGTGCTTTCTAAAGCTCACGTCAAATATTAATCCTGCGATTGACTTTTGTAAACGAGGGCTCACTTTTTAATTAAAGCAAATGGCCGAAAGCGGAGGCGGACGTGGCCGATACAATGCCGGTTGTGATTGACACAAATTACCTCTAATCGAGAACTTCACATAAATGGCATCCAATCCCATAAATTGATCCATTGTTACGGGCCTGCGCAATGCACGGTTATGCCAGTTTAAATTCGAAAGCTTTGTAAAGAGATCTAGAAAAAAATCTTTTTTCATAATGAGCATTACGGTAAGGCAAAATTTATAAAATCTTGGAAATAGTATGCAAGCTAGTAATATACTATACTTATATATATATATATATATATATATATATATATATATATATATATATATATATATATATATATATATATATATATATATATATATATATATATATATATATATATATAGTAATATACTTACAAAATTAAAACATTTATAATAAAATTTTTCAAAGACCTTATTTTAGTGTAGATAAAACCCACTGGTTATAAATTGGTTTTAACATAGGCAAATAGCTATTTATTAGCAGTAATTAATTAACTGCAGGCTACAGGCTTCTCTTTGCTAGGAAGATTTGCCATGATCGTCACGCATGGCAAGCGGCTTGGCGACCGTAGTACCAGATGCTGCTGCCGTCACTGTTCTGATTCATTATGATCTGGTATTTTTAGGTGAATATCCTGCCATCTGTCATTTAGCTGATGATATTTTCAAGGCATTTTCTTGAGTCCATTCTGTCGTAGTCCTCTGCAATTATTATTAATCACCAATGGGTTTATGTATAGTCTTTTATGCATACACAGGTGTCTATATCGAGAGGCCAACAGTTAGCTTTAATAGTTTTGTTTATTTAGTTTATCGGTGTTATTTATACAAATATATGACATTACGTTATAGTATCATATGTATATATTTACTTTACTCATTGCAATTTTTAATATAAAGAAGTAAAAGTGTACTAGCTAAAAAAATATGCTCATTTTAAAATTAGATTTAAATATAGTTTAATCCGAACGATAAACGTCAATCAAGTTTTACTGAAACCGTGTTACAAGTATCCAAAAGCGCTTGCACGTCGCGCCCCCATAACATTCAAAAAGGATTTCGGGCAAGGGTGAAATTAAAATGTCAAAATAGTAGCGACGTAGTGCGAGATATTTGTCTCCGGCTTTGTGCAATGCCATTGTGCGATTTATTTGTAAAGGTCGTCGGAAAACGATACTTTTTAAGCTCTTTATTCATTAAAATACGAAAAAACAGCTTTATATACCTGCATGTTAAGAAGGTAAAGTATTTTTTCTATGCCGCTGCTTAAAGATTAGTAACGTAACATAACATTTATAGAGATGACAGTGTACTCTAAAAGAACAAGAAAGATAATAAGCATAGCATGCCTTTTTAACAAATACCTATTAAACATTTTTGTTTATTAGAATTGGAATTATGAGTTCGTATCGCAAAAATTCCTTGCATTTCTTTCTTTGTTCCCGTTGCATTTATTTGTTTGGTTGTTCAAGCGCTCTAGTAAGCACAGTGAGGGTTCGAAAGGCAAATAAATAATTACACGCATTCTGCAGATATTTTGCCTTGGGCCCATGAACGCACTTGCCTATTGTCGGCAGGACGGGGAACGGGGCACGCTGTCGCATAACATTTTAATAATCAGCTAGATGCGAAGCTAATGACTCACTGAATGAAATTAAATGAAAAATATTCTTGCGAATTGAATAAGCGGTAAATATAGGGTGATAATCACTACGATATCACTGCATCTTAATTCTTCTTCACGCAATTCTCAATACAGGGAAACTAAAGATATTTTCGGGACAACGTGTCAGGTGGTGAGCCTGCCGCCGTCTTTATATCCAAGCCAGCGATATAATTCGTACGTAAGTTTTTTGAAAAACCCATTGGTACAAACCTACCACCGGGGAACGAACTCGGGTCTCTTGTCTAGAAATTCGGACCACCCAACCACTCGAGTATGGGCTCAATTATTCCATTACAATTAATTACAGAAATGAAGGAAAGCAAATTTACTGTGTCTTTTGCCATGCATTTTCCCAATACTGAGTAGACAGAGGTCAAACACAGTTACGTCCTTTTGACCAACCTTTCACCGAAGCTTAAATCTGATCTTTAAGTATGTTAGCCAAAGCACATGTGTTATTAAACCAGAAACAATGAAGGTAACACAAAAACCCATACCAGAGAGAATGTATAAAGTGATGTAATACATAGACCGGTCCGAGAAACGAACCTGCGACCTCAGAGCTAGCAACATGTAAAACCAGAGTGTTCGCCTCTCATTCACGGAGGTCATCACTTTGACCACCTCAATTTTCTACTAGGGTTTTAGACTCTGATTATTATTAACGATGTATTCGAATGCGATCACTAAAAGAAAATAAATCTGCCTCTTCTATATTTACACAACTGCTGCCATCTTCTGCTTTTTAAGCTAGAGATAATTTTTTTGTATATAAACTTAATTGTTTGTGTACTCAGTGACTAATAATTTTTTTACAAACTCGGAACACAAGTCGTCAAGCAGATACTCTGTTCGCCCTTGATATCTTCAAAATGTTTATTACGGGACAACATTATATTAAAATGCAAAACCAACTTTATGCAGCGTGACGTATTTTAGTGTATCTATTAGTGCTGTGTATAGCAAAGGCTCAGCATGAGGCGCGACAGCCCGACGGGGTGTGCCAACGGGGTTCCGCGCTTCTCACTGGCTTTACTGCATATGCGAATATTTGACACTATTTTGATAAAAAAAAAAACAAAAGTCAAACAAGGGATATTCTTTTCAAAAATTTGATTCATCCTATATTAATAAAAATATTTTATAGCTTACTAAGTATTGATTTCTAAACACGAGCAATTATCATTTAGAATCTATCCCTAATGAAACGGAAATAATTACATCATTTTTTCAAAGTTACTGTTGCTTTTGTTACAGAAGTTAACTCACAAAGCATTTTTTGTCTCGAAGGAGCCTATACAGGAAAAAGCAATTATGATTTTATTCGCTGCTATACCATTCTGTTAAAGCGACCTGCTGCGCAACGCCTCTCTATAATTAAGCCCCAAGCGACATTTCCAAAGCTTTTGAAAACGATAACACGGAAGCTGCAACGAAAACTTAAAAAGTAAGTAAGTATTGTTACAGTAATGCGTTTGCGAGTAAATATTGAGAGGCACAAAAGCAGGGTCCGACAACCCTTAAATATAGTCCGCGGGGTGCCATTAGATCGGCTCAAAGAGTTGGGTGTAGCCCGCGAAGCAGCAAGAGCCGACTTTGTAAATCTAATTAAAATATCAATATGTTCGGTGCATTCATGTTAACAATTTGATTTTATTTTTTTCGCCCTTTATATTGTGATGTTCGACATATGACATTTGTAGTAACATTTCATACATTGTACTGCTACTAATTACATCATAATTTTTCGCCAATTGTTCTGCGTTAAAAATTCAATGAAGAAGTTGTTGAAACTTGTAAAAGCTTGTATTTAAACACTTTTCAATGAAGCTGCGTTAAATATATTTTGGTAAAAAATATTATTCTTACCTTTGTAGGAGTACTTTGTATTTGTATAATTGGAGGCAAAAAATTACCTTTACAGTATCCATTGGTCTAATGCTATCATATAACTATCATAAATCGCAGGGTACAGATTTGCTCAGCATTCTGCAGTCATATATATACTTTCTGGTAATCAAACAAGGGCCGAATGAACGACTGAACTATGCTGGAGTTCGTTGGTTGGTTTGAAACTCGCCTAAAGATAACTGTAATACGACAACAAAGACACCATCATGCTATAACTAATAGAAAAAAGAAATGCATATTGGCCATTCTTTTGAGAGTAAGGTGAAAGCGTAGCTCAAAACATTATAAAGATGATTACAGATACGTTATCTCATAACTAGAAATTGAAAAATGTAACAAAGAACAGTTGATGCAATGCTTTTTTATTTAAGAAAATTAAGTTCACGCCATTCCCAATACAGGGTTAGACAGAGGTCTAGACAATTTAAAACTTTCGATCCACCTTCTACCGAAGATATTTCGTATCGTGACAACGTGGCAGGTGGTGAGCCTGACGTTGTCTTTATGTCCAAGCCAACGATATAAATCGTACATAAACTTTTTAAAAAAACCCACTGGTACGAATCTGCCACCTGGTCATCTTTATTAATGTAATTAAATTTAACACATGCATCCAGTGAGTATTCAGCTCTTTACTTCCTAACAAAAATTTATGCTAAATTAACAATATTTTTGATATATCCAAAAATGTACACACTATACATATATACTATCCCTTCCAATTTTATTTCTTAAAATGAACATCGATTATTCACACGTCTCGTTGTACTTTGTCGCACCTTGAAGTCAACGACTCTGCTGCGAATTGTCATTTCTTTTGAGAGCGAAAAGCACCCGTCTGTCAACGTTTGTATTAACTACCTACCCTTATTTTTTCTGTTATAAAAGATTCAGGTAGCAACACAAACAGCAATAAAAATGAGACGTGTCAATCGATTTTTTTGTCAATGTCGCAAATTCGCACAAATCAAACATTGAAGTGTTAAAATTTTCGTTTACAAAGAAGCTTACAGCCGATCGACAGGGAGCGAACGATGGAGTCATTGTGACACGGAATCATTAGTTAGCGAATGTCAGAACGATTACGTTTCTATTTCGATCAGTGAGCTTTTATACAAGAAAGCTAGAATGTAAACAAGTTAGAGAGTGATTTATGACTCCATTTCAAAATATCACTTACCTGTACGATATTAAACACTGCTAAACACAAGTTGGCAAAATATGTTATTGTTACAAGAATTTTGTACATGTTTTAAATAATATATATTTTTAATACCTTTATTAGATGTTATAGTTTTTTTAATAAAATAAAAACCATTGTATTTTTATCATAACTTGCCCACTAAATATTCCTTGATATTAAATGCAGGCATCATATTCTGCTCTCGACCGATGCGACATTAAACCGAACAGTTATTAATTATCTTACGCATTTAGCTTAGGACAAATGTTACAATGCACGGCTGGCACGATATTTCATCACTCCATTCTTGCAAAAAAGTGAACCCTTTTTATTCCATTCTATTACAATTGTCACCCTTTCACTTTCATTTCAATTAAATAATGTCTGGTCATTTGGGGCGGCGCGCCAGCTCCGCGCGGGGTTGCCAATACTTTCGTGTTCGCGCCTCCTCGGGCCCTCAGCGCGAAGTGCGCGTCATCCTGTGCGCACATTAATCACGTCCATTATTAAACATGTTATTGTGTTCATTTGAAGATAACATGGCATAAAAGACGCTGTACATTTTTAACAATATAAGCTCGATGTTATTTCGCTTAAGCACTGGATAGTGTCCGCAGTGAAAATGCTTTGATTAATGGCTTTTAATATTCTTTTTATAACAACAAATCCGCTTACTATCCGTACAGTAAATATATTAACCTTTGTTATGTTTAATTAAATAAAAATTATGTAATATCTTACTTTTTTATTTTTTTAACAATACTTTATTTTCAGAAAAAAATTATATTAATATTTACAACTATTATAATCGTAGAGCCCTACTCCTCGTGGCATGGTACCAAGAACCCTGGCTGCATTTCCACGTTGAATGGTTAAACTTAACCGTTGAGCGAGAAAAGAACCAGCCCTCTTGTCACCAACGGCAACGACCAGTCGCGGATACTATATACACTGTGTTTATATATATATATATATATATATATATATATATATATATATATATATATATATATATATATATATATATATATATATATATATATATATATATATATATATATATATATATATATATATATATATATACTTTGTTATAAAAATATATATAAAATAATTGAAAGTAAGTTTTAAAATTTCGCAAAATTCGATAATAAAAATTCAGAAAATTGTTAAATTCACATTCTGGGGTGCTGAGAGAATAAAAATAACAGAAAACAAAAACAACCTACTATGTATGCATGTCATGAGCAATAGGTCTGTTCATTGAACCAACAAAAATTCTATCATAATTTTAAAAAATTGAATAAACAGCAATATTTCTTTTTATATTTTTTTTTATAGAAAAGGGAGGCAAACGAGCAGGTGGCTCACGTGATGGAAAGTATCGCCGCCCATGAACACCCGCAATACCAGAAGCGCCCCCCCCCACCCCCTAAGAATTGACGGAGGGGGGTATGTGGGCCTCCGGCTACCTGCACTCACCAGACGAAACGCAGAAGTTTGTTAGACTTCTACTTCACGCCGGTATTCTGTGAGGTCGTGGTACTTCCCCGGTTGAGCCGGCCCATTCATGCAACAACAAAAGCTGATGCGTGGCTCTACCACTGTAAAACTGTATTTTTTAATAAAGTAATCCTATTAGATCATAAAACATCGCACACAATTAAATCGTAGTTTGTGCTTTCTGCATTAAAAAGTCATCAAGTGTAACTATGGATTTTAATAAGACAGACTTTAGGAATTACTTTTTTTTCTTCAGACAATTTCTCACATCAACCTCATGCAATAAAATAATTGATTACTAAATTGGACTCAAATAAATAAATATACAGGGCAAGATAAATAAAGAATCAAGCTCAACAACCGCTAAACCATCAAGGTAACAGCGCAATCTATTACCAATTGAAGTAATATATATATATTACTATTTTCTCTTTGTTTTATGACAAATGTCAACTACCTAACATTTTCTTTTTTAACATCACGTCCATTGCTCTGCAGTACAGTACAAAGTAAGCAGCCTTAAGCATTTCTATTATGGAATCAGAAACAACAAAGGAACACTACACTACAACAGAGGTACACTACATTGGTCATAATATGTTTAATAGTTACGATAGCCGAGTGGTTGGGTGGTGCGAATTCGAATCAAGAGACCCGAGTTTGATTCTCAGGTGGCAGGCTCGTACCAATGGCTTTTTATTAAAAACTTGTGTACGAATTATATCGTTGGCTTGGAAATTAAGACGGAGACGGGCTCACCGCCTGTCGCTATACGTTATCCCAATATATCTTCGATGGAAGATAGGTTAAAACGACTTAATTGTCTAGTCTATCTACCTCTGTGTTGGGAATGGCCAGAAGATTTTTTTTTTATTATATGTTTAAATAAAGAAACCTTCAGGAACAAATGGGTTACGTTTTTAATAAAGTATTATATATGCATAAGAGTTACATAGTTCTCAAAGAATAGAAGAGTATTTAACCAACTACTGTTGCTACTCGAAAAACAAAAGTTAATCGTCACAGACTACTACTAATTAATAACGTGCGAGATAAATTTTGTAGATTAAGGTAAATCCAATTTCGGCCCGAATAATATAGAAGTTTTGACTGCGTTTGGGAAATACCAGCGCGTATTATTACACATACTTCATGTTATTACGTCTTTCAATATTGTTTATACGAGAATTTATCTCCGTATTTCTATGGTAGATTCATTAATTTTGAGTCAAGACCAGAGTTCGGTCTCCAGGTGGCAGGCTCGTACCATGGCTTGTACTTTTTTTTTTCATAAAGACGGCGACAGGCTCACCACCTGTCACGCTGTCCCGAAAATATCTTCGGTGGAAGGTGGGTCGAAGGGAATTAATTTTACCTTTTATATATAGATATAGATAGATAGGGGCAACATCACATACTTTGCTCCGATCCCAATGAAAGATGCTAAAGCACTTGAGGTATGGTAATCGGAACCAACGAAGGCACCACAAACACCCAGACCCGAGAAAACGTAGAAAAAGTGGTTTTTCTACTTTGACCCGACCGGGAATCGAACCCGGGACCTCGAAATGGCGACTCCTTGAAAACCAGTGTTCTCGCCACTCGTCCACGGAGATCGTAAAAATAAATAAATAAATATCTTCACGCAATTCCCAATATAGACAGTTAAGTCCCTTTGACCCACCTTCGTCCGAAGATATTTTCGGGACAACGTGACGGAAATCGTCAAAGTTATTTAACGCACTGTGACGATTCTCAACAGGATAGAACATTAACGCATTTAAAAGCTGTAACAATAAATAGTATTTACTTAAATATTAAGCTCATATTCAAAAATATTTCTAAGTTAAATAACAATAATTTAATAAAGTACCTACTTTAAATGACAACTTATGACGCATTTACTGGCCTCGAATCCGCTCATTAATCCGTAAATTATCAATATCGTATTCATTACTAAAGCAAATAGCGACTATGTCGTAATAGATATGACGTTTAGGAACGTATAGGTACAAGTTATCGTTAAGATTCACGACCTTGATAGTTACGGGATTTCCAATCTTGATTGACTGTGTAAAGTACTCTGAATCATGTATCATAATGCCAGTTGAATATAAATGTTTAACATAAGATTTTTTGGCACCTGTCCCGACGTCGAACAGACGTCAAATCCTGGTTTCCGATTAAGCTGAAATTTTGCATACATATATATTTAGATAACAACGAAATATCATGAAATTATAACATTGAGTTTCCGACATCATTATTTTAACGGTTTGAAAATGTACCATGGCATGTATATATCGTATTAAAGTTTGGGGTTTGTTACGGAGCCTCTTAATATTGGTAATAGCATTATACCACATTTAAGGTTGGCTCCTCACGAAACTCTTAAATAGTTAAGATTATTATTTAGATTAGATTAGAAGGGATAAATATTGGTTAAAACATAAACAATTTATAAAATGATTTTTTTACGATAATAAACAGGCAAAAATGAATGAAACTAAATATTACTATTTAATTTTAAGTTGCAATTGTTTTTCATCAGATATGCGGTCAACCAAACAATCAATGTATACTAAAGTCTTGTGGTATTTTATGCAAGAAGTTTTAAGCGACACCGCATTTTCCTTGTTTGCAAAACACAAACGGTAAAAATTCTATGGTTACATTTAAATTCACTTCCAAATATATATGGTGTCTTGTGTGGAATAATAATAGGATACATATTATAAATATTTAAATTTCAATTCAGTAATAACCGAGATTATATATAAATTTAATTTAAAATAGTAAAATATAGTATACGTAAATATTTGAAATATAGTACATTTGAAGTCACGATAGCCGAGTGGTTTGGTGGTTAGAATTTCGAGTCAAGAGACTCGTGTTCGATCTCCAGGTGGCAGGCATCAATGGATTTTTTAAAAACTTATGTACGAATTACATCGTTGGCTTGGACATAAAGACAGCAACGGGCTCACCACCTGTCACGTTGTCCCGAAAATATCTTCGGTGGAAGGTGGGGCAAAGGGACTTAATTGTCTAGACTAGACCTTTGTCTACTTCTGTGTTGGGAATTGCGTGAAGATTTTTTTCTTTTTTTCTAGAACATTTATTTAAAATACAGTATTATAAACCCGGTTTGTATTAGCGTAAAAATATTTCACCACCTTTCTATCCGTGTGTATTATTACATAAGCGGAGACTTATGAAAAACTAAATTCAAAATTGCAATGCTTACTAATGGATGACGAATTTGAGATGGTCCAAATATATTAGACAATAACAGAAAGACCGGTGGCATCGCTTAGATGTCTGATAAAGTAATAGACAAAAACGCTAGCGTAACGAGGCGTTTATTACAAACCCTATTTAGATTCACGTGCTGTTAAGTTAATATTTAGTACCGCTACCATAAGTTGATAAACTTACCACCTTTAAGTTCTTGATATTGTGAATCGCTTTCTTTGCACCTGCTTATGTATCGCTGTACATTCCATAAAGTGATAGCTTCTCACTTATCCGTTAAGACAACTTTTTTATAAATTACAGCAGCTTAAGCATTTGTATTACGGAATCGGAAACAACGTAAGTATCACAAACACCCAGACCCGAGTAAATGTAGAAAAGTGTTTTCTATATTGACCCGACCAGAAATCGAACCCGGGACCTCAGAGCTGGTGACACTGAAAATCAGCGCTACTCGTCCACGGTCGTCAATAAAATAATAATGTTTTATTTAAATTTGTTAAATTATTTGTTACCAATACTTCGCTTACATAAACAAAATTATAATACTTTTTAATTAAAAACTACAATAATCGTACAGCCCATCACGAGCCCCCTACGAGCCGAATGTTTCTACTGCAAATGGAACAAATATACAATGACTCATATATACATTATTAAATAGGTTGTCACATAGCATTCATTATTTTATTACGCATTTGTAACTAAACAATAGATGAATCACTGGATTTAAATGGCCTGCGAAGCATATTGATATTTAAACTTATAATATGGCAGGATAGAGAATTGTCAATTTTTATTTATCAAAATATTTAACGACGCCTATTAAGTAAGTAATAGAAATACACCTAGTAACTACAGGAAGTTGGTGCGGAGCTATGTATCATTTCTGAGCTTACAAGTATGAAAACTGGTGTACAGGCAATATATTATTATTATAAATAATATATGCTATAAAATTTTGTATATTTATATCGATATTTGCAAAATCAAACATATTGGAAATTACTAATTACCTTTGACTGCAATCCATAACATCAGATCAATCAAATCATTTATTCACCGAAATAAGAATGTACATTCGTTTATTGATAGTAATTTTCAGTTTTCCACCGTTTCGTAAAGAGGTTTTTCTAACGTAGAAGAAACAGGCGAAAGAAACTCTTTTTGGTCAATATTTTTTTTATAATATAATGTATTATACAAATATGATGTGATATTTTCTAGAAATAGCTTAGGAGCGATCACCTCATTCCCAAGGGTACTGCCATTAATATTTTCATTTATTTTATAACAACCCTTCTTATAAAGTTTTTTTTTAATAAATTTCTTAATAGGCAGGCTTTGCACATTTACCGGGATTTTGTTGTAGAAGCGTCATTTGCAAACCATTTCAAAAGAATAAGGTAACCGATGAGTTTTGAGTGAGGACTAAGATGGAATCTCACATGACCCTTGATTGCTCTGGCATTCTATGCATTTCAAGCCAGAAAACAACAGAATTTGGTAATAGCCTATACATATACAATTCCTAGGCAGAGAGAGAGAGTCTACCAACATTAAAAAATAAAAAAAAATAAAAATTATGTTTTTAATTACCACGCAAGTAGTAAGGTGCGCAAGTGGAAAGTTAGTTTCATATTAATCGGAGACAAAATAAATCCACTAGTAAGGATGAAAATCAAACCGGCGACGTAATCTAAAAAGTTCCTATGAATCCTATGCTGTCGAATCATCATGTTATAGAATCCGTTAAAAATATTTTAAAAGTTTTAACTCATTATAAATAACGAATAATCTCATAAATTCATTTAGTCATTTTATTACAGAAAAAATTGTCATCATCTGAACATATGAATTACCACGCCCTTTTTTTTTATTGATTTTTAAAACATATAAGTTATGATGAACTTTTTGTTATTATTTTTTTTTCTTTAATTTTATATGAATTACCGATAAAATACTGATAAAATACTTATTGACTTTTAAATAATACAATTCCCTATACAGGAGTAGACAGAGGTCTAGTCTAGACAATTAAGTCCCTTTATCCCACCTTCCACCGATATTTTCGGGACGACGTGACTTGCGGTGAGCCCGCCGCCGTCTTTTATGTCCAAGCCAACGATATATTCGCACATAAGTTTTTTGAAAAACCCATTGGTACAAGCCTGCAACCTGGGGATCGAACTCGGGTCTCTCGACTCGAAATTCCGACCACCCAACCACTCCGCTATCGTGACTCTATGTTGGCATAATTTTGTGTATTAAAAATATTTACTTATGAACGTTTATATTTCATGTACATGTCACTTATTTTTTAGGAACCATACCTATAAAATAGTTTCAAAACAGTTAACTAATAATACAAACAGTACATTAACATTTTGTATATGAAAGTGAATTGCATGTTCCAATACGAAATGGAATTTTCCGTTATGATTTATAGGAATTTACGCAAGCTGATAAGTTTTCAGCGCTTGATAGTTACAGAAAATAATTATTTCTTGTATTTACGCGAATACTACAAATAAAAAAAACGATTTTCTGATTTTATCGCGATTCTTATTTAATTTTTTTTACAAACTATTTAGTTTACTTCCCGACGTTTAAAATGTTTTATACAGACTGTTATCATATTTTAGATCGGCCCAACCATTATATCAGATTGGACAAGCCACATAGCCTCAAAAGAATCCGCAAAAGAATTACTACCCTGGAACTTCCTACCCTCCACCCAGGAACACCAATTCTTATCCAGGATGATCCGTAAGTCTATGGAAATTAAAAAATATCCCAATTTCAATAGAGAAGATTGTTGGATTCTGCCACCTGCTTGGGATCCCGTCAAAAATAAAATTAAGTGCAAGTTCAAGCATATCACTGCAAGACCTCAAGATACAGTGAGCACGTTCTGCATAAATTGAATCCAAAATTAATTAATATAAGTTGACGGTAGCCATTGTAGCGTTGAAGGTCTCAGTTCCTCCGTGACTACGGATGCTGTAAAGCATCCGAAACGCCGAGAAGCAATAAAAAGTTTGTAAAAAAAACTAAATAAAATACGAGATAAAATTCGAAAATCGTTACTAACAATTGTGAAATAATAAAAATAATGCCTGGTTGGCATTATTATACCTGACTGGTTTTAAATTATAAAATTTTTTATATTTATCTTTTGGTATTTAAGAGAAATATTTTGTCGTTTCTGTTATCATATTATATTTTATGTAGCCGCATGTAATTTTTTTGTATTTAAAAAATATGGTAATAATTTTTTTAAGAAGAATAATTTATTTGCATAAAATCATATTATAATAATTAGCAATATCTAAATACAATGGACTTTCCACTTTACTTCTCAAGTGTTGTCGTGACCGATGTTTATATAACATTTTCTGCTCGTAACACTAAGGTAATTAAAAAAGTAAAAAACTTCGAAGATAACTTGATCTGATCTTGATTCGTTGTTGACGCAATTGGAACTACGTAGGAAAAGTAGTTCAGAATAAAATTGACTTAAAACTGACGGTTGACTACTACGATACGGTTTGCAGCTTTTAGTACAACATGTTATGAATGAGTACCAAATTAAATAGCAACACTCATTAGCAGAAGTTAACCTGGTAAGCATTTACGAAAGAACCCAACAAAATTTTTTATTCTTAACTTTTGCCTCCTGTGTCTCATTTCTTGAATTGTAAATATTCTAAAGTGAAAATTGATTTAATTGGTTTCGTTTGAGTTTTGAGACTTAAAATTTAAGCGCAGTGAAATAGAATGGTGAAGAGAATATACAGTGCAAAAGTTAACAATAAAAGATTGTCAAGAGTACTCGTATATCTAGATGTGGGTGTATGGAGAAAATGGTGAGGTTACCTTATGAACTAAAAACTAGGTCGTTAGCGGGCTGTGCTGATTCAAAAAAAAAATATCCGGAATATAAAAGACTAGAAAAACAACAGCTTACAAAGGCTTCGTTCAGGCTAATATAACATGATATTTAGTCATTTATACCCAATGGAATAACAATTTATTTGTATAGCACAGAGATATATTGCTTAAAATACCGCTAGATGTTATTCCTTCCCTTTATTGCAGCAATTGTTTAAAAGTTACACACCCATAAAACAATAGTCCCTTTTCGAGTCAGTCCTTTGGAACACGTTCTGAATAGTGAATATTCGGAGGTTTACTGTTCTGAATTTAACAAAAGCTAATTTTGTTGCATTTATTGCTTTGAAATAGGATCAACAGCCATTAGGGTATTTTTTGCCACGCCTTTTATTAGGGTGTCGTCTGAAGGCCACGCGGCGAAAGACAAAGCGTTGACCGGAATCATTCGCATAAACGACGCTCGACGGTCTCTTTGACCGTTTACGAGCGGCTGGCGGTCCGGGCGGGGCTCTTGAAATGAAGTCACTAAAAACTTTCATGCTTAGTATGATTAAAAGCTTTCGCATAATCCAGTCAACGATTATCAAGGTTGTATCATGATACTTATATGTATATTTGAAGTCACAAGTGTCGTTTGTTATGTAAATAAGAATATTTATACCAGACCAATATTGCATTATACATCAGACCGGTGACAGGCACCTGCGTTTAAGGCACAAGGTGTCTGGTACAGCGGTCGCCAATCAGTTGTCTAAGCGAGGCAAGCCCTCCCGTACGAGTACAAGAGAGGCCTATGTCCAGCTGTGGATTTTCACAGGTCTATATGATGATGATGACAATAATGGCCAACTAAAATGTTGTAACATGGGTTAAAGCGCTTCCTCGCATATATAATTATACTCGTAATTTAGAGCGAAAACCGAATTTTGTTTCCCATGAATCCATGAAGTTAAGAAATATTAGTTTATATTTATTTGGAGTTTTTTCGTGTAAATATATAACATAATATATTGATATGTATGGGTCAGCTACATTAAAATAATAAAGGGAATATTTATATTTCTAACATTTTCGTTCTGGAAATTTTGACCTCCGAAACAAGTCCCATGGACGGCCGGAAGGCACAAGTTGATAATGAAGAAATAAAAATAATTATGGAAGCAGATCCATACAAACCACGTCAGCGTTAGTGGGTTTCGGCGTGAGTGATAAAATAATTTAAATTTAAACTAATTGAAAAAGGGTAAATATATCATAATGAGTTCCACGTGAATTGAGTGACGCAAACGCGTGTTTTTCACTCGTCGACTGTTGCTTTTCATTTCTTAACTGATACAATAATAGAAGGTTTTGGATTGTATCTACTTGTGATGAAAATTGATCCTGTAAGATAATTGAAAACTCTTTACAATGATTGAACCTAGAAGAACCCTCCAAATCCTGTCCCAAACGAAAGTTAGAAAAAGATACTGGTAAGACGAGTCGACCAGAGCCGATATAATTCATTACAGTTTCCTAAGATCTGAGCATATATTTATTAGGCAAAGAAATTATTAAATTTCTACTGTCCAAGTGGTAAAGGTAAAGTGTCCATAAATATATATGATGGTATGATTATCATGAAAAGGTATCAGTCAGTAAAACCTTTGAGTTAACAGAGGTGCATAGATAGCTATGGTACATATGTACTCTAATTGAAAAAAAAAACATGTATAAAGACGTTTTGATTTTTGCCATGTAAATCAGAACAACTTAAGTAGACTGGTTGGGGCAGCTGCGCCTAAAGATGGCTAGTACTGCCCCATAATCCCCCATCCGTGAGGCAATTGTAACAAGCTCTACCTCTTACCTCACAGAATACCGGCATGAAGAAGAAGTCTAACAAACTTTTGCGTTTCGTCTGTTGAGTGCAGGTAACCGGAGGCCCACCCCCTCACGCATTTTGGGAGGGGGGGGGCACTCTAAGGCCGGCAACGCATATGCTATGCCTCTGGTATTGCGGCGTTCATGGGCGGCGGTAATCACTTACCATCACGTGAGCCACCTGCACGATTGCCTCCCTTTTCTATAAAAAATGCTCCTTGCTGGAGATGCCTTTGTTCTGCAGTAGACTTAATAGACCGTTATGTTAACCGACCGTTATATTGTGAATCGTCAATTAGTCGTTGAGTACCGTAGTCGTTGAATCACCGATGAGTGGCATCGTTCAATATCTTCATTACTTTTTATTAGGCAAAGTTATGTATATAGAATATAACTATGTGATAAAAATCTTAAGCGTCTATAAATTTTGATATCACAAAGAAAATAAAAATAATCTTTTACAAGTTATAAATGTTCATGGCATCATTTGCTGGGCATTAAAATATTCCCTAACGGGAACGTATTGTAACCCTTTCTTTATGCTGTTTATTGTTTTATTAGGGGGTCACTGTGTACTTTTTGCTTCTTCTACGTAATGAAAAGGTTTATGAATCAATTAATTAAATGTCGGTACGGTCATTGTCGTTGAACAAATATGGAAATGAACTAGTTTTCAACAATGGTTTGATTTATGGTGACTCGTAAATACAAAAACCAGTGTCTCCCCAAGGTGAGAATTACAATCAGTTTGTTAAATTGACAAGCTGTTTTGTAAACAATACCTTTCAAATGTTATCCTCGCAACGGAATCTGCTACTCAATTACAAGAATTCCTGAAAGTAATAAAACAATTTTCGTAAATGGATTTCCTTTCGTAGAACTGTCGGTGTCATTATACGAGTATTACTTTAATATGCGACAGTATTTTACAGATTTTACCTCATTTTTTATAAATTTTAAAAATAAGTATACAAAAATAAAAAAAGGAAAATAAATAAAAAACAAATATTCATAATAGGCGAGTGGCGTACACACCGGTTTTTATGGTTTCGACAGCTCTGAGGGAGGTTCAATTCCTGGACGGGTCAATGTAGAAAACCAAGTTTTCTGCATTGTATCGCATTTGCATGTTTGTGGTACCTTAAGGAAGACGTCATACTAGATTTATTCCAAGATTTTCTTTGTTAATTCAAGCTACAATGTTGATGCCAATAAGTTCCGCGGGAAGCAAACTTTTAAATTCTTGCGAAAGAAATGTGGAGAATTAAAACGTAGCTGTGATCTATTGTGGGAAAGGAAGTTTTTGTAAAGAAGTTAAAGTTAGTATAATAAGTTATAGCTAGGGCGCTCGCGAGCAGTTCAATATTTACAAGAGTTTCACATCAAGGTGGATTGCTCCAAATTTTGCTCGCCAGCTTCTTTACTACTCTAATAAATCAATGAACATGATTGTCAAACTGAAGCTTTTTAATGAAACCCTAGTTTTGTTCATGTTGATATTAACTTAGGGTTTCATACTACATAACAACAATTTAATCCTAAATATAAATTTAAGGTAAAAATTTTATGCTTTCCTATAAGTTCTAACTGCGAAATAAATACATATATAGATAAATAATAAATATTGCTCCGATCCCAATGTAAGATGCTAAAGCACTTGATGTATGGGAATCGGAAACAACAAAGACACCACAAACACCCAGACCCGAGATAATTTAGAAAAAGTAGTTTTTTCTACATTGACCCGGTCGGGAATCGAACCCGGGACCTCGAGATGGCGACACCTTGAAAACCGGTGTACACGCACCTCGTCCACGGAGATCGTGGTCGACGTAAATTTATACGAACAATACTGAAAAAATTATCATATTTAGACTAGTCAATATACATTGACATTTTTATAAATAAAAATTGACAATGTGTAACAGATTGATAAGATTTGTATATTTCCTTTTTGTTAGATAGACTTTCTCACGATAGCCGAGTGGTTGGGTGGTCGGAATTTCGAGTCAAGAGACCCGAGTTCGATCCTCAAGTGGCTGTACCGATGGGTTTTTCAAGAACTTATGTACGAATTATATCGTTGGCTTGGACATAAAGACGGCGACATGCTTACCACCCGTCACGTCGTCCCCAAAAATATCTTCGGAAAAAAGTGGGTCGAAAGGACTTAATTGTCTAGACCTCTCTCTGTTTACCCCATAAATGGGAATAGTGTGAAAATATAACAAGTTTTTATAATATAAGAATTATGAATATCATCACGGTATGATGTTGAAGGCGGAAGTTAAAATTAGCTACAAAAAAGAAAACAAATAAAACTTTTAATAAGAAAAGTTCTAAAAAAACGTTCAATAATTAAGAAAAAACATCCTTTTTAATCTTAGTCCTCCCCATTTGTAAATTCCTAATTAATTTTTATTTTATCTGTGGAAAGTATTATTTACATTTTATATTCAAAATGAAACTTCTCCAGTTTTAAAGACAGTTATGAAATATTGCTCTTACATAAATTAGGTAATAGATAAGGATTCGTATTCGTTTATCACTTTCGCTGAAATGGGATTACGAGTTATTTTTCAATAAGGGCCTTCGAAGGGTAGTAGTAAGGGTAAGTAGTAAGGGTAGCGGGTTCGAACCCCGCCAGGGGCAAATATTTGTATCATGTACATGAATGTTTGTACGCGAGTCGTGGAGTTTCTATGTATATGTTAATATATATCTACATTAGCATTTTGTACCTACAGACGGCTAGAACACTAAGATCCTCTGAGTCTCTGACACTTTTTATTCCAATTCACCGATCAGGTTTCGCTTCTTCATCGTTTGCTGTTCAAGCCGCGCGTCTCTGGAATGGTCTACCTGAAAAACTAAGACAACCCACCAGCAAGCACTCATTCAAATATAACATTCGAAATAATCTCCTGAAATTGTCACACTGAGTCGCATCATTTTGTGTTATATTTTCTCTATTATATTTATTGTAATATATTTTTATTGTAATAATTATATTGTAATATAATTTATGTATATGTTTATATGCGTGTGTGTATATATGTGTTTATATATGTGTATATGTATAAAATATAATTATAATTCTTGTTACTTATATCACATTTTTTGTAACCGCCTTCAATGTTTACTCACTACCTTAAGGTTGACTGGCAGAGAATGCTTTTAGCATTAAGTCCGCCTTATGTTCTATTACTGTTTTGTAAGGTTCATTAAATAATAAATAAATAAATAAATAAGATGGCGATAGGCTCACCACTTGTATACTACTAATGACTGGCATTTCTATATACATTTGCTTCAAAAGTAACAAAGTACTACCACAAAGGCCGAAAGTTACTACCACGGAAAACCTAATTAAAATGTGATTGCTGTTGCTTTGTGGATTTAGACAACTAATACGTCACAATACGAAAGTATGTTTGCAACGTCTGATAATTCTTAATTACTAAATAAATATATAATTAAATAAATATCTTCACGCAATTCCCAATACAGGGGTAGACAGAGATCTAGTCTAGACAATTAAGTCCCTTCGACCCACCTTCCACCGCAGATATTTTCGCGACTACGTGACAGGTGGTGAGCCCGTCGCCGTCTTTATGTATGTTAAGCCAACGATATAATTCGTATATATGTTTTTGAAAAACCCATTGGTACAAGCCTGCCACCTTGATATCCAACTCGGGTCTCTTGACTCGAAATTCCGACCTCCCAAGCACTCGTCTATCGTGACTTTTCAAATTTAAATTACTGCAATTTAAATTAGGTATGTATATTCATAGAAAAGACACCATTGTTTCTATAGACTTTCGTATCTAAAAGAATATATATTCAAGGTTTTGTTACAGGAAAAAACATAACGTATATTAGAACAATTTATCACAGGATGTGGTTTAAAAGTTTTGACAAAATAATTGTGCATTATTTATGTCAATTACTGTTATTTTGTATCACATCGTATGATGTATATTGAATATACACGATTATTTATCCAAAAACAAATTATCCATTTCAGTGATATGAGCGTTTTCTTCTATTCTCCTATCTTTTAAATCTTTTACAGATTTTCAACGGGAAACTATGACCCGATTTTTGAAAACTTATCAACGTTGTGCCTGCCCAATTTAATTTAGCTTGACTTTACATAGTCTGTTTCTTACAGGTAAATGCCCTATTTTAGGCAAATTGAATTTTTCAAAGCAGAGTAGTAGTTTCAAATAGTAACAATAAATAAAAGCAGTAGTTCAGAGTTTTTCTTTTCAGTATTAGTTTTAATGTAGATAAAGCCTATATTTACTGTATTGGTACACAGTAAATATAGGCAGAATATACAGTATATTTGTCTTTACGGATACTTGTCTTTATTTCAGTATTATAGTACATATTAATTTATTATTCTCCATCTATTATCATACAGGATACGTTATAAAAATGGAATATTTGTAATACCTAAACATCAAATTCTCGTGTCTACCAGACTAGAGTTTTTGTAGAGGCGTGGGTGTGGGAGCAAATACTGTGGGAATATTTACGGCGCTTCCACTTTATCTACTGTGAAACAAATAATAATAGTAACATTTCGATAGTAGACTAAACATATCCAAATAATATCAGCGAAGTTTACAAAGCGTGGAGTCAGTCAAGAGTAAAATAATTACATATATATGCAAATTATCACTTAGGCGATTTTTCTTCATACATTTTTCCTACATTTTTGGTCTCCTGTTAAACGCTTTGCCGCATTTGCAATGTTTTACTGTTTTTTTGGGTAGAAGGATTTTATTTCTAAGACACCGACAACAGCCATTCATAAACATATGGAATAGTAATGGTATTAGAGTCTTCGGTCAACTACCCATGTGAATATAAAATTAATATCGATTCACTGTTAAACTCCATCACTGTTACACTGTAAACTAAATGATAACGTTAAAATTGGACAATAAAAGGACCAAATTAAGTATACTAGAGTGTGTAATTTTAGTTCAAGGACCAAAATTCAACACGTAAACACTCGAATCACCTAACTCAAAAATGAGCAAGATGTACGTAAAATGATGATACTCTAGCATTGAAGACAAGGTAATAATATGATATCTATACTAAACTCTTCATCGTGGATAAGTGCATGGTGATAATAGACTTTTACATATACCTGCAAGGAATTCTTCACGAAATTTTAGTATTTATTTATTGTATATATATTTAATAAAAATTTCAAAATTAAATAATTAAAAAATAATTCAAGATGTATCAAAACTGAATTAATCTAAATTTCCTAATAGCTTAATATTCCACATACCATTCAGAAGTTTTGTATCAAGAGTTATTCCGAAATTTTGCTTTCTAGTCCATTATTGATAAAAAAAAGAGAGGCGTGCGCTAAATTCAATTAGAAGTTTCGTTATGCGTTAACATTTCCAGAGATCAAACGCCGAGCTCACTGACACGTGACTACTACATAACACTCAAAGAAAACGTGACTTGATGCAAAAGTTAAGCGAAAATTACTAATGAGGTATGAGCGTTTTTTTAAAAGATCTATAATGATGCTAAAATAATTTCTACCAGACACAAAAAAACTTTTTTTATAAAGTTAAAATGCATTTCTTATGTTTTATTATATAAGCATTAGTTGTTCATTCGGTCGTTCAACCTAATGAATTTGCTGTTTTTTTAAAAAAACCGTTGAAAATCACCTATCACCCTTCTCAACTAAGGTATACCCAAGCGATTTCCTCATGTACATTTCTTGTATTTCAATATTTTGCTTGTTTCATCTTTGGTTGTAATTAAGGCACGATTAGCTTGACTCCTACCTATCTGTATGTTCTCACATTTCCCGGTAATGGGGCAGTCAGAGTTAGACACAATTTAGACCTATATTTACCGGGATTTTATTTGGGACATCGTGACAGGTGGTGAAGGTGACATGAGTCTCTCTTCATACAATACTCTCTCTAGGGGTCGAATTCATGTCTCTCCGATTTGAAATCATATTGTGAGTAGGTTCTTCTGCTTCTTCGCAGGTATCGGGCCTCGAGGCGTACCTCATTACCCGGACGTTTTCTCAGGGGATGCTGTTCCCCCGGTCCTGGGTACCGCTATATAGTGGATGTGTTGCGTATTTTACGCCTTACGTCGTTCACTCTTCTCCGTCCTCCCCCTCAACGAGGTCGGGTGGTGGTTGTAGCAATTCCCTTGGGAGAGTTCTCGCACTGGTGGTCGAGCGTGCTGCGGCAGGAGGTCCGATAAGATCGCCAGGTCGCGCAGGTGTTCATGTGGTCCGTTCATCGGCGCGGTCGTTCATCATCCGCGCCAAATGGACCATGAAATCGAGAACTGTTTCTATCTTGAGATCTCTGGCGATGACGTTATTACGGACGTATCGACCAGCTCCAAGGGTGATCGTACCCTTAGGGAAATGTTTTGCTGAACCTGCAATCTTTTTCGCTGTGCGGGAGATATGAACGCGTACCACGCTGGTGCTGCATGCATGATTCGCGAGCGGATGTAGGTCTTGTAGATTATTGTAGACGTTGGATGTAGGTATTGTAGACAAGCTACCAACCTTGACCAAGACCAAGACCTTGGTCTTCGTTGATTAAATTGAAACATATGTTCCGTGAAATAAATTATTGTAATTTTACTAATACGAAGCAGTTCTAGTCCCTTAGGATTACTTATTAGATTTTGCTAGCTTCATTAGGACATTTTTCTCTTACGGAAATCCATATGTAACATGCTAGTTCGGTTGATAATGCATGTTGCTTTTGTAAACGGAGCAACTCCTCAACGGAATATTTAAATGATTTATCATACCAATACGTAACCGATTGACATATTCGTATTTCTTTCTTCTTCTTATATTATTTATTCTTTTCATCTTATTCAAGATAAGTGGCATTTAAATGAGGACCGTGGAAGAGTTGTGTACGTACCGGTTTTCGTGGTGTCGTCTGCTCGGATTTCCGAAGGGGATAATGTTGAAAACCATTTTTTCTAAATGGTCTGTTCAAGTGCTTTAGCTGCATACTTTCAGACTCATTAGATTCAGATATCAGAGCAATATGTGTAGCAATTCTGAAGTAGTCCCCATATTGACATAGAGTATGACGGTGCTTATATTATTTATATTTATAAAAAAAGAAACACGCCTTACCTGTAAAACTAAACCTAAAAGTATAATGCAATATTTGTACCATTAACAAAATAAATCACTCTAAGTGATAGACCATTTTTAGAATATAACAAAGACGACACTTAGAATCGTTGTTATCTGAAGTCGATCGTTTACATCGATATCCGTAATTTCCTTTCTAACAATAGATTTTACCGCCTTTGTAACTATTTATTTCAGTAAAATTACAAAGAAAGATTGCTTGGATTCTACTATCCAAAGAATCGGGTATCGCTTTAAACTGATATTGATACTATCTATAATCGGTACCGTTAGATAGTACATAGCACTTTAGATTTATAAAGTATAAGATTTATAATGATAATACAGGTAAAATGGAGTAAACCTTTTAAAATCAATATTTAAAAAAAAAATTAAAGTCATGATAATATAAGTCACGATAGCCGAGAGGTTGGGTGATCGGAATTCGAGTCAAGAGACCCGAGTTCGATCTCAAGGTGGATTTTTTTCTAAACTTATGTACGGTTTATGTCGATAGCTTGGATATAAAGACAGCGACAGGCTCGCCACCTGTCATGTTGTATAAAAATGACTTCGGTGAAAGGTGGTACAAAGTACTTAATTGTCTACACCTCTATCTACTCCAATTGGGAATGGCAAATGGAAAGTAATGACTTAGTTTATGTTTTACTACACCTAGGACAACATATTTTTTTAATATTATAGTACCAAATTAATACATTATCCTTATGTATTAAGAAAACCCATGAATAAACCTTACTCTGCAAATTTCATAAATCGGCTTTGACTTACCTTAACAAAAAATGTATAGTTAAAACATTAAATTACAAATTTTAGTAAACACCTTTGAAATAACATATTTTTTCCGACATAGCGATACCTAATTATATCTAACAGTGAGTCAGTCCCCTTTACCTCTTACATTGATATAGGTATACTATACTTAACAAAAATATCGCATTTCATTCGATTTGTATCTGATCCCAGGATCAGCTCCCCCTTATAAAACACTTCTCTACGTACATAACTTACATTCATCTCGTCACAAAGCAACAAAAGGCTCTGATACAAATATATAAAACACTCGAAACGCCGAAAGAGCATAATGCCCATCATTATAAATTCATGTGCTTTGTCGTTTACAGTATTTATTTTGATACTTATTGAGGGGAGAAAACCCTCTTTCCGCTTGAAAGCTCCCGAAATTGAGTAGAGAAGGCGTAAGGGCAAATGGGGCGGTGTCGGGCGCACTCGTCATTGGTGCTACGTCTCCCCGCCAATGAGAGCTCCGCCCTGATGGAAATTCTTTTCGAGCGGTACCGTGCTCGATCATTCAGTTAGCAAATGCCACAGTGGCAGTTAGTTGTGTCAGAGGACTCGCTACTCACTTTTCGGAGTATATTGAATCATCGGCTCGACTGACTCAGTTTTGATTTCGCGCGAATAGTGATGTTTATCGGTGTTTACGTGTGAAGAGGAAATAAGCGTGTTTGTAATGCACGCCATGAGTGATCCCGCTGCTTTAGCCGGCATGTTACCCTTCGATTCTATAGGGTTATATGAACAGCCGAAACCACGGTTAATTTTCAAGATGCCTCGAGTAGTTCCAGATCAAAAAGCCAAATTTGAATCAGATGATTTGTTCAAAAGATTGAGCAGAGAAAGTGAGGTAGGTTTTTTGGACTTCACTTGATCATTGCCAATAATTAAGTATGACACTGAATACTTGCAACATTATTTAATTTGTATTTTCCGTGATATAATAAAGCAAGTATTTCGGTAAACAGGAAATTTTGTTCATTAACTAAATGTCGGTAATGTTAACGTCTTTGTTCTTTTCCAGTAATGACATCAAATTGTAATTGCCATTTTAAAAGTTAATTGCTGACCACAGAACCTACTAAATAATAATATGAGAATTACCCAATTAAAGAAATTTCTAAATTATAAATGCATAATTTACAAATTTCTTTAAAGCCAAATTAATTTCGTTATTTCATAATTATCACGTAGTCTTATTAAATTAAATTTTATAATCTCAATTTATTACCAGGTGAGGTACACTGGGTACCGCGACCGTCCTCCAGAGGAACGCCAGATGCGTTTCACAAGCGGTTGCCGCGAAGGTCACACTGAAATTGCTTTTATATCAACTGGTACCAATTTACAACTAGTCTTCGATCATTCGCCTTACAACAACCGAGGGTGTGATTTTCAAAAGGAAAATGGCAAGGTAGGTAAAAAAGAATATGGTTTGAATTGCTTTTTAAAATTATAGTAAACTAGCTGGTGACCGCATCAACATATTTCCCGATGGAATATGTTAATTGCACAAAACTGATTCAGCGATATATCTGTCTTTTCTAATTCCCTAGTGTTCAAGCTACAAAATACCATCAAAATTTGTTTTGTGGAGAAAGGGTGACGAATAAAAACAGTAATATTCACATTTATAATATGACGGCGACGGGCTCACCACCTGTCACGTTGTCCCGAAAATATCTTCGGTGGAAGGTGGGTCGAAGGGACTTAATTGTCTAGACTAGATCTCTGTCTACCCCTGTATTGGGAATTTTGTGAAAATATTTATTTATTATTTTATTTTATTTATTATAATATAATACCCGACATGGAAAAATTTATTAAAAAATCTTTTTAACTAATCTACCATTATATTTAAATTTTACGTGAATAGGTTTTCTTAATGTTTTTTTGCACCAAACCTTCATCATGTAAACAATTTTTTCTTCATAGTTCCTTTTCTTCATGTTAAGTTATTAATTTGCATTTTCTCCCATGCTACTCTTGCATTAAATTTAAATTAAATATATTGAATAAGTCTTTTATTCTTTTATTCGACATGCAATTTATAAAATATCTTAGGCATCCCCGCTATCGGCGTGTAATAAGAGTAATTTAAAATAAGATTAATCTTAATATTTTTGTATTTATAGAAAAAGCGAAGCGTGAAAATACTTTTATAGGATAAAAAATAATATATAGCAAATAGATAAAAATAATTACAACTGTCAGTATTGGGAAAATGCTTTAAAGTATAAAGAATTCAAAATTTCATTTTATTATAAATTTAAAAATTAAATAATAACCATAATGTAAAAAAATTTACTTAAGTATATAAAAATACCGCTACAAGGAAGTGTCTTTCTAGTTCTTTATTAAATAAGTTTTCTGTTATTTTATTTCTTATAATAACTGTCAACTTAATTCAATCTCTATAAATTGCCACAAATCGATAAAACAACAATAAGAGCTCAAAGAACATTGCATCATATGTGAACCTTTCTATCGAGCTTATCAAAAAAAACTTCAATGACAGGGTGGTCAGGTGATGGAGATTGGCCGGCCATTGCATGATTTTTAATCCTTTTATCTTATGCTTGTTTACTTATCCCGTTATTCTAAAATCGTCCGGGTTTGCTATTGTCTCGAATATAGTATTGGCACCACCAGTCATTGCAACTAGGCATTATGTAAAAAAGGTACATGACTCTTAACACATTCTTTTTTTATCTATGAACAAACACGCGTCTGTATTGATCCGAAAATTGGAAATTTCTCCCGGGAATACATTTGTTTAGTTTTCCACTTTTTAAAAAAAGTCACGATAGCCGAGTGGCTGAGTGGTCGGAATTTCGAGTCAAGAGACCCGAGTTCGATCCCCAGGTGGCAGGCTCTTACCAATGGGTTTTTCTAAAACTTATGTACGAATTACATCGTTGGCTTGCACATAAGGACGGCGACGGGTTCACCGCCTGTCACGTTGTTCCGAAAATATATTCGGTAGAAGGTGGGTCGAAGGGACTTAATTGTCTAAACAAGACCTCTGTCTACCCCTGTATTGGGAATTGCGTGAAGATATTTATATTTATTTATTTATTTATATGCTTTCGTATAGTCTATTCTTCTAATTATTATCAACAACATCTTGCTAACTCGGACAACTGATATCTTTTAATATTAACAATCAAATGTTATGTCGCAATCTCTGTCGATCAAAAAGTGAAAATCTCGAAATTATTAAATAAATTATTTTCTTTTTGTGTAAACAACAGTATAAGGTCGTAACACTCAAGCATTGATTGCGTTCTCTTGTGTGTACTGAAGGTTCTTAAATTAACACGTATCAATTTGAAGTCGGATAGGGCACAGCAATTACGTACTAATTACTATTGCATACTAATAACTACTTATAATTACATATAATATATGTATACTTTTTTAATAATCTAAGTACATACGTCCTATTTTGTAGTAAATTTGAGACACTTCAGTTTCTGAAATACAAAAAAACATTGTAAACCTCGTACTGAAATTTGACGCAATTATTATATGTTATTTCACCTACTTAAGGCGGGGCGGGTTGGGGGTTCGAATCCCGATAGAACCTTACATTTTTGTCGTGCATATAAATGCTTGTACTCAAGTAATGGATGTTTATATGAATTTTTATATATTATACCGTTTGTTTGGACATTAAGCCGGCTCACCACCAGTCACGTAGTGCCAATTAAGCTTTGGTTGGTTGTAAAATAAGATATTATACCTCATCGGAATATTTTAATAACTTAGTACGAGCACAAAAAAATGGTAAACAAAATATTATTGAAAAGCACCAATCACAATATATGTTAGGTATTTTATCACTATCGTATCGTTGTATGCTTATATTTTAAATAAAGTAGATTACAGTATATGTCTGTAATTAATCGATAATGTTAATAAACCCAAGTAATTACCATATCACTGCTTGATGGCACATCATCTACAGACACAATTTCCGGTACACATTTTCATAACTAAAATTAAGACATAAATAATTTTAAGGCCGCTGATGAAAAAAAAGAAGTCGTAACACCGCATATAACGCGCCAGTCACGCTCAGCATTCATTTTATAACGTGTAACTTTTAACGAATGACATCTTTTTTATTTAGTCGATTATACCGGTACCCTTTTTGTTGCTACTAATAATATGAGAATCGGAATCGGAATGAAACATGTTGATGCATTAATGTATTACAGTTTCTACAGACTGGCTTTTAGTAAATTAATGGGTTGCTGAATGTTCGAACGTTTTCTTCCCATTTAAGTCCTTTAATTTTATTCTTCCATCCATAAACTGTGACAGAGTAGAGTACACTCTGCTGGTTTTAGACAATTATATTGCAAAGGGTGTAAAAATTAAGTGAATAGCCAGCTTACTAGGAAATCTGATATGTAACTACTGCAGCTAACTTAAAATAAAGAAGATATTAGATGCTTAGTAAACTTAGTTAAGCTTAATTCAACATTGTTCATAATAAATACTGTATCTCTATGCATTCAAAACTCCAGCACAATAGTAGCTTGACTGATAGTTAGCAAAAGAAATGAACACGATTTAACAGACGACTACTATACAGAATTTTTTCTAATATGCAGAAAACTTACTCTGGCGTGTGGCTGTGTTTGCATTTTCTACATAAAATGCATATTTCTAGATTAATTCCTTATAAAATATTTTTAGGGATAAAATCTGTCGGACTATATAATGTTTAAATTTTTTTAAGCAGTGCTCTTTTGCTGTGTGGTTATTGCGTAAGACTATACGGTGGGTGACGTGACTAAGGAAAAAACTTTGAAATCGCAATTGGCTAACAATTTGGCGAGATAACGAATTCGAAAAATACTTTACTAAAATTCAGCAGGCCGATGACGGGCACCTTAGAAAGCTTCTGTTTTGGGGAGTACTATGTCCAGTGGACTTTTACAAGCAGTTATGATGATAATGAACTTGTTTTACACCCAAACATTCTTCTATTCGACATGGAAAATATCCTCCTTTCTTTAACTAACTCCATTTTTTTTTTGTCAGATATTCTCTACATACAGATACGGCTCTTTTGCAACTTTGTATGTTTTGATTTCAAGCTGGCAATAACATTTATTTATTTAAACTTTATTTGAACAATAAGAAACAATGTAAAAATGGCAGACTTAATGCCTAAAGGTCTAAATTAGGCTATGAATTGAAAACCAAGCAATTATGTAATAATATAATCGTTAATAAAGTACAGACACATTTATAAATATTATTTTACTAAGAAAAAAATATTCGATTCTCTTTTGTTTTTGTCTAAATGTAGTCATTTGTTTGCTTCATGTCGGAACGTTTTTCGAAAATGGATAAATACGAAGTGCGGGCCGTTATTAAATACCTCTGTTTAAAAAAGTAAACGACGCAGGAGATTCATTGCGATTTGGAGGCAACATTAGGAGAATCTGCCGTATTCCACTATCGCAAAGTGGGCTTCTCAATTTCGAGTAGGGAGCACGGAAGATGAACATCGTTGCGGCCGTCTATCAACGTTACGTTTTTAACAGTGGTAGAGCCACGCATCAGCTTTGGTTGTTGCATGAATTTGCCGGCTCGATCGGGGAAGTACCACGACCTCACAGAATACCGGCGTGAAGTAGAAGTCTAACAAACTTCTGCGTTTCATCTGGTGAGTGCAGGTAACCGGAGTCCCACACACCCCTCTTCCCTTAATTCTGGGGGCAATCTAAGGCCGGCAACGTATCTGCTATGCCTCTGGTATTGCGGGTGTTCATGGGCGGCGGTAATCACTTACCATCACGTGAGCCATCTGCTCGTCTGCTTTGCAATCTTCGCAATGGCGTTTCCATTGCGAAGATTGCTGTTTTGTCTCGGAATGAAAATGATGGACCCATAATTCGCCCATTGTTACGAAACGAAACAAAAAGTTTTCAGAATCTTCTTGAAACTTATCCAACAATATCTTCGAAATGTCATCTCGATTTTGTTTAAACAAAGTTAAAGGACAGTAATGAAATTAAGTTTAAATAACAGACTATATATCCCCTTTATTATAAACAAATTTAAATCAATATTGATCATGGGGATCTAGAGATGATCATGGGAAAAAATAAGAATTTTAGGTTATATCATATGATTTTGCTGTAAATACACTGACTCTTTAACGTTATCATCAGCATTAAATATTATGAATGTTCTTCCTCAGTCCTCCATTAGTCCTTCCATTATGCACAACAAATTATAATAAGGTATAGGCAGGTATATCGCAACGAAACACTTATTAACCCTTTCGCTGCTCCACACGTATATATTCGCAAAAAAAACTTGTGTATCATACGCTCCCGACGAATATTTTCGCGCTTAGTTTTAAATTAGTTAGCTGCTCAATACGACTATTTTTACTATGTATTATTCATGTTTTCTGCTCTATACGATTATTTTTGCTGTTTAATACGTATTTAAGGCTACCAATGTTACTGCGTTAACTGCTCTACACGGATATTCTCGCTCTAATTTTATTTTCGTACGCTGCTCCAGACGAGTATTCTAGTAGCTATAAAATTATAATAACAATTACGAACTTGTCTCAACCTGCACAATATATTTATCAATTTCTAGCGCATACAGGCAGTTCTTACCAGCATTCTGAAGAATACATACTAAAATTCAATACATTTATAGTTATTTTAATTATATAATTATCTACTGTAAGTATTTTATAATAAAATTATATTATTTATAATATTATAAATAAATATAATTAATGTATTACGCAATTTTATTAGATGGCAAAAATATCTTCCTGATGCAGAGTTGGAAGAAATACTATTACAGTCAGATAGTGGAGAAGAATTTCTCGATGATATAGACAACAATGATAATGAGACAACTGATGACAGTGATGATTACACTGAAGAGCCACAACATAAGAAACGGGCGGTCAATTGCGAATATCAATGGAAGGATGCAACATCCTTTACACCAAAAATTTACAATTTTGATAATGGTTGTTCAGGTCCTTCGAAAGGTAACACTGACTACACGGAATTAGAGTGTTTCAAAATATTTTTCACAGAGGAAATAGTAACAAAAATAGCTGAGCAAACCAACTTATATTTCCAATTTCTCACAGCAAAAGATCCAAGTGAAAATTCACGTCTAAAACGGTGGAAGAATACCGACTTCAAAGAAATATATTGTTTCTTCGCTGTAAATCTTTTAATGTCGCAAGTAAAAAAAACCCTGTCTAAATGATTATTGGTCTCAAGAATGGCTTCGATCAACACCAGCTTTTGCACAAATAATGTCAAGAGATAGATATTTGCTGCTTTTGCGGATGTTGCATTTTAGCGATAATACTTCACCGCCTATTGAGGGTGATTCTTTACGCAAAATTAAAATTATTGTTGAACATTTGAAAAAAAACATTTAGAGAAACTTTTATTCCATATCAAAATATTTGTATTGATGAAAGTCTAATGTTGTTCAAAGGACGATTGTTTTTCAAACAATATATACCATCAAAGCGCCATCGTTTTGGGATCAAATTTTTTGTTATGTGTGATTGCAAAACAGGTTACATTCTAGACTTTATTATTTATACAGGAGGAACTACAGAAATTGCTAATTTTGATATAGAAAATATTGGTAAATCTGGAAGTATAGTGTTAACTCTAATGAAAACTATTTGAATAAAGGCCATACAGTATACGTCGACAATTGGTATACAAGTCCAGCCTTATTTTCCTATTTATTTGCAAATAAAACCAACGCATGTGGTACAGTAAAAGCAAATCGCAAGGGTATGCCCGTTATGAACAAGAAATTGAAAATGGGTGATATTGAATGCAAAGCAAGTCAAAATATATTAGCAATAAAATGGCATGATAAAAGAGATGTTAAGCTATTGTCTACAATACACACCAACGAATTAGCCCTTCTAATAAAATTGATCAAAATACCGGCGAAAATGTTCTCAAACCAGTTGCCATTCTAGATTACAATAAAAACATGGGTTCCGTAGATAGAAGTGATATGATGCTAAGTACGACAGAAACAGTGAGAAAATCGGTCAAGTGGTATAAAAACATTTTTCCATCTATTTGATTTAGCAGTTTTGAATGCTTCTATACTCTATAGAGAGCTGACTAAAAGGATTATCCTGTAAAAGAATTTCAAATAAATTTGATAAAATAATTACTCCGTACATATCACACACCTGAACAACGCAATCGAGCAGGTAGACGTCCAGAAGATGCCGATTCTCTATTACGCTTATCAGCTAGACATTTTCCAACATTTCTTTCTGCAACAGAATCAAAACCAAACCCAACTAAACGTTGCATTGTATGTGTCAAAAATTAAAAACGAAAGGAAACTCGATATGTATGTGAGCCTTGCAATGTTTCTTTATGTGTGGTACCATGTTTTGAAATATATCATACTAAAAAAAATTATTCTTTGTGAAATGGTAAATTTTTGCAATAAATTTTTTAAATTTTAGTTATTATTTTCAATTAACCGCTTTACGTATATTCTAATTTAATAAAAATCACCATATAGGATTTAATAATTACAAAAAAAAAAATAAACTGCTCTACACGAATAAACTCGCAATACTTAATTTCTTTAAACAGCTCAACACGAATTAATTCGCAGCGTTTAAATGGTCAAACTACTCAACACGAATAAAGATGAAACTACTAAAATAATGCGCACAGCAGGCACAAAATCTCAAAACGAATTGCGCAGCGAAAAGGTTAATATCCACAATGCACACGAGTCCGAAAACGAGTGATCAAATGTAAAACGTCAATAAACATTAAACAAGCGTAGTTTTTTTTGCTTAAGATCAATAATTATTCATCCATGTTATGATTTATTCTACGGATTTAAAAGCATAAAAATAGATTTTTGTTGAGTTATAATATTTTATATTAATTTTAAATTAAATATGTGTTTTTTTTTTCAATATTAGGTTTTTTTAAGAATATTTAATGTGAATTGTTTAAAATGTAAATATATTCTAAATGTATCTATGGCAACTCCTTCAATATGATCAATGTATCTTAGTCTTACTAATTTCGTTTTGTTAATGATTTTAATTATCCCACCATTAAAATATTCTTAAGTTATAATAAGTATGTAAAAATGAAATATTTTTTTCAATAAAGTCACAATAATCGAGTGGTTGGGTGGTCAGAATTTCGACAATTTCAAGGGACCCGAGTTCGATCCCCAGGTGGCAGGCTCGTACCAATGAGTTTTTCAAAAACTTATGCTTGTACATACAGACGGCGACGGGCTCACCACCTGTCACTTTGTTCCGAAAATATCTTCGGTCGAAGAGTCTTAATTGTCTAGACTAGACCTCTGTCTACCCCTGTATTGGGAATTGCGTGTAAATATTTATATTTATGTTTATTTTTTAATTTTTTCTATAGATATTTCATTAATGTCCTATAGAGCACTAGTAGCTGGGCCAAAAATGGCCCATGTACTTTCCCTCCTCTAGTCCCTCTAAAAATTATTGCATCAATTTATAGAGGTAGGTTTTGCCCACTAGTACTTCATTATTTACCTTTATTAGGGTAACGCGAATGTGTCTAATTAACGACGTACTCGAAAAAGAATAAATTAGTATTCAAAGCGAAGTTACTTAATTTTTTTTTATTTATCAACTCAAAGAAAACACATCATGCTGTAAACATCCATGTTATTATAATGTATTACCATGATTAAAAAATCTCTCTCTCTCTCTCTCTTTGATATTTCAGGATCCCTTCTGGACGTCGTTTTATTGAATTTCATCCCCTTCGTTACTATGCGCCCTCCTGCCGCGTTTCTATATGAACACTTATATTTATTTACATATGGTTCATTTAACAGCACACTTCAGTGTGCTCGAGCCCTCATCTTATAGTTTTAGTTATAACACTGCAAAAATTTGATATTTCCAAATAATAATGGCTGTCACACAGTATTTTTAAAAATTTTTGAAAATTCTTTGCAGAAATAATTTTAAGCTTGTCATAAAGGTGCGCTAAGAAATCGCCCATGTTTCTTTGTAACAACAGATGTAAACCACAAGAATACACTGTCATGTCTATAGTTTGTTACTTTGTTCATGTGCTATGCAAAAGATAATAAATTCAAACTGATTTAGGTCAACATTTCACATCGATTATAAATCGATATCTCTCGATTTACAATTTTTCTCCTCACCCTGGGTTGAATAACAGAGACTGGCTAAAGGCATTTTACCCGCCCTTTGTAATCCTTTTGTTAAAACAATAAAGTATTAATAAATAAATAGTAAGACGTCTCAGCCTTACTCTCCAAGTCAACGATAAAAATAGTTCATAGATTTCTCACAAATCCATGTAATAGACGTTTTCTCCTAAAGAAGATCGAACACGAGTACATATCCAACCATCGCCGTTTTACGTTTTATGGATTTAAATTTTTTTACCCAGTGTGTCTTATCCTTAAAATAGAAGATTTTCGCAACAGACGCCAGTTCAGGGAATGGAAAATCAATAAAGGGCAAACGAACCTAAACCGGGATTGGAGGGCGTCGCGACGCCACGCCTGTTTTACAGTAATGGCTGCCGTTGCTTCACCATTGCCTCCCTTGGAATGATTCCAATAACATTCTTTTGCATTTTGATATTTATATAGATTTATAAAAAAATATATGAAACTTAAAAATTAATAGATACATTTTCAACCTTAGTAACTGCTCTTGTTCAAAGCCGCCATGGAAGTGCGCTAAACTTTTAATAATTTGAGGTAGACTTTATGAACACATAATTATTTAATAAAAATAAAATAAAATAAATAAATATCTTCACGCAATTCCCAATACAGGGGTAGACAGAGGTCAAGTCTAGACAATTAAGTCCCTTTGACCCACCTTCCACCGAAGATATTTTCGGGGCAACGTGACAGGTGGTGAGCCCGACGCCGCCTTTATGTCCAAGCCAACGATGAAATTCGTACATAAGTTTTTGAAAAACTCATTGGTACTGCCACCTGGGGATCGAACTCGGGTCTCACGACTCGAAATTCCGACCACCCATCAACTCGGCTATCGTGACTTTTTTTATTTAATAATCTCTCGTGATTTAATTATTTAATAATCTCTTAAATATTTAGTCAAGGGTTAAGAATGAACTAGACAAAGATTAGTCTTGCTAGAGCAAATTTGTCATTGTGTTTTCTTTGTCAGCGATTTTTTTAGTGCACATTATCAAAGAAAATAATTTATACTAGTCCTTATTGTTTATTGTTTATTAATACTTTGCAGATGAAATTTTAGCTTATTCAGTCGATCTAATTGATGCAAATAATATGAAGTGGCCTTTATAATTCATGGTTAGCCAAGAAACAGAACTTGATGTTGTTAACTATTGATACATTACTTTACTATAATTTACTTAAAGGATAATGATTTTTAAAGGTTTTTGAAGAAATCCTGACAGCGATATTTTCTCGTTTTTAAACGTTAACAGAAAATCGATTGCATGTGAAGTATGAAATGTATTCTAAATTAAGTAAATGGATTATTTTAAATTCAGCTCAATTATGGACTTGCATGGCTACCAATACTTGCAAATGTTTTCCAACTTAGTAAGACAAATAATTTATTCGATAGATACTCTAATGAAATAGCTCATTTCAGCGGGTCACTAGAACTATGTAAGTAAGCTATGTAAGCGTAAGAAATGTACAGAAAGAAATTGCGTGCGAGTATAACTTGAGAAGTGTGGAAGTTAGGTGTTTCCAATGCTTGATTATAAAGCTGTAGATGAATGTTTCATTTTTTATAGGAGAGGCCATATAAAAAATTAAACAAGCTTGGATCAAAAGAACGAGGATCGCGTTGTGCAAAGTCACATAAACGGTTTTTCCCTTAGTCGTCTCATACAATTCCCACGGTAAGAAATATACACCACAAGCTACACGGTGAACGAGAGTTTTTAATACTAAAAGTAACTTTAAAAAAATATTTCAGAAATTGCATACTCGTCGGACAGTGTAAAGCCAATTATGCTTGGACGAAATAAACGCTGGAAAACAACGAGCACGCGATCTAAAAGTTCCGCGCTTGCCTTATGTCGCTTTGCCTTTTGTGAATATTACGTACATGCTTAACGTAACAACAGCTTGTAAAATTTCACTGCAAGGTAGAGATTGCTATAAGCGTCGCACTTGGCAAGCGGATCGGCGATCGCAATACCGAACACTATGAACCTTAGATACCTCCTGCCCGTCGCCGATCTGCTGTAGTAGATGTATCCAGCATCATTTTATTGATTTATGTTATATTAAATATTTATAATATCACCCACGGCAAATTGAGTATTGATTGAACTGCGAAAATAACTACATAAAAATTATTTCGGCAATTAATCGCGTAGTAAATAATTTTAATTCCCAATTAGTTATGCATTAATTTGTTTATGCAATAAAATACGTGGTATGGTATGATGTATATTTATTATAACCGTGACGTATTTTTATTATAAATAAACGATATTTAATTATTTGTCTAAATTTTATATCCACTAGAAAAATTTTAAAAATAGCGGACCTAATGTCTATCTGGTGACACCAGACCTTACCTTTAGTTCAAAAAAGTTTGTTTTGGGTTCTTAAAATAAATTATTATTATTATTCTGCTATTATAATGTAATATAAATAGATACATATATAGATAGGGACAACATCACATACATTGCTCCGATCCCTATGTAAGATGCTAAAGCACTTGAGTAGTATGATAATCCGAAACAACGAAGGCACTATAAACACCCAGACCTGGGAAAATTTAGAAGAAGTGGTTTTTTCTACATGAGCCCGGAGTATAGAAATGTATGAGTAGCATAATAAAACTTTTACCGCTACGTATTGCGTTCTGTCCGTAGACAAATTATCTTGAGTAGTTCCCAGTTTCGGCTGCATAGTTACACTTGTTTATCTTTCCATTATAGTGTAATGTATTTTGATCAATATTATGTAACAAATATAAATATCTCATGCATGTTTACAGCAATTTAAAATAATGCATTCATTGATGCTCATTTACAAATCTATATTCTTCTCCTTTCTTTTGTTATATGTGCATGCAAATCTATATTTTTTATCGTTCATACACTGCATTCTTGAGACAGAGTTCGCACACACAAATTTTTTGTTGTTGTGAAAGATAAATTTCATTGATATCTAGTCTTCAGTAAATAACACTGCTGATAGTCATGGATAATACCTACATAACTCTGTCACTCTGTTATGTAAATTATTATAATCAATTCAAGACTGTCCTTCCATGCTCTAAAAACTGTTTTTCTGTGATTCTCTTAACTGCGCGCCATTTGTTTAATAAAGTTTGAGAACAGAATTATGTACCACCTACAACGTTTTACTTTTTTGTTCCTGTTTTTGTTTCAAATTCAGAGAAAGGCACATTCATTTAAAATTTAACTTTGGCCTTTTTTTGTCATCAGGTACACATTGTGTCTCGATTTATAATGAATGGCGTTTGTGTCCGATGGCGCGGTTCGATCGATTTGGAGAAACTCGAGGGCATTGGATGCCTGGAACTCGACGAAGAGAGAGCTGCTATTGAAGATGCTGCTCTGAGAGATCAAATTGAACGTTATAATCAAAGGCTGCGAGACTTCGAGGATAAGCAACGTGCCTATCGCGAACATGGGGAAGAGTTGCGCGCACATTCTCACGTACATGCGCAGCGCTGCCACCAATCCCGCCAACCACCCCATACCTCTCACCCTGCTCATCCCCATCCAGCTCACCCCGTCCACCTAAAACCTCATTCACAGGGCGCTCTTATTTCTTAAAATTATGACAAGATGCAGAACAATTTATTTGAAGAAAGTTGACTTAATGAAAAGCCACGTTGATGTCTTTTAATGAGATGTACCAAACTGCATCACTTTATCTTTATTCTTAACAAAAACAAAATTCTGTTTTTGACTCATAACTTTCAAATATTAGTTACTACTTAGTACTTTCTAAAAATAGATTATTTTTTCAGTATGTCATTGCATGTATGGTGGTCTTTTGCTGATCAATAATTGGTAATTCATTCTTCACTTTGCTATTTTTAATAGCTAATTTCATAAAGTCAATTTATGAACACTTTCTTAATAATAGTGTTCCACTATTAATCTACGACTATTTGTATGCAAAGATACTAAGCTAAGTAGGTTTTTAATAATAGATAATCCAGTCATACCACGATAATCAATACAGTACGATAATCAGCTCGTAGCAGGGTTTTAGCCCGAATACTTTCAGATATTGTAGTTTGTGGTCGCTACTGACGATGCTACCGGGTAGTTGAAGAAAACTATATACATCTATGGTCATTAATTTTTTATATAACAATAATATACACATTTACTCAAAACAACATTTTCTTATATTAGTAATAATATTCTATATTTTAGTCCATTCTTAAATTGTTAAAATGTCACAGAAATATATTCACATCTATATTGTGATCATTCTTATTACCTAATAATTAAATTCAACTACCTGAATTTTACGCGGAACTAAGCATTAGTTACATCATTTTAAAACATCAATGTTATCTTATTCATATATTGTGACATACGGCACCTTGACCGGTAAAATTGAGCAGGTACCTGCTTACAGGACATCGACTCCAATCGATATCCGCAAAAAATGTAGACGTGTATAAGGCAAAAATCATGGAACGCAATCCTGATCTTTTACACAATGAAGTCGTGATTTATCAGTTCGTTTTTTTTGTGCAAAAAGCTCAGGTCAGTGTAAAGGCGAAGCACCAAAAGGGCATTTTATGTAATCCGCCGGCGCATCGTGGGAACATGGTGCTGTAGTGAATCCAATAAATACAGGAGTAGGTATTTGGAATCATATTTTAACTTTTGTTACTTTAACATTTTAGAAATACACTATGGTGATACTATAATTTTTTACCATGAATTTAAAAATATTAAAGAAAAACAACAATAACTCAAGAATCAACTTAATTATTATATTAAGATTGTAAATATTGTCAAAATAAATGCAGTAATAAATAAACGCACTAATAAATGTTAAACATACTACTCTTAGTTGTATCGTTTACACTAGTGTGTTTCCAATATTGAAAGTTCAATCGGGTTCCGATAATTCTCAAAAATACCAGGTAAAGAGGCGTTTCGTCTAGAACAGCGATCGGTTTAATAGTGGACAGTTTTTCATAACCGTCTATTATTAAATACTATTGATATCCTACTGTGAGCTATACAAGGTGGTTACAATTTCTTTAATTACGTATACTTTCCCATAAAATATAAGATAAAAATACGAAATCGAATTTTCCTTATAGATGTTGTAAGGTTTCTTGTGATATGCGAGATGCCTGCTCCTATTACTTGTGTAGAACATGAGTGGCATAACGTTAAAGGCATACATGTGGCTTCCCAACTTACCTAACCTACTTCGATATAATTATTTATAAATCTGCTAATTTCAGACAAAGTAAATAAATATTAAACATCAGAACCCACAATCACATAATCAGGTGGTAAGTGGCTACTCCAGCATGTGACACATTCGACCTATTGGAAACTCCAAAAGATGAAGGTTACAATTGCTTCGTCAACCTGTGATTACACAATCTATAATACTATTCAAACCGGAACATATAACTTGTAGCAAACTACGTAATTAATTTTTACTTGTAATATTTAACGTGTCTGTGCATTAAATTTTTATTTAAAAATAATAATTTACAGTCCTTAATAAATAAAAAATCTGAATGTCTGGTTGTTTGTGCGTTTATACACGTGACGTGTGTTCGTGACGGAAACACTCCAACCATTTTAATTCGGCTTTAATATGAGTTGTGTCATTGCAATCGGTTCACAAATAAAAAAAATATTTATTTAAGAAACATGCGCTATTCTAGAAACGCGCTGCATTCAATTTGAGTGAATTGTTTTTTGCAGAGTCTAAAATGATTGAAAGATATCATCACAAAGGATAAAAAGTTGGTTTGCGAAAACAAAATAGTTTCGTGTTTACAAAAATATCCTATTACATAACCCTAATTAATATAGTCGCCCATATGAAATAACGATCATCTTACTGGTAATCGCGCGTTGGTCAAGCAAAGAATTCAGTCCTATACATACATTATACTTACATTATTTTTAAATTAAATACGTACTACATACGTACATTATTTTTAAATTAAATAATTTCAAACTACGTACTTCGTAAGGTTTGTGAGGACGTCCGCAAAGTGGTATTAATGGGAGTAAAATTGGTTTTCAGTTTTATCATATTTTCAACTTTACATACCGAAGCCGATAGCCGCAATGACAACAAACGCCATGTTCAGGATGTAGATTTTAATGCTATTATTTATTTTTTGCAAGGTTAATGTAATGGCAATGTAGTGCAGTAGCATTGTAGCAACTCTAGAATATACCATCATCCCAGATGGCTCAGAAAGCATTTACTAACTGTAACTGTTAACAAAATGGACTACATTTGATAGGGACCACGTGTCACTTCTAATAAACCCAAAACTGAAGTACACACTAAAGTATAATAAAGTTTTTTCTATTTTTAAAAAATTTCTTTGACTGTATTTATTACTAGATGTCCATCACGGCTTTTGCTTCAGTAACATTTTACACGGACCCCTCATTATTTTTCTAAAATAAAAGTAGCGAGTTACTCCTTATGCCATCAGCTATCTGCCAGTGAAAGTATCGATAAAATCAGTCTACCCGTTTCAGAGAATAGCTAGAACAGACATTCAAAAATTTAAACATTTCTCTTTAACCTTTATTGTCTAAATTTGTGTGAAAAGACATAAATTTTATTAATATATAATGCTTTTACATTTATTTTATTATTATTTATAGGCAATCAATCATGGTTGATGTGTCATATCGAGATACCTTTTTTATTATTAAAGCGAAGGAAACAATTTTGAAGTTTCCCTTACCGAACATTAGCTGCTGTCATCTTTTATAAATATAAAAATAAATAAATATAAATATCTTCACGCTATTCCCAATACAGGGGTAGACAGAGGTAGAGTTTAGATAATTGAGTCCCTACGACCCACCTTCTACAGAGACAGTTTCGGGACAACGTGACAGGTAACGATCCCGTCGCCTTCTTTATATTCAAGCTAACGATATAATCATCACCAGTCATTTTTTATACTGCGTCAATATGAGGTAAACGTCCGAAACCTATATCTATGTAAGAGTAAGCGTATAAGTAGTATAGAATACAGGAACTATTGCATCACAATCATCATAATGGTCCTTAAAAGTCCAATACAGGATTTAGGCTTCTACCGTCATGATGGGTTTGCCATAAACGCCCTACTTGGCGAATTGGCGTTCGCAGAGATACTTTAATTTGGCGTTTGCGAGATACTTTGCACACTGAGACGCTGCTGCCTGTCACTGGTCCAATACACCAAAATAAAATTCACCAGGCCTGGTCTGGTCTGGTTATTGAGATGGTTATCCCGCTGTCTGTAGCCAAATGCATTTTCAAGGCTTTTCCCTTAGTCACTTCTAAGAACACCCACGGGAAGAGAGAGGGTGGTATTATTCTTAAACACATCGTTGTCGTAAAATATTTTTCGTTGAAATGTGGATCGAAAGAACTTAATTGTCTAGGCCTCTGGCTACCTCTGTATTATCCACAAAATAAAATCATTTAGACACCTTTTGTATTTGGCTTGGTAGCTTTGCAATATTAGCGTAAAATAGGATATCAATAAGATATTATGTGATCGCAATAAGTTATTAAGCCCAAAACATATTACTATTAATATTCAATAATAGAAATGAAGGAGCAATACTCTCAGCTCGTACACAGAACTTTATTTATTTTTACCCCGTAATTGTGTGAAGTTTGAAAGCTAATTGAAATGTTTGTTTATCCAACAGGATAATAATAACGCTGCAGAGCATACATCAAATGTTGGCGTTTTATGACCACGTCGGAAACGCACCCAGCGGCACTTTGAAGGCGAGTAGCGCCATCGCATCCATATGTTTCCTTGAATTAACGTCTGTTTTCTACGAACAAAATGGCCGTCATAAAACACATAGGTCACTACATAAAACTTTAATAACCGTTTGTTTGTAATTAAAACGAACAGCGGCTGCCAGATCCAGGATTATTTGTATGAAAGTGCAAAGGATTTATATTGATGAAGTTGGTAGAGTGAATTATGTAGAAATTATAAATCATTATAAATTTAATTATATTAACTATGAAGAAAATATAGAAGTTTGTAAAAACTAATTAAAAACGCGATAAAATACAAATATCGTTATATTTAAAATGTGTATGTATTCGCGTAAATACCAGAAATCATTATATGTTAAAATACTTTGCGCATACAAAGTTAAATTCATTAGGATATTTCTATCATCTTCATAAGTATCCAAATCCCATACGAAGTAGCCAGAGTGAATAATACACCTCTCAATTAAATCAATAATTACAATTGGTAATTAGTATAACGAAAAAAACGAAGGAAATCCTAATAATAGTATAAACGTTACAGTTTTTATATTATGATGGGGATTGTTTACGCGAAGAGTTTTAATTATTAAATTTCTCTTCATCAAGTAAGGTTGACTGGTAAATAATGCCATATGGTATTAAGTCCGCCTTTTGTTACCTTTTTTTTAATAAGGTGTTAACAATAAAACATAAATAAATAAAATAAATAAATATTCATTAACTCATTATTATAATAATTACTACTATTCTTGGTACTTACTACTTGTATACGTACTACTAATATTTACTATAATACTTAGTTAAATGCTCATTATTATTATAATAATTTACTCATTATTCATTCATTTATTTTCAATAACATAAGGAACACATAGTTTATAGACAGTTTATAACTTTTCTATCACGAAGAAAAATCAAGGTTTCTGTGGGAGAGATTTTTATTTAATATACATTATACAGAAGGGATATTTCCAATTTATACGATACCTGTAGAAGTAGTCTTGAAAAAATAATAACGTGTACATCTTTCAATAGGCTACATATTTATATAAATATTGATTCAGTAATTAAATTTTTTAAACTAGAGATGGTTCCCGTATTAAGAAGAGGAGCCCATGAATAACCTACAGCCACGTGCAAGATAATCCTCGGTAATTGAGGGCGGGCGCGGATGATCTCAGGGATCATCAGGTGCTTAAAATACGGCTCTCCCTTGCAAATTAATTCATACATCACTTCTTATCGTTTTATTACCTTTTTTATTTGATTAGGACAGATAAAATGTTACATCTTCTAAAAGTCCATGTAATAAGGCCATGTATAGGCCATGAATAGTTATTTGTTACAGGTTTACAATATTTTATTAAATAACTAGAGTATGCTGCTGTGCGTGCTGCTTTCAGTGTTTAAAGTTAAGTGAAAAATTCACACTATATATAATAGTGGGCGATTACAAAAACTGTATACTATTTATCTGTAAGTAATATAAGCTAAGTTACATTATGCTAAGACCAATAGGAGAGATACAATATTGAAAAAGTTACCTTTCGTAACGTCCTCTGTCTAAATAATTAAAAGTTAGTAAAGACACTGGAAAATAGTTTATTGTAATTGTTTCTCTTCACTTCTACTAAAAATTCCTTTGATAGAACATATCCTAAGGTAGACTCAAAATATGTAACTATTATTATTATATATTATATAAATAAATGTCTCCAATACTGGTTATTATTATATTCCCATCCTTTTGTCTTCGACGTCCACGTCCACGTTCTTTCGAACCACAATTCACCGAATTCTATTTGGAACACAATGGTGAGTCTATCGCCGTTTTAGTATCCACGCCAACGGTACAGTATACTCACAAAGGTATATATTTCACATAGGTATATAAGATAAATATTTATATGTACACCCATGACTCTAATACAAACATTTATATTCATTATGACGACCTCCGTGGATGAATGGCGTAAACCCCGGTTTTCGAGGCTCGGTCATCTCGAAGTCCCGTGTTCGATTCCGGGTGGGATTAATGTAGAAAAACCACTTTTTCTATATTTTCTCGGATCTAGGTCTTTGTGGTGCCTTCGTTGTTTTCGATTCACATTTCACAAGTGCTTAAGCATCTTACATTGACCTCGGAGCAATGTACGTGACGTTGTCCCTATCTATATGTGTATTTATTTATTTAAAAAAAATATATTATCGAAATATTTTTCATTAGCGAGATTCGAATACGCATACGGATACTGCTAACTATCGGAGCGGCTATTTTTATATTCGACAAGACGAATTGATAGCCGAGTCGGTAGTGATCCTGCTTTCGAAGCTAAGGTTTGTGAGTTCGAATACCGCTGGGCGCAAATATTTGTGTGATGATGAATGACTATTTGTAATGGAGTCATATTCATCAATTACATTTATGAATGTTTATCTATTTAAATATGTATGTAAGTACATTGTAACATTAGCTTAGGCATTAAAACGCCGATAGGCCCACCTCCTGTCACGTAGTCCAAAAAAAGCTTTAGTGGAAAGTGAGAGAAGAAGAAAGGGAAGGAGGGTGTACAGATACATACTTATATCAACTTTAATAGTAATATAAATTAATTATTTTCATTAGACTAAATGTAGTTTTTTACTTCTACTATGGTAACTATCATGGTTTTTGTAGTGTTAAGATGGCATATAAGGAATACTGACTAGCTAACACCTACACGCATACACACACTCCCACACCAGAAGACAGAAGATAGTTTCCACATAATAGGGACCTACTGCTGGCAGCACCGAAACCATACGTGACGACTATATGTAAAAGAATTATGAACTAAGAAGTGAACAAGGGCGGGAATGTTCACATATAGAATCCATTTTTTCCAATTTTGTTTATAATATTTTAATTACTATGTTTGATTACGCAAACGATACAAAATGATATAAACGAATTTTTTATTTCATAGAACAAGATACGAATAATCGTTTATATGATTTCTTTAAAAAATAATGTTGTACAGATTCCAATGTTGTACAAATAAATATTTCAAGATGGTTCGAAGAAAGTAAACTACGCATAAAGTAACGTATACAACATGTTTAATGTCGATCTATTCAAAAATCAATCTAAAATAATCATCGAGTCTTCCAGGATATAAATGAAAAAAACAAGACCTATAATATATTATAAAATAAATAAGTAATATAAAAGTCAAGTGACACTGGATTCGAATTGTTTCTGCCGTATCGAGGCTATCCGTATCTTTTACCTCCGGGCCACCGTGTTCTTTACGTGATAAGTGAATTTCAAATCTCTAATTTTTAGTTACGCCTCTTAAGGGCGTTGGCGACATCTACCAGTAGATATTCTTACTTCTAACTCAATGGACATTACTTTACAGCTACGAAACATTAATACAATAACGTCATCTACACCTTTCTGGTGCGAATTCTCCGAAAAAAGTATAAAATTTTGGTACAATTTGCAGTACAAAAATTATAAACCAAACTTCCAAATCCATCCATAGCAATATATAGTTATGTATTAATATGTTTTAAATTTTTCCTTATATATATATATATATATATATATATATATATATGTATATATATATATATATATATATATATATATATATATATATATATATATATATATATATATATATATATATATATATATATATATATATAATTGTCTAGACTGTATATATATAATGAACATGAAAACAAATATTACTTTTATACTCCTTATGCCTTATAATTTATTAAATTAAAATAATATTGGCGATTGATGAAATAATAATTAAAAAGTGTATTCTTAATCACTACGTATTTACTTGACACGCTTTCGGCGATGGCGACATCCACGGTTCGTTCTTAAAATTCCCAGTTGTATAGTCGAAAGCATAATTATGTGACCTTTTAAATGGAAAATACATAAATTACTGAAGACCATAGGGAATACTTCACGCAATTCCCTATACAGGGGTAGACAGAGGTCGAGTCTAGATAATTAAGTCCCTTTGACCCACCTTCCACCGAAGATATTTTCGGGACAACGTGACAGGTGGTGAGCCCGTCGCCGCCTTTATGTCCAAGCCAACGATGAAATTCGTACATAAGTTTTTGAAAAACTCATTGGTACTGCCACCTGGGGATCGAACTCGGGTCTCTCGACTCGAACTTCCGACCACCCAAAAACTCGGCTATCGTGACTTATAGGGAATACTGTTTACATAAAACATAGTGATTATATAGTATTTGTCTGTCCTTGTCTTTGGAATGAACTTAAATACAAGTTATCTATATACTCTTTGAAAGTCGTCCTTTCCCAAAGAGTATATAATCACAATGTTTTACTCTTTGCTTACAGAAAAAATTATGTTAATATTTACAATACTTATTAACTAAAAACTATTATAATCGTAGAGCCCTACTCCTCGTGGCATGGTACCAAGAACGCTGGCTGCATTTCCACGTTGAATGAAACGTTCCTCTTTGCTTTGAATGTTTCTGACATACTGATGTACCATAGATAGTACATATGTAATTGATATACGTACAAAACAAACAAATAGTAGTTTAAAAACAACGAAATGAGGGAATCATATTCTTTGTATCATCAAGAATATATCATAATGGCAGAATAGTAAGTAACAGAATCTTATAGTTAAGTCACATTCATAATTCATCATGGTCTACATCTCATAATGATGGTCATGATGCTGTCATATGTGTACATTAGCATGGTCCTTATTTTAAAGATTTTCGAATGTTTATTAACAAACGATTACTTTGCCGGAATAAAAAATAATCATTCTACCCCAAGAAGCTCTTGTTATTGAAATCGGAAACTTACATCGCTGTGTTACACACGGGTTAAAATTGAGATAGACCTGAAACTTGCAGGATATTTTTTTTTCTTATTTTGCCAATGCGACAATAAAAATTTTATTATGTCCAAAATGAGAACCATATATAAGTCTAAATGCTACCTTTAAATTGAGAAAACGGGAAGTTTACATATTAAACTAGCATTCAAGCTTTTTATTATATTCCTAAGGAAAATTTGGCCAAGTGTTACAATACATGCCTATAAGCATCTTTTTTTTAGCCGCATGTTGCAGACTGAAGATCTTCAGGGAATATATGTAATACCTTCATATGAAAATTCATTAGGTAAGTTTAATTAATTTTGATCTGTATTTATAATAATAACTTATCAATTTATTGATTGTAAATATTATTTTATACATAAAACAGTTATAATCACTAAATTATAGTTCAGTTTGTGCTATATTATTTTGGTGCTGACATAAAAAATCATAAATTAATTGAATATCCTTTTTAGTATGGTTTGGAGTAATATTTGTGAGGACAGGGGTTTATGAAGGAGGAATATTTCGATTTACCCTAACTTTATCAGAAAAATTTCCTGATGATAATGTTCCTGTAAGTATAATAGCATTCACATTTGCCATGTTTAAAATCTACCCCATAGCCATTTTAGTATAATAGTGTAGTAAAATCAAGTATAAATTTAGTTACATTAATGGCATGAATGTGTTCTTAATATTTTAATAAGTAAACACCTCTTCTAATAGTATGTAATTAAAAAGTACCATATCGAAACCAATAGCTACATCTTTACTTCAATAAGGTAATTTTACAATATTTTAGTGAAACAACAGATGCTTGAACCAAGATAAACACCTGTTATAAATATCTTGTCTCTGCTCTTAAAATTTGGACAGTAGAATATATGTTGTGCCTGGTAGAGAGTAAGATAAAGGTTTGCCTAGAAGAGATCAAACAAACCATTAAACGTTTCTACAGATTGTATTTGTGCTGCTTTCACAGGAAAGAATTAGGAAGAGGTGGGGTATAAAGGATGAGAGAAGAAAATGTATGTTGGCCCCCGTTATTCCTTTCCTTCACACTAGTATTCTGTTAAACACTGGTACTCTTGTGCCACAGATAAACAGAATATATGAGTGAAGAAAGTAATGCTGTACAAAATGTTTTTACTTGGCTCTACCCCCTAAAGTAGTTTCAACATCTTATATTTAATGAATCTGCTAATATATTTTCAGGTTGTTAAATTTACATCAAAGTTATATCATCCTGCAGTAAATGAAAATACTGGAGTTCTGAGTTTAAATGAAGTATTTCCTCAGTGGGACAGAAAAGACAATCACATTTGGCAAATACTTAAATACCTGCACTTAATATTTAACAATTTAAACCTAAAATCTCCTGCTAACACAGAAGCTTCTATTGCGTAAGTATTTTCAACTATGTCACACGAAAATAATTTCTATCATTTTCATATTTATCTTTATAAACTACACATTCCTGCATAGATTTTGCCATAACTTATTGTACTGTCAGGCAGATTTTTACCTAATTTTGTAGTAATAGAAATTACCATCACCAAAATAATGGTCTATAAGGAGTACAAAAACAGTTTCAAATAATTTGGATTATATTATTAATTAATTAATAATCTAAATTATATTAATAATCTAAATTATTTGATATTTCATGACACTTTGCATGATAATAAATCTACTTTTAATCATACACACAGAAAAAGCCTAATTTAAAACTTGCCATTATAAAGGTAATGAAATTTGGTACAAAGTTTTTTAGTCAAAGTGGTAGGGTGATTGGAATTTGAGTCAAGAGAATCAAGTTCAATCCCCAATCAAGGTGAGGCTCATAACAATGGGTTTTTTTAAAGTCTTATTTCCGATTTTATCGTTGGCTTGGACATACAGATGGCGACAGGCTCACCACCTGTCATGTTGTCTCAAAAATGTCTTTGGTAACAGGTGGGTCGATGTGATTTAATTGTCTACACTTATTTAACCCAGTATTGGAAATGGCATGAAAATATTTTTTTTCTCATGAATTTATTAAGAAAATAATAATTTAGGTTTACTTGTGATATTGATATTCCATGAGCTTTGATTGATGTGTTTTCATAATTTATGTATATAAGACATTTTGACCATTTTTATCTTCAACTGTTTATGGGAACAGGGAAGAACATGCATATTGTTAACATATCTGAAAGCGACTGAACTGCTAACTGACTACTTTACAATGTTTTAAGCTGTCAATGAGCTTTCATCTTTAATATTAGTTAACCAATAAATATACATGTAATGTATGTGCATGACTTAAATAATACATACACCTATTATTATTATTACATATTAACTAAAATAATTTTTTCTTTTCAGATATAAAAATAATAGAAAACTGTTTATAGACAGAGTGAAAGAATGTGTAATGGCTAGTATTGATCATGTTTATGACGATCCACCAAATGATGACAAACACTACATTACCTTTAAACCATATGAACCAGAAATAATTGAGAATTTAAAAACTGACATGCTTAAGACGTCTAAAACAAGTGAAGGTTCACATGGAATATCATGGGTTTTGCCAGGATCTTTTCAATCATTTTCAAAAGAAGAAGCTACATGATATGTACAATGTTTTAGCTATTATTTTTTTACATTGAACCTGGTATTGGCCATAAAAAATTCTGTGATAAGATATAAAAAAAATCATACAACATTAGAGAGATATATTATATTACAATTCATAACAATTAATGTAATCTGAGATTACATGTTTGATTATATTTTCAAAACCAAATTCTCTTTTATTTTATAATTGGGCATAGTTTACCACAAAAAAATCACTCAACCTTAGAAAACTAACTATGCAGAACCCAATCACAGCCATAGTAAACCATAAAAAATTTATTAATCTGGTATAGTTCTCAATTTTATTTTATATTTAGAAATATGATGTTTTAACCAATGTTGATCTAGTCTATAATTTTTATTTTGCCAGTTAAAATGTGTTGGTGGACTACAATCACCATTTCTAAATTCAAAGTGCTTACTAAGCTCTATTGCAAGTCTAGATGTAACCAATCCAATACCACCATATTGAATATCTGCGGGGTGATAAACTCTACCAGATTGAGGTAGCATAGAAATTTGTTCTGGTATAAATTTTACTTTTAACAAATCTCCTACATGACCATATGTAAGAAAATGTTCTTCACTATCATTACATTGTTGTTTGATTATATGGGTATAAACAATTGGGACATCATCACATCTAATATAATTTCTTTCTCTACCACATAAAGATATAAAAGGAAACTCCTCTACATATCTTCCAGTATTGTTTAGCTTGATTCTCTTAAAGAAAAATTCCAGAAACTTTTTTTCTTTAAAACAAGATGTAAAATTCTTTATTTTTGCATCATCCAAAAATAACTGAAAATTAAGTAAATTAATTAATATATTATAAAATGAAAAAAATGTATTGTATTTCATGACGGCCACCATTTTGAACAATTGCTCAAAATATTGCACAGACTAATTTGCTAATTCAGCACAGGCATGGGGAAATTGCATATAGTTTCAAAATTTTTTTTTATAGAGTAGGAAGGCAAACGATTAGGTGGCTCATGTGATGGTAAGTGATTACTATTTATCATACTTAATATATCTTAATACATATATTTGCACGTCTCAAAATATTGATATAGTAATTTTATTCACAGTAGATAGTTATCATCTTTGAAAAATTCCTTTACAAAAAATCAATGTTTATCAATCAATATTTATAAAAGTCTATGTTTATTAAAAATGTAATAATGATTTTTACCATGAATTTTTTGAAGTGATTTATTTACGATATTTTTTAATTTAGCCCTCAAATGCAGAAGCGTTTGGTTTATGCGAATTATTTACGAAAATAAAAGGTATTTAGAGTCTTTTGACATGAAGGCCATCGCTGCTAATATTATTAAACATAAAGGAAATAATAATATGTAACTACTGTATTATTTCAAGTTCAAAAGTTGTTTACCATTCCTTGATGATCAATATAGTAAAAATATTCTCGGATTTTTGGTTCGGGTTCCTGACCTTGTACGTATGTTTTATTACGAAATATTACAGATTGTAGTAAAAGGGTTCGTAATTTTGAATAATATTTTGTCTGTAGCATAATTAATTTTTAATTCAATTGAAAACAAATAGTATCTAAACTCCTCTATATATTCAATAAATATGTAATCACTACATCAAAGGGTATATAATAGTAATCACTACACCAAAGTGTATATAATAATAATAATTACTTGGTTAACTGACAAGTTATAGTTTTTTTATTAAAGTTGTTAGGCAAAAGTCTTCTGAACATAAACCCTTTTTTGACTACAAGAATTCAGTCAACAATAACCACACAATAATAGTACGTATATTATACCTTGGATCTCCTACGTTATATTTTTACTTGATAGAAAACTGGTAAAGTTTTTAATTTTTTTTATTTTAACTTTACTATATTGAAGAAATCTTCAGAAACTGTTGATGAACTGAAAGGTAGACTGGTAGAGAATGCCTTTAGGCATTAAGTCCGCCATTTTGTACATTTTTTATAATGTGTGCAATTAAAGTATATAAATAAAGATTGGGATACGAGGTTGTTCCTGATAAGACTTAAATTCACGTTAACACCTGCGACCAGAGAGTATAAAATCACTAATGTGGCATGACTCATGACTTCCCAACAGCGTCAAACTAGGGCGCATCATCATGCTGCCCAAACTAAAGAACTGCATACAGGCGTCGAGCTACTGGCCAATCTCATTGCTACCCAGCATCTCGAAGGTGTTCGAGAATATACTCCTGCATACGCCCATATTTGAAGCTGAGCACGGAACCGTTTGGTTTTAGGGCCGAAAATTCCACAGGCATCCAACTCACGCAACTACTGCACTATGCCAGAGTTGGTCGGAACAAACGTGAGAAGACAGCCGCCGTCTTTCTTGAGAAGGCTTTCGACCGGGTTAAGCATAGCGGTCTTCTGCTTGGAACTCACCAAGAAGGAGATTCTTCGCCATTACATTAAGTTGCTGGCCTCATGTCTTCAATACAGGATGTTCCAGGTAGCCGTAAAAGAAGCGTTGTACGCCCGCCCATCACCGCAGGAGTTCCACAAGAAAGTTGACTATCACCGGCCTGCTATGCCGTCTTCACCGACCATACTATACCAAACCCCAAGTACTCCCTGCTTGCGCTGTACGCTGACGATGCGGCGTACCTCAACAAGCCAATGAATGCAGCGCAGCGACTTACTTCCCAAATGGCTCACCGACTGGAGGTTATCGGTGAACGTCGGCAAGACGCAGGACGCCTGAGACAAAATTTCTGGATTGCCACCAGCACTTAAATTTCTAGACTAGTACATAGCTTGGTCGAGTACGGTCAAATAACTGGGTGTAACCACCGACCGTAGATTCCGTCTTCTCCACCATATCAAGGACACAGTGGCCAAAGCCAGATCCGACAGAGTTCTCGTAGGCCCCGTCTTCAGGTCCTGCCTGCTGCTGAAGGCGAAACTAGGAGTCTACAAGACAGGCATGCGCACCAGGCTGATTTAAGCCGCGCCGGTACGCTTTGATCAGCGCGACTTCGAAGAACCAACTACAAGTCCAGAGGATATCACCCTGCGTGCCATTGTCAGCGCGCTTCGGTGTGTACGAAACGCCACCATCAGGCGGAACCTGAAAACCAGGCGGAACCTCGCCTCGACTATCTTTGAGCGTGCAGACGCCTTCGATAAGAACACCTAAAAGACTACGCTCCACTGCACGCTCGACCCCCCAAGGGCAGGGCGCTCCCCATGGAGCTAAAGGCGAAGATGTATTGGCATAAGAAGTCCCCATTTCAGCCTCATACAAGAGGGTGCTAAGGAAACACATGCCTGATAAATTTTAACTTTAGTTGTGGTATTTAAATGTTTGTTGCTCCATACCTTTATATGTAGCCGCCCAAAAGTAGTTGCCGCTTTGCCTATGCGAGTGTTAATCTCTGCGTCAAGTGAAAGATTGCTAGAAACGAGTGAGCCCAAGTAACAGAACTTCTGAACTATCTCCAACTGTGTATTGTTCATTAAAATTTCTGGTGAATCTTCGCATCACTGCGCTAACACTACCGTCTTTTTAGGGTTGATGGACACAGAATAACTTGCACGCTCTGGGGAAAAATGCGTGTATGTCTTATGCTACCGAAAGATGAGGTTATAACTACTTGAAAATTCCAACTCAAAAGTTAACAGACGGGGAATAGGCAGCGGCCTCTTAAATGCAGGATGTCCAGAACTGCAATCGCCAATCCACTTACCAAATGTGGCGGTTATGGCAGACCTTCCTTTCTGGGAGTGGTCAATGTCTTGCAGTGGATTTTTAGAGATCATTACATGTTTTTACCGAAACGATTGGCGCCACACTTTCAGGCTTGAAATAATAATAATAGAGTAAAGGTAATTAAAAACGCGTACATGTTTTTAATTACATCGAGCTGTTTTATATAGGTTGGGGAAAAGTTTCTTCGCATTTTTTAAGAAAATTCACATTTTTAAATATACTTTATTTACATTTAACTAAAGTATGTATGTACCATTTTATTCCATAACGTTTTGCCATCTTGTAGGTAGGGATATGATCCCATTGCCATAGAAATTTTGAGGTTTCTAATCAAAGTACCGCTACAATTGGTTTTAAGAGTCGTCTCGTGATGATAACCTGACACTGCCTAAAGAATTCTGAAGGGACCGAAACAGGTGGAAATCTGAAGGTACAAGATCGGGACTATACGGCAGATGCATTAACACCTCCCAGCCAAGCTTTCTTAATTTTGGCTCAGTGATGAAAAACCACACACCTTCTGTTGATTAATTCCGGCCTCTTTCTCTCAACTTCTTGCTTTAATCTCATCAGTTGTTCACAGTAGAGTTCAGTTTCAATGGTCCTGACTGGTGGTAACAGCTCACAATGAATAAAGCTCTTCCTACCACACACACACACAGCATCACCTTGTTGCAGTTAACCCGGGTTTCGCCACAGTCTGTGAAGCCTAACCGGCCTTTGACCACGACTTTTTTCTCACGTTCTTGTTGTACGTGATCCACTTTTCATCAATTGTTATCTGCTTCTTCATAAATGGTTCGGTTTCATTACGTCGTTATAAAGAATCTCAAATGAGTACACGGTTAATTAGGTTTCTTTCAGTGAGCTCGTGAGGTACCCAAATATCGAGCTTTTTTGTGTACCCAGAGTTTTTCAAATGCGCCAAAATGTTTTGTGGTCAATTCTTAGTTCTTCAGCTACGTCGTAACTTCTGATATGCCAATCTTGCTCCACTTTTGCAAAAATCCATTTTATCCGTAATAGGACGATCAGAGCGACATGCATCTTTCACATCCAACTTTTCGGATTGAAAACGCTTAAACCAAATTTGTGCTATTCTCACAGACACTGAACTATCGCAGTCAGGGCACCATTGACTTTGCTTCAGGCAGCGATACGCCTGTCCACATCAACTCTTCCATCCCGGCTAAAAGCGCACCCAAAGTAATCACCTACAATCTCATTCTCCTATTCTAGACATTTCTGATTTACCCATATTTCACACTTCGTTCTAACTTAGTCCCTTTCAAACACCAGAATCTTAGTTTTATTAGCATTCCAACGGAGATCTGTATTTTCACATTCCTCTTTCATACACGTGGCTTATGCCATTAATTCCACCTCTGACGGTGCAATAAGCTATCTTTCAGCTTTTGTAAACAGCTGTCGAGATACAATATAAACAGCCAAGAAGACATTACACAACCCTGTTTTATGCCCGTTTGGACGTTAAACATGGGTGACATGTCATGCTACTGCTACAGCTACCCAAACACAGGCTTTGTAGTCACAATAGAGCGACTGCACAGCCCTTTGCAGTGGCCCATTCACACCATACCTCGGCAACAGTTCCCACATTTTCTTCCGTACAACCTTATCAAATGCCTTTTTAAGATCCACAAAAGCACAGAATATCTTCTGATTAGAAGCCAGAAGCTTTTCCGTGATCATGCGCAGAGAAAACACTTGATCCATGCCTCCTCTTCCAGTTCTAAATTCGCATTATGCCTCCTATATAAATCTTTTTGATTTCTCTCACATCCTACGCGTCAAAACCATCTTGTAAACTTTACTTGCTAAACTGGTCAAGCTGATCGCCCGATAGCACCCGCAGTCAAAATGTGACTCTTTACCTTTATATAAAGGCACAATAACTGCGGATCGCCAATCATCCCACGTCCGCCAACATAAATTGATGAAAGCTACAAGAGCCAGATGCGAGGCCCACCATGCTTGATTTTTTTCAGCAGTAACTCTATCTAGTCCCACAACCTTACCACATTTCAAACTGCGAATCGAACATCAGCGTCATCAAAGTCCGGGTTTAGTGTCAGTGTCAGTCTTAGTGAAGTATTCGGGGTTCACACCGGATTACGGTGTCAACCCCAAATACTTCACTAAGATCATCACACGCATACAATTCTCTATAAAACTCACTCCATCGCTGCATGACGTCCGATTGACGCGAAAGGACGTCATTGGTTCCCGAAAGCACTTTGTTCATTCTTAAGGCTATCGCACCACTTCGGGCCCTTTCAACCTCTTTCCAGAAGGGTTTGGACTTCTTAAAGTTATGCGACAATTTTTCGTCAGCTTTCATTCTATACTTTTCACGCACTTCCTCAATCAATGCTTTCGTGTGAACCTTCTGCAGCTTATATATTTCTTTCATCTTCTCTTTCATATCCTTAACAAGTTGGACGACCCCCCACGAGATGGAGTGACGACTTGCAGAATGTGCGGGAAGTTGATGAATACAGGTAGCTGAGGACTGTTCACTGTGGAAAATTTTAGGGGAGGCCTATGTTCAGCAATGTACTGTCTTGATAGGCTGTAAAGAAGAAGAACAAGTTCAGCTAAGAAGTTCAGTTATTAATGACATGGTACTAATGTGGCTAGGCTAGAGTATAAAAATTTTCTGACCTAGGACTGTTTACACTTAGTATACGAATTTATTTATAGTTTATATTATGAAGGGCCTAAGGGTTGTGGTGTTTGTATATCTGTCGATGACATGACTAAATAGGCATTACTTTTTCAATTGGCTCTATGTCTTATACTTATTAACCTTTTATGAAAATTTAATTTACGAGTTTAAAATTGACAAGTGACAGGACGGAATGTACAATGAACATATAAATAAACCTTTTAAAAATACAAATAATCGTTTGTTGATTATTATTATGCATTTGTTTTTCTAAATATTCAAGTTAAATTAAAAAGAGAAATCACTAAGGACGACTAAACCCGAAAACGGCTGTTTAATTGAACATTGCCAATATTACATTCATTTTATAACGACGTTTTGTCTCGGTACATGTGAAGTACCCATTTAGCTTTATTAAGGAATGTTTTAACAATAATGGAATCTTTACGAAGGTCATGGAAACTACGTAAGTATTTTTGGAAAATGTATCGTTTATCGCTTGAAGAAAAATATCCGTTATTAATAACTTTGTTTAATATTGCAGAGGAATTTGTCGCCCACAAGGCAAATGTCAATTGTTTGGCAATGGGACATAAATCAAATCAAGTTTTAGCCACGGGAGGTGATGACAAAAAAGTAAATCTTTGGGCTATTGGAAGGCAAAGTTGTTTAATGGTTTGTTGATAACTTTATACTAGGCAAATTTCTCTTAAAAATATTATTTTTTCTACCAAATGATTTAGATAATGAATATAGAATAAAGACAATGTAACTACTTTTTGTGCATTGCCTTGTGTCTGGGTTTTTGGTACCTTTATTGTTTCTGATTCATTAACAGTGTTGTGTTGGCTACTTAAATAAAAAGAAATTTAGAAACATTATTATTTTCATTCATTTCTTTCTTTAGGTCGCTGATTTGTATCCTGCCCATGTTAGTTGAAATTTTAAAGACATATTTCTCTTTAATTTATTAAATATATGGTAATTGAATTAATACATTATTATGATGAATAAATTATGTTATAAAGGTAAATCCAGTTGGTTGGTAATTAAAAAACTGTGGAACTAGTGCAATATATGAGTGAAGTCATGGTTATATAATTTAGTCAAAATAGCCGAGGGTTGGGTGTACAGAATTTGAGTCATGAGACCTGAGTTCGATCCCCAGGTGGCAGGCTTGTTCCAATAGGTTTTTTCAAAAACCTATGTACAATTCATGTGGCTTGGATATAAAGACGGTGACAGGCCCACCACCTGTCACCACGCAAAACATCTTTGGTGGGAGGTGGATCGTAGGGGCTAATTGTGTGGACTGAGAATGACGTAAAGACATTTTTTTAAATTTATATTAAATGCAATTAATACACATTATAATCTTTCAGAGCTTAAGTGGTCATACTACTCCTGTAGAATGTGTCTGCTTTGGTCATTCAGAAGATCTTGTTTGTGCTGGTTCTCAAACAGGCGCCTTGAAAATATGGGATTTAGAAGCAGCAAAACTCTTGAGAACATTCTCTGGCCATAAAGGTGCTATTAAATGCATGGACTTCCACCCCTATGGCGATTACTTGACTACAGGTTCCTGTGATAGTAATATCAAGTTATGGGACACTAGAAAGAGAGGATGTATTGTGACTTATTCCAGTCATCGTCTTGCAGTTAATAGTCTTCAATTTAGCCCTGATGGCCAGTGGATTGCCTCTGCTTGTGAAGATGGTAAGTTTATCATAAATAAAAAATTTGTCAATTGTTACAAATGAATTATCTAACAAAGGAAAGACTAAAGAAAAGGTAGAAAATGTGTGAAAGGTAAAAAATATTGGCAGACAAACCAATAGCTTAGTTGGTAGAGACCCTGCCTTCAAAGCTATTGGCAAGTTCATATCTCACTGGAGGGTACCATTTGTATGATGCATAAGAATGTTACTACACAGTCTTGGATGTTTATATTCATACCTCAATATTTATCTATATGAAAGTATGTCTATCTAAGTATATTATAATGTAGGGTTGGCTCCTAAGTCAGAAAATGGGTTCAGCAACTGTCACTGTCATAAACAGGCTATGGTAAAAGATGGGTCAAAGGGACTTGATTGTGTAGACCTTCATTCTTCATATGTATACACTAACTAAAAGAATAAAATAATATCACACACATCACGCAGTCAGATGATGAAGAAGAAGAAGTCACATGGTGAAGGGGAGAGGCTTAGGTTTTCGTCACGGAGTCTATCCTCTAAGTAAATTTCTTAACAAATATTTTTACTCGCATTTGTGGCAGGTATGCACGCACTCTTGACGCGCCAAGCTGCAAACGCTTTATTGATAAGGACAAATAAGAGTCAAATTAATTATTTTGTCTTTATGTTTGCCAAAAACTTATTTTAAAATCGAATTTAAAAATATGTGTTTCAATTATATTTACAATGTGAAAACTTGAGGGTATAGGTGGAGAAGTCTTGTCATCGTATTACGGGTGTTCCCAAGCGGTCTTCCGCTCCTGCGAAGTAAAGAATTTTTTTTTTATTCTAATCCTACTATGTTTATCTCATAATAATGTGATTATTGATGAATAATTTTATTTGGCACTTAGTGTAAACCACTAATGAAAACAATACAAAAGATAGGCCTTTAGCAGTATGTAAATTTATGATAGTACAAGATTCCTGCGTTTAAAGCTTTATTTAGTTTGTTTAAAGAGTTTTATTTGAATGATTCACAAGTTCTTAACAAGGCTATCCAAACACAAACTATTTCTTAAATTATTTATCGATGTTCTTAAAAGAGAGAGGTTCCTGTAATATGAAGGAGGAAAAAGAGAGGTTGACAATATCATAAGCCTTTGTGCAAAGTATTATTTTATTAGGTTAGTTTGAATAAACAAGGTTTCTTCCTCGCTAACATTTAAGGTTAATGTAATCTCATCTAATCATCAACAGTAGTTATTAATCCTCGTTATGAAAAAAGGCAATACTAATTTGTTTCAGGCCTGGTAAAAGTTTGGGATGTTCGTGTTGGCAAGGTTCTACAAGAGTTTGTTGAACACACTTCAGCTGTGACCTGCGTAAAATTCCATCCACATGAGTTTCTGTTGGCTAGTTGTGGTAGTGATAAGACAGTAAACTTTTGGGACATGGAAAAATTTCAGTTAGTTTCTAAGTTTGAAAAAGACAATACTTCAATAAGGTAAAGTAGAATATTCTCTCTTCTTCGAATATTCGTCAAAGTTTGTTTCATTACTTAAAAAAATTCTTTTTTCCAGATATATGACATTCAGTGATGATGGGACAACATTGTTAGGTTGTGGTAATGATGGTTTACATGTGGTTGGCTGGGAACCTGCTCGAGTATTGGATACAGTTTCTGGTCATTGGGGCCAAATTTATGACATGACTGTAGCTCAGACTCAACTCGTAAGATATTTTACAACAAGGTTTTTTGCCTTACTATTGCCTTACCATTGCCTTACCAAACTTAGCTATATAAGAATTTGTAATTGATCTGACAGTAGCATTCCAAGATAGCTTGTGGAATAACCACTATTAAACATTACTCATGTTTCGCTGACCCCAAACCCTAGACGTGCCAAGTCTAATATGTACAATTTTAATTAAAAAATATCTACCTGTCACATAGTCTCGAAAATATCTTTGGTGGAAAGTGGGTTGATAGGACTTAATTGTCTAGACTAGACCTCTGTCTACCCTTGTATTGTGAATTGCGTGAAGATATATTTTACATATTTATTTTATTTTAAATAAAAATTATGTATTCTACATACATCTTATGGTGATGAACTTTATTAATTAACTTTATCAAAGTTTCTGTAAGTCTGTGAATGCTATGTAAATTTACAATCCAAAATCAATTCTATTTTTCTAACACTCAAATTCACACATATAATATGGGATACTGAAAAGGTGTGATTATACATGTTACTAATATTGTAATTGTAGCTTTATACAATGTAGATTCAAGAGAAAAATTTAGATAAATATTTTTACGTTGTGTACTCGTAATATGTATACATAATGTATATGTATACAAAAATAGCTAAAAAGCTAGATTTTAAGCAGCTCATTTTAAGAAGCGGTTAGCTTCAATCGTGGCAAGTTATTTTTAAGGTTAGATTGATACCTACTACTGCTGCATTTGACAAAAGAGGGTAACTACATACCCTCTTTTGTCAAATGCAGTTTTTTGTCTATTTAATATTTAAATCATACTTTTATTTTTCAGATAGCAGGATCATTCCACTCAACATATGTTGTTCTGTCGGTTGTTGATTTAAACAAAGTCCATCCATTTGGCGGTCCACCGCCTGTCGCTCCTACTGTAGTTAGAGATCTATCCCCATTTCAAAAAGGACATACTGTGCGTAAAAGTTTCTCTAAAGAAAAACCTCCAAAAGAAGGTAATATTTTATTTCTATATGAATTTTATTTAATCATAGCATTATTTAATCAATCATTTTAACAGTGGTAGAGCCAGCTTTTGTTGTTGCATGAATGGGCCGGCTCGACCGGGGAAGTACCACGACCTCACAGAATACCGGCGTGAAGTAGAAGTCTAACAAACTTCTGCGTTTCGTCTGGTGAGTGCAGGTAACCGGAGGCCCACATAACCCCCTCTCCCAATTCTGAGGGGGGGGGGGGCACTCTAAGGCCGGCAACGCATCTGCTGTGCCTCTGGTATTGCGGGTGTTTATGGGCGGCGGTAATCGCTTACCATCACGTGAGCCGCCTGCTCGTTTGCCGCCTCCCTTATCTATAAATAAAAAAAATTATATATTGCAATGTTCGAAATTGAAGTAATATTGCTGACTGATATAATATAGTGTCAATAAAAATTCAAATAAGGCGTCATCTACCTGACAATGAACTTTTGGACTGTTAAAAACTATATTTCTACGCAAATAGCAGTACATTGGGGTCTCCATATTTGTTTTCATTACATTTTCATGGGACATTATGTGACAGTTTTTGGCTAAACTTCAGATGTATACTATCTTCGACTTCTATGATTAAATGCTATCTAAAGTAGTGCTTTTTGGTCGAAATTTGAATCAGGAGACACAATATCATTTGTGTACCAGACCAACCCAGTAATGGTTGAAATTTACTTTTTTTATTTCGACACTTATTTACGCTTTGTACCGTAAGCGTGGACACTCAGACTATAACAAGCTCAGCACCTATCACATTTTCGAAAAGATTAAACTGTTTAGATCACTCACCACCCTCATATAGGGAATATAGCAATGAATGGGCTTTCTCTTGTAAACAAAAAAAAAATATGCATATCTTTTATGGTAATTATTAAGTTTTCACTTTTCTCTTTTAGTAATGCACAGGCCGACTCTTCTTGATGAGAAAACAGCTGAAGAATCGGCATCAGGCACTGAAGCCGATGATGACTCAGGTGCTGTTATATCAAATTTTAATGATTATACAGAAATTTTTCGTCCATCAAGAGCATGTAAGTAGTTAGAGCTTTTTTAATATTATTAAATAATTTAGACGGAAAACCTTAATATTAAATATTTAACAAACCGTTCCATGGAGTTAATTAAAATTTTACAAAATAAAAAAAAAACTATAAATTCAATACACTCAATCGACCACTCAATCAATTTAAGGTCAGTACTAATAAAGAGATGTTTGATATGTCCTGCAGTAAACTATTAATAGTATAATAGTTTATTAGTAATAGTAATACAGGTGGTAAATACATTAGATCGCATAGAAAAAATTCTTAACGTCATTCCCAATAAAGGAGTAGACAAAAGTAGGAACTTTCGACCCTCCTTCCACCAAAGACATTTTTGGGACATTGACATTGTTTTGCAATATTTTCTTTTGGATTTACTAAATTAATGTAATAATTATGATATTTTTAGTAACGCGCACTCCGCCTCCTGCGACCAGTCTGTCATCCGATGATTATGTAGAACTAAGTAAGTGTTTTTTTTATAACTATTCAAAATTATTTCATATCATTTGTTCATTAAAATAAAATTATTATAGAACAGTTTTATAAACAAATGTAGTATTGAATCTGTAGTATTGAGTCGCTCTATATTTAAATTGGAGTTGCATTAAAAGTTAATAAAATATGGTGCACTGTCAAACGAATTCGTTTGTCTAAGTACACTGGAACCAGATGAACGTTGAACTAACGTGCAATTATATCACTCGCGGTAAAATAGTTGACTTGTTGTGTTAGCTTAATCCGGCAGCAAAGAGAACATGGATCCCGTTCTAAGGAGAGCTTACTTTAGGCAAACTTAGCATTTAAATTATGGATGGAAGAAATTGAATTAACGATACATGTTTAAATTTACTTTATGAATGATGATCTCTTCAAAGTATTTTTGCTCGTTGTCAAAAATAAGGTCGGAAACAACTAAATTGTCTGGATTTCTTATTACTAAATTATGTTGATCTCCAATCGACAATTTTGTCGTCTTCTGTATTGTGATAACAACAAGTACTTCTCTTTTGTGGGGGAATTAACTTAATCGTGTCTATGAGTCATTATATAAAGATGCAGAACTGATTATAGATACGATGTTTGGAGACGAATTGGCCGTTTATTAGTTACCACAGACAAATTAGAAGGTTTACACATATCATACTCATTATATAAATAAATAAAATAAATATCTTCACGCAATTCCCAATACAGGGGTAAACAGAGGTCTAGTCTAGACAATTAAGTCCCTTCGACTCACCTTCCACCGAAGATATTTTCGGGACGACGTGACAGGTAGTGAGCCCGTTGCCGTTTTTATGTCCAAGCCAACGATATAATTCGTACATAGGCCTTTGAAAAAACCCATTGGTACGAGTCTGCCACCTGGGGATCGAGCTCCGGTCTCTTGACTCGTAATTCCGACCACCCAACTGCTTGGCTATACTTCTAAAGGTTAAATTGTTCGAAATTAGCGGAAACATCGCGAAAATTAGAATGCTCCGTGAGTACGTCACTGCGCGACTTGATGATGGATGAGCCTGGCGCTCTGCCGGGCGCTACGGCAGGCTCGCCGCCGCGGCCGCCGCCGCAGCCGTCGCCGCCGCAACGGCAGCGCGCTGAACTATATTCACGCATACCCACTTCCAAGGAACACTACGCTGTCCTAGAGAAGAAGTCTGAAGTCTTCACTAGTAGTATGATCATTTATTCATATTGTATGCCGTTATCGAAAAAAAAATTACAATCATATTGTCGTCGTCACGACACGTCATTCACAGTGTCGCCAGTCTCTGAAGCCCAGAGTTCGGTTCCGGGACGGGTCAATAAAGAAAAACTACTTTTTACTACTTTGCCTCGAGGCTGGGCCTTTGTGGTACTTTCGTTGTTTCCGATTCTATAACACCCTAAGTAAGTGCTTTAGCTACTTACTTAGGGATCAGAGCAATGTATGTGATGTTGTCCCTATCTATATGTATGATTCAAAATTCACACACATGATATTGACTGAAATAAACCTGTCCATGAAAGTACAAAATACTTGCTAAAAAACGGTTTTCGTTTTATTTTATTACAATTATATGTTATCGGCCCTTGACAATATTATTTTGCTTGACAGGGATGGTGGATAACAGCAAAGATGAGAACACATATACAACAAGAACAAGTACAGTTAATGAATTTGCTGCAAATTCTCTAACAGCATGTACATTAAACCGACATAATTCTTACAAAGAATCGAAAACAACCACTGAAATGAGTAAGTTAATATAAAAAAAAATAATGAATTTTGTTATACAATATTATTATACTTTTACTTAAAAGCCTCTTTTTGTATTTTTGTCCAATGCAACATACATTTTTACAACGTGTGTTATTATTTCAGGTGGGAATAATCTCAGACAAAGTAATAGCGAGATGTCACTGGGTCCACCATCTTTGGGGCCCAGATCGTTATCCTTTACGAGATCTCCGAATCAAAATACAAGGTATGTATAAATCTATATGGTAAAAATTTAAAAAAGCAGGCTATAAATGCAGGAAGAAGAACTCGTTCTGTTCTGTAATATAATATCTTATTCATCTTGCAATCTTATTGATTTTTAAAGCATATTTTTTAATTGATTCTCTGATATGTCACATGAATAATACATAAACAAAAAACAAACAACACATTACCTTCTCAATCTTTTCATTAGTCAACAATTATAGAAGTTTCAATTACAAATATTTATGACAGAAGATAGAATATCACCTTGGGTGTATATATCTATTTATACGATAAGATTACATAAATTATTTAATATTAATATTGTAACAGGCGAAGAATTGACAGCGTCAGTCGCGAGACTGTATCCATAACGCGGGACGTTGAAAACCCTGAACGTGAACCAGAACCAGAGTTTATACCATATGCTACAGACAGACCAGTGGGACTCGATCTCGATGAATTTTTGCCTGTGAGTAATGTTTAGAGGTATTTACAAACACAAGAATTGTTAAGAATATTTTGTCAAGTTTGCAAATGTTTTTCATCTGAAGCTATCCATTTTTAGTGTAGATAAACGTAAGTACGAGTCAGTAACTAATAAATGACCAATTCGTCTCAGTCATGTAAGTTCAGTTCTGCATCTTTATATAATGACTCATAGATACGATTTACGTAATTCCCTCACAAAATAGGTGAAATACTTAAATTGCATATAAGATTTCATGAATTTTCTTAATTTTTTTTGAGATCCTGACGTGGTAGCAACGGGACCAAACTGAAGGTTTACCCATTGAAACAAAGAATTCTCGAAATTTTTGTAATAAGTTTGGAAAGCTATGGCGTAGCAGAAAAGTAAAGAAACTAATTGAAATCTTCTTTTTTTTTTTTTCAAAGTCGGTTAAAAAGATAAATTCAATTCTATTATTTCACGAGTATTATCACATAATTAGAAAAAAATATAAATAACGTAGTTGTACTTTTGCATAATGTAACTCGTTGTCTGCCATCAGCTTTGTCCAGCTGAGTCCAGTGAGAGTTGACCATGCTAAGGTATATCTGGGGTTATATCCTGAAATAGTAGTCACATTAGCCTAGTGGAAGGGTGATTGAAGGTAGTAGTCATGATAACCTAGTGGTTGGGTGATGGGAATTCGAGTCAAGTGACCCGAGTTCGATCCCCAAGGCTCGAACCAATGGGGTTTTTCAAAAACTTTAGTACGATTTATGTCGTCGGCTTGCTTGCACATAAAGACGGATAAAGCCCTGTCATGTTGTTCCAAAAAATTGTCGTCGGTGAAAAGTGGGTCGAAAGGACTTAACTGTCTTGACCTCTGTCAATGACCTATATAATTATATGGCATATAACCAATCCCAAAACACACAAAATCAGATCACCACAAAGTGTGATCAGTACAAATGGCAAGTCAAGTTGTCTCTCGCGGTGAGAGAGAGCGCGGTAACAGTGTACGTTCGGTTGCGGCGGGCGGGGCAGCGCGGGGCGGCGGCGGGGGCGCGGGGCGGCGCGGCCCGCGGGCACAGCGACCAGGAGGTGCTCGGCGTCATGATGCGCGGCCACGACTCCATGATGGCCGTGCTCACCGCGCGACAGCGCGCGCTGCAGGTACCCCCCCCCCCTCCCCCATCCACTGCCACTATCGCATATATATATATATATATATATATATATATATATATATATATATATATATATATATATATATATATATATATATATATATATATATATATATATATATATATATATATATATATATATAGATAGATAGATAGATAGGGACAACGTCACATACGTTGCTACGATCTCAATGTATGTATGTAGATGCTAAAGCACTTTTTTTTTATTCACTTTATTGCACCTTATAAAAATGTGCTTGTTCTCGTGGACTTTTCCAATGCTTTCAATATGGTTGACCATGATATTCTCCTTGCTATGCTTTGTTATCTTAACTTTTCTCCCACCTCTTTAAAATGGTTTTCTTCCTATCTTTGTGGCCGTCAACAAGCGGTTCGAGTTGGTAGTGAAGTATCTGACTGGTGTCAACTTGTATCTGGCGTGCCACAAGGTGGAATATTATCTCCTCTATTGTTCTCCATTTTTATCAATTTTCTTTCCGCACATCTTAGCTGCTCTTATCATTTGTACGCCGACGATTTGCAAATTTATGTTCAAACTTCTGTTGATTGCATTGATAGTGCAGTTAATAAGATTAATTTAGATTTAATTAAATTAAATAATTGGTCTAACAAATTCGGCAATAAAGTAAATCCCAGTAAATGCCAAGCAATTTTAATCGGAAGTGTCCGCCAGTTAAGTAAACTGGACATTTGCTCTATTGCTCCTGTCACGTTTGATGGATTATGCATCCCATATTCTAACAGCGTAAAAAACCTTGGCCTTTGTATCGACTCAACACTAAATTGGTCCAACCACATACGCACAATAAGTGGTTCAGGCATTGCCAAGTTGACTGCCTTGAATCGAATTAGAAACTTCCTTCCGATCAAGGTAAAGATAATTTTGGTGCAGTCTCTTATTTTGCCTATTATTGATTATGCAGATGTGTGTTGTACTGATCTTAATGAAAACCATCTAGACAAGCTGGATCGTCTCGTATACAACTGTGTCCGATTCGTCTACTGCCTTCGTAAGTTTGATCATGTTTCTTCTTTCCGATCTCAGCTAAATTGGCTTCCCATTCGTCAACGAAGACACACCAGAACACTCCTTACACTTTTTTTCTATATTATTCGACGACCGTCTACCAGATTATTTGAAACGTAAGTTTCAATTTCTGTGTGATACACATGATAGACCTCTTCGTTCTTCGGAGACTCTTACTCTCTCCATTCCACTTCAACATTCTGGTTTAACTTCTTCTTCGTTTGCTGTACAAGCCGCACGACTTTGGAATGCACTGTCTGAATCTTTGAGACAACCCTGCAGAAAACTTACATTTAAAAATAATGTTAAAGCTCATTTTTTTAAACCTTGTTAAGTAATTAAGGAGTTGTCATCATCATTATAGTTATCTTGTCCTAATATTCTATCTTCACTATTCACATTTATTTAATCCAAGTATGTATTTATGTATGTATATTTATATGTATATGTGTATATTTATGTGAGTATGTATGTGCGTGTATTTATATATTACTATTATTATCGTAAAAGTCACGATAGCCGAGTGGTTGGGTGGTCGGAATTTCGAGTCAATAGACCCGAGTTCGATGCCCAGTTGGCGAGCTCGTACCAATGGGTTTTCAAAACTTATGTACGAATATCGTTGGCTTGGACATAAAGGCGGCGACGGGCTCACCACCTGTCACGTTGTCCCGAAAATATCTTCGGTGAAAGGTGGGTCGAAGGGACTTAATTGTCTAGACTCGGCCTCTGTCTACCCCTGTATTGGGAATTGCGTGAAGATATTTTTTTTTATTTTATTTTTTATTATCGTATTAATTATATTTAATATTTATGCTTTGCTGTTTTTATTGTCTTTTTTATGGTGACCGCCTTCGATGTTTTTCCACTCCTAAAGGTTGACAGGCAGAGAATGCTTTTAGCATTATGTCCGCCTTTTGTTCCTATATATTTTTATAAGGTGCAATAAAGTGAATAAAAAAAAAGTGCTTTAGCATCTACATACATACATTGAGATCGTAGCAACGTATGTGACGTTGTCCCTATCTATCTATCTATATATATATATATATATATATGTATATATATATATATATATATATATATATATATATATATATATATATATATATATATATATATATATATATATATATATATATATATATATATATATATATATATATATAGATAGATAGATAGATAGATAAAAAAAAAAAAGAATAGATAAAAAAAAAATAATATATAGAATAGATAAAGAATAGATAAAAAAAAAAAAGAATAGATAAATAAAAAAAAGTGCTTTAGCATCTACATACATACATTGAGATCGTAGCAACGTATGTGACGTTGTCCCTATCTATCTATCTATCTATCTATCTATATATATATATATATATATATATATATATATATATATATATATATATATATATATATATATATATATATATATATAGATAGATAGATAGATAGATAGATAGGGACAACGTCACATACGTTGCTACGATCTCAATGTATGTATGTAGATGCTAAAGCACTTTTTTATTCACTTTATTGCACCTTATAAAAATATATAGGAACAAAAGGCGGACATAATGCTAAAAGCATTCTCTGCCTGTCAACCTTTAGGAGTGGAAAAACATCGAAGGCGGTCACCATAAAAAAGACAATAAAAACAGCAAAGCATAAATATTAAATATAATTAATACGATAATAAAAAATAAAATAAAAAAAAATATCTTCACGCAATTCCCAATACAGGGGTAGACAGAGGCCGAGTCTAGACAATTAAGTCCCTTCGACCCACCTTTCACCGAAGATATTTTCGGGACAACGTGACAGGTGGTGAGCCCGTCGCCGCCTTTATGTCCAAGCCAACGATATTCGTACATAAGTTTTTGAAAAACCCATTGGTACGAGCCTGCCAACTGGGCATCGAACTCGGGTCTATTGACTCGAAATTCCGACCACCCAACCACTCGGCTATCGTGACTTTTACGATAATAATAGTAATATATAAATACACGCACATACATACTCACATAAATATACACATATACATATAAATATACATACATAAATACATACTTGGATTAAATAAATGTGAATAGTGAAGATAGAATATTAGGACAAGATAACTATAATGATGATGACAACTCCTTAATTACTTAACAAGGTTTAAAAAATGAGCTTTAACATTATTTTTAAATGTAAGTTTACTGCAGGGTTGTCTCAAAGATTCAGACAGTGCATTCCAAAGTCGTGCGGCTTGTACAGCAAACGAAGAAGAAGTGAAACCAGAATGTTGAAGTGGAATGGAGAGAGTAAGAGTCTCCGAAGAACGAAGAGGTCTATCGTGTGTATCACACAAAAATTGAAACTTTCGTTTCAAATAATCTGGTAGACGGTCGTCGAATAATATAGAAAAAAGTGTAAGGAGTGTCCTGGTGTGTCTTCGTTGACGAATGGGAAGCCAATTTAGCTGAGATCGGAAAGAAGAAACATGATCAAACTTACGAAGGCAGTAGACGAATCGGACACAGTTGTATACGAGACGATCCAGCTTGTCTAGATGGTTTTCATTAAGATCAGTACAACACACATCTGCATAATCAATAATAGGCAAAATAAGAGACTGCACCAAAATTATCTTTACCTTGATCGGAAGGAAGTTTCTAATTCGATTCAAGGCAGTCAACTTGGCAATGCCTGAACCACTTATTGTGCGTATGTGGTTGGACCAATTTAGTGTTGAGTCGATACAAAGGCCAAGGTTTTTTACGCTGTTAGAATATGGGATGCATAATCCATCAAACGTGACAGGAGCAATAGAGCAAATGTCCAGTTTACTTAACTGGCGGACACTTCCGATTAAAATTGCTTGGCATTTACTGGGATTTACTTTATTGCCGAATTTGTTAGACCAATTATTTAATTTAATTAAATCTAAATTAATCTTATTAACTGCACTATCAATGCAATCAACAGAAGTTTGAACATAAATTTGCAAATCGTCGGCGTACAAATGATAAGAGCAGCTAAGATGTGCGGAAAGAAAATTGATAAAAATGGAGAACAATAGAGGAGATAATATTCCACCTTGTGGCACGCCAGATACAAGTTGACACCAGTCAGATACTTCACTACCAACTCGAACCGCTTGTTGACGGCCACAAAGATAGGAAGAAAACCATTTTAAAGAGGTGGGAGAAAAGTTAAGATAACAAAGCATAGCAAGGAGAATATCATGGTCAACCATATTGAAAGCATTGGAAAAGTCCACGAGAACAAGCACAGTAACCATTCTATTCTCCAAGCCTTCCCGAATGTCCTCTGTAACTTTAAGAAGAGCAGTGGTTGGCTGTGTCCGGGACGGAAACCCGACTGAAATTGAGATAGCAAGCTATTTTTAAATATAAAATCTGACAATTGTTGATGAACTATAGACTCAAGAATCTTTGAAAGGAAAGGAAGAATTGAAATAGGTCTATAGTTGTTGAGTTGCAGGGGATTTGCAATTTTAGGAAGCGGAATTATATAAGCTTTACACCAAAAAGAAGAAAATACCCCTGAAGACAGAGAAAAATTAATGATGTGAGTAATGACTGGGAGAAAGTGTTCGAGAACTAAAGATATCATAGCACGACTCACATTGTCACAGCCCACCGCTTTTGATTTAATAGAGACAAAGATTTTATGTACATCGTTAACAGAGACAGGCGAGAATAAAAAGGGTTGATGTAGATGTTTGGCCATAGAATTAAGTTCTCTGATTGACTGAGATTTGATAACTGGAGAAAGTGAAGAACCTGTAGAGAAATAGGAGTTTAAGTCATTAAGAGGAAACGAAACTTTTTGATTCATGTCGGAGGATTTACCCAGGCCAAGAGAGTTGAGAAATTTCCATGTATCAGCCGAAGAATTACTGAAGACATTGTCGAAGAAGTAACGCCGCTTCGCCGCCCTTACCATATGGTTGCAACGATTGCGAGCAATTTTATATCGTTCCCAATTCTCATTGCACCTGTCATGCTTAAACCGTCTGAAGGCTCGATTACGTCGAGTCATCGCCATGCGTACTCCCCTCGTGATCCACGGAGCTGGAGGCCGCTTGGACCTAATAGGTCGCACCGGTGCATGCGCATCGAACAGTTTCAGAGTGTATTGTGTGAAAAAAGAAACTTTATCATCAACAGATGATGCACTATAAACCGGTGAGAAGTCGATGGCCTTTACATCATTTAGAAGATTCGTTGGATTAATTTTACTAAATTTCGAACCCACATTATGTCGGGTTTCGATTTTGCAGTCTTCAACTTATATGCAAGGTAAAGTAAATCATGGCGTGAAAAACCGGAAGCTGACAACTGACCATATTTATTGACTAGATGAGGAGAGGATGTAATTATAAGATCAAGCCAGGTATCCGGGAAGTCCAGGTTATGGTGAGTAGGTATGCAGGGAAGGATGGATAAATTAACGGAGGACAGTATATATGTGAGCATGGCTGATTGTATTGAAGTTTTGAGGAGATCAGTATTGAAGTCGCCCATGATTATGTGATGTGTGTTGTCTGCGCATTCAGATTCTAAAACGTTTTCTAAGCTGGAGAAATAGTCAACAGAGGGTGGGCAGTAAACTACTCCCAGTACTAACTTGGAACGCTCCACCTGAACTTCTAAAAACAAATATTCAGCCGAGGCAGAATATTCGGAAGGCGAGGATGCAACAACGGAAAAGCGTATATTGGACTGTAGGTATATTGCAACACTTCCACCACCTTTACCTAATCTATCATTTCTCACCAAGACAAACTCAGGTAAACTATATGATGAATTTGGAAGAGAAGGCTTCAGTCAGCTTTCAGAAATTAAAATTGCCTGCACAGTTGAAGAGACAGAAGTGAAAGTATCTAAAAGTTCAGAGTAATGAGAGAGCACTTAGGGTATGGGAATCGGAAACAGCGAAGGCACCACAAACACCCAGACCGGAGAGAATGTAGGAAAAGTGGTTTTTCTACATTGACCCGTCCGGGAATCGAACCCGGGACCTCGAGATGGCGACACCTTGAAAACCAGTGTTTACGCCACTCGTCCACGGAGGTCGTCAATGTATGTTATCTATTCTCTACGATTAGCAATCATTTTACATGTCATAGATGAATATTGCTTTAGTATTATTTATTGTAATGATTTTAAATCCTCTGTTAAATTCCAGTAGACGTAGAAGTTATAATTAGTCACTTTAGCCGAGTGGTTGGGTGAGCGAATATCTAGTCAAGATACCTGAGTTCGATCCCCGGGTGCAAGGCTCGATGACCAATGATGGTTTTTTTTTCAAAAAACCTAAGTACGATTTATATCGTTGGCTTGGACATAAAGACGGCGTCGGTCTCACCAACTGTAACGTTGTTCCAAAAAAATGTCTACCCCTGTATGGGGAATGCGTGAAGATATTTGTATTTTTTACACTGCTCTGTTACCTGTAACTAGTCTGTTTAATTTTTGTCTAGAATTTCCTATTGGATGTGTAAATTTTTATTTGAATAAATTTTCCAAGCTGTTTTCTTAGTTGCCTTTTACGACACCCACAAAAAGAAGGTAGAAGCTAAGATTAATACGACACTACGGATGTTCATATTACGATTTTATTAATTTGATACTTTATGCAATTATAAATAAATTTAAGTACTAACTAATCAGTTATCTAAGTATATCATTATCAAATATAATTAATATCATAGACACAGTAAGTAAGTACATTTGGCATAGGTCATCGATATTTTTTATCTTTTTATTTTTGATGTGAAACATCTATAGCCGCGCACGTAAAACCGATTTCTGGCGTGGCGACGCTTTCCGTGGCGACGGGTCGCCAAACAATGGCTTTCGTATATCGTGTAACGTAATTTACACCCTATTACCAGAGAGTTAAGGTTCATAATTAAATACTGAAATCCTTTTTTTTTAAGTTAGTGTACCATTGTTCATTGGATTGATCATATTAAGGTTTAGCAATTTTTGAAAAAAATCTAAATACTCAGGAGCGCTCTTGTACTCTTGTTAGAATATCATAAAATTTTATTAAGATTGACAGATGTTTTATAGAATGCTCCGAACTCTGAACGATTATACATAGAACAATATTATAGCAAACTTATAGTAAAGGGATTATAAAACCATGGATTTTGAAGTTAAAAAATTTAATACTTAATTGAGTCTAGTTTTTACATAAAAAACAAAAGGTATATAATGAAATATCATTGCGACGAAAGTTACTGTTTTTCTGCAAAATAAAAAAAACACCATAAATTAAACAGAAATCTGCGTATTGAAAAAGCAAATTGTTTATAAGCGACATCTAGAGGATTATATCTATAACAACATTACTTTGTAATGAATTTTAAGAGTTTCAAATCGTTTCGCTAGATGTCGCTTCATAGTAACATAAAATACAAAACATGTATAGGCTCACTTTGAACCGAATTGTTGGCGTGGCGACGCTTGACATGGCGACGGGTCGCCACGCTATACTAAGGTATACATACACTCTACGTGTACGGTAAAATATTTAAATTGTGGCCACTTCATATTAATATCGAATTTTTATATAAAATGTAAATAAATGTTTATTAAATAAGTTACCATTTTTTGTAAGAAATTCGTAATACTTCATTTTTTCATTAGGCTATATTTAATTCCTGTAGTAATTTTATCTTTTATGCATATTACTTGTACACACACGATGTTTCACATCTGCCAGGCGTCCCATGACGGCTCACATTTTTTTAACTACATATTTATGTAAGTATTCTCATTGATTCCTTGTTGAAAAAATTTTGAGCGCAAAATGAAAAATAAATAAATATGCGTTTTGAAATTTTTACCTTAATAAAGTTTTTTTTGATTTTTACAGATATTCCATTCAGTAAGGGTAAATAAAAGTCTAAAAGCGGCTCTAGAATCTGTTATTGCTCTAGAAGACACATCAGTCATACTGGATATACTTAATGTTATGGCTCATAAACCGTAAGTGCTTCAATTACTGTATCTAAATTTTAGTTTAAGTTAATATTTTTGAATAACAGTTTCATAATTTATTTACAGCTCATTGTGGAATTTAGATATATGTCTTCTGATGCTGCCGAAAATATATGACTTGTTACAAAGCAAATATGAGACGTAAGTGCAGTTGCAAATCTACAGTTATAAAGTTAAATATTTAATAGAAGCAATAAAAATTTAAATTTATATCAATAGTTGTGCCTCAGGGATAACAGTTATAGAACATATTGAACACTAAATATAGAACGGACTTTAAGGAAAATAAGCCGTATTTTTTTTAATTGCAGATACATGCAGTGTGGTTGTAACGCTTTGAGGTTGATAGTTCGTAACTTCTCATCAGTGGTTAGGGCTAATGTCGGCGCTCCAGTTCGCACCTTAGGTGTAGACATTCCGAGAGAAGAACGGTACACGAAATGTGTTCAAATTCATCGATTACTACTTGAAGTGCGCGCATTTCTACTCAAGAGACAAACATTACAAGGTCGCCTTGGTGCCGCATTTCGTGATCTCCACACACTGATGCAACAAGGACTCGACTGATAATAATTAATTAAATTAACATTTAGACACAATCAAATACAAGTCTTTTTAATATGTAAAGAAATGCAGTATTTTTGTTTGTTAAATAATTTTTATTAATACTAATGTTTTACAAATAATTGACATCAAGACCAATATATTTATAAAGTAAATAGTTATCACAAATAATACTTGTAGTGATGGCTATAAAAGAATAATTTCTCATTAAAAATACTAATTTAACAAATAGTTATCATCTTTATTTTATCTGTTTTCTCTTTTCTAAAAAATATTTTTCAATTTTCAAATCAAATAAACAAAAAATCTTACATTACTTACAAACATATGATTTTTGAAATTAAGGGAACAATGTAATTACAATTTGTCTTTATCTACCGTCTTTTTTTCCACATATTCTTCACAGAACTTGGGTAGAGAGAGAGAGAGAGAGATCTGGACAGTTACATCAATTCGATCCGCCATTCACCAAAGCTTATTTGGGACAACGTGATAGGTGATGGGCCTATCGCCTACTACAAACATATACTTGCACCTTCTATTTTCATACTCAAGACCGTAGTACACCCTAACTACGTAGCTGATGTTTGAATCTTGGGGCAAACATTTGTATGATGAATATGAATGAATATATGTACCCCAACTATAGGCATGTATGTTGTTTTATCGTACCGGGATGGGATGGACACTAAGACAGCAATACGTTCAACTGCGGTAACAATGTCCCAGTCTGATGAAAGGTGTGTCGAAAGAACTTAATTGTTTAGACCTCTGTCTACCCCAGTATTGAGAATGTACCTGACGATATTTATAAGAAAGCTTGCATATATTTTTCCATTATATCACTTATTGATGCTGTATATAGAATCTTTCATACTGTAGATGTTGCACATATGTATTCCAGTGGAGCTCTCACTACCCATTATCTCTAAATTCTGAATGTAATCTCTGTTGAATATGAATTATGTCAACATAGACTTAAGAGGCCACTGCTTACTCGTAACGTTTTGTAAAAGTCCGATGCAAGGCATAGAAGACTAACGGCAGAAGAACACGTCGCAGCACACTTCTTCACCAACAAAACTAATAATAACAATAAAAATAACTTTTTTATTTCAAAAAAATTCTTCACGCCATTCCAATGATTAGACAGAGGTCTACAATTATAACAATTATATTATACAACTTCATATTCTCAGGTCATGGTCTATTAAAAATTTCACTGGTCATGTTAACTAGATGTACATAGCTCTCATTCTGATTACTTCTCCAATACCTTGTGAGATGTGGGATAGAAAATTTAAGGCCCTTCTGAAAATTACTATTAACAATAAAGTGGTGCTGCCCTGGGGAATCTAACCAGGATATTTGCTTTTAAAATGAATGCCTTGACCTAAGCTACTTCAGCACATTTTTGTAGTAACTATGATCTCAGGAGTT